>JBBELK010000009.1:2400000-3600000 GCA_037783545.1 Henricia sp. BOLD:AAB3569 | reverse complement strand
TTGCACGTAACGGTCGCGTTTAAAACGAGGCTTTCCTTGCATACGTCGTATTTTACAATGAATAAAAATCAATGTCACAGCAACCGACATGGTAACGACGCGAGCGACTCTTTGCTCATGCAAGGAAAGCCTCGCTGTTTTGCCAATATGGCGGTTCCGTGCAAGTGGTGAATAGACCGTATCGAATAGACTGCCAAAGTGAATACGTCATCTTTTGTTGGTTGCCTAGGCAATTGGCTCTAAACTAAATCACTGCACCGTGTCCGATCCCTCTGCTTTGCAATGGTACTTTTTCCGACGGCCATGATAGTTTAGAGCCAATTGCCATGGCAACACGTCACACTTCGGCTGTCTACAGCCATTTAGTGAGATTTCTACCGGGAATCGATTCCTCAAAAGTCTGGAATCGCGATTCCTATTCCCAAAGTGAAATCGATTTTATTCGACTCCGGCGTGGAATCACCCAAGCCTAGTCCAGACCCGAAGGTTGTGTTAGGGTGGCGGAACCCATTTGACGCGATTTCAAACTGCTTGTCGCTGGCCATTTATCTTTCCGCCGCCACCGACCAAACAGGTGGGCTGGTAAGCAACCAGGAGGCAGGCGATTTGTCCGCGCCACGGGACCCATTCGCGATTATGAACAAATTTATTTTTCCCTTCTTCCCCAACAGGTTTTTATTGTGGCGCGCAAAACACGTGTTTGGGACTTGGCGCTGAAATAACACAAATCCAGCTGTCAAGCCCGCTCGTTAATCTTATACAGAGATTTGGCGGGATTTTTTTCTGGTGTTGGTTTTTTAAAATGGGAATTAGATCAGTTTGTTTTTGCGCGAATTGAGTCGGTATCATGCATGGTAATAATACCACTGTTACCTTTGAGTGACACGTGTTAAATGGTGCTGAAATAATCTCAATTACTGTTTGTTTTGAAAATTCCTAATCGTAATCCCATTGAAGGTCAGATTTTGGGATTTGATTTTGTTATGGTGCTACTGAGAAACAATGTTTTGCGCCGCTGCATATGAAAACTTGCTCTTTTATTAAATCCAGCACATTTACCTCTTGGAGTCCAATAAGGGATGTGTCACAGAAATATGGCTTCCTGTCTGGACACACGTATTGTGTAAATTTGGATACTCTTGTGTCGCTCACCGTGAGTATGTCCTTTCAAATTAGCCTTGTGCGTGTAACATTTGTATATCACTTTTAAATGGAGGTGCAGTTTAGAAAGTCATACTGTGCTATTGTTACTACGTGGTGCACGCCATTGCCTAGCAACCAACAGTCTGGTTCTTTTATGTCATTCTCTCCTACGGTGAACATGGTATTGATTCCGTACTTCACACCTCCCGCGTCCACCAAATAGCAACAACAATTTAGTCTGGCCAAGTGGATACTAAATGTGCACGTGAAAGGAAGTGCACTAGACGCTATTCATATGAAATACATGCACAAAAGGCTAATTCATTGAATATCTGAGACGCAATGGGAACACAATGGAAGTACTGCCACATTTATATCAAGCACCAAATGAATCCCACAATTCAAGTTTTTACAACCATGGAGGAAGGAAAAGTTGTTTGCCTTCCTCCATGTTACAACAGACCCTGTTACGATTTGCTAACAAGTGTGTTTGCGGCAGCTGCAGTTGCTTCAGAGTCTATTGTTGGAATTGGAACATAGCTCATCCCTTATACATTTGATAGATATAGGACACGTTCATTGTGTCCACTGTATCTCAAAAGTCTAATGAATTCTAAAGTATAATTATTCTCAGGTTTTCGGGGGTGGCGTAGTTCATCAACAAAGTAACGGACCTGGTGATTTATGTCTGCGCTACAAGTTTAAATCACTAAGACCAGTCGACTAAAAATATAAGGTTGATGAAAAACAATTAATGTTGATTGTGTCCATTTGTCGGACATAATGGTGCAGACACGGTTTTTCGAACATACTGCGGACATATATAATAGTACTTCAAACGGGCACAATGATATCCTTCCGCACAGCCGACTTGGACAGATATTGAATGGGGAGCAGCCATGAGGGCCTGAATCAGAACCGGTCGACCAAGCTAAATTTTGAAGAAATGGTGTTGTATTGGACTGAATCCAAATCCCATGGTGCCTGTGCCCTTGGGCAAGCCACTTTGCCATTAGCGAAATTTATTCTCTCGGCCACAGAAATAAATGGGTACTTGCGAGGGCAGTGAAACTTTCGTTTGGGTTTTTTTTTGCCTGAGCGACAGCTCAAAGCCAAAACCATGGAAAATGTCGGTTTTTATTCACATAATATCACAATATTTAGCTGGTTAAAGTCAGAATTTTTGGCACACATTGCAAAACATTTGCAATAAATTGGTGAGGCAATTTTTGTGCAGCCCCAAAAATGACCTTGAACTGACACGCATCCAAAATAAATAAATGATTATCTGACAAAGCATCAGACATGTCGACTACGAAGCAGATTGACTCGACAAAAGCTTCCCACAATAGAAATCGTATAACGCCACGCTTACTTGGCGCAACACAATGCCTATAGTTTGTTCCATTGTAAGCCATACCCAAACTTATACACTAAAAATATTGTAAACATAACTCTTTCACAGAGATGGCAGGTTGTGGCTTTCAATTTTCTTTTTTTCATTCACTTTCTTTTCACGTCGAATCTAATTGGAGCCCGATTTGTTTCCTAAAGCCGTGAAATCATACCGTGACAAAATGCAAGTCCCCGTCCGTACGTCCCCCGAGGCCTCAACTCCCGACTCCGGTCGAATATCACTGTATCGTTTTGGGGTTTTGGTGCGGTTGAAAAGAGCGTGGAACCCAACAAAAGTTTGAGGTGTCCCGAGTTAATTTTGTAAGTGATTTATTCCATGAATGCGCGGAAAATTAAGTGAATCGCCTTGACACACTCGATGGGGAAAGTATCCGGCTGGCGCCAGGCGGCTGAATGGCGGGTTTGACTTTTCATCCAACGGATTATGCCCTTTGTTATGGTCGGGGGAAAGGGGCTGGTACTATGTATTGTGCTGTTCAAGGGGAAAATAGCAATATTTTCAAGTTTACGCAGGCAATTGGTGCAATTGGTGCAATTGGTAGAGTCCTTGAATCTGTATAGTATCGCACACGTATGTTTTTTTTTTTCGTACGAGATCCGACACAAATAATCCCGTGTTTGAAAATTCACCACACACACCCAAACCCATTTTTGTTTTCAAAATTCTGAAAGTATAGCTTTTGGTGTGCCATCTTATGCTGTGGTACAAAACCTCTGCAGGAGAACCGTACCTGTTTATTATATACTCTCCCCAAAAACCCGCATTAACAACAAAATAAACATCTATTATTGACCCTGCAGAACAGACGCTTGTTGAATCCAGTGAACTTGTGGAAGGTACTGATCGACAAATCACTTTGGAAAGACTGTTACGCTTTAGTGATTTGATTCCCGGATCCCGGCAGCAATAAAATGTGACATTGATTGTTTCAGAGCCAAAACCCATTCTGTTGGGTTTTACACTGATCGAACCTGCATGAGATGAGCTGATCTATGAAGCCATGCGTTTCTCAAACAGCCCTAGAGGAGCAGGTTCTCAAGGAGCACTTCGGGCAGAGTGGCACACCCTGCCTCAGCGGCGCTTACGGAGGCTGCTGGTGCAGCCAGCTTTGCCAAAAGTAAAATGTTACTGACCTATAAAAGATGTTGCATTTCTCATGTTTTGGTCAGTATAATTTGAGTTTCTTTTTACAGCCCCCTTTCACTTTAAAAGTCTGTCAGTTTTCAAGTCATATTGGAAAGAACGACAGTACTAATTGCGCAATTCCGACAACACCCATACCTCGACAAATCAGCAAAATATATTTTTTAAATCAGATTGTTTAAGATCACACGCAGAGAGGTCGTAGCAATTTATTCTGGTATATCTAGACTGACATGGCTTCTTTAAGAGCCTATATATTCGCAAAGAAAACAAGGGGTCGGCTGCGGCATCACCGGCTCAAAGGAACAGCAGGGAACCCCTCGGCGGCATGGTTTGAAGCCGGGCGAGGACCGAGCCGAGTCGGCGAAACATCAAGAGCCAACTACGGTCCGGCAATTGGCATCGTATACAACACGGCGAGAGACGGTCGGGGTGCATCTCCTAGTGCTAACTTAAACTACTATATACGCACATTACCATAGAATTATTCATTAGAATGATCCGAAAAACAAGTTGGGATTGATGGCGGGAGAGGAAACAGGATTAAACTGGTTATGAGGAAAATATGAAAAATGCAATAACCAGATTATTTCCCTTAAATTTTCTTTAAAATGTGTTCAGATGAATTTGAAATTGTTTACTTTTTGTGCAATTATTTCGGACGCTACATTGCCGAAGTGAATGTTTTACCTTATACCATTTGTTTGCAGAACCAGTTTAGATGTAGTATGGACATTACGATGATTGGAAAACTTTTAAACTGACAGCAACAACAGCGTTACAGAACTAAAGAATAGGCCTAATGTTGATAAACTGCCTTGTAGAAATTTCAGTCACGTAGATGCAGTAATACTTCAGAAAACCTGAAAAATCCATGCATGTTTTTTTTGTGTTTTTTTTTAATGAATTGTAAAAACCATTGTCTGCAGACATTTTAAAAAAGCACCCTCAGTTGGCAATTTCTCCCATGCATGCACAAAAGTACAATTTTCGGGGAAAATGTGGCGGTTTGTTACTATTGTTTCTTGTCATCGTTTAAAAATTTGGGTAACAGCAAATTATGTATTAGAGCTTTATATGAAAAAAAACACCTGATTTTTAACTATCTGCGAAGAGAAACATGTCATGTTTTACCTGAAATTGAGCACGACATGGTATAGGGTGCATATTTGTGAACTGCCCAATTCAACCTTTCTGTTGAAAATTTAAAACAAATCACGAAACGTTTCTTTCGACTTTCATTATATTTACTGTGGAACGGTTATTATGTACCGTGACATAATCCCCGTGCACACTCCTTTATGCCCAAAGCAAGGCTCACAATCAACTCAAATCAGTGGAGAAAGCGAGTCTCTTTAGGCATATATAAACTTACTCTCCTTACAATAAAGTCACTCCTATACTAGGGTTGTGGGCACAGGCACCAGTCTGTCCCGATTTATACAACCGGTCTGGGTTTAACGAATTTCAAGCTTGCCCGCCCTGACCCCGGCGCAACTTGCAACAGTTTCAATCTCAAGCGAAGCCGCCGCGAGCAATCGGCCGCACGCTGGTTCCACGGCCGGGCCCAGCGCGCCGCTGCTCCGGGGCAAAACCGTGGCAGAGCCGGTCGGTGCCGGCTCAGCCAGCCACTCAGTCGGTCTCTGTGTATTCGCTCTAATCATCGGGATAACAAAAAAGGGAGGAATTGCACACAATGCCTCGGCACACACCAATAATGGTATCGCTTTAATTGCTATTAAGCAGGTTTAGCGGTGGAACAAATAGGCGTGAAGTGGTTATATCTGTTTCTGTTATCGATAGATAAACGTCACAGCCGAAGACCCATGCAGTGCCGGCACACGTCCTAAATGCTTAATAAGACTATACCTCCATGACAAGACGGTATATTGGTTTCATTTAATCCTTTAATTTGAAGGGCACTTTTTGTCTGAGTGTATATTGGCTGGTGTCTGTGGCTCAACCAAGAGTGGACACATTGTGGACGCCGCCGTGATCCATAAAGATAGCATTGAGCGGTTAACAGTAACCAGACTTTTCATGTTAATGGAAGCAACTGAATTATATATACTTTATCTGTTTTGTATCATTGGGTAAAATCTAATTTGGCCAACTGTGCACGATCTTATGTGGCCAACTGTTTCTATAATGTCTGGACTTGGGACGCCGTCCAGAGAAGGTTTATTACCATTTGCTAGAGGTAGGCTCCAAGTCATGTTACCTTGGCCAAATGCTGATCGACCGGCCATTGCACTGGAAAACGGAATGCGCACGTTTTAAAACCAAACTCTGATCGAGCCTCTATCCTCGCAATCATATGTCACGTATGGATTTCTACTTAAGTTTCCTCCAAAGTAAACCGAGCCACAAACGGAAACCAAGAGCGGGAAAACCGCTTAACTTATCTGAACTTCGAAACGATCCGGTTAATTTAATAAGAATTGGAAATCATTATCACCTAATTGTGGGCCTATAAACCCCGGAGCCGGTCGTCTTAGCACAGTGGCTCGTGGCCACATTTCTCCATCACTTTTCGCCCGTTTAACTCGTCATTTCTCCCCGCGTAGATTAAGAGGTCCCGACCTCAGCTCCCCGCGTTACAATCGGTCGTCTACGAGTCTGCCCTGACAAACCCCAATGAGTTCTGCAAGCCACCAGCTTCCCTTGTGGACGATTTATGTTGTCTGCTCCGGACTCGTGACAAGTTTATTAGATTGCTCTAAACTTATCTATACGTATACCAGCCTGTGGCTTTTTTTATGACAAATGTTTTCCCAAACGGTTTTTATGTAATTCAACTTTAGTCGCAAAGCTAAGATCATAAGCATGTTAAAGCCCAATACATCAGTATTCTGCAGTTGCCCAAAATTTCACTTCACGGGGTTGACAAGAAAAACCCGTCTAAAAGTATTGATAGCAATGGTAACAAACACCACGTATTTTCCCTGTGTAAAATGGTACCTTTGTGGGAGAAATCGCCAACTGAAGGTACTTTAAAAATTGTCTGAAGACAAGTTTTCTAAAGTATCACTGCATCTATGTGGCTGAAATTTCTTCAAGGCAGTTTATCAACATTATTCTTTAGTTATGTAATGCTGTTGTTCCAATATGTAATCTGTCTTTAATATCATTCAGTAAAAGTTTGGAGCTTCATATTTGTCTTCCTCTGTGGGAAAAATCCGGCAAACCACGGGCAAATCACAAGTTAGCCTACATAACAGAGTCAACATCAACGCTATAGCATCATCATCCCTAATTAAATCCAATCAATTATATCCAAAAACCTGCCAGCAAATTACGCCCTCACAAAGGCACCAAAGAATAACACTGTGATTAGGCGGCGCGGCGGCACAACTCAAGTTCTTTTGAGTAATTGGATACGGTGAGTCGCCGGCGCGCAGGGCGCGTTGCCCCGACACCATCTTTTGTTAAACGGCTCAAAATCAAGAGTAACTTTTCTATTGCGCCACGTGACCACCCGTTGTTTAATTTATTTACTCTCTAAACACGGCTACGCACCGCCTCTCCGCAGGCAGCGCGAACTATGGCCGGGGGTTGGTGGTGGAAGTTTTCCCGTGAACTACTCGGTTCATGTGATTGAGTGGAGTTGTGTGGACCAGTTTAGTGGTCAGATCATGGTCAGATTGGGTACAGAAAAGTCAACCCAAAATTATGATCACAAAACTCCTTACACTCGGACAGAAAGGGGGTGGAATAATTTTGGTCAAGTCCCACACAGGCTCACCGCAGCGATGCAGAGATTAGCCTAATCCACGGTTTGCTGCACTCCCCTGGGTGAAACCTTGGGGCTCCAAAAGCGGCACCAGCCAGTGAATGGGGAGCCGGTTAATATTGCCTTCCATTCTTCACAGGGGAACAGTTTCATATTGGTAGCCGGGAGCTCGCTTTGATCGTGCCGGGCCTGGCGCCTACACACAACATAAGTTGTCTGCAGTTTGAATGCCGTGACAAATAGTGACAGATTGTTTGTCCGCGCAATTAGCCCCGGCTTGGTCCGCTCGTAATTGATCGCTCATGGGGGAGTGTTCAGACTGCAAATGACTTTTTTCATCTTCATGAATAAAAATTTTACGAGGGCATTCACAACTCGTTCCAGTCTGCAGATCGCCCTTTTAAGGCCAACAAAGTGAAAAAGGGGAAATAACAAAAACTTGAAACTTTTCAAAAGCGGTCTCGCTTGCTGGAGAAACCGCTGGGTTGAACAAGAAATAAAGAAAAAGCGAAGGCGACCCATTACACCAATGTACACTGTGTAATTGCATTTAGATTGTCCCATAGATACAGCGTATGAATTCGATTAGGTCTAGCCTCCCATACCATAACACGCGCATACCAAATGAAATTGGATGCCGCCGACCAAATTTATTGTATTATGGTTATTATTTATTATCCTGTTGTCGGTGAATGAGACTGCGTTGCTATATACGCCAGGGTCGTGCGAGTTGTGAGCGTGATGGCCCGAGCCAGCTTGCTGCGTCATCACGGCAGGCGAGTTTGATTGGGCCAGGGGTTCCCCCACGAGTCCAAGAGGCGGCATTCTGCAATTGCTCATTGACAGATGACTTGAACTCTTGTGGTCGTATCGGATGCTTATTGAAGCACTCACTCGCCACCAAAACACTCATTTCTTGACAAGACGATGATGGTGTCGTAGTATAGCTCCATGGTCGTAGTAAGCCTGCTGAAGCATTACTTCCGTCGCCAATTGCAACTCTCTACTCTATAGTCTTAACAACCGGACTCCGGGACCGTACTAAATATATACTTAGACCCAAATATCGCATTTTTAAAAGAAGTTTTGTCTTCACCGCATCGATGTCAAGCCCAACTTTAGCCATGTCGTGTGCTAAGAACACTTTAACGGTTAGCACAAACTCGGCGTTTTCGCGGCTCGAGTGCAATGCCTCGCCGACAGCGGGCAGCACGCCGAGCAGCCCCGAGAAGACACCCACAGACCCAGGCCGGGAGAACCGCTCGTTCCGGGTTGAATCGCTGGTCAATACTCGCAAGCACGAAGCATCGTCTCCTCCATGCACGGCCCAAATACTACACCAGGACAGTGTGATAACATCACCGGACGTCGCGACCAGCGCTACCCCGTCTAAGTCCGCGACCTCCCCGTGCTGTGCTACCACCCCATCCTTTGCCTACACCGTAGAGGGTATTTTGGCTTCCAAGCCATCCCATACTGTACAGAACTCAAGCCTGCTTCACCACCATCAATTCCATCACCACAATCATCATCTCCATCCTAGGTCTCTTGATTTATCTCCCACGACCAAGACGTACACGTGGAGCAACTCCAGTTTTCCGTGGATGCAGGCGGCTCGCCTCTCCCCACCACCACCTCCACTTGGTAAGTATCGTTTGTCTGTGAAACTGAAACTACAGTGAACTACACTATCCAACACGTGCAGTTGAGTTACACACAATTTTACTTCAGGAGTTGACAAGAGAAATCCGACTAAAAGTGTTGATAGCAAAGGTAACAAACGCCACGTTTTCTCCCATGTAAAACTAAAATGGCACCTTTGTGGGAATAATTGCCAACTGAAGGTGCTTTAAAAATTTTCTGCAGACAATGTTTTACCATTCATTTCAACACAAAAAACATGCATGGATTTTTCAGGTTTTCCGAAGTATTACTGTATCTATGATGTGGCTGATACAACGCAGTTTAAAAAACAAAAATATGTAATCTGTCTTTAAATGTAAGTTGAAATAATTTAAATTCATGCCTATAACAAACTGCTTATAACTAACAGTAATTTAACAGTTTCATGAAATTTCTTGTGTGTTGGGCATGCATTACCAAGGTTATGTGCATCCACAAATTCTAGAATGGTTGTTTTAGAAACATGATGCTTTTGCGACAACTGAAGAGTGTCGCATGCATTATTATACACATATTGTGCTGATTTGTCACTTTATGGGGGGAAAATGACCCTGTTGAAAGGTACGCTTTACAACATTGTCACTTCTCAAAAGGTATGATGTAGGCTAAACTGGTTCAAAATATGTACAGAGATATGGTTACTTCAGGTCACTTGAAATGTTGACACTCTCGTTGACAGATACATTTCATGTTATTTTCAAACACCCGGAGAGAAATGGTAAAGTGTTAACTTTTATAAACATTTTGGTACCAAAATGGGACCCCAGTGACATCAGTACAAGCTTATACATGTAGTATGATAAAGTAATTATGGCCAGTTATAAGTTTGCGAGTGAATTCCAGATGAAAGTTTCCACCTCGACACTTGTACTTTCCAATTTCCAACCATCTGATCGCTTCAAGATTTTACAGCGATGAAAGCAACATATGGGTGTAATTTGTAAAATTCAAAATCTTTTGAACACCGAGTGCCTCATAACCGTAGGCATAAAAGTTACGTCGCCACCGCTTGTTGATTACATTTCCAGTTGGGTCTTTCCACAGTAATGGGGTACATTTGAAAAAAAAGGTCAATAATTCCTTTCAGATGTCTTTAGTTTATCTCAAAATTAAAGAAGTTTCCTTGTACTGTTCTCATGAGATAACTTTTGCCCGAAGGGTAAACAATTGCTGCCACAACATACATTTTTGAAAAGCTTGTGTACAAATTTCCCCTTATATATAGGGCCTACGTATGTAACGTGGACAGGCCAATAATTGTGACAGACCAATAATTTTTCTGTCTTTGTTACATACGTAATAGGGACAATTTGTTTACATGGGGTTTTTCCACAATTTGTATACTGTAGGATTTTTGTTCTTGCTCAGTTTAGTTGCATAATTTAAAGATAAAATTAAGACATTTGAAGTGAACTGGGACCGAAGATCTTAAATGTCACAAAAATGTACCCCATTACTGTCGAAAGACCCATTTTGCCAATGTAAAATTCAATAAAATGTCTTATATTCTTACGCGCGAGAAATTAATGAAAATGCCATTTTGCTGCAATTTTGTTTTGTTCGGTGTACAAAATTTCTGATAAGATAAACTTTATGTTGCGGTAAACGCCCAGGTAAATATTCAGTTAACAGAAATTTGCAAACATAATATATGTATAAAAAAAACACCAAACAAACAAACAAACAAAAACGACAGAAACTTAGATTTTGTGACAAACATGAAGAATATTGTTTAAAATCAATCATGGATAATTTGGCCTATACACGACGCGAAGTATGAATATTGTTTTTTTGATCAGCCAAGAGGATATAATTTTAATTTTAATTATTTTAATTTATAAATTGCATTGTCATTTTGCCTGCGAAAATACATGTAGCGTTTCAATAATTTCGTCGCAAAGCTGTGACGAATGTACAATGGTATTAACACTGCACATTCGTCACTATGTCAGTTGCGGAGATTGTATTAAGTTTGTATAATACTAGTACGTGTCCAGTGAAGCTTTTTTTTATGAGGAAAATGTTATCGTGGTATAAATCCACAATATTTTTCATATAGAGCCAAGGGGTTACTGTTTTAAAACAATCAACGAGTCATACAAGTTACATGTGTGATATTTTCGAACCTAAAAAAAAAGTACATTCAAAATGTTGTTACAGTGGATATGGTATAGGCCTATACTCCGGCTATAGTGCCCTGCTATACAAGTACCTTTATACTGTAGTGTTGTGGGATATATGCTGTGAATGAGTGTTTTTGAGATACATATGTTAGGCCTATGTCATAAAAGGTGACCCAACTTTGTGGACAAACCCAATTCAAAAGACACGTTGGCCTCTTTAAAAGTAGTGTACTCGTTTGGTAAACTGTTAAAAACGGCATGATTTTCACTGTTAATTGAAAGCATGGGTTGAGAAAACTGCCTTGTAGAACTTTCAGCCACTAGATGCAGTAATACTTCAGAAAACCTGAAAAATCCAAGCACGGGTTTGGTGCATAAATGGCTCCAAAGATCGCCTGTAGGCGATCTTTGGAGATTTAAAAATGTTGTCGTTTTTTTCATGAATGGGGGCAATTCAGACGAAATGATTTCACACTCACAGGATGATTACTACCATTACCATCTTGATAACAAATAAGCTTAAAGATAATAATTTCATTTTTTTTGGGGGGGGGGGGGGGGGGGGGGGGTAATTACTAAACGATTAGACTACCCTTAAGGCCAATTTACACGATCATACTGTGTTCTAAAATTCCACCCAACACGGTGTTCACACTTGTTCAAGGTCACTAGAAGTCCCAGAGATTGTTCATGAATGTTTAGTGGATTTTCTTCTGACCCAATATCATGTGACCCAATTCTGTAATCTGATTGGTTTAGAAGTTGCAACATGTTCACATTAATGTGCATCCTCGACCATCGTCCAACATGTTAATTAAGCTTGTTCGCAGATGTTTAAATTCCCATATACACGATAGAACATTTGCTCCTGAACATCATCATACAAATATTGGATGAAGTTCTTGAACAAAAGTGTGGTCGTGTAAATTGGCCTTTAGAGCTGTAATCACAACTACCATTAAAACATCCCCAACCGAGAGTTGCTCAATAAACCAGCAACACAAGATTTCGAAGAAAATCAAAGAAAGGCACGTATAGGCTTACACAGTGCACGTCGGCTAATTACACAGTGCACGTCATCTCATCTGACTCTATCAATCTCTAAACTTGCCCCAAAACTCACTAATTAACCTACTTCCATCGATGTACACGAACGAATTACCTAATTAGTAATCAAGAAACTGGGTTGCGGCCCCATTTTTAGAGTTTGAAAGATTTTTCTCATTTCGTAGATCGTACCGTCAAATTTGGACGGGAAATTGCACAACGCTATCGGAAGTCATTGTTCACCCAAATTTGCAGAATTCAACTTAATTTGCCTAGCTGAAGTAGACCAAAGCACCAGTGGAATTTGTGTGTAGCACTGAAGATTGAACAAACAAGAGTTCCTGGATTTGTGGTAATGCTTATAAAAGTCGCGGTTTATTGCAAATATAGGCCTATACATGATTTGTTTCGCGAGTATAAAATGCCAGTCGTACGGTTTGTGTCCTAATTACAAACACTGCAGGCACGCCTGTCTTGAAATTTAAACTGGCTAAATTATCGTCTTTTTTTATAACCAATGGGTAGGGTAGGTTCGGTTCATTCAAGGAGCAAGGAAACAGTTATACGTTTGGTGTTGTTAAATGCATTTTTTCCCCAGAAATGGATCAAAATTTTGGGGTTAGGCATATCATTGTTACAATGACGAAGTGGTTCCATTGTTCCCCGATCATACCCGAGCCTGAAATTAGAAATCCATTGACTTTGGGGATTTTAGGGTCGTGGAATGAATACCACCTTGCTTTAACCTGTGGATGCTTATAACAAGATACAGTTCAGTATCCATTGTTCTTCATCCCGCCCGCCCCCCCCCCCCCCCCCCCCCCCCGATAATAAATACTGTTCCTGTTATAACAAGGTAGGCCTAATCGCCAAAGTCATAAGAACCATTCATGAACAAGGCCCGTCTGTGTTTACCTAAAATTAATTGAACGACCTTTAAAAAATAGACCAACTCCACCCTAAACTGGATTCCTTTGTAATTCCTTTGTTGTTTTAGACACAAGACGAAATACGTATAGCGCGCGTTCCCGTTCGATTGGACGACGGAGAGAAACACGACGGTGGAAAATCTGACCGCGAACACGTCGTTGCACAAAACGTCCTGTCCTACTTTTAATCCATTTCGATTTTCACGACGACTTGAGATCGAGTCATGAGATCCAAAAATGTGTTGTTGAAGGTGAAATGTTACCTAAACGTTGCCGTCGTCGCCAAAACGTTGATTTGCCCCAACTACCGTCCTAGAAATCAGACGACGACGACATGGCAAAGTCGACGCATGCGCGGATGAGTCGGGATAGCAATTTATCCGTCGTAGAATCATCCGTCGTGCAAATCGAAAACTCCCTACTAACACAATCGTGTAAAACAAAATGTGTCTCCGTTTTAACAGCCGTAATTTTACTGGTTGTGCCATTCACACACACAAGGAGTTGCCGACTCGTGTTCCGAATGAGCCATCAGTATTAAACTCCTTTTTAGTTTATTATTGGCGTGCCACCTGCTTAATTGTTTCACGGTGCGAAACGACGCAATAAAATATGATGCGCAGTAATGATGTTATAAGCCGTCAGATGCGGCGCTACATAATTCTTTTTCAATCGTGCATTACATTTAACGTACATGCGTGAGTACAATATATCTCAGGTAGTCTACTTGTTTGGTAATTACCCTCCAAAAATATTTCTGAATTATTATCTAAAAGCTTACTTGTTATCAAGATGGTAATAGTAATCATCCTGTGAAATTATTTCGTCTGAAGTGCCCCCATTCATAAGAAAAATGACAAAACTACATGTATTTGAATCTCCAAAGATCACCTGTAGGCAATCTTTGGAGCCATTCATTCATGTACAAAACCGTGATTGGATTTTAAAAGGTTTTCTGAAGTATTTAATACTGCACCTAGGCCTATGTGGCTGAAATTAGTTTTCCCGACCTAGGCTTACAATTACCAGTGTAAATCATACCGTTTACTAAACAAGTATACTACCTTTAAACCATTAGGTCCTACTCCGATCCGGATGGCGACTTGCAAATTAAATGCATGTTTTGAAAATCTAAACTATTTCAGTCGCCCAGTTTTAAACATTACTAATGATATTTACAGATACGTTCGCGCAATTTGACAGTGCTTAAGTGAATCTTTGTACAGTTATTCGTGTTTAACTTGTAATTTATTGGAACACTCCCATGCAAGAATTTAGCGGTTATGCCGATGCTTTGTCTCCTAAGCCATTTCCCAATTACGCGCACCAATGAACGATGTCAACAATAAAACAAACTTGCAAATCGAATCTTTAAGAAGTAATTAAGCCCTAGCAACAACAAGCGCAGACTTGGGCAGTATGTCATATGACCAGACTATGCTTGTCCCTCTGTCCACCCCAGACATTGTTTTTATTGCGGGTTGTTGGGGTGTGTTACCGTGAAAAGACAACACCGTATCGGGTGAATCCTTGGGCAAACGGCGATGGGGAGGCATGCATGCCTTTAGCAGTGGACGGTCTGCCAAATTCAGTTTGGTCACAATTTTGTTATTGTTATATCTGTTAACTCTGTATTGTTACGACGTACGGATTTCTATGGGCTGTTGCCCAAGTAGGGTTTATTAAACACATGACTATATGAACAAATACACCAAGCAGGGTGCATGTTAAATAAAACAGCATTCCGACAAACCTTAAAACTCATCTTATAATAGAACCAAAATGAAAAACTTTCCTGGCACTAGCTGCAAAACTAATTCTGTATTAATCTGGACGGGACCCTTAACTGTAAACAGATCTCTTGGCACGATGTTAACATGTTTTAACTCGGCATCTGTTTTGCACGACTTTCAACACTAAAGCACTGACACAGAATTGTGACCCGTGGTCCGTGTTACACGAGGTTACTTACTAAGTGATTAATATTTGTAAAATCTTCTTGAAGCTGAAATAAAAAAATTGTCTCAATGTGGGTATAGAATCCAAGACTTAACACATCTATAACTCGATTTGTTGACAATCACAAAAGTTCTAAACAAATCAAAATTAACACTGCTTCGTTAAGATTTGGTTACACGGATCTGTTAACAGATCTGATAAGATTTCTGTTAACAGATCTGTTACACTGATATGATCAGTAGTAGGAGCTGTTGAACTACCATGAGCACGTTAACATCGAGTTAACATGGCGTTTGTTCTTAGGTCACAATAGACTACTAAAGTGCGACGTCAGTTACCAGGGTAACTGGGTCTAAACATTCGCTGGTAATCTGCAAAGACCATTTCTAAGGTGCAGGAAAAAAGTTCCCTGGTTTCAGTATAGATCCTGTAACATTGGCTACAAAGGGCGACGTTCTCACCTTGGTACATGTAGTATATTCCGATTCAGTTAACAGATCACTTAACGGATCTGTTACACTAACACTACAAATACGTAGCACATAATATTGTGATCCGAGTCATCTGACAAATTTTCTCTTTTTATGCAGGTACTCAAAGTCAAAGCGATTCCCGTCCCTACGGTGCTACCCCTTCCAACGTCCCGGGCCCCAAGGTGCAATGCACGCTGCGCAAGCACAAGACCAACCGTAAACCCCGGACTCCATTCACGACATCGCAACTCCTCTCCCTGGAGCGAAAATTCCGTCAAAAACAGTACCTGTCCATCGCCGAGCGGGCCGAGTTTTCCGCCTCCCTCAACCTCACAGAGACCCAGGTCAAGATTTGGTTTCAGAACCGGCGGGCGAAAGCCAAACGACTCCAGGAAGCCGAGTTGGAAAAACTGAAAATGGCTGCCAAGCCTATGCTACCTCCAGGTTTTGGGTATCCCTTCGCGTCTGCATACTACTCGCTAGGGCATATTCACCGCCATGCAGCCGTGCCGGGACTCCTACAGCCCCTTCAGTTTTCGCCCTATTCCTACTTGCCTGTGTCCGCTGCGGCGGGTCAGTACGGACCATCGTCAAGTCTCATATGTCCTTTCTCGGCATCCGGGACACAAAGTTTCTAAAAACTCTTCTTGTTGACTAAAGCCCGCCGCACACCTTTGCGATTTAAGCCCGCCGCACACCTTTGCGATTTATCGGATCATCGGACCACTTACCGGAAAGGTGTGCGCTGAAACAATTCGGGCCGGTCTGACCGCACGCTATAGACCGGAGCAAATTAAACTTGTTTGATTTTTCCGGATCCGATGGTCCGGTGTCCGATGGGCCGGTAAATCGCAAAGGTGTGCGGCGGGCTAAAGTCACCGTTCCTGAGGTCCAATCGTATGTGACAGAAACTCTACGCACTGCACCATGGTACCCGCTTTCTGTTACGTGACAATATTTTATGAAGGTAAAAAACCACTGACAAAACTTGCCCGATATGTTAAAAATGTGTCAAGCAACTAATGAACGATGCTTTATTGGATTTGAAAGCATTCTTTACATAATGGACAACTCTTAGACCATGCTGAAACATTTCATTTGTTTTGTCGTTTGAAATGTCTTCAAAGGTCTCGGCGAGGCTTTAGTTGTCCGAGGTATTCTGTGGAAAATGTAAACGTCCCTACAAGTTAATTATACAAGTGTTACTCGAATGTGGTTTGACATTCACTCTGTGGCCATATTATTTATAAAATTATGGTTTTAAACCAAATAGTTGACTGTTCTCTTAATATAAACCGTATCGAATAGCTGCCACCTCGTTGGGAAACTTTTGATATTTAAATTGGTCAACAATAAGCACAATAATGTGCAACCATACACATCCTCAAGGAACAAAGAAACTGCCCCACAAGATGGCAGCTATTCGATACGGTCTATTCAACTTCAATACAGAAATGTTGGACAAGTATCATAACAGTATCCTGTTTAAAAAAAAGTCTGGATAATATCTTGAATACATAACTATTCAGTTTGTTGCATACAATATTATACATTAATTCCACATAATGTAATTCACCTATCAATTGTTTCCCCACCCCCCCTACCGCCCCGCCCCCGGGCAACCCCACCTAAGAGGTGACAAAATCCCCACCCCTGGGGCAACATTTAGGTTACAAAAATCCCCACCCTCGGGTGCAAAACATGCGCGTCTCGTATACAAATGCACAGAAAAAGGGTCAAATTCCCCATCCTGGGGCATGAAAAACGTGACCAAACCCCCAGGGCAGCGCGGGGAGGGGGGGGGGGGGGGGGGGGGTGAGGGGGGAAGCGCGGGGGGGGGGGGGGGGGGGGGGGGGGGGGCAATTGATAGGTGCATAACTGTCTCACACTTGTTCAGGAAATCTTCAAACCATTAACGGGACGTGACCCGAATGCAAATGCAAGAAACGGAGAAGCTCTGTTTTCATAAAATAATGTCCCTTTTTCAGACTGTTAATGCATGGTGAGAGCTTTTCCACGATGCCCATGCTTTTACAAAAAAAATTGTCGATAGCAGAAGTGAAGTGAACGCTCTTTAAAATGAACAATTGCTCCCATCTTCGTGAACATTTTACGAGAACAAATCTATTTTTCTAATGAAAACTAACATTACTTTAATATAATAATTTGGAAATGAGTGAAAATATAAGACTGACATTTCAGTCCATGTCATCAGTACATCATTATTTCATACATATTTTTGAATTGTCCTGTATGAGTAAAGATTGTACATTTTATTCAGTTGAAAGTGTTGGAATATCTTGAAAAATGGAATCCACTATATACATACATGTACATGTACTAGTTGATGTCTTTATTTTGGATGATGGATTAACTGCTGTGCTAATAATTTACAGTACTCTGTCAAGTCCGATACAAGTGCCACCCAATCGGCATCAGTTTTGTTTTCATCAGCAAATCAAGCCTGTGTAAGTATAATTCGGCCCTGGACAATGTATAATTTATTTGTAAATCAACATGTAGGCCTACATGATGTTTGTGTTTTGTATTTATCTATATATTTGGCAGAAAATATAGTATTCCGTTTAAATTAAATGTTACAGAAAGGTAAATAAAAAGGTTTATATTGGTCAAATTCAAAGCAAATTTGCTCTATTTTATTAATTTGTGTCACAACTTATCAAACAGCTTTTAATATAGATTACAGGATTTGACAACTGTGTAACTGTGTTATCTCCATGTGTGATTGAGGATGTGTATGATAAAAACCAACCTCTGTGTAAGTCAGCTCAGTACCTCATCAATGTTCAGAGAAAACAATGGAAAAATTGTGTCCACGCTTTCAAGAAATTTTGTGAAGCCACCGTCCTATTTAGGCTGGTTGCCTGGTTTAACTTGGCTATACTGCACGAAAAACGGAACCAATATCACCGCAGTCAAGGGCCTATACTTTCGTTCACAGGAGGCGCTCTTGTAAAAAAAAAAAAAGTGTGCTAATGCATTTATATACATTGAGTAAATACGTGTATAGTCACTAGTCAGTATCGAATTTGATTTTCGACTGTATGGATTACACAATGACCCCAAATTTTAAACGGGGAACTGATTTTGTTTAACTTGTTGAAATTTCAAGGTTTCAGTCCGACGACGAACGAGTTGACCCCTTCAAAAAGAAGGCTATACCGTAATACAGAAAAGTTTTCAATAAAAACCATGTGACAGTTTTGCTTATAGTATTGATTAGTTTATTTTTGCCATCCCTGAAATCACAAGCCAGGCGAGAATTGCTTTTATCTGTTCGAAATAAATCTGAAAGGTCTGCGTTACAAGGCAAATCTATTTCTAAAGTTCAACTACGGCTAATTCAATTAAATCTCGCAATTACATATCTGCTGTTGATAATTGGGACGATCCGCGGAATTCACGATTCGCACAGGCCTCACTGATCACAATAAACGCAACAGAAAGTATTCCACAGGACTGTGCCTTTGAATTGAGTTTATTTAATGGTAAGGAGAGGAGAAAATGAACCATTGTGGCGTGCACTTTTGGGATTCAATGCTACCGATATTTGTGAATCGGATCTATGAATTTGACATATCGGCGTCTTTAGTGGTGTTCCCATTGGACTATTTTTGGTTAAACTCCCGTGGTTGTGCGGGAGAGTAGCAAAATTTAGTCCAATGGGGACGCACGGAGAATTAGCGTCCCTGTAAAGTTACCGCGACCACGATGTAAAACTTACAGGGTAAAAGAGTCCGCGGAAACTTTCCGCTCAGCCGCGGGAGTTTTACAGGGCCCTCGAAAAGTCCAATGGGAACAGCGCCGCCCTGTAGAACTACCGCTACCGCTGTGTAAAATGCCAAATGGATGACGTCACTTCCTGCATTGTGCAATCCCACCACACATTGCGCGAAAATTCTTGTTCCGTTATTATGTACTGTACATGCCATGTACGTACGTACGCACGTGTTTTTTTCATGCTCATTTCTTCGCAAATATAATGGCAAGTTTAATAGAAGTTGTTCGAAATTTGATTGGGTTTCCTGAAAACGAAACTCCTGTTAGGTCAAAGGTTATGTAAACTACGCCCTCAATTGACCACATATGGCCAGCCAAATAGCTAAATTTTCCGCTCGCGTCGTGTAAAATATATGGTAGTAGGAACGCACGGGAGATTTACAGGAAGGAATGTTTACAGGGAGTCGCGGAAAGTTCCCGCGAGGGCGCGTAAAAAGAAGTCCAATGGGAACGCGCCTTTTCACACCTCCTGCACAGGGATAAAGCGGACATTGTCAGAGTTGGTAATGGGGGAGGTAGAGCGAGCATGCAGGCCCGCCTCAAAAGGCCTGGCGCCACGCTTACTCATCCACTACTTACAACTTGGGAAAACTATTGGTATTGTCACGATTATTTTGCTGGTAGGTTTTATAATTATCTTTTTTTTACCACTTGCATACATAAACAGGCTTAGCTCAGCATTATGAAATCAATCCCTCTTGTTTGAGTACGCACGGTTTTGAAAAGAACCGTACTTGACATTTCGAACGGTAGGCCTATGTTCGTCAACAGGACGCACTGGGCTTAGGCGAAACCTCTCTTGGGTCGATTAGAATCGATTCCATTTCGTCTTTGACCAAATTACAAAACTCCGGGAATTTCGCAGTGCTTTTGCATCAGGTATGAGATTTTTCTTTTCTAATTTTTGTGCCAACTTTTGTTTTGAAAATGGAGTCGATTCCAAATGGAATCGCAATTCCTACGTGGAATCGTAATCGATTCTAAAACTGTTGGAGTTTTTTTAAATGCAAATCTGCCCCAAACAAGGCTAAAACCACTGTCTACAAGAAGACATCCAAAGATGAAAATAATCCAAGAAGACTGAAGGCAGATATTGATATTCTTCTTAAAATAATCTGGATTGTATAGGATGGAGTGAAACATGCACCAGGCATGGAGTTCCAACGAGATGCTGGAATGAAGAGTCAACTAGTAACAGTAAGCCAGTGTCCTGGTTCTATGCCCTGTACCTTGTGGAAACCCCGGTACAATAGGGAAGAAGGATGAAAAGTTCTTCACAAGGAAATTTCTATATTATAGTGAAAAGGTCTCCACAAGGATTTTACGAAATAGATATATGGATTTTGCTTTAAAAAGAATGAATTTCCAAGGTACAAGGTATACTTATTTGTCGCAATTAAGTTGAAGTATTTTATATAAGGGACATTGGGTCGAAAATTCACCTCAGGAAAGTAATTCTGGTTTAAATAAAGAAGTGTTTTGAAAATTGCCTTCGACCCTCTAACCTATTTTTACATGTACATGAGAACAAAGGGCCTAGGGATGTACATGTACTACACATTTAAGTATGTGTGTGTGTACCCTATTGGGTGATTTGGTACGAAACAGACCCAAAGTGGGAATCAAGTTCTAGCCACGCCCCTTTCTTTGCGATTGTTCCCAATCGGGAACCATGATTGATCGTTGTGGGTCCCTTTTTTGGCAGCGTTTTTACACAACAGGGACAACGGGCCTGAACTAAGGTCAATGTAAGTAGGTCGTCGGTGTGCGGTGGTGCGACAAAAACCGAAACACTTCAAACAAACCGCACGACCACATCTCGAAAACGACATGATTTGAAAATTTTGTTCAATAATTGGTATGTAAGTGTACTTAATTTTCCGTGAATTGTTCCCGCATTCTCAGTGACGGATATCCAGGTTCATTAAAATACAAGAATGCAATGACAACCGAGGGTGGTTTCAAAACCATACATGAATTTCACTTTTTTTCTGAAACATTGCGGCAGGCTATAGTTTGTATACTGAAAAACGTATCGTAAAAACGTATCATCTGCAAATGATGCGATGTTCTTATAACATTACTTAAAGATATATGCATTTACTGCCAAAACCAGCTGACATTATCATGACTACTGCGGGAGCAGTGTTCTACTTATTAATGAAATATGGGATGATTTGAACCCGAGACCTCTGAATCCCCGGGCAGATGCTCTGCCAGCTGAACTATGAGGCACGTGGTATACTCCCTCAGGCTTTCCCCAAGACCTCTGACACACTAGACAGATACTCTACCAGCTGAGCTGTGAGGCGCAGTGGTATACTCCCCGAAGTTTTTCCTATATGAACCGAATTTTTTTTCTCGGTGTTGCATGATAGTGTAATGGGCAAAGTATTTGGTATACAGAGCCTAATCACCACTGTAATGAAACAACTAAACTTGTGCAACATTAAAGACATTTCTAACTTATAGGTCATTCACACGAGGGGCTATCTCTGGAGCTAGCTAGCTCCACCCCAAACTCCTGTCGTTATAACGCAATTTAGCTCCACTCTGGACTTCAAAACCGCCAGATCAGCGACACATATCCGATGTGCCTCAGAATATACTTGTCGGCCAGCAAAAATAGACTCAACAGGCTCAAATGCGCCTGTCCCTCTTGGCTACAAACGAAGAAATCATGCTCTGTACGGCTGTAGTTTATCTCGGAGTTCATTAACACGAACTGCGCAAACCCTCCTGAGAATTGGCGTGCGTGACGCCGAAGTGGTTCTAAAAATGGCGTCTGCAACTTGTTACGGTAGCTTCGACAAATAACCGCAGGTGGTTTACACAGAATGTAGAAACAGTTTCAGTTTTTGATCTATATGCGAGAACTTGTTGGAGGCAAACGAAAATACAAAGTCTAGTTTTCATGGCTCGTGGGCAACGGCTGGATGTGGCGAGATTGTATTTGACTCCATCTGTCAGCAGAGATTGTATGTTACCGTGGAAGCGTTACAGGCCCGCTGAGTGCTATGTTTGTTTAAATTATTGGTGTAATCACTGTGTAAATACGCGAGACAAATGCGACCGTAATTGGGCTGTCTATCGTCAGGTTGAAACATCAGTAACTGGTATACGCTCGGGGTTGCATGGCTGGCTGGGGCCATGATTGGTGCCCCTCGGATCAAAAGCCAACCGGTTAACACAGGTGCCGGGATTGACCAGGTATGCTGTGTTCAGGTGATGGGAATTACCGGTACTAGGGGAAATTTGTCACATTTTTTGCAATGAGGTATCGGTATGCGGCGAATCTCCCGGCCCGTAGAGGGACTACTGCGCTCTCGCTAAGTTTCTGCCGCGAATCGACAGGCCAGAGAGACATAACTGAGCGTGTTTTTGGCACTCGGCTAGCTGGCTGCCGGTCGGCAAAACTAGCCCCCAAGGCCCGCTCAACACACGTGTGTTTCTCATTTGCGAGTCCTGTTGAGACCAATTGGTAGGCGCTGCAGAAAGCGGCAGTCCGAACATCAACAGTTTCTAATTAGTTAGAATAACAGGGACAGACTGCTGGAGTATTTAGAGGGTAGTTTAGAGGTCTGTTGAGTTCACTTCAGAACCGGGCGAAGCCCCAAGCTGACGGGGCCAGCCGGTACGGGCCTTGTCCCTTATTAACTCAGAATTACGGTCGACGCCAAAAGTCTTCGCCGTGAGTCTGTGAAACCGCTCAGTGCCCAACCGCAGAAGTTTTGACCATCTTTTATAGGCCCCTTGGTGTATTTGTTCTGCTAATGATAAAAGAATATTTTATAGATTGGTCGTTACGTCGGTTCAAATCGTTTAAAAGGTTGAGAGTTATGTGACTCGCCATGCCGACCGAGGTCTCTCTTTTTATTCAGTGTCTCCCAAGCAGCATGTATTGCAATAAGACGTCTGGAGTTTCCATACGTACTATCTCTAACTAAAAGTAAAACAAAACAAAACTATACTTTGCCAGTTGGAATAGCCTAGGCCTATTGCAAACCAATATGTGCGCCTTCTCGCAAACCAAATACACATACAACCCTTTTAATAGCTTTTTCAAGTCCATGGTCTAACAATTATATTAATTGGCAAATTCTGGAATTAATTGACAAATTTCGAATTAGCACCGACAGCATCGCCTGACAACAATACATGCATTGAATTGTAGCCATGTTGCTGAACATTATGCACACGTTTATATGCTGCTAACTTTTGCGTAGTGGACTTTCCTAACACTAAACAAACATAACTTGCATATAACAAACAAACGCAGAATTTGGTGTGGAACAGCACGGTTAATACAAGATACTGCTTAGGCCTATAATTCGAGGAAATTAGAAATTTAATTTGGATACGAGTTGTTTAAAGGCACAGGCTCGTCAGCAATGCGCGCGCGCCAAATTCGTGCCACGAAATACGCAGCTCTATGCCTTTGCTATGGAGCTGCGTATTTCGTGGCACGAAATTGGCGCGCGCCTTTAAAGACAGATGATTGGAAAACTTTAAAGAAACAGAAACAGCATTACATAACAAAATGATATGTTGATAAACTGCCTTGTAGACATTTCAGCCACATAAATGCAGTAATACTTCAGAAAACCTTAAAACTCCGAGCTCGATCCATGCATGGTTTTGTAAAACAAATCGTTTGCAAACGCACCTTCAGTTGCCAATGTATCCCGCAAAAAGGTACAATTTTACTCGGGAAAAAATTATGTGGTGCTTGTTACCATTTTAGTCTGGCTTTTTTTGTCAACTCTTGAAGTAATGTTGGGTCACTCATGGGTCACTGCAAATAATGTAATGGGGCTTTAAAGGCACAGGCTCGTCAGCAATGCGCGCGTGCTAAATTCGTGCCACGAAATACGCTGCTCCATAGCAAAGGCATGGAGCAGCGTATTTCGTGGCACGAATTTGGCGCGCGCGCATTGCTGACGAGCCTCTGCCTTTAAAACAGTGAACCCAATAGTAACACCTGGCAAGTACTGCACGACACGACCTCCGTTTGGCAATTGTGTATCTATTTATTTGTCGGGATTGCGCTGCCGCGTAAACAGAAAATGTTACAAACTGTTACAATGTAGCGAGGCCAGGGTCAGAATTTCGCGGCTAATTTCTTCACATGATTCTTGATTCGCTAATCACAGATTCCCTACTGCTCCGGGAGCGTGGAAACAAGATGGGGCGTTCAAACGGTTACCGCCAGGTACCCCGCCAGATCTCCTACCGGGCGAACGGCGAGTTCAGACGGGCCGACACGGCCCTTCAGTCCCGCTAACAGAAGCCCCGATCGCGTGGTTTCCTCCACCGCACCACCTGGTCCCGCAACATATCAATGATCACCAACAGGCAGAAATCTCTTCCATTGGTCTGCTGGCTTCCAATCACGCAGTGCACAGAGTCTCTCAATTAGGATATTCAATCCGCGGCGGTGAAATCAATCCTATGATTTAAGCCGTAATTGTATTATTTCTTGATTGGTAGTTGGGTCGGAAATTGTTGCTAGCAGCGAGATGTATATAGCAGGGCCACATGGTGCGTCCCTGCGGAGCGGCCGGGACCCGGGCAGCAGGCGCCACGCTGCATTCCGACGGCAGGGTTGTAACCCCGGCCCCTCGTTCGCCAGACAAACTGCTGATTCGAGTTGGATACACTTACAATTACGGCGGCGCTTTTGAGAGCCGCCATTGCGGCTCGTCCGGCCGGGTTGACCAGCAATTCATGAGACAACACCCCGGTGGGACCTTGGGGCTAAGCATGGCTGGTATACCTCGCTGACTGGACTGGGGAAAACATTAAAACATTCACTGAATCAGAACAAAGTTCGGTTTCTATATTCAGTACAGGCAGATGCAAGGATGCTTGTAATTGGACACTTATCAGAAACCCTTTAGCCAATGGACTGTGAATGATGATCAAATGATCTGTAATAAACGGGATAACACAAGGATTATAGCGCCTGCACAATTCCACCACGCTTTGGTTTGCACGTCAAATGCCTTGCAATAGAAACCAGCGCTTTCACAGCATCATACCAAGAAGAGGGCGGGGGGAGGGGGGAGGGGGGTGTGGAGGGGGGCGGGGGGGGGGGGGGGGGAGGGGGGAAGGGGGAGGGGGCGGGGGGGGGGGGGGGATTGCACGTGCCCTATCCCTCTTAAAAACGTTTCGTGCCTCCTTGTGCTCCGCCAAGATTTGTGTAAGCATGGTGTGCTCCCTTCCAATGTGTTCCACCCCCCTCCCCCTTGCAATGTGTTGTGCTACCTCTTTCCCCCCACCCCCCTCCCACACACAAACACTTTAAAAAGTCTAGCCGTTGCGCTTCAAAGTGTACGTATGCGCATCCCGCCGTATTCGCGTCCGCCTCTGCGTTCGCGTCCGCACCCGCGAAAAATCTGTCTCTGGCAATGGGAGACTTTGAGGCTATTGGTGGCAGCAGTTATGTTTGCTGCCACCAAGTGTCTCAAATGTCTCCCATTCTACTGTGGTGCTTCATTATGTCTGTATGTGCATCCTTTAATAAACCTGCATGCTATGCGTAAACTTTTTGGTCGGTCGGTGAGCGATTTTTCTTGCGAGTGCGGAGAGCAACAATTGGTTTAAATAAAATGTAGGCCTAACTATTAAAACAAGAGCTATAACGCATGAATTTACGGAATGTTTTTAAAGGTAATTCGAACTGCAAATATACAATCATTGCGCCAAAGCGCTATACGCAGGGCACTTTGTAACCTGGCAACAGCGTAAAACTGCACTAAGTAAACAAGTCACGCATGGGACAATATTGCTGGCTCTCGTCAGTAGTCAGAAGACAAATCGCTGTGGAAAGTTTAGAATGTCCACTATCCGATTGTATTATGTTAATTATGTTATTGCCATGGACAACCGAACAAAAGACAGTTATGAATGGTATTAAAATCAGCACTGTGACAAGTTTTCCGAAAATTAGATGAAGCGAATCATCTCCACCAAGAACGTGTGATGATAGGGAAGGCAGTATGCCAGCTATGTATTAACAGGAACCTTAAATTCGTCAGATAGTATGCAGAGCTGCCAACCCTCCCGGATTTTGGGGAATACATCTGGGAAAACAGGTTCGTTCCGTGACTCCAAACACATCTACAAATCCCCAAGGTTGTTAATTGACGACCAAGGAGGGTTTTTATCCATGTCAGGACTCACAAAAATGAGTCATTTTCCGAATAATCTGTTGCAAAATCCGGGAGGGTTGGCAGCTCTGAGTATGCCACAAAAGGGAAGGGATCAGAAAGATTGGTGTTTTTGCCTTATTCATTAACTGTCCCTCATGTCACAACTTTTCCAATGTGTACACATTTGTCACAGTGCTGATTTCAGTACCTTTGCAAATGTCTGATTGTTTTTAGTAATCCATGGTAATGACATAATGAACCTAGTACCATTGGACAGAGGACATTCTAACCTTTTTAAAGATATTTGTCTTGCTCTAAAATATTTAGTAGTTTTGCCATAATGTGAATTTAAAAATGGGTTTACCTTTTTATTTTGACACCCTGTACTCATGCCAGCATGAACGCTGCCATTATTACGCGATTCTACTACCAGCTTGGAAAACTGTGTCGTGCATCTTCATTTAATAGAAGAAATGCATCTCCATAGTCGAGACATTCAGTAATAAAGAGAACCAATAAACCACTTGTCACTGATCCAGCAGTCAGCTTTATCTGAAATTTTCCCGATTATCTGAGCGCGAGCCACACCAGATAATCGCCGGCCACTTTAGCGGCCGGAAATAGCCGTCTTTACTTGTTTTGCCCAAGCAACTATTTCAACGTTACCTTAATTATCTACCCCTCATCAGCCGTGTCACATCAACTCTAATATCCTCCTTCTGTGAAAATGTCCTCGTGAAAAAAAGCAATATAATTTCGTGCAAATAATTGTCAAGCGAAGGGGGTATATGCGCCAATGAAACAGCGATGTAATCGAGACATTTATTAGAGGGACAATCTTCGGACGAGCGAGCGGGGAGGGTTAGTTGTCTATACCGAAGATGATTGCCGATGAACCGTCAGCTTTAACCATGAGTGACTCGGTTGAGATACGGGGAAGATACTTACATGCCGGAGATGATGCAGTTCATATAAACAACGGATGTGGTAGCTTTAGTCTAATGATAGTTCGAGCGGATAATTTCATTGGTTGTGATGGGTCTTTGCTTGCCCGTAATTGGGCGCTCAATTTTTGAAGCGCCCGCACAAAGTTGGACTAAATTGAGCGACAGAGAAATAACTGTCAACATACTTGCGAGTATTAGCCTTTTAGAAGTATGGCGGGACAAAAGGAGAGGATGCAATTTCATTTGGGTATGATTTTGTTTATCAATTGTATTTCTTTCCAAAAACTTGATTTACATGTTGTAATTATAATAGGGCCTACATAGACGGAATTATAAATAAAATTAATAAGTGTAAAGTGAAAAACTGAGTTAT
Organism: Henricia sp. BOLD:AAB3569; assembly: GCA_037783545.1. Classification (NCBI taxonomy): domain Eukaryota; kingdom Metazoa; phylum Echinodermata; class Asteroidea; order Spinulosida; family Echinasteridae; genus Henricia; species Henricia sp. BOLD:AAB3569. The sequence goes on along the minus strand of JBBELK010000009.1, from coordinate 3,572,075 downwards.
TTTGCATTTTAGTCGATTTTATACCCACTGCAAAGTGCGCCCTCCTATTGTGTCCGCCATACTTCAAAAAGGCTAATTGGAGTCGATTGTGCAAAACTAGTTCTATCATTATAGAAGTAGATTCAGTTAAAAGACCAAATATATCATTATTTTGCAAGATGAAACTTTTTACAGATTCCTGGAATAAGGGCATAACATATCTAAATAAGAATGTTGGTAAACTAGCCTACAGAAATTTCAGCTACACAAATGCAGCAATGCTTCAGAAAACCTTTTAAATCTATTAAATATCTTTAAAGAATTAAGAAAAATGGAGGCGCGCTTACAGAGCGATGGATGGTGTTTACGGAAAAAAGGTTACGAAACGCGTGAAATTCAAATAGTTTTAACGATAATACTATTGTGCATGTATCCACACAAGACGATACGGTTATACATTTCGGAATTAAAGGAAGAAAGACCAAAGTTCACACTCCAAAACTCATTACACGCGGTGGCACTTCAAAGCATTTGATAGCACGTGTAATGCCTTGCCTTTTGAATTTAAAAGTAAGTACATTTCAGGTTATTTAAATTAGCCCTTTATAAACTGTGTCGCCAAGATATAAGGGGTTTTACAATCTGTATTGAATGTGCATTACTTTGAATGCCAACTATACATAATAATGGCCGAAAAGATCCCAGACCGATGTACCATTTTTATTTGAATGATTACTTGATGAATATGGACTTTTAATGGCCGGCCATCGCTGAGTCGATCTAATGGCTAGCTTTAGAGGACATAGGCCTGAGATATAAAAGTCCTTGCGTCAATGCGAAACGAGATTTCAGAAAGAGAGTCCCCGTATTAAGGCGTGAATCGACAATGAACCGTGCAAGTTGGGCCGGACTGCGCGGACTGCACAGGGTGATCCGTACGGGTCCCAAGCGTCATTTGGTCGGGGAAGTCTGCGGAAAGTCATTTGAAAAAGGCTTTAGGAACGGGGTCACTCTTTCGGGCGGCATATCCTTGCATGTTGGAGGGGATTTATAGTACTCCATAGTACTTCAAATCGATAAATTGTTCCGAATAATGATCCTATTATTTAGGCATATAAACTTCTCATCTTAGCCAGGACAGGTCCGCACAATGAATAATTTAAGTTATAGTGAGGGGAACTGGAAAAATAGGACAACAACTACGCAAAGCTAGGTCGCATTGTGAAAAAGAGCAATAGTTGTTGCAATCTGATAAAAAAAGATATAAATTCCATTTCAGGGCCCCTTTAAACAATTTTCGAACTAAAGGTATGGTGTCTGGAACGCACTCTCTCAAAAATTGCAAGGGCTGTCAGAAAACCGTTTTGTTGGGTTTTAACATGATTAAACCTGCGTGGGATAAGCTGCCCTCTGGAGCCGCGCGTCTCCCAAACAGCCCTAAAAGTATACGGGAGCTCAGGAAGGTATTTCAGGCAGAGTGGCGCACGCTGCCTCAGCGGCTCCTACAAAGGCTGGTGCGGTCAGCTTTGTCACAAGGGATGTTCATATACAATTTACTCTTGCCGATAAAATGTTACATCTCTCGCGGCATTTCGGTAAGAGTAAAATGTGCGTTTCTTTTTTGAACCGTATATAGTATAACCAATCTTGACAAGGCATTGTCTTTCCTGGATCAAGATGGAGGACTGTTGTTTCATTGAGGGAGTCGATGAACTACCACTCCATTGCATGAATCAGTGGTTCAAGAACTCGTCTTTGAAAAGAGGTCTAAACGCACACGTATAGTTTGACAGTTCCCATGGATATGGATACAAACAAGGTTTTTGGCTGTTGCGGGGAGGGGAATTTTGTTGTACCGGTTTGAGGTGTGGGTCTCAAGTCGACCCAAACAAAAATCAATGGGTGATTTTTGAAACGCTTGGTGGCAGCTTGCGCTGTCCAACAGTCAACTCCAAGAAAACTGGCCGGGCATATTAAGAAGGAGAGTTAGTTTTGAGATAGAGTTGGTCAACCCCAGGGCACAAACCCTTATACCGTGTCCCTTTCAAAACGAGCACCTTAATAGTTTGACCGGTCACAAGAAACACTGTTACTGTATTATTAATCAACGCTCGCGGGAAGAAGGGGATTTCCAGCGAATCGAGAGGCATGAATGGGTATTTATAACCGGGCAATCTCTCGGCCCGATTACCCCGTAATTGGGTCATTTTCAATCCCAACATTCGTGCAAACCCTCCGAGGTAATTTCCATTGTAATAGGCGACGACAAAGGAGCAACGGTTAAATACTGACTTTTTGCTAAGGAAAGGGATACACGTGTTTCGGTCAGGTTAATGTAGGGATAAGATTTGGTAACATTTTTGGTAGAGCGGTGCGTGTTGTTTTCCCCCTCTGTTATAATGTTGAGTGAATTCAGAGAATATAATTTTGCAAAATATTGTGCAAAATCCGTATTAATGAATTTATCAACAGAAATGAAACGCTAAACAATCAGTGTGTTTCGAACATTTTACAGGAGCATTTCAGTGGCTGATTTTTGTAATGTATTCAAATTTATGCATGGTGTTTTTTGTGTGTGATATCGCCCAATGATGAGCTATTTCATATACCTGTTACATGTACTTTCAATTCTAATTTTATGGTTGTAATCTATTTTGCATATACATTAGTTGTTGTTAGGTAGGAAAAACCCCGGAAAAGCTTTGTGGTCGTTAAGAGCAACATTTTATTATGCATAGAATTTGCATACGAAAATTCCCTGTTGGATAACGACGGTTCAAAAAGGCGGTTCAAAAAGGCGGCCATGACAGAGACAGGTTTTCATATTTAAATGTTGCGACAATAGATCTTCCAAGTGACAGTTCCCCGTCATGGCCGCCCGTGCAAAGGATCTATACACTGCCTGTTGGTATTTGCATTTCGTTATGACTTTCTATTTTGCAATTAACTCCTGAATCACAGGAACACTCTCTTCTAAGTACATGTATCCCCACTTTCCTCGGTTTAAAAATCAAATTAATAAACACCGGCAACGACAAAATGCAACTGCCCAAAATATAAATAAATAAAATCGATCACCGTAGAAGCGGCGCTAACCCATATAACTGGGAATAATTTACAGCGGACAAAACAAGATAATTGGGAAATAAATCGTCGGAATTACCACCCCGCCATGAATACAAAACAGCGGAACGACAAGTCTTTAAAAGGACTGCCTCGACAGACTGGCTCCAGCCGGGCTGGGGCGGCTTTGTCCCTGCAATCCTCCAAGGCCCGGCTCGCTCTGTCCGGACTCTGTTCTCGGTGTTGCGACGCCGTGATGTGCTGGCTTATTCCCTTTCTCTTGATAACTCAGTTCACTCACACAACACTCAGTACAGACTACATATGTATTTACAGATGATAAAGATGTTAAAGGTATATAGGCATATACTGCCTACATAGGGCTAATTTCCCCGTGAAAATAGATTTGAATAACTGAGAATTTTCTAGTTTACCGACGTTTATTATCATCCTTCGAATAAGCTATCCTCTCCCAATTTTTTGTAAATTGTATGAACTAAAAAATAACACGCCATTAAAAAAGACGTTCTGAAAAGTTGTACAATGCATAGTCTTATTCCAGGAGCATTTCATAAAGCTGTTTAGCACAAAATGTTGCCTTGCACAACATTTATTTGGTTGGACAATTTGAAATTCTTTTTATATAAAACAGGCCCTTTAAACGCGCCAAAACCAAAGCGATTTTCTTTCTTCAATAAAGACGGTCCCTACGGCCCCATGGTAAATGGATACACGCGTGTCGAGAACGCATTCCGCTTTAATCATCATCAGCCCAAATTGGCGTTAATTGGTGTGCAGCCCCGCGCCGCGGCTCCGCTAATCGCCGGGAACAAATGCAAGGAAACAGTGCCAAGCAGTCGGGATGAAACAACCGTGAAATTTAATTTAAACGGTTGAGGGAAAGAGAAAAAAAAATCACACCGCAAGAACACGATTAAACTGTAGTCACTCCTCCTCCTTGTCTAAGTTTTAATGAGATTTCTTTTCCGGAGTTTCTTGCCGCTCTAGAGTTGCTTCAACCCCTAAAGCAAACGGCGAACGCTCAGTGTCATTTACGATGATCGTCGCGTTTAATAGTTTTTATCGCATTGTGGAAATACTTGCTGGGCGACTCCTACTTCGCCCATGCTCCTATACAATTAGAAGCATCTTACATCAGTAAAACAACAGAGTGAGTATAAAGGGTAAACAGAACCAAGTTTCAGAGAGCAACCACTAGCGTCACCGCCGCTGACACCGTCGTTTCGCCTGATAGGCCTATACTGGTTTAGTGAATTCGTGAACAAAAGGTTCGGCGCAATCTCAACTTAAGACCAAAGTTTTCACCGTAATTGGAAAACTGTTACGAATGGCATTATCTCCTATGGATCGATGTGATTGAGGATGTGTGTGATCAGATAACCGACCTGAAAAACTGTGTCCATGCTTTTAAGAAGTTGTGCAAAGCCACCGTCCTATTCAAGATGGCTCCCTGGCTACATGTTGCACGAAAAACGAAGCCATGTAGTCCGAAGGCCTAGTTTCGTTCACATGCATCTTCAATTATGTATCTTATGGGGGGTGGGTGGGTGGGTGGGTGGGTGTGGGGGGGGGGGGGGGGTGTGGGGGGGGGGGGGGGGGGGGGTTGTGGGGTGGGGTGGGGGGGGGGGGGTTGTGGGGTGGGGTGGGGGCGGGGGGTTGGCAGATTGTACAATTTTATACTTATTTCAAGTCTGAGATCGCGCATACTTCACAAATTTATGAGAAGTATACCTTATACATAATTGGTGATACGCAATATCAGACTTGAACCTGATAGATATCAATAATGTTTCTTACGCTGCCATTATCTCTAGCGGAATCATTGTACTGGACAGTTGAAACTACTTCTATCTTCCGAGGTAGGAAAAAACCCAACTTGGTCATATTCAAAGATTTTAATTCATGGCTGTGTGCCGTCCTTTGCCTATGAACATTGATGACCAATTTTGAACCATTCTTGGCACAAACGCGGGAAATCCTGTAAATTTGGCGGGAAAGCGATTTGGCGGGAAAACGATTTGGCGGGAATGGCGATTAATCTAGCTGTAGCAATGACGCCAGGGAGCGGCGAGATTAACGGGAAATGGCCATTTCCTTCCACTCTAAGTGTGCAGAAGGCTGTTTATTACCTCATTGCGTACATCGCACAATTCTTTGTCAACAACAAAACGACAAACTATGATTTATACCACCACTTAAGCAAAATGCAGGTAAATCTTTGGTGAAATATTTCTCCGACTGATACGCGCGCACAATAAGCCTTAACGACGGCCCGGTTTAGACACAGTGCATTTGCCTTAAAATCTCATTTACTGTCACAATCGCTATTGAATCATAACGACAATTTAGGTAATGTTGGCAGCCTTTCGTTTCGCAAATAAACTTCAATTTGGGAACCGCCGAGGATATCGGATATTGAAGTGTAAATGGGCACTAGCAGGAATAATGTACCCCTCTGGCTATTTTATGGGCAGCTTTTCATCACGTTTTATGTGTAGAACATTTGGTACTAGACACTGACTAGTCTACAGCAACCGCCTCCATTTATCATTTCGCAGTATGTGGTGAATATAAACACAAGTTATGGTCATATTTATCAGTTTGGTCTGTGAATTGCAGTGTTGTTTAAACGTCGTAAATTAAAGAACTTTTAATTAAAGTACCCTGGCTTATTTACCTTCGTTATCAAGCTCAGTTTGAAAAGAAAATTGTTAAAATATGCCTTACCTATTCTATAGCCTAATCCGACGAACGAAAACTTGTGGTGTATCTTTACATGACGTAAATGTTTTAGTTACAATGGAATAACCAAAAGAGGGCGGGCTAACTGCTAACCAAATACTTACAATCGGATGCTTGCTAAGTTGCTTTTCACTGCATCCAAATTTCTCAAACTCATGGACATTTTAAAAATATTTGTCAACATATTGTGCTGAATTTATTCACCCCGGCGGTGCCTGGGTCATAATCCCTAAAAAATAATCACTTAGCATCAAAATTCAAATTCAAACATTGTCTGCATCATCGTAAAATAAACACGCGGCGAAACACTGTCCACGAATCGTACCCGACGATTAACGATAACGTCCGGACGACCGGACGTGCATTCGGGTAACTTCGGGAACCTTCGGAAAAAGGAGGAATTCCTCCTGTTTCAAAATGGCGGAATTGGCGGTTGCCGGACCTTAAAATCAGTCTAGTCGAAATATTTTGGGTCCGGGTACCAGACTAGCGAATGTCTGTACATTGTACGATGCCGTCCGATGACGTCACTGCACGGCAAACACTCGGAGACAAAACTAGTTTGGTTCCCGGACCAACAAATTCGATCACTAGACTGATTTTAAGGCAACCGCCAGTATACATGTTAGTCCGCCACATTGAAACAGGAGGAATTCCTCCTTTTCTCGAAGGTTCCCGAAGTTACCCGAATGCACGTCCGGACGTTATCGTTAATCGTCGGGTACGATTCGTCAGTGTTTCGCCGCGTGTTTATTTACGATGATGCAGACAAGGTTTGAATTTGACTTTTGATGCTATAATGGGCATGTATAATATGTTAAGGTTAATAGGCCTATATTAAATTGTTATTGGCCAAATATGGAATAACCCTTTTCAAATTATTATACACTCGTGCCGCGCTTTGAAAATGAACGGTTATGCGCTCCTAAAAATAAATGCATGACGTAATGCTTAGTGCTATTTAAAACACTACGGTAGCCGGTCCTCATATTCAGTCGTTGTATGTGGAATATGTAGAGCGGGGACCAGTCTAAGACAAAACCAGCCAGTTACGGCGAGTCAGCGGTAGAGGGCGGTATGTGTGACCGTTGAAGCGATTGGTTCATCATGTTCATGGAGGAAGAAACACGATTGTACAGTGTAGTGCGGGTATTTATAATCAAAAGGCTGTACAATGCAAAGAAATAATTCCTTAATTCACAATTCACAAAAAAAGGCGACAAAGATATCCTATAAAATCGACCAAAAACATTAACTATACCGCCTATAATTTTCATTGAATTCTCTCGTTTTAATGGGCCTGAATCCACCGCTGATCTCCAGTTATGGTCGCACAACCTCGACCCAGCCTGTGCGACATCCGACATTTTTTTTGCGGAGTATAGGTCACGAGATTTAACTTTTATAAATGCACTATATTTTTCGAAATTAATTGGGAAGTTAACCATAGCTTCTGACCTTGTGTGTAAAACACAAGTGTTTCCTCACAAAATAAGTTTTTCCATCAAATCTGCACATTCCAATGCTATTTGAGTCATTTTAAAGAAAAACAATCTGATCAACTTCCCAGCTCTTACCAAAGATTTTAAGGAAATTACCTCCTGGTATCAACAGGTCATTAAATTCTAAGATATACTTCCCACTTCCCATTCTTTCTGAGATGGACAAAATCACGGCGCGAGTGCTCCGTGCGTAAGCGCGACAATAGAGGGCGCTGCATGCGCGCGTAAATGGTTTATCTTGTGCACTTAGCTGAATGCGATTCTTCTTTTAATACAAAAGCAACATTTGCGACAAAAGTGCATGTAAAAAGTATATCTAAGAATTGGATTATCGGAAAGAATTTACAAGTCGGACGTCACATAAGCCCTCATGCACTAAGCCTATGGGACAACTCAGAAATATTCTAAGTTTTTTTTATAGTAAATTCTTTATATTTTTTCCCCTCCAAATTTTGGTTTCTTCATTAGATTTGCACATATTGATGTAGGCCTATAATAAATCATTTTAAGGCAAAATTAGTGACGTCCGAGTACTAAATTCTAACCAAACATCTTTACATGATTAATAATTTACAATGTCAAAGTATGATATAATTTTAAAAATTACCGGTATCCAACTGAATAAGGGGGTGTGAAGATGTCAGCTATGCCCCATGTCACCGGCGGGTTTTCCCACGGCACAGGGCTCCAAGTTGCAGTTCCAGTCATCGATAAGTCCAGAAAAACGATGCAAAGAAGCACAATAAGAAGAAACAGAGTCCATACAACGATCTCTTTTAAGTTAAAAAAACCCAGCTCCAATGACCAAAAAACTGGGCTTCGTCAAAGTTGTAACATTATTCAGAAACTCTAAACATGGAGCACAACACGAGCTGGACAAAAGTACAACCAACACGCCCAAATTAAACGCACCTCGTATTTCAAAAAGAGCACATCTCATGGATGAGTGCACCTTATAACAATAAGCCACATGTTGAAATACTTGTACTGCGTGTTACAAATTTAAGTTCTTTCGCCGCCTTTCACCTCTGGCGTCCTGGGTTCGATTCCTGGGCGTGTATGATGTACATGTAGCTAGATTGGGTTTTAAATTAGTCCCTACTTGGCCGCGTGGGTTTATTTCCCCCAGGAAATTTCTCTGTGGGTTTTCTTCTCACTTCTAAAACTGCATCTCTTTCTTCGTAATTTCAAGTTCATAATAAAGTAAAGTTACAGCTAATACGGGCGGCATAAAGGGCCTTAGTTGCCGAAGACGCCATAAAAGTATAAACTACAGTACACCAACATGTGCAATATTTCCACCCAGCAGTGGATAACTTGTCACCGTCGGTTGGTGGCGCCAAACACGTTTTGCAGTTGCGGCGCTGCCATAAAGATATATTAACTCATCGATATATACACACTGGATGAAGTAGGCTCTATTAGAGCCTTTGCACGGCGGCCATGACAGGGGGCAGTCACATTGTCACCGTGTGTCATGCATGAGTAGGTGCTTTGTGGTTCTATTGTTACATCATTTACATAAGAAAACCTGCCCCCTGTCATGGCTGCCGGTGCAGAAGCTCTATAGCAGTTGGCTATACGAGAATTGAAGCCACGCGCCGGCCGCCATTGTACCCCACGAACAATGCTTGGCTCCCCGGTCCATGCGATCGCTTGCATTCCACTTAACACATGTAGACCATGATGTAGACTACTGAAGACAGTATGACCAGTCTAGGCAAGGCATTGTATTTGATGGGGTACAATGGCGGACGGTGGCTTCAATTTTATACGTCGTTGCTTCATCCAGTGTATATATATCGATGGTGTTAAGTGCAATTAAAGCGATCGTAAAGACCGGAAAGCAGTCTAAACGAAGCATTGTCTTTCTTGGGAAAAAATGGCCATTGCGTTGCTTGGATTTTTACATATCATTTGCTATTCACCACTTGCACAGTTGCATTTTAAATGAAGCTTTCCGCGCATACATCATACATGTATTTTTTATTACAATGGACAAAAGTCAACGTCACAGCAACCGACATGGTAGACTTGATATCAAGTCGGTAACTGGACCAGTTGGCTCATAAACCACGGCAGCGTAGTCGCGGATGGACTTGGAACAAGTCTAGTCGACGTGTAATAAAAACAGCTACAAATATGTATCAGTATCAATCGTGCGCGGTAAAAATGCGTCAGACTGACCAAAACCGTATACCGATTTGATATCAAGTCTACCAACATGGTAACGACGCGTGGGAGTCATTGTTCATGCAAGTATATTCTCGCTGTTTTGCCAATATGGCGGTTCCGTGCAAGCAAGTGGCGAATTACTTACACTATCCACGTTTACAGTTCAGTGACTAATTGTTACACAGTGCATATATATTTTCCGGAGTATTTTGCCTTTGCTGCGCCAACACAAAATTCAGAGTCTGAGCTGAAGTCTGAACTGAAATTCTGCCTCAAAGAAAGCTTTACGACCACCTATGAGGGCGCCTTCCACCTTGTACGGTTAACTGAAATTTGGAATAAAGAGAATGACACCGGGTCTGGCTGGAGGCCCCCGGCGCCTGCCCACCGTGGCGAAATGGTTTCGGTCGGGATCATCACGCACCAATTTCTGATAAATGTGTGGATCCGGTATGCTCTGCATGGCAGAGACCCGCCGATCGGGGCACTCTAGCTGGTCTACTGATTGAGAATGCATCTGGCTCGTCGGTTGGGGATCACCAAAGCTGTTGTTGTGATTCTTCAGGTGGGTGTGGCCGATAGCCGTCACGTGACCCTCGCCGTTCGTTGCGAGGGCGCCCCCAGGGCGTCGGATGTACATAAAGTGTGGCTGCGTCGTTTGCATATTAACGATCGGGCGTAAATCGGGTAGGGACATCGACAACCGTTTTCGCATTGGGATGTTTGTGAGTTCTGTCTCTGGTGTCATCGTGGCTCCCTCGCAAGAGGTGTCCGAGGGCGGTTGCCGTCTTTTCAAATTGCAGTCGGAAAGCATACTGGAGGCAAAGAAGAGGAGAGTTTCACATTCCGTGGCAATCTTGAAAAAAGCGCCACCATTTGACTTACAAAAGCCAGTTGGAACAAAATTGCTTGGCCGGCCAATGAGCACGCTTGATTGAAAGGCTGTTGACTAGCAATTTTGTTCTCCTCAATTGGCTTTTGTTTCCCTAAATTGGCCTTTGTAAATCAAATGGTGGCGTTTTTTTCTCAAGATGGCCGCGGAATGTGAAACTCCCTTATCAATTACAAGATTGGAAAATTCTTACAAATGGCGTTATCTCCATGTGTGATTGTGGATATGTGCATGATTAAAACCAACCTGTGTATAGCTCAGGTCAGTACCTCATCTACGTTACGAGAAAACAATAACAAAAATATGTCCATGCTTTCAAGAAATTGTGCGAAGCGACCGTCCTATTTAGGCTGGTGCAATGGCTATACTGCACTGAAAACAAAGCCGTGATACCACAGTAGTCAGGGGCCTATACACGGTGTGACCTCAGACGTCATGGCAGGCATCAAAACATTGGGGTGTGGCTATCGCTGTGCGCACGCATCTTGGTGTGCATACCTTTGGATAAGAAATGGTTCGCAAGTCACATCGGCTTTGAATTTTGATACCTTTGACATCATCCCCAAAGCAAATTTATGCAAACCATGATACGTGCGCAAAACGGCAGGCAAGATTTGGATAGAGGGCGCTTTGGTATGTAAACAAAAGTCACACGGTCTATAGTTTCGTTCACACGAGGGCGCCCTTGCAAAAATGCGTTTGATATAGATTCTCATCTCAGGCGAAATCATTGCATTAGACAGTTGTAACAACTTCTACCTATTTGAGCAAGGTTTTTTTCGATCAAAAGGTTGATTGCAATTTCAGGGTATTGCAAATCCTGTATGCGGGCTTTAAACTATTGTTTTGTGTACTAATCTACAACCAATAGACCGTGTAGAATAGCCGCCATCTTGTGGGGCAGTTTCTTCGTTCCTTGAGGACATGCATTTTGTGCTTACATTGTTGAACAGTTTAAGTAACAAAAGGTGCCCCACAAGATGGCAGCTATTCGATACTGTCTATAATTATTGCTCCCCAATTTTTACCAGAGGACTGGAATGGAGAACTGAACGGGTTTCATTATCATACTTGTTCTTTTTCATGAAGCAGCACAGACCCACAATGATAAGAAAGATGACGAAAACCGCCACACTGAGAGGAACAATCACCATCACTTCACCAAGCTTGCTTGGAGTTGGTTCCGATGTTGGGGCTGCTTTAACACACAAAACAGAAAACAGTGACACAAACCAACAGTTAAAGGAGCGTGACCAGATCACATTTTTTTAACCGCCCATTTTTACCATGTGTTTTGAGATTTTGTTACCATATCATTTGTCATATTTTGTTTCATTACCATTCTGGAATTTCGCGCTCCCAATCCGTATATTTTCAAGGATATCGTAAAAAAAAACCACTGTTTTTGTACTTTTATCCGGTTTCATAAAGCAGTGCAATAATTACGCCTTATTTCTGGTTTTCTTCCAATGGATAGTTTTTTAGGGGAGGTATTTTATATGATTGATTAGAACAAAATCCATTTTCTGGAAAAATCTAGACAAGCTCCTTTAAATGTTTTTTTTGTCGATAAAATAAAACGCCATTCATATACGATTAATAATTTCATGGAATGCGGTGTGGTAGGACTCGAGTCCAGGGCTGCGTTCCAAACACGCGAACGTTGCCAACGTTCGCCACTGGTTACAATGCTTTTGTGCACTCGTCTATGGAAAGCCGGGTACCGGTTGTTGGCGAACGATGAAAACGTTTGCAATGTTCGCGTGTTTGGAACGCAGCCCTGGACTCGGACTCGAGTCACAATTTTTGGGACTCGGACTCGACTCGAGTCACATTGGAAAATGTCTCGGACTCGGACTCGGACTAGACCACGATGACTCGGAATCCAACATGGCGACTCGTGACTCACGAGTCCCACATTTAAAAAAAAGAAAAATATATGTATTTTGGGGAAAAAACCAGTCCGATGCGTGAATATACCACCAGGCCGGCAAGGAGCGCACGAGTGCGTCATAATTTTACATATTGTGTGAACGAAATATAGCATGGAGATTCAGTTTCATTAATTTGGCGAACAAGTGACTCGTGACTCGGACTCGAGGGAAGTGACTCGTGACTCGGACTCGCACTCGAGGCTAATGACTCAAGACTCGGACTCGATATTGGTGACTCGACTACAACACTGATTAAATGTATAGTAAAAAACCATCCATACCTGCCGAAGTTGCTCCAGGAAGAAATAGGCCGAGTGTCACTGCCAACAAAAACAGCCAAATACTTGCCATAACTACTCGAAGACAACCAACATTTACATTATGTGCATGGTTTACTTTTTGAACAAAAACTTGCAGGTTTTATCCTGAGATCATTAACTGCATGACGGAAGCAAAAACTCCAAACCAAACAGTGAATTGCAATAAACCGTTCCGCGTACGTATGCATACACTGCCGCCTATCGCATGCAAAACAACGAAAGTGAATATTTAACCAAAGCCTATAATAAACACGCACCAAGAAAAATGTGCTGGGGAATTACAGCGAATTGTAGTTTCGTTTCTAAACTATACAACTAAAAAGTCGAGGTGAAATGTTTCAGTTTATACTTCCGTCTTTAGTGTGGTATGCACGTTGTAGATATTCTGACCAATAAAAATCATCTGTATGGCAATACACGAAAAAATGGCGGCGCCCACAAGGCATCGCCACACTGGGTGAGGTCACCCAGGACGCCAGAGGTGAAAGGCGAGGAAAGAACCACTACGCCAACCCGACCGCCCGGCACTCAGTTTGTGTTTTAAAACATGACCGCAGGTGCAAATGGTCGATACAAGTATAAGCACCAATAACTTGATAGACCGTATCGAATAGCTGCCATCTTGTAGGGCAGTTTCCTTGTTCCTCGAGGACATGCCTGGTTGCACATTTTATGCCGACACTCATGTGAACCAATTTTAATATCAAAAGTTGCTCTACAAGATGGCAGCTATTCGATACGGTCTAGTATTAGATAAGTGTTTTCCACTCGTAACATTTAGGCCAGTTATAAGAACGAAAATAGGAAACCATAGGCAAAATAAATTGGATTCATTCTGAGAACAGATTACGGAATACGAAAAAGTGAACCGCGTTTATTTTTAACTATTAAACTTCCTTTTCAATTAGTCACACAATTCGTTGTAAAGCAATAAATTAAGTTTTCATTTTGCTGATTTTAAAAATACAACATTTTCTAAAAATTAAAAGCACATACACTGTAATATGGCAAGCTTTCATAGACAAATATAAATACAAATAAAACAAATTTGTTTAACAAAATCTTCATAGGAAATGTACAAACTGTTTACAAAATTGCACAACAAAAAATAATATACAAAAATCTTCAGCGGTCACTAGAGTACAAACAAATGAAGCCTACTAACAATCAAAAGCAACTTATCAATATATTTTCTTTTCTTTTTGAATATGCAAATGTTAAAACGTTTATGACCGATGACAACTATTTCTTAAATGTCAATTTCACCCATTGGTAACCCGAAATTGAGCACAACATGCTTGAGTGCCTCTCTTTTGTGAACTGCCTAATTTGACCTTTCTGCTGAAAAAAAAGAAAAAAATATATTGATAAGGTTCTTTCGACTTTCGATATACAGTATTTTCTTAACAGAGACGTAATAACTCCAGCAATGTATAAAGTGATAAAATACTCGTCAGAACCTTTACAAAGCACTTAAACTTTGGTGGGCAATACTGAATATACTTCCTTATATTTCTGTTCATAAAACGTAAATTCGCCATGTAAATTACAGAAAATGTGTCAGGATAACCAGCACGATATGTGACAGAGAGACTCCCCCTACCGCCCCTATACCTTTCCTTTGTTAACGCACCCACACATCCCGAAATCCTAAAAAGAATATCTTTTAAAATCCCTTGGATGGAAGACACTCTTTGTCGCATATCGTGCTGCAAAAATAGGCAGTAAAAATGTATGTATACACTCTAGTGAACTTCAGTTAAATTACGTCTACAAAAGTAAATGCCATTTGGTAAACGCGAAAAACTACATCAATTTTTAAAAACTAAATAAAAAAGGCTTACATATTTTGATAACATAATAAGCATTGTACAAACTGTTTTCCTACAGCTTTGAGCTGGACGTACAAACCAAAGTCATAAAAAAATTTAAAATCTCTGTAAAATATATTTTAAAATCTTTACTGTAGTATACCCTACTCACACGAATGGACAGTTCAATCGTGTTACCTGAATCAATTCTCTACAATGCATACTGCCGATTGTCAAAACAAGGGATGGAACGCATATAGTCTGGCACATTTCCAACTAACAGTTTGCCCTCTGTAGGACTGGGTCAGGGGACACGACTGAACTGTCCGTCCACGTGAATAGAGCCCTTGCCATCTTGCTGGGGAAAATTATACATTGCCACGTGCGTCTTTCACGTCTAATACGCATCTCCTAAATTTATAATAATCTGAATACTTTAAAAGATAGCTTAATAATATTTTACATTAAGTAGTTTAACTGCAAACTTTTCCTGATTTAATGCTCTGATTTGGTTTTGTTTTTACTTTCATATAATTAAACTATTATGCACCAATTAGCCTGTTGCGTGTAACCTTTATATACTGTCTGGCGTCCCGAATTCTTCACATTTAAATGGAGGCCCAGTTTGGAAAGTCCTCATACTATGCTGTTGTTGCTACGTGGTGCACGCCAGTGGCAAGCAACCAACAGTCCGGTTGCTTAATGTCATTCCTCTTCTTGCAAACATGGTATTGATTCTGTACTGCACACCTGTCGCGTGCACCAGGTCACATTACATAGTAACAAAAAAATAGTCTGGTCATCTGGAGAGAAGTACATCGGTACACTAGACGCTAAATTATGTAAAACGCGCAAAAGGCTAATTTTGGCAGAAACCATGTGATAAAAATCCTCAAAATGCTGTGAAATATTTAAGGCTAGTGCATATAAAAACTTGTGAAAATTTTAAAATCGCTTTAAAAAATAATACTTTTACGTTTAAAATTTGAGGTAAAACAAAATATAACTTCACAAAACTGTCGATAAAAACTGTTAGCAAACTTGCAAAACTTTTGGGAAAACAACATTAGAACATTCATAACTTGGTTATAATTACATATTCAAATTGTTTTTATCTGTACATAAAATATCTCTCGAAATTGCTCCAACAACTGGCAAACGGTATTTACAATACGCAAGCGTTCAAAATCTGTTAAATTATGTAAACAACATTTTACGTTAAGTAGAGATTTCCTGCTTTCCCATGTCTACAACTTCCCATCAAACTGGCTTTTAAACGTATAAAGTTTAACTCAAATGTTACGTGGGACGAGCTGGGGATTTCCAATTTGAATTTTGAAACTCAAAACCAAGTCAAAAAAGAGAATTTTAGGAGGGAGAACATATTGGTTTTACTCCCTGGGTATGATCTGAATTTTGCCAGCCGCATGAGGGCGCTATTGCAAAATTGAACACAGACGGACATTTGGGCTGTGGGACTTGCTGATGGTAGGTCTTGTCCGAGGAAGAAGGAGGCAAAAGGCAGGGGAGAGACGCGCTGCGCGTCCGTCGGGCCCCGGGGAACAGCACCGGCAGCGCCCTGGTGAGGTCGTGGGGCGTGTGGCACTCGCGGTTCGGCAGCTGCCACGAGCCTTCGCGCTGCTGTTTCAACTCGGCCTCGTACTTGAGGAGTTGTAGCATAAAGGAAAAGTTTGGGGAGATGACTTTGCGGAGGCTGCGGACGAATTCGAAAGCTTCTTCGAGTCTCATGGCTTCGACTTTCATCAGGTAGGCAAGACAGACCGTGGCTGATCGGCTGATTCCGGCTCGGCAGTGAATCAAGACGGAACCGCCTGACAATTTGACATCATCTAAAAAACAAAATTAAATAAATAAAGGTTCAGTTTTGTTGTCAAGTAGTTGTGCCACAAATCTACATGGCATCACACTGATAATTCATACATCAGGTTGAGCAATACTTTAGCATGGTGTTGTCGTTTTTGTGACTTTTCGTGCCTCACGTATACTTTTTCAAAACTTGTTACACAATGTTATCGCATTGAAGCGGCAAGTTTGAAGTACAGATTGAGAGAATGGAATGAAACAACTAGGCGTGCACCACATAGAGAAGGCCTGCATAGTATGTGTACTTTTAAACTGCATCTTAATGGGCCGTTAAAGTTGTACGGAAAATGCTAATTATGTTCAAACTTGGCAAGGTAAGAGCACAGTCGGCCGTAGTAGGCCTAATTGAATGTAATTTTCAACTCACTGATAAAATTGATAGCCTCCGGAAACCACGACTGCAAATCGGCCTCGTTGTCATCATCGACCGGTATGCTCTTATACGTGATAGCGCCCTCACTCAGAAAGTAGTTGGGCACGCAGCGAGACACATTCAACACGGCCGTAATACCATGCACCTCCAACAGGTCCCTGCGTGCAGCGTGAAAAGCATTCCCCAGGAACAAATGGGGCAGGATCTGCACGGGCTCGCCTTCCTGATGGACAGGGATGGTCCGGGCCGGTACGGAGGACGAGGTGGTGTCGTGTGGTGTGTCGGAGACCGAGGGAGAGACCATAGGCACCGTGGCGCACCGTGTGAGGCGCTGGAGGCGGAGGGAGGTTACTCCCGCGGGAGGATGGGGCTCGTCGGTTTCCATCGGAGTACGGGGTTGAACTGTGGATGAGGCGGAACAAAGGGATGGGTGCTCCTTGCAGAACTTCTCGAAACCCCCTGCAATGACAACAAAAGAAACCTAATTCAAATCTGTCCATACGAAAAGTCTACCAAATCAAGAGAAGCACACACGAAGAGCAGTCAAAGTTCGGGGCAAATTTCACCTTTCACGGTTGATAACACACTCTCCAAAAAATATATAATTTTCCCAAAATATCAGTTCTTGCAATGATTAGAACAGAAATTTGTCGAATATACAGTGAACTTAAGGATAACAAGGCACTGATCGACCAATCACTTTGGAATCGCTTTCAAGACTGTTCCGCTTTAGTGATTTCGGCCAGGTTCAAGTACAAGTGGTCCCGTTTGAACAAAGTGATTCCCACAGTTATGTCACGAAATGTCATTTACTTTTTCTAAGAGAATCTTGTATTGAGGGCTCCCAGAAAATCCATTTTGTTTGGGTTTTCAACCTGATTAAACCTGCGACCTCTGGAGCTGTGTGTCTCAAAATCAGGAACTCAGAGTGGCGCACCCTGCCTCCGCGGCTCTTACGGAGGGTGGTGCAGTCAGCCTTGCCACAAGATGTGATACATCTTTCAGCCTCCTCGGTCTTTTCGGTCGAAGTATAATTGTGTTTCTTTTTTTAACCGTGTATTCATTTTATTGACACTCAGCTTTGATTCTGTTACAGTGTAGACGATTTATTTCATCAACAATAATGCAGTACTCTCTGTTGTATCTTTTACATTGTGATATTCTTTCGTGTCTGTACATCTGCGTTTAAGACAAAGTCAAGATTCAATTTGCCAAATCCTTAGAGGCTATTTTGGCAGACTGTGATATTTGCAATCGTTTCCACGTCCCAGTTTATGTTGGGTGCTGTTTGAGTTAACATCATGAGCCAAAACACTGTAGCAGATATCCAGTGGCCTATTATAAAATTATCCCAGAGATTCTAACTGTCAGGCCAACTTATGAGTGTACACTGCCTCAGCTGTTGTTTGTGATCATCAGAGGGAAGTAATAATTCGAATACACGTTGAAAAATAGAGGAACAATCAATTATCCCATTAAATTCAATCGTCGACTTCCGCGGGTAAGCCAGCAGCAAATGTATGACTTCCTAACGCTTTAACTATTAACACGGCGGACAGACCATATAGTTGGACAGACGTAGCAAAAACTAGGATGACTTTAATTAGTAACGGCCTGTCGCTTGCATGTCCTGTATTTGTACCGATACTTGACTAATTTTAGCTGTGGGCACAGATTATCAATTACACAACACGGGTTGTTTTCACGAATTAAACCACAGGGCATCTTTTTAAGACACCCCGTGTTAATCTATCCCGTCAAGCCAATTACTGAACTCGCCTGATCAGTGCACCTGACGAACGTATAATCTTTAGTGCGCCCTCTATTTGGTATACCGTGTCATTGCTGTGTTTCGTTTACTTTGTTTTCACATGAATATAATATTTACTCATAAAGTAAAGTTTAGGGAAGTCTAAAACATGTAACAATATAGTGTTCTTTACAACAACTCGACATACAGTGCGTCTACATATGTTTGAATGTGGATTCACACTTGCGATTTCTACATCACAAATCAAGCACACTGTATACCGTTCGAAACGTTGAGTTCACACTCACCGGTTCTTTTCAGAACCACACATGTATACAAAAGAGATTCACATGGTGCTACCGTAAACCCATATACACGTTGATTTCCACCATGCATATATAGCCTTAAGTCTTACCTATCACAAATCAACACACAATGATCGAGTAAAAACAAAATAGGGAACACTTTAGTTTCATAGAAAACGTTTAAAACTTTTGAACAAATTAATGTTGTGCTCAAAATGAAAAAAAACTATCTTTGCAAAGCGCGTATAACACATGAAAAGGGCACAATCTAGCAAAGATTTGAAATTGAGTAGATGAAAATTCCACCTCATTTTCAACACACGATTCGAAGTCAATTTATGCATAAAAAGAACAAGTCTATCGGCCGATAGCGGGAAACCAGCAGTCATACAGGCTTGGGGGGAATCCACATTGGGTGAATGGGAATCGCAGTTCCTATTTGGAAGCGATATTTCAGGAAGTTTCCGGCGATTCTGAATGCAGAAATTACAAAATCCCAGGAATTCGGCAGTGGTTTGTCAAACTTTGTCACAGATTTGCGAGATAGATATTTTTCTAATTTTAGTGTCATCTTTTGTTTGAAAAAATGGCATCGAGTCGAGCAGGAAGCCAATTTCCTCTTTCACCTCCCAGAAGAGTCGCCGTTCGTCCCCACTGTGCCACGATTTTCTCCCGAAATACTCATTGCTGACGGAAATTGATCACTCACAGACCCAATTTTAAACCCAAAACCGGAAACACCGTTATTCCCCACGACGTAGCACTAGCAATCATATGCCTTCGAGTCGTCAGTGATTTCCCTATGGTACTTATGGTGTGTGCAAAATGACAAAGGACGTTCATGGCGCTGCAGTTATTTCGCCGAACCGTGCCCGACACATAACTAAATCGTATTTCCGGTTCTTCACCATTAATTACCGAAAGATGCGAAATTCACAAATATGCTCGAAAAAAGAAAATTTCAGTTAGCCTTTGCCCGTAACATTTAGTATAATGGCTGGCGCCCTGAATACTTCACATTCAAATGGATGTTCAGTTTAGATAGTCGACATAATATGGTGTTGTTAGTACGCCATTGCCTAGCAAACAACAGTCTGGTTGCTTCATGCCATTCTCCCCTACGGTGAACACGGTATTGATTCTGTACTTTACACCTGCCGCATGCACCACATAGCAACAAATATTTAGTCTGGTCAAGTGAATACTAAGTGTGCATGTGGAAGTACGTCATTCATGTGAAAAAAGCAAAAGGATTATTCAGTAATTGATTTAGTTTGCGTCGGGGAGAATGAATGTTATAATTAGGGTTTATTTTGCCCTTACCCGACGTATAATAGCACTGTGTACTCAGTGCTTTCTCGAGACACTATGAAAAACTTCATAGCGTGCTCGGGCGGGATTCGAACCCACGACCTAGGATTATTGTTGTGAGCGTCTGCAACTCATAAACCAAGTGGCTAGGTTAGGTCTACCATGCAACAGTTTTTGCCAAAAATTCACGATCTTATAACATAACCCTGACATTCAGCCACTAGTTTCTTTGGTCACCATACAAACATGACCTCTAATGAGGGGTCAGGAACGTGACACTGGGTCTAGAAATTAAAACCCTTCTTAAGCTGTCAACCACAACAACACAACGCTACAAAAGTTATCGATATTTTGTTTACTCAAGGAGCAGCGGCAGTGACCTCATTGCAATTTTGGCCCGTCCGGTCGAGACAAGGTCCGGTCACTCCGGTGGTTGAACTTGGCCCGGTGGTCAGTCCAAACCGCGGCCCGATGACCACCGACGGACCGTGATAATCACATCGGCACTCTCCGAGACCGGTTTGTAATATTATCAGTGAGTGATATCTTGCTAAACCTCGCTGGCAAAACATCGGTGTATTTTCGACCGGACGCGCGCAGCTGTTTCGATTGTAACAACATACCAACGTTTGCCTCCGCATTCCTGCACGCGCCGCATGGCTGTCACTTTCTGCGGTTTGACCCTGGCGTTGGTGCACACGTCAGCTGTTGTTTGGTACTGGAGACCGAGTATGGCCGAAGATCAGAAAATTTACACAAAAATAATTTAGTTTCTCAAGCGATTTGGTTGCAATGACACTTACTGTGCTCATGTAAATAAAGAGCAAATGTTACATCGCAACACATTCACTGATAAAATAAAATAAAATATATTTCCTGTCCAAATAAAATTGAATCATACGTTTCAGTACGAAGCCAAATGTCGGGAAAAATGTCAAAAATCAAAATATATATATTTCAGACTGTTGTCAGTGGTACAGATCCAACACTAAAATCGCAAACTTTTGAACCGTTTTCTTGTCGTTTTAGTGAAAGCGTATAGAGCCATTTCCACGACCTCTGACGTAAACCTTAGGTTCCTTATGACACCCACGAATAAAAGATAATTATATCCACCTATTTCGGTCATAAACCTAAACATTGGTGTCGAGAGATTTGGTAAATTTATCGTAAACATGATTTAGTCATGCGTGATTACATAGTTGTTGATTTTCGCATTACATGTAATTGTACAATAATCTACTTTTAGCTTTTTGGGGGTTATTCTTGACATTGCCTCAGAAACATGTATTGTCTTTTAATGATTTTTGTTTGTTTTCAATTTAATTGATAATGTTGTGTTTGTTGTTATATTTGTGGAGATTGTCAAATAAAAACAAACAGACAAACAGGCCTCCACAATGTACCTATTTCAATTTTCAAGTTTTGTGTAGGCCTATCATCTTTCTTTCGTAAACATTTAAAAAAAATAGTTTGTAAATATTCAGCACAGTGTTGAACAACATTCGAAGGAAATGCGAACAAGATGTCCGCATCACACATGCATGTACGTATGTAAATGTACATGTATCGGATGAAGTGAACGGAAGTAATTATACGAACATCTATAGACACCGAGAACAAACGACAGCCAAGGGGGAAATCGCTTCCGATTTAGCAGCGCAGCGGCGCAACATTGGACGCCGACAACCCATTGGCAATATGAAGGAGGAGATGGAGAGATGCAAAACAAATACAGTCGTGACGGCTGTTTGCTGCCAACGCTTCAAAAGAGCTTGTTCGCATTTTTCCAGAAAATGGATTTTGTTCTAAGTTCTAACCTATAACGATCATATAAAATACCTCCCCAAAATACTATCCATGGGAGGAAAACGAGAAATTTGCAATCTCCAATTTGGATGTGGAAGCCAAAAATAAGTATAAATCACTGCACCGCTTTCCTGGCTAAATTAGTTTACAAACACCGGTGTTTTTTTTTTACGATATCCTTGAAAATATACGACATTTCAGAATGGTAATGAGAAAAATATGAAAAATGAAAAACGGGTATCAAAATCTCAACACTCATGAGAAAAAGGGTACTCAAAAATGTGATTTGGTCACGCTCCTTTAAAGGTAGACATCAGAGATTATTTCTCCTTTTTTCTTTAGAATGTAGGCCTATTCAAATAAAAAGACATTATGTTGACACTGAGTTGTACAATTCTACCAGGGTGCTTTAAGAAAAAAAGTGTTTACAACCAAACTACTTAAATACACGAAGTATGACAAACCCTTAGAAATGTACGACCGAATGTTTATGGAATTACCCTGTCTAATTTCATATATGGAGTAAGTTCACAGAACGATGTGTTTCCTTGCTTTTTTTCAGCATCCGTGGACGCAATCCTTTCAATATGTCACTGTGTTGATAAACAAAGATTATCCCCAAAGTTCATTTATGTTTCACAATGAAAGCAAAAGTAAATCCTTTATATTACATATTTTATAGATTCCTGGAATAAAGGCATTACATAATCTATAAAGAGGAATGTTGGTAAACTAGCCTGCAGAAATTCCAACTATAGACCGTATCGAATAGCCGCCATTTTGTGGGCAGTTTCTTTGTTCTGTGAGGACATGCATGGTTGCACATATTGTGCTTCCATTGTTGAAATGGCGGATATTCGCGGTCTATGCATCAATATACTGCAGAAAACCTTCAAAACCCATGGATGCATAGTTTTTGTATTAAATGTATGGTGTAAAAAAAATGTGCCAAAAAACTAAAATCTAAGTTGTTAACTTCCAACAAGAAAGTATCATCTGAAAAAGATGTCAAATTTGTTACCGTTGCTATCAATACAAATGAAATAAAGAATGTTTTCATTTGATTTCAAACCAAGCTAATATTTCAAGTTTCCGTCAATTGTGACATTTCACCCAATTCCAAAAGCCGAAACTGAAATCGCTGATCAAAGCAAAATAACCCCCGAACTATAGTCCGACATCGTAAAATGAAACAGTCGTCGGTATTTACAGCGAGCAAATTTCCAACCGTGTTCCCTGTGGGAATACCACAAGGGGCACGTACAAGTTCATTTACGCGTGGGTACCAATCGCATTCTTTAGATTCTTATCGAGCCACGGCTCTTGCGCGTGTGACATATGGAAAAGATTTATGTGCTATACTTCCAAAATATCTATCCATCTTCATCACGTTCACTCCCACGGAGTGAATAAAAAAAGTGAACATTTGGAGGTTGAAGGTGAGAAGATCTATAAAGGTTACATGATTTCGAAAAATTGTTCGTTGTGTGAAAAACATCAAGACATGTTTTGCACATTACCGTAACTTTCGCTAATTTGTGTCACGTGAGTAAAAACAGCGGCATATTTATAATCGTGTGCACAAAAGCAATACAAATTGGTTGGATTGGATATCTTGATTTGATTTAATTTGCTTTGATTAGATTTTGATTTGAAACTTTATTACATCCCAAAATGGGAAATTTATTAATTGCTTGCATAATTATATTTACCATTATTGGATAAAACTACAAAATCAAAAATATTTTAGACATAGGCCTATACATGCAAGATACATGTTTAAATACATTTGGATTTAAATACGTATATTTTGCAATAAATGCTACTAACACATTTTGTTGGATTCAAAAATGAATAAAAGAACTGTTTGTGAAAATCTCCTTTTTGGCACAAATGTTGGTATAGGAACTTTGGTATAGCAACTTTCTCGTCCGTGTTTTGATAAATGCACACTTGTGAAGTGCAATTATTTAACTCCGTCAATCTGTATCTCTTGCATAATAAAAGCAGACATTTAATATATCAATAATATGCCTCGTTGTGAACAATGGTCGAGTGATTTTTCGGTGGTATGTTGGGGAATGAGCAATACCGTGCAAGGGTATTTTCAGTCATTTTAAGTTACATTTTTGGAAGTAAAATCAACTAAACATGACATTAGAGGCACTTGATATGATTTATAGAAGTCTACAAATAAAAAAATAGAGCAAAACAAGTTTTCCCAAAAACCTATTAAAAGTAGGTTTAATATTACGGATGACGTCAAATTATGAACTCTGCCCGCACAGAAAACGAAAACAAGCGGTCAATCCTGCCGATGGTCCAAAACCATGATAGTGTAAGGTTTACCATACCGGAAGTTGGGAAAAACGAAATAATGCATAGTTCCGACCTGTCAATCAAGCCGAACCCGCGACCAATCACAACAGAGCTAGCAGACGGCGCCCACAAAGGTCAAAGTGATGCAATCATCGATCACAATCACGCAATGTTTTTGCCAATACAGTTTGTATGTTGTATGCGCCAGTGACCGGGTGAATTTTGGTTTCAATGTCGGGCGATTCGCTATTCAAAGGTAGGAAAGCGCATTTTTATAAATATATGTCATCCCTGCATTACTAGCCCTTCGCTCAGTGTGTGCTACGGTAACTGTCGACCCCAAAACATAAATACCTTTGAGTTTTCTCCAATGAATCTGTGCTTTCCATGCCGAGTCCCGTTGCTTTGTACGTACATGTCGCCATTTTTTTCGATGGCTTGTGAGCACATAGCAACAATATCTAAGGGGCGGGGTTAACTGGGCAATCTCGGAACTATGCATTGCGCGTGATTATTACCAAACCGCAGTATGGCAGTTATTTGCAGTACCAAGCACCGCCTGCATTTTCGCGGAATATTTTGGTTTAAAAAATTAGTAAGACAAGAAGTATATAGCCTAAATTTGCATATAAAGGTTACGCAATCTGCGGTTGTGTTTACGGTTGCATGTCCAATGACATTTTTGTGGTGTGTTTATCCATTCAGATCATGCGTTTTTATGAGTTTTGACTTTTTTTATTGAAAAGTTGTGGTTATATTTCCAGATCGACAAAAAAGTACAATATTCGGTCACACTTACGACAACCATAGATTATTTGATAGTTTTGTCCGTAGCATCACGTTAGTACATTCCTCGTTCCAAAATGTTAAACAATTTGATCGGAAAAACCTTACTCAAATGGAAGATAGCAATGGTTCCAACTGTCCAATGCAATGATTCAACCCGAGGTATCTTTTTATCTGATAACGATAACTGAAGATCTTTTTAATAAAATTAATGCACGTGCACACAGTCACTTTTTTACAGGGGCGACTTAATGTGAAAAAAACTAGGCCCCCGACTACCGTGGTGTTATATGACTTAGTTGTCCGCCAGTACAAGAACGGAACCAACCTAAATAGGACGGCGGTTTCGCATAATTTCTTTTAAGCGGGCCTCCCACTGTGCGATTTTTGCCACGAATTGTCTACGATTGGGTAATCGTATTAGGTACGATTAGCTACGATAATCGTACCTAATTCGTGGCAAAAATCGCAAATGCAGTGGGAGGCCCGCTTTATACAGAGGTATAACGCAGTTTTTAACAGTTTTGCAATCATGTAATGCTGTGTCCTCAAAAGAACGTTTGTTGGCGATATTACATTACGCCAACAACAATCGAAATTCTAACTGACCGGATGAAGATATTGTTTAGTAATACAAACGATGGCAGAACACGTGTACGCATTCATCAGCGAAAAATGTTGTCACGCCCCAACTATTACGTCACCCAAGGTAAAGTCAAGTGGAAACACGAAAAACCGTTTGTTGCAAAACACGATTTTATAGTGTTCTGAGACGGCTTAGTCAGACCCTTGGGTATTGTTAACGTGTTTATGAATTGAAATCACGGGATTTATGAACATTCTCCGTACGTGGGCTTGAGAGGACCCGGAAGTAACATGTGTTGGTACCAAATGATTTCAGAATGTGACGTCATTTGATTTACTCGACGTAAGACAACAAAATGATACAGTGCTACCTGTAACCCGTGTTTTTGTCGTCAAGAGGTTTTATTAAGGATATGTTCTGCTAAGTTTCTATTTCCTCAAGCAACAGAACAGGAACCATTTTGAATCCGTGTTGTATAGTTGCAGTACATAATCATAATGGAGTGTAGTTAATTACAAATTATACGTTTTGCATGGTGGAGTGGTACTTCCTTCAGTTTCCAAATCAATCATGACAATGTTTTGTTTTCTTCTCAATACAGAGAAATCCGGAAATATATATTTTTTAATTAGGGAATTACCACGGTGTTTTTCTTCCTGCATACTCCACCGCTGAGGAACAGGGAAATGCAGTGTTATTTTATTATCTGTAAATTATTTGCAAAGGTATTGTTGCGCGAGCACAAAATTGCAAAGTGACCATATATTTTCGAAAGCTTCCGCTTTTCCAAGTATTATAAATATGTGGCCGAATAAGATTTTTTTCCTGTTTACAAACTATCAATGCAAAAAATGATATGGGGGGAGGGTGGTTAGATTAATTAGCCTTCTTGCGTTTTACATGAATACCGTCTGAATACCGTGCTTCCTTGTACTTGTACATACACGCTCATTTAGTATCCAGATGCCCAGACTAATGTTTTGTTGCTATGTAATGTGACCGGGTGCCCGCGGCAGACGTGAAGTCTATAGGCCTGCCCTTTAAAATGGCATTATTTAGGCTATGTGGATTTTAAAGAATTTCTGAAGTATTACTGCATCTACATTATTCTTTATTTAGGCCTATACGTAATGCTGTTCCTGTTTTTAAAAGTTTTCCAATCAAAACAGTTTGTTATTTAAAGGAGCGTGACCAGAGTTTCTGGAAAATAGTTTTCGATGTAACTTACCAATATTATCAAGTAACTCCCATACACACCTCCCATGTCCCAAAAACCCGAAAACATTCGCAATTTCCAGTAAAAAATTGAACAAAACTATCGAGTATGCTTTCAGCGGATAAACGTTGATACTGGAAAATTAGTTTGCAAATAATCGGTGGATTTTCGACGATATCCTCGGAAATATGCGGCCTAGAAGCGCGGGAGTTTCAGTTTCGTAATCAGAAAAATATAACGGATGTTATGATATAAAAATCTCATGACCCATAAGGTAAGTCCCGGGGAGTTATGGGTAAAAAAAGTGATCTGGTCACACTCCTTTAACTTCATCCTTCGCATAACAAGGAAGCGCTTGTCAACATGTCCCTAATGGTGAAAAGTATATGCTTGTCCATTAGCGCACTTTCGGAAATGCGAAATTGCATTCATTGAAGTTTGAACACACAAACGTAACGGCGATCGAATCTATAATTTGAAATCCATTTCCGGTGTTGTGCGGCCAGTGAGGTTTTTTTTTTTTTTTTTACTTGAAAGTGGTAATTATGAGGTCCTAACAACATCCTGTGAATTACTAATACCGGATGCACTATAGCCGCTAATGAATTTGGCGTTAATATATCTTTGCAGAGGAAATTAAGCATTTTGTTTCCAACACACCTTAAATGACGAAGTAAAGCCAGGTGTAAAAATAAGTATTTCATAAATCGGCACAAAGGAAATCGCTCATTGTATTTATAGTTGCATGTATTTTGATTAAAGGCCCGATGTATAATTTGCAAGATGCAACTTTTTACGGATTCCTGGAATAAGGGCATAACATATCTAAAGAAGAATGTTGGTAAACTATAGCCTGTAGAAATTTCAGCTACATAGATGCATCAATGCTTCAAAAAACCTTTAAAATCCATGCATTTTTTAAAGTTAAATGTGAGTGCATGTACATTTGTTTTTAAACCCACCTTTTAATTTCATACAGAAATCACCATCATTTGTTACCATTGCTACCAACACGTTCAGTGAGCTTTTACTTTATAACCCATTAAGTAAAATCTTGGTCCATTGCAAAATACAATGGCCTTAGTCGTGGCATGCAAAACCACGTACATTAATTATAGCACGAGGTTTTTCGAAGACATGATTTCAAAATTAAATGAAAAACGCAATAATGTTTAAAAATATCATCTCAATATAAATCTTTGCATACAGGTGATATAATTTTGTTTCACTAAATTCCAGTAACCTGTCAAATATGTCCCAAATATAGCACGGAAGCTCTCAATCTCATTTCAAGAAATAAATTAGATGTTTGCAAGGACTTATATAGAGTACATGGAATTATATTATTTGTCCGTTCTTTCAGACATGCCAAGTCTGTTCTCTCGCTTTGAGAAACAGACGGAAACACGACATCCATCCATTCACCACCACTTGCAATACCTTATCACCTTACGGATGCGCTAATAATGTTGTTATCGAGTCTATAGCCTCGAGTCCGGAACTTATCAAGTCAATAAATGCAGTTTGTCATTCGACTGCGAGTCGCGACTCCTTATAATCATGCATCACACGAAAAGTGTACCGAACTCGGATGCCCGAGAGCCGGTTCATTCACAAAATTGCGAGAAAAGGGAAGAGTCCATGAATTGTGAATTTGATCTCTTTCCTCTCCCGGTTTTGTTTTGATTTTGAAAAGGCGACTCTCACATTTCTGGCCAGAATCCGTGTGTTTGTTTTCCCGGAGTATAGGACGATCGCAAGGGCTTCTAGATTTCGGCCTGTCAATGGCAGAGGTTCTCGCGCGCTGTGTAATGCACACGACTTCCGCTACTCAGCCGAACCGCATCGATCAAATAAAAGAACAATCAATATGGTCGGTTTTTAATTTCCGTCCAGGCGAGCCCGGACTTTTTTTTCTCTTCTACTTCCTCGAGAGCGAGTCAATTTTCTTTTTATCTTGTTGGAAGCCTCAACGGTGGCACAGAAAGGATGATACAAAAGTGGAATCTAGAAAGGACATCATCAATAAGCAAGAGATGATATAGTCCCTCATACTAGTCATAGGCCTATGTTTTATTTTTAGTAATTTTTTTTGGGGTGGGGGGGGGGGGGGGGGGTGGGGAGGGGGGCGTGTTTACAAGGAGCGTAACCCCAAACAACCCCCCTATTACTATTGGGCTATACTTGTCAAGTCAAAATTTGCAAAAGATTATGCACAGGTCTATAATTTTGATATTATTTTCAGATTGCTATAATTTAAATTATGCAAGATGTTAATGATTTGTAATCTGTTTTTTGATGGGTCAATCGATTTTTATAATTACTTTTCCTAAAAATACATATGAAAATATCAATAATTGTTAGCAAAATTTGAGATTAGAAACAGATTAGATTCAGAAAACGGCACAAACTAAAAATAATTGCAAATTCCTTATCCGATACAAAGAGACAAACGTGGTATTTGGCATCGGAGGTTAAACCACCATTAAAATGAAACAACCAAACACATACATGTATTCCTCTCATGGGATTCGTGCCGGAGACCTCTGACACTCCGGACAGATACCCTAGTATATAGGCCTACCAGCTTAACTGTAAAGCATTACGATTATAGGCCCATAGACCGATGTGCCTCCAAAACATTGCGAACATTTTTACTCAGAAATGCCAAAAATGCCAAGTAAAGTACATGGTCAATCGCAAGTACGAAAGGAAAAGTTGAACAAAATGCCAAAGATTCCATAAACATATCAAGCATCACCGCCGCCACGGGTGCCAGGCACGGTTCTATACACAATCTTTTTGGGCGGGGCTACACATATCAAAAAAGCAAACACACGTAGCATAGATATTCCGTTTTTAAATGATAGTTTAACAACATATAAATGCCACCTTGGTGGCTATATACGAAAAGTTTGAGAGGAAATTCTGACGTAACACGTCTTTA
Source organism: Henricia sp. BOLD:AAB3569 (assembly GCA_037783545.1). Taxonomy (NCBI): domain Eukaryota; kingdom Metazoa; phylum Echinodermata; class Asteroidea; order Spinulosida; family Echinasteridae; genus Henricia; species Henricia sp. BOLD:AAB3569. Next base: position 3,542,350 of record JBBELK010000009.1, on the reverse strand, counting down.
GTAGTCTCACAAAGAATCGTTTCCGTTCGACGCCGTGACGCATACAATTAAATCTATTTACACTCTAAATGCGATTTTTAAAAATCAGATATTTATTTGCCTTTGCATTGTACGATGCTATATATCAGCCCGAGCACGTCACAATTGTTGACTCTGTCACCACAACCTTTGATCACACTGATACATTTATCTTCGTTCGATGCGATTGTATCACGATGTGGGCTACCTCAGGACCCATTTTAACTGTCTTTGAGCACTGATTCATGAGGCGATAAGAGGCCACTTTGGGTGTAAGCCCTAAAATAACCAAACTCAAAACTGTTTGAAGTCCAAATGCTCAGTAAATATTTACACTTCACTATGCGTCACGTGGTACGCATTCCCAAACAGGCAGCCGGGCGAAAATGCACAATTTCAAAGCAAGGGCGTTTAATAAATTCCCGGTTGATAAGAGTACATTATTTTGTTTTATTAGAAAGGAAATTTAGGCAGGTCGGTTTGAAAAACAAAACACCCTCAAAATCTTGTGTATTTATTATAGCTCTTCGTGGTTAAGACATATTTTGAATAAAATGCAATTTAATCAACTGGTGATACATGTATTGTTAAGCAATGCGCGCATGATTAAAATTTTAAGTCGGCGTTTTTTCCCCATGTAGGCCTACATGCAATTGGCCCTTTGCATATTTCACACGGATAGCGTCTGGTGCACGTATTGACGCACAAATACTTCCTTTCAAATGCACACTTACGATGTAGTATCCACTTGACTAAATTATTGTTACTATGCGGTTCACGCCGGGTGAAGTACAGTTCGGGTTTTTTTGCACACAATGGAATTAGCATGTACAGCGGACCTTTGACATACTACAGACCGGTTCCTAATCCTATCGTTTATTGCGGAATGCCATCTACCCGGGAACCAATATATACATGGCAAAGGTCCGCTGTACCAAATATACACGAGTATGCTAATTCAATTGTGTGCGAAAAACCCCGAACTGGTCTAGGTACCGTGCTTACTGTAGGAGAGAATGGCATAAAGCAACCAGAATGTTGGTGGATAGGCATTAATGTGCACCACGTTGCAACAACATCGTGGTATGTAACTTTCTAAACTGCACCCCAAAAGGGCAAGTTGTCAATTGTACATTCTTGTAAAAAGCCCTTCCATGAGAAAATGTCTTGGGGAAAAACACAAAAGGATACGAAGGCCAATGTTGTGTGTTTGTATACCTTGAAATTTAATTGTCAAGCTGACGTCCATCTGGTAGTGGTGGACATCTTTGTACAGTTTTAGAAAATGTTAAGATGTTGACAATTTTAGTGACGTTCTGTTTTGATGTACATGTATTATATTTTGTCAGGTTTTGTTTGTATGAAATGGTTCTATTGTTACATATTTTAAATAAGAAAACCTGCCCCCTGTCATGGCCGCCGGTGCAGAAGCTCCATTGTACAGCGACATTCCAACTGTATTTTTTAGATTGTCACGATTGTACTAATTGTAAAATGGAGCAGCGCTCCAATCAAAAATCAGTTTACTGTTTGCGTATATTACGAGTATGTAAATAAATGTAATGAATGGATAAATAAAAATGTGGAAAGAATTGAGTAGTTGACCATGGTTTCAGACCTTGTGCACAAAACATAATTATGAGACTGGCTGACATTTTTAAAGAAAATCTTCAGTTTTTCCTACTTAATTTAGTTTTTCAAATCTGCACGCGCATAAGGGTTCATTACCATGCACGGACACCCAGGATTTTCTATTTTATGACATGTAAACCATGTAAAAATGTTAGTTTGATGATAAAAACGCAAAGGTATACAAAGAAAAGTGTCATGAATTTACTAAGGGAATTTGTTTTGAGTTGTCCTATAGGTTTAGCGCATTGGGTCTCAGAGGGTGTCCCCGTGCATAGTAGTAATCTTTCCCTTTAAAATTCATGATCAACTTCTCAACTCTTGCCACCTTTTTCTATAGGCCTAAAGACATTTACTACATAGGTTGTGGCACTTCTAAATATTTGTAGTATACAACCAAATATAATATTTTACCATGTTTACACGACGGCAATTTCATTCTTCTTGCCATATTTTGGCATGCACAGTCGTTGAAAATACAATGTATTAAACCATGGAGGAAGAAACAACTCTCACCTTGCAAAAACGTGATTTCCGTGGCGAGATGGCTAACCGAAGCGCCAAGCAGAGATTCTAATACCAAAATCAGATCACTCTCTTTCTTGGTAGATTCTCCAATTTCTCTCGTTCTTTCATCGTACACCACAACCGTCGAAAACAGCCCAGCAAGAAATTTAGCCCTGGTCTCCGGGCAAGTCACGATGCAGTCCACGGGCAGCGTGCCTTTGGAACGGCGCCGCAAGAGCCGAGGGCAGTGAATGTTGTGCGACCCGCTGATGTGGTTGTCGTTGTACTGCATGAAAGGCCGGGAATCCACCAGCAAAACACACCGGGAATCACTCGATTCCACGGCTAAGTAGAGCCGCAGCTCGTCCGTGGAAACTGGTCGTACTCGAATAGACACCGTCATGTCCAAATTTTAAGTTAATCGCTGTCAGAAAATCACAAAATGCACAGCACTCGGTTGTGTACAACACGTACTAATGCACGGCTAAACCTTCTCCGTGTGTTATAAGCGCGCGAAATGTATTCGTTCGTGCACCTGTGTAAAATGGCAATCTTTGTTGATGTTTTGGCGCGTACAGGCAAGTGCCCAAGTATTTATATGCGGATAACCAAATTAGGGATATGACGACCAGCAATGAATGACCGTGGGTCATACTTCGTTGTGCCACAAAACCGCAATCCAATAATCGTTGACGATGGCGAATGAATACGGGCCTTCCATTCATAAAAATCACCAGACTATTTACGTATTGTTTACAACCGCCTCAGAAAGTAGTTTCACAATCGATGTGAAATATTATACGTACCCAGTGATTTTCCATAAAAGAATACTACTTTTTCTCCTTAAACAATTGACTATCAAACACTTTAATGTGTTTTTGTTTCTTTCCATATTTTGTGGTGAATTCTTGAAACCTTTATGCAAGTAGTTCCGGCTAGGCGTAATAATGAACCTTCATGACTCATGACCCTGACGTCACACATGGAGGGTTTCCCAAAGTGACGTGCCTTTGTTCTGTTGTAGCTGTACATGTGCTACACGTATACTGTACAGTGTATGCGTATGTCATGCATGTATTTATGGATGAGTCTTCATTTTATTTGGGCTGAAAATTCAGTTTTTTTCATTGTGTGGCTTTTGTACAGGCAATAACAATAAGCAAGAGCTAGGCCATTTATTTCAGGCAAAACCTCAAATACATTATTTGGTAAAACCGCAACAGATTAGAACAAATTTTGTCCTGTTTTGCGTGAGAAATGAATCACTAAAATATGACATGGTTTTAGGTGTTTCGGCGTATACTGACCGGAAATTATAGGCATTGCATAATGTATTACTTTAATTTATCAGTGTCATCTCACAGTTAATTAAAAATGTAAGCAGTAATGTCGGGAAGGAAGAACGTCTCTCCCGTCTCAAAATTCCTGTTTTTGTTAGCTATAGTATTTGTGCCGGGTTTTTTAATTACATAATAATGTTTGTTCCAAACTCAATATATTTCTTTAACTAATTAGTCAAACGATAATAATATTTTGTTCTGTGTACACCGAGTTAACCAGGTACAGTGTGCAATTGGTGAGTATCTTCTATATTTTTATTGTTGAGATGTATGTTGTTTTTAATTGCCAATGGAGGAAAATTTTCTGTATTTTTGTAATGCGGACACAATAAAGACTCTTATCTTATAACTAATCGATAGAAGGCAGGATCTATGTGTTTAATTTTCTCCATGATATGAATTCGTGGTGCACTGTGATTTTTAAAGTGCGCATGTATAATTTTTAGTAATCGCCAAAAGTTTGTCGCAAACCATTTTGATTTTTCATTTCACAAATTTGGGGGTAAAAGGGGCCGTCCAAAGTTGTCAACATTTTTTCACGGGTCTACACTTCGTAGGAAGGTTGGGGAGGGGGGAGGGGGAGGGGGAGGGGGGGGGGGGGGGGGGGGTACGACTTACATGCACTGTATAATATTGATATTTTACGGTACAGACAAAAATGTTAATAAGTAGTATTTAAGGGGGAGTGGCCGGGGGGGGGGGGGCTTGAAAAATACTACGCTCTGTAGAACCATGGAGGTGGTAGAACCGTGAAATGTTGAAACGGGGAAGGGAAAAAATGTACAACTTGAGCAGAGAATTAGAAATGTTGAATGGAAACTTTGGTCAATGAGTTTTAGTTTAAGGAGCTGATTAGGATATCAAGCATTTTTTAATGAAGTCTGGCCAGCAATGAGCCTTTTGCGTATTTCAATACAAGAATAGCGTCTGGTGTACTGACGTACTTCCTTTCACTAGACTATGTTTTTGTTGATATGTGGTGCACGCATCAGATGTGAAGTACAGACTACAGAATCAATACCGTGTTCACCGTAGCAGAGAACGGAATAAAGCAAGCAGCCTAGGCACCACGTGGCAACATCAGCGTAGTATTTGACTTTCTAAACTGCACCTCCATTTGAATGTGAACAATTGGGTAGCCTGATAAATTTATTTATTTATTCACCATATCCAACAGCGGAGAACCGCCAATTACAGGAATGGGAGCAAGTGTGGTTGAGTGCCTTGCTCAAGGGCACAGGTGCCACAACCCGTCGCGGCCCGGATTCGAACCTACATTCTAGTACTAGTTCCACGCACTAGACCGCTCGGCCATAACACCCCGAGCGGTCTAGTATGGGGGACCAAAAGTAGACAATCCAAATTTCCAATTTTTTGATAGCAGAAAATTGAAATGTACTAAAAAAAACTTAAGTAAAAAACCTTTTTCAAAATTTCAAATTTTCTGCTAGCAGTAATTTGGATTTTACTTCATACTCCATAACACCGTGGTCCGAAAGTGGTCATCCAAAATGTCAATTTTTGTGCTAGCAGAAATTTTGATTTTACTTTTGTGCAAAACCAAAATTTTCAAATTTCTACGAGTAGAAATTTTGATTTTACTTTTGTGCCAATTCAAAATTTTACTTACATGCCAAACCAAAATGTCCAAATTTCTAGTGGCAGAAATTTGGATTTTACTTTAGTTCCAAACCAAAATTTCCAAATTTCTAGTAGCAAAAATTGTGATTTTACTTTAGTGCCAAACCAAAATTTCCAAATTTTTACTAAAGGGGGGGGGGGGGGGGGGGGGGTGGCTGACATAGAAGCACTGCGCATGTGCGAACTTTTAACAGCCGTTGGTGTGTTTTATATTTGGCGCGCTTTTTGATGCCGAAATCGTATGGGTGTTATCTTACGCAATGTTTGGAAAAAATAAGCAATAAACAACCAGTAAAAATATGCAGAATGACTTTTGAAGACCTACTTTAAATAATTCCAAGGCAAACAAGTATACAGCGTGTGGTACAGTGGACATGCTAGGCGTTCGCGTACGTGTGGTATCGACTACTCGTAACAATAATTCAGCGTCAGTAATCGATACTAACGCGCCGTCGTATTCGCTCCGTTTTCTCACGTTGCGATGTGTGTTTTTCAAATTCAAATTATAGTCAAAATATGTTTATTGCCCGAATAAGTTTGTAATGACTATTTCAATCAATAATCTGGCTTTATTGGACATATATTGCTTTGTCAGGGAAAACGATGGTTTTGGAGAAATTTCTCTGAACATTTTGATAAAAAAAAAAAAATTGTGCGTTTTGCAAATCTACAAGACGACCTAAAATTGCAGTTTAGTCAAACATTTGTGAATAATTTTCGCTAAAAAGGCCCTTAAATGTCGAACCATGTCTCATACATGTTCCCCAAACGGGATTTGCACCCAAAAAAGCCTCATCTAGGACCCAAAATTTCATTTTAATTCCTGGTCCAGTTATATTTTTGTAGGCATAAAAGGAGCGCGCGCGCCGGAAGGAGTGCTTTGGAAACGTCAACACCATGGACTGTTCCATTTCAAGGGGTGCCACTTTGAATAAAGCAGTCTATGCACAAGCATTAATGCTGACAGTTGTTCATCCAAATTCCTGCTCGCAGAAATTTGGAAACAGAAATTTTGAAATTTTGGTTTGGCACTAAAGTGAAATCCAAATTTCTGCCACTAGAAATTTGGACATTTTGGTTTGGCATGTAAGTAAAGTCCAAATCTCTGCCAGAAGAAATTTGGAAAGTTTGAATTGGCACAAAAGTAAAATCGAAATTTCTACTAGTAGAAATTTGAAAATTTTGGTTTTGCACAAAAGTAAAATCCAAATTTCTGCTAGCACAAAAATTGACAATTTGGATGACCACTTCCGGACCACGGTGTTATGGAGTATGAAGTAAAATCCAAATTACTGCTAGCAGAAAATTGGAAATTTTGAAAAAGGTTTTTTACTTAAGGTTTTTTTAGTACATTTCAATTTTCTGCTATCAAAAAATTGGAAATTTGGATTGTCCACTTTTGGTCCCCCATAGGTCTAGTGTAATCTTATAGGCCAAAGGTATCTCCTAGCGTCTATCTACGTAAATCACATGATGTGTCCATTTAGTATTTGACCTCTGTATTTATTGTTGGATATAATAGTCTGTCCAAATGCGTAAAGGTTCTTTTACAGATACATTTAAACAAGGTGGCCATAGTCGCGTTAACCCTTGCAGTTTGTTCGGTAACTTCTGTTAGAAAAGTTCTCAAATACCTTTAACGATGGGTTCCCAGTACATGTATGACAAAATAAAGGCGATAGTTCCCAGTTTTATCAGCGGGAAAACACACGAGCAATTGGAGGAAGAGGAGAAACTTTGCCATGCAAAGGGTGTTTTCTACTACGTGGATGAAATCACAATGTCGTGGATGGTGCCCTTATCGAATCTGGAGGCGATGAAATCGTTTGAAGTGCGTGATGACGATGTGTTCATTTTTACCTACCCACGATCTGGTAAGCGTGAAATTGTGTCATGTCGTACAGTCGTGGTATAGTCATATTATTTCATATCTGTTCTATATAAACGGCCCTTCAGTTCTGCGAAATTAAATAACCTCCATATTTTATGAATTTTCCCAAACTTTCAAACTAGGTACTCACTGGACGAGCGAAATCGTGAGTTACATTCTGAATGATGGAAAGGGGGATTTCGACAGAACATTTCTCAAAGCGGGTCTTGAGTTTACCCCGTATCTTGACCCGTCGTTGGTAAACAAAGCAACTCCTGGGTATAAACTTTACGAAACAATGAAATCACCAAGATGCATCACCAGTCATTTAGCCGAGCGTCTTCGGCCTCCACAGATAAAGGAGAAAAAACCCAAGGTTGGTGATTCTCTTCTTTCTCTTCTTCATCTTCTTCTCCTTTTGTCTTTATCATTTTCTTATAAAAACATTGAACCACTTCTGTCTTTCATTTGAGTATTACACGGTTTTCCGGTCAAATGGAGGATTGGAATTCTGGGACATTGCGAATCCAGTATACGAGTTTTTAAAGGTCATTATATCATTTGCAGATGAAACTTTTCTTTTTTACAAATTCTAGGCACAACAGCATTTACGGCCTACATAAAGTTGATAAACTGCCTTGACAAATTTTAGCCACAGAGATGCAGTAATACCTCAGAAAAAAACCCTTAAAAATCCATGCATGGTTTTTGTGTTGAGTGAATGGTTAAAAATCGTGTGCAAACGATTACAAACATGCACCTTTAGTTGGCAATTTTCCCCACAAAGGTATAGGCATATTCCATTATAAACGGGAGAAAATCATGTGATGGTGTTTGTTACCTCTGGTATTAAAACATTTAGTTGAGTTTTCTTGTCAACTCATGAAGTAAAATGTTGGGTCACTGCAAATCATGCCATATATAGGGCTTGAAACGTTGTTGCAAATTACAGCCTCCGTACCCATATATTATTTTTTTTCCGGCAGATTGTGTACGTGGCTCGAAACCCGAAAGATACACAGGTCTCGCTCTTCAAACTTATTGAAAATCACAACGTAAGGGCCTTTAGCAGACCATTTGAGGAGATTCTTTGGAGTTTTTACTTTGGAAAAGGTAGGACTCCTGCAGGCCCGTATAGCCGGGGGGTGGGGGGGGGGGGGGGGGGGAGTAGGGTCCGGAGAGGGAGCGCGGAAGCGGGAGGGGAGGTCTGACGGCACACCCTAAATGTACTGGAGGCACACTTTTCACATCATCGGGATTCTAACATGCAGTGAGACATCTGACTCACCGGGCAGATGCGTCACCAGCTGAGCTGTAAGGTACAATGGTATACACTCTAAAAAAAATACTTATTTATTTTCGTCCGCAGACACTTTTGGACCTTGGTTTGATCGTGTTCTGGAAGCTTGGAGACACAAAGACGATGCAAACTTCTTGTTTGTGAAGTATGAAGACCTGCATAAGGTTCGTGTAATAATTTCAATATAAGTGCTGTCGGGATGATACGAAATAAGCAACTGAACTTTGACAAATGACATGATTAGAAAACGTCTAAAAACATGAACAACAGTATTACATATATTAGCCTTTTAGAAGTATGACGGAACAAAAGGAGAGGGCGCAATTTTATTTGGGTATATGAATTTTTTAACAATTGTATTTCTTTCCAAAAACATGATTTACAAGTTGCAATTATAATACAGACAGAATTTGAAATAAAATAAATAAGTGCAAATTTCTCTAACGACAGGATCTCAGAGGAACGGTTTGCAAAATAGCAAAACATGTCGGAAAAGATTTGTCCGATGACGTCATCGACAGCATCGTACAGCACGTGTCTTTCTCCGGAATGAAGAAGACGTACCAAAAGCTGGATGATGAACACGGAGAAAAAGGAAAAGAGTTGACGCATTTTGGAAACAATCCACACCTAAAACAAGGTTAGCTTTTTATTTGAAATTCTAGTCGTAGACCGATCAAAATACATGCGAGGTCGTGTTCGTTGATTTTGAAATGGATTTGCAATTATTTTGCCCAAGATATCTTTTTAGAAAAAGATAACCGAAGATGAATGTGTATGCCCATTTGTTTTTACAAGGGCGCCACCATGTGATAGAAACCATGCAATTTTACCTCTATAGTTGTCCTTGCTGTATATTCCACGGAACCAGCCTCAAAAGGACGGCGGTTTTGCATAATTTCGTGAAAGCATGGACACAAGTTAAAAGTTTGTTTTAATCATGTAATTTGACTTTAAACTTAAAGATAGTATACATGATTGGTAAACTGTTACAAATAGTTTTATCCCCCTGTGTGATTAAAGATATGCATGATTAAAACCAACCTGTGAGCAATAACCAGCACCGTACTTCGTCTTACTTTTGAGAAAACAGTCAAATAAGGGTTTGCAGTCATTTCGCCCCAAAACCACTTCGCCCTTAACCATTTCGCCCTGAACCACGGCCTGTGCACGAAGTGGTTTTGGGGCGAAGTGGCATTTGGGCGATGTAGTGTTTGGACGAAGTAATTTGGGGCGAAATGGCACTCGGACGAAGTGGTTTCGGGCGAAATGGCACTTGGGCGAAATGGTTTTGGGGCGAATTGAATTTTCGTCTCATGAGACGAAAACTAATTGTTTTACTCATTTCTCAAAGACTATAGCACTTCAGACAAAACCATTTCAGGGGAAGTTTTCTACCGTCATCATGTTTATATTGTGTAAGTTAGGCGTAAATCTGTGAACATTTCTGATTTTCGAGATTACCAATGATGTAGGCCTACATGCCTTTAAAGGACGTGACCATATCACATTTTTGAGCACCACCCCCCCTCCCCCATTTTCCCCACGAGTGTTGAGATTTTCAAGTGATACCACATCACGTGTCATATTTTTCTCCTTACTATTCTGAAATTTTGCGCCCCCAATTATATTTCCTGGGATATCGTTAAAAAAAACGATGTTTTGTATCCGGTTACATAAAGTAGCGCAGTGATTACACCAACCTTTTTCCTTCCACATCCAAACTGGGGAATGCAAATTTCCTATTTTCTTCGCATGATAGTTTTTTTTTGGAGTATGGTTAGAGCGAAAATCATTTGTGGAAAAATCTGGTCACACTCCTTTAACCTACATGTCCCTTTTTTTCAACAGGGAAAGTCGGTGGTTGGAAGAACTACTTCACTGTGGAACAGAGCGCCATCTTCGACAAGGTTTACACTCTGCGGATGCAAGGATCTGACTTGGATTTTGACTTCGAGCTTTAAACTGTCATGAGGCTGCGGTCTTGTCATCCTGTCATGAGGCTGCGGTCTTGTCATCCTGTCATGAGGCTGCGGTCTTGTCATCCTGTCATGAGGCTGCGGTCTTGTCATCCTGTCATGAGGCTGCGGTCTTGTCATCCTGTCATGAGGCTGCGGTCTTGTCATCCTGTCATGAGGCTGCGGTCTTGTCATCCTGTCATGAGGCTGCGGTCTTGTCATCCTGTCATGAGGCTGCGGTCTTGTGGGAAGTGACACAGTTCGAAATATATTTAGCCTTTCTCATGAACAAAGTTTTTGTTTTTAAATTTCACCTTTTTCCGTTATGGAATATTGTTACTGATACGACCGCCAAAAACGTCGGCAGACCGAATCAGCATGCAGTTGTACATGTATAATGACTCGAGTCAGTGACTCGATTTTAAGGGAAAAAATGCCTCGACTAGACCTGAGTCATAACAAAGCAAATATGTCTCGACTCGAGTCACTCCCTCATCAGAATACTCAAACGTACTCTATTCGAGTTACAACAGGCAAATGACTCGACCCGAGTTATTACAAGCCAATGACTTGACTCGATCCGCCCCCTCATCAGAAAACTCAACTAGATTCGAGTCACAGAGGGCCAACCAATGACTCGACTCGAGTTATTACAAGCAAATTATTTAACTTGACTCAATTCAACTCGTGCCTCGTCATAAAACTCAACCCGACCCGATTCGAGTTACAAGAAGCAAATGACTCAACTTGACTCGAGTCTCATCAGAAGACTCAACTTGATTCGACTCGAAATTTCAAATCACTGGGCAAAGACTCATTGCAAGCAAATGACTCGACTTGACTCGACTCGACCCGACTCGAGTCACAAGGGGCCAATGACTCAACTATAGGCATTGCAAGCATATGACTCGACTTGACTCGACTCAAGTCCTTGATCAGGAATCGACTCTAGTGAAAAGAAAATACTTGAATCAAAAGCTGAACATATAATTACATTTGCTTATTTTGAAAATATAATTGCGATGATGTATGGCACAATACACATATTAATAACATTTGCGTAATAAATGAGACATAACTGATACTTTTCTCATATTGTAGAATTTTGAACAAACGTGGAAATAAACTCATTTGCAAAGAGGGAAATGCGAATGCAGATGGTGTCATTACAGTTTTAAGGTATAGGCTAATATGTTACTATTTTGTCCAGAGGTAGACCGAATGCGTGGTTCGATTGCCCGCTGTTGTGTCAGCGATGAACAGCTAAGTCACTAGATTAATTGTTTCCCCCACCCCTCCCCCGGTACCGTATAATATACGCTATCTAAGAAGTGGAGATTGTCGCTTTTCGCGTGACAAAATCCCCATCCCTGCAGTTTTATGGGACAAAATTTAGGTGACAAAAAATCCCCCACCCACAGGTGCAAAAAAACATGCGCGTCTTGCTGTCATGCAGATGCACAGAAATTTGTTTTTATTTCAATAGGTCAAAATCCCCACCCGAGCAATTTTCTATCACTGTCGTTTAAAAATACAAAACTTACATCGGCAAAATTACATAGGAAATAAAGAATATAAATTAATGCAATGTAAAACTTAGAAATAATGAAAACTATTTCACATTACAGCTCTTTCATCTAAATCTTCAGATGTGAATGTATATTTGAGTAGGGCCTACGTGCATCTTGGACTAACGTATTTGTGTGGTTTGTACTAAAACTAATTAACTAATAAAACATTACAGTATTTGTTATAACGCAAGAATGAGATATTCCAAGGAAAGTTTAATATTTGTATGTATAAAAATCACTATGGAATAATTCCGCGTAAATAAAATATTTGCACATAGGGAATACATCAAGTGTACGTTGTATTCAAACCACTCACAGTGTACAAACCATTAGTAGTGGGTTCGAATCCCGGCCCGGCCCTTCCATGGTGCGTGTACTCTTAAGCAATGTACTTTGCCACGCATTGCTTCTCTCCACCCAGGAGTAAAATGGGTACCTGAGAGGGTAGCGAAAGTTGATGTGTTTGATTAGCCGTTGAGTGCCTAAGGCAGCCGGGGCTGTACAGGGAGCTGAGAAGGATTAAGGAATGATATTACTGATCCCAATGACCAGGGGTAACAATGCAGAAAGCGCATTGAGAGATCCGTCGAATTTGAAATGCGCTATATATTAAAGAACTGCCTATTATTATTATTATTTCCTTTGACTTGACTATGTTTTTGTTGATATGTGGTGCACGCGGCAGATGTGAAGTACAGAATCAATACCGTGTTCACCGTAGCAATATCAGCGTCGTATGTGACTTTGTAAACTGCACCTCCATTTTGAATGTGAATAATTCGAGGCGCCAGCCATATGGGATGGGTTTCGCGCAAAAGGCTGTTTCTGCACTTTAAAAAAACATTCAAACACAACAGTGGATACGTAGGCCTACTATGTTATAGAGATTGGCCGCGGAGGTTGTTTGTTACAATTTTTACAAAGCAGTTACGCACCTAATATAATGATAATGATAATGATATGGATTTATAGCGCGCACTTATCCGGGGAATCCCGATCAAGGCGCCTACATTATCATCACCTTGATTATAGGGCTCCATTAAATCACTCCAAATACCATCTCAGCTCCCTAGGGAGTATACAGCCCCGGCTGCCTTAGGCGCTCAACGGCTAATCAAACACATCAACTTTCGCTGCCCTCTCAGGTACCCATTTTGCTCCTGCAGGTGGAGAGAAGCAATGCGTGGCCAGGTACCTTGCTCAATTAAGGGTACACGCACCATGGATGGACCGGTCCGGGATTCGAACCCACTACCTTTGGAACTAACCTAGGTTTTGAATACGATCGACTAGACCGCTCCGCCACAGTACACCAATATCAAATGTCCCCCCCCCCCCCCCTCGCACTGCCCCACCCCTTAGGTGGGGGTTTGGTCACTTTGACCCAGTGAGATACATAATCTTATAGGCCAAAGGTATCTCATGGCATCTATCTACGTAAATTACATGATGTGTACATTTGTATTCGACCTTTGTATTAAATTATTGACTATTCCAAGTGCGTAAAGGTTCTTTTACAGAAAAATTTAATTGATAGGTGCATAACATATTTAGGGGCATACCATATTTGATAAGTGTTATTTTATAGGCTAAATGTGTCTCATGGCGTCTATCTACGTAAATCACATGATGTGTACATTTTGTATTCAACCTTTGTATTACATTGTTGGATATAATAGTCTGTCCAAATGCGTAAACTTAAGGTTCTTTTAAGGTTCATTTAAACAAGGTGCCGTAGTCGCGTTATAACCCTCGCAGTTTGTTCGGTAACTTCTGTTAGAAAAGTTCTCGAATACTTTTAACGATGTGTTCCCAGTACATGTATGACAAAATAAAGGCGATAGTTCCTAGTTTTATCAACGGGAAGACATACGAACAACTGGAGGAAGAAGAGAAACTTCGCCATGCAAAGGGTGTTTTCTACTACGTGGATGAAATCACAATGTCGTGGATGGTGCCCTTATCGAATCTGGAGGCGATGAAATCGTTTGAAGTGCGTGATGACGATGTGTTCATTTTTACCTACCCACGATCTGGTAAGCGTGAAATATTGTGTCCTGTGGTACAGTCGTGGTATAGTCATATTATTTCATATCTGTTCTATATAAACGGCCCTTCAGTTCTGCGAAATTAAATAACCTCCATATTTTATGAATTTTCCCAAACTTTCAAACTATAGGTACTCACTGGACGAGCGAAATCGTGAGTTACATTCTGAATGATGGAAAGGGGGATTTCGACAGAAAATTTCTCAATGCGGGTCTTGAGATTACCCCGTCTCTTGACCTGTCGTTGGTAAACCAAACAACTCCTGGGTATAAACTTTACGAAACAATAAAATCACCAAGATGCATACTCAGTCATTTACCCGAGCGTCTTCGGCCTCCACAGATAAAGGAGAAAAAAACCAAGGTTGGTGATTCTCTTCTTCATCTTCTTCTCCTTTTGTCTTTACTTATCATTTTCTTATAAAAACATTGAACCACTTTCCTATGTCTTTCATTTGAGTATTATAAGGTTTTTTGGTCAAATGGATGATTAGAATTTTGGGACATTGCGAATCCAGTATACGAACTTTAAAGATATTATACATGATTGGTAAACTGTTACAAATAGTTTTATCCCCCCACATGTGATAGAAGATATGCATGGTTTTAAAAAACCATCCTGAGCAAAAACCAGCTCCGTATACTTCGTCTAACTTTTGAGAAAACAGTCAAAAAAGTGTTTGCAGTCATTTCGCCTCAAAACCACTTCGCCCTGAACCATTTCGCCCTGAACTATTTCGCCCTGAACCACGGCCTGTGCACGAAGTGGCATTTGGGCGATGTAGTGTTTGGACGAAGTAGTTTGGGGCGAAATGGTTTTGGGGCGAATTGAATTTTCGTCTCATGAGCGAAAAATTAATTGTTTTACTCATTTCTCAAAGACTATAGCATTTCAGACAAAACCATTTCAGGAGAAGTTTTCTACGGTCATCATGTTTATATATGGTGTAATGCCTAAGTCACATTTGCCGCGGTAGCCGTTGAACATTTCTGATTTTTGAGATTACCAATGATGTATACTGCCGTTAAAGGTCATTATATCGTTTGCAGATGAAACTTTTCTTTTTTACAAGCAGCTAAAGAATAATGTTGATAAACTGCCTTGACAAATTTTAGCCACAGAGATGCAGTAATCCATGCATGGTTTTTGTGTTGAGTGAATGGTTAAACATTGTGTGCAAACGACTAAAAAACACCTTCAGTTGGCGATTTTCCCCAAAAAGGTATATTCCATTATACATTATAAACGGGAGAAAATCATGTGGTGTTTGTTACCATTGGTATTAAAACATTTAGTTGAGTTTTCTTGTCAACTCGTGAAGTAAAATGTTGGGTCACTGCAAATCATGTCATATAGGGCTTGAAACGTTGTTGTAAATTACAGCCTCCGTACCCATATATTCTTTTTTTCCCGGCAGATTGTGTACGTGGCTCGAAACCCGAAAGATACACAGGTCTCGCTCTTCAAACTTATTGAAAATCAGAAAATAAGGGCCTTTGGCAGACCATTTGAGGAGATTCTTTGGAGTTTTTACTTTGGAAAAGGTATAGGACTCCTGCGGGCCCGTATATATAGCCGGGGGTTGTGGGGTGGGGTCCGGAGAGGGAGCGCGGAAGCGGGAGGGGGAGGGGGGAGAGGAGGTCTGACGGCACACCCTAAATGTACCGGAGGCACACTTTTTACATGGGCCTCATCGGGATTCTAACCTGAGACCTCTGACTCACCGGGCAGATGCGTCACCAACTGAGCTGTACGGTACAATGGTATACACTCTAAAAAATACTTATTTGTTTTCGTCCGCAGACACTTTTGGACCTTGGTTTGATCGTGTTCTGGAAGCTTGGGGACACAAAGACGATGAAAACTTCTTGTTTGTGAAGTATGAAGACCTGCATAAGGTTCGTGTAATAATTTCGATATAAGTGCTGTCAGGATGAACGAAATAAGCAACTGAACTGTGACAAATGAGAAAACGTCTAAAAACATGAACAACAGCATTACATATATTAGCCTTTTAGAAGTATGGCGGAACAAAAGGAGAGGGCGCAATTTTATTTGGGTATGAATTTTTTAACAATTGTATTTCTTTCCAAAAACATGATTTACATGTTGCAATAGACCGTATTCCTGAACGCGGGAGGGCGCTCGAACAAGGTGATTTGGGGGGAAATGTCCATAGACGACAGTAGAAAAGTGGGGGTACGTGCATATACGGGGGGGAAAGTCGCGTACGCGGTGCGCGCAGACCTGTGTCGCGCGCACAGATTTCCATTCAAAATAAACGTTTGGAAGGCGTGTGCGCGTAGCGCGTTTTGTGTTCGAACATAACGCACGATGAGCGCGGACCAGGCGCGGACCACTTGACAGCGCCCTCCACGTTCAGGAATACGGCCTATTGGGTCTTTCTATAAATTGGACCCCTAATTTATAGAAAGACCCAATTATAATACAGACAGAATTTTAAATAAAATAAATAAGTGCAAAGTGAATAGTTCCAAAATTTTTCTAACGACAGGATCTCAGAGGAACGGTTTGCAAAATAGCAAAACATGTCGGAAAAGAATTGTCCGATGACGTCATCGACAGCATCGTAGAGCACGTGACTTTCTCCGGAATGAAGAAGACGTACCAAAAGCTGGAAGATGAACACGGAGAAAAAGGAAAAGAGTTGACGCATTTTGGGGACAATCCACACCTAAAACAAGGTCAGCTTTTTATTTGAAATTCTAGTCGTAGACATACAATTTGGCAAATTGTGTGCGATCAAAATACATGAGAGGTCGTGTTCGTTGATTTTGAAATGAATTTGCAATTATTTTGCCCAAGATATCTTGTTAGAAAAAGATAACCGAAGATGAATGTGTATGCCCATTTGTTTTTTACAAGGGCGCCACCATGTGATAGAAACCATGCAATTTTACCTCTATAGTTGTCCTTGCTGTATATTCCACGGAACCAGCCTCAAAAGGACGGCGGTTTTGCATAATTTCGTGAAAGCATGGACACAAGTTAAAAGTTTGTTTTAATCATGTAATTTGACTTTAAACTTAAAGGACGTGACCAGATCACATTTTTGAGCACCCCCAAACCCCCACCATTTTCCCCACGAGATTTTGATACCACATCACGTGTCATATTTTTCTCCTTACCATTCTGAACTTTTGCTCCCCCAATCCGTATATTTCCAGGGATATCTTAAAAAAAAAAACCCGGTTACATAAAGTACCGCAGTGATTACACCAACCTTTTTCCTTCCATCATCCAAACTGGGGAATGGAAATATCCTATTTTCTTCACATGATAGTTTTTTTTGGAGTATGGTAAGAACGAAAACCATTCTGGTCACACTCATTTAACCTACATGTCCCTTTTTTTCAACAGGGAAAGTCGGTGGTTGGAAGAACTACTTCACTGTGGAACAGAGCGCCATCTTCGACAAGGTTTACGCTCTGCGGATGCAAGGATCTGACTTGGATTTTGACTTCGAGCTTTAAACTGTCATGAGGCTGCGGTCTTGTGGGAAAGTGACACAGTTCGAAATATATTTAGCCTTTCTCATGAACAAAGTTTTTGTCTTTAAATTTCACAATTTTCCGTTTTGGAATTTTGTTACTGATACGACCGCCAAAAACGTCGGCAGACCGAATCAGCATGCAGTTGTACATGTATAATGACTCGAGTCAGTGACTCGATTTTAAGGGAAAAAATGCCTCGACTAGACCTGAGTCATAACAAGGCAAATATGTCTCGACTCGAGTCACTCCCTCATCAGAATACTCAAACGTACTCGATTCGAGTCACAAGAGGCAAATGACTCGACCCGAGTCATTACAAGCCAATGACTTGACTCAAGCCGCCCCCTCATCAGAACACTCGATTAGAGTCACAGAGGGCCAACCAATGACTCGACTCGAGTTATTACAAGCAAATTACTCGAATCGACATGATTCAACTCGCGCCTCATCAGAAATCTCAACCCGACTCGATTCGAGTCACAAAAATCAAATTACTAAACTTGACTCGAGTCCCATCAGAAGACTCAACTTGATTCGACTCGAAAATTCAAATCAATGGGCAAAGACTCCTTGCAAGCAAATGACTCGACTAGTGACTCGCCTTGCTTCAGCTGCAGCTCGGTTATAGAACCCATGAATTCTCGCACAGGGTCTTAATTCCTGAAACAACCCGGGGACCATAAAGTAGTTAAAAGAACCAATTTTAAACCGTGCAAAATATGGCGGAAATTACAATTTCAAGACAGCTATAAGAGGACGCCAAAATGAAGCAAAATCAAGCACACGTGCACAAATTCGCCTCAGGTTTACATATAAGTTTTTGTCATAAATGACCCGGTGACCTGTGACGTCACACCGATTGTGTAGTAGAGAACCATTTAAAAGCGAAATGTAATAAACTCAGCAAAAGTTCCTGGACATATATTAAAGTTGAAATACTTTCAAGTTAACTAATAATTCCATGCATGCAATACTTTGCAGAGGATTGATGTCTGTTCCTTTTGATAGGGGCCTATACACTTAACTTGTGTGATTTTCTGTAAAATTTTAATTTGAAATATTTCAATTTTAAAAAGTGTCCATAAAGCTGGTCCTTCTTTTGGGCTGCGTTTACAACTATTTCCTGTTTGGCGATTGTGAGATTATTGCTCCATAAATTTGTAGACTTTAACGGAATTGTAATCCGCCACTGCCAAGTGTCCCTCTGGTGTCATTGTGATTTCCTGCGGGTAGTGCAGGCCCTTTACTATGCAGGTTAGGAAACCACCTTGAACATCGTAATGGTGGATATGACCAGTTCCTTGCACAATAGTCTTCACTGCGACGTAAATACCCGAAATATCCGCGTACACCACGTGACGGCACAGCGTTTCGCTAACTGACCCTCGATGGTCGGTTTAATGGTAAATAGCACCAGCATAACTGATAACTTGCACTACCCCTTCTAGAAAGCTACTGGTGATAATTCTGTTACTGTTGTCAACAGCCACGAAATCAGGTCTGATATTCATTGGTAGCGTGCGTAAGCGGGAACCATCAACGGGCCTATGCTCGGTTAAGACCTTGCCGTCCTCGTTAATACCCACAGCTGGGAACTCGAAAGACAGCGAATTGTCCGACTTGAATACTTTCACGAGCGGTGAAGCGGACGCGTCAGAGCATAGTACGATTAAGCGATTGCCGGGATGTGACACTGCGATGCCACGCGGAAAAGCGTATAGCCCAACATTTGTCTCTTTTGTTAATTTTAAACATTTCTAGTTAGTTACGTGACATTTTGATTTTTTCCTTCACAACGACCATCGAAAAATTATTGTCAAGGATGCTAGATCGCTACATAATGTAAACAGTAATTTGAGTAAAGCCCGCCGCACCTTTGCGATTTACCGGCACATCGGACACCGGACCATCGGATCCGGAAAAATCAAACAAGTTTGATTTCCTCCGGTCTATATGGTGTACGGTCAGACTAGACTGGTCCCCTGTCCATGTGCGCTACGCTGCTCTCGCTATTGATCACGTTCACAGACGCCATCTTCGTAGGAAAAAATGCTACTGCGTATTAAACGCTATCAAGTACGCGCACGCAGACGCTGTAACATGTTCCAAACACGCGCGCGTGTTGCTCGAAATTTGTTCGAAATACGGCGCAGCCGATGCGCGTCACAAAAAAGTACGCTCAAAATTATGATGCACGTGGCGATTTGTAGGAAGTGACGTCATTTGAACGTGATCAATACGACGGAGGGGAAGTAAATATGAGGACAGGGAACCAGTCTACGGTCAGTTTCAGCGCACACCTTTCCGCTAAGTGGTCCGATAAATCGCAAAGGTGTGCGGCGGGCTTAAGCCGGTGTGTCCCTTTAATAATAGAAATCTGTGTTTCTTATCTAGCGTTTATACCGCCCTCATTTGACGGTTGCTAGCCAAAAAGAAAATGGCGTCACCCATGTCGTCCGTGGAAAGTTGGTTGCAAGAACTAAAAGCAACCAGAAAAAGCGCTTTAGTCCAAGACGGCAAGTATAAACATAACGTTTCACAACTTGGGCACGCCATGATGTAGGGTGGGCTTCACTTGGATTGTCAGACTCCTTTTCAATTTTTGCAAGTTTCAGCATGAAATCAGTGTCGTCGCAGCTAGACTCACCACGTTCACTGACTGTCAATCATCATGAGTCATGTGGTCATGTTGTAGCTTAAAATACTGGACAACTCGCACCCGAGACAACTCGCACCCGGGACAACTCGCACCCGGGACAACTCGACCCCGGGACAAGTCGCACCAGGACAAATAGAACCAGAGACAACTCCCCTTTTCTTGTTATTATATTTTGTTATAAAATGTTTTTCCCTCTTCTGAATGTCTGAAAAACGTCCTGACAAACGTCCCCATAAACGTCCTGCCAAAATTTTAAACCAAAACAAAACTCGGCAAAGTCGCGACAAAGTCCTGGGAAATGTCCGGCAAAATCGTGCAAATGTGTACGTGCCAGGAAAAGACGCGGACAAATTTTGCAAAAGTCATAGGAAAAGACGTGGCAGAAATTGCGGCTGAAGTCGGGTCAAAGGTCTGTAAAAGTGCCGACAAAAGTCGGGTTAAACATCGTGCCAAAACTTTCGACAGAACAAAAAATCAGTTCATAAAGTGCAGTGGCACATGTGTAGGCCTACATGTACATGACATGCTTGATGGAAAGGGTACAAGCTGTCTCGGGTACGAGTTGACCAGGGTGTCTTTTTTTGGGTTTGAGTTGTCCCGGGTTCGAGTTGTCCCGGGTACGAGTTGTCCTGTTTCCGTAGCTTAGACCCGTGAACAGGGCGTCGCGTCGTATCCTCCGCCCTGGTGCCGTTTCCAACCCTAAAACTAAGCAAGCAGGCGTTTTTTTTCATCGCGCTCGAGGTCATAGAACCGGAACTTCCGGTAAAGTTGCGTCTCCCTCTTGTGTGCTTTATATTTCAAAATTGGCGAAGCCCTTTGCTTTATTTTTTTGGCAATGTTTATTTACATTTGGATATGTTTGACACGCACAGCTGGGTTACAAATTTCAATGCAAAATATACGCACTTGAAGCCGGCGCCACGCAAAAATAGTTGCCTTAAAGTACCGCAATCAACTTTGTTAATGCCCACAGACATCTACTGATTAAGCAAAATGTATTTACAGCCCTATTCCCTCCTATTTTGTGTCAGAAATCTGTAATTTTCTTCGCACTTGCGTCACAATTCCAAACCGTCCGCCATATTTTACTACTCGCGGTTACTAGGTGACGTCATTACACCGAGCTTTACACCAGACACCCGCCTGCGAGCTCAGGCAGTGGTGGCTGCCACCGGGGCAGACTCGTGTAAGTCGGTGTTACAAGGTGTAAGCATCTCAAATGCCTCTAATATGACCTTGTTTATTAATGCAGGACGCAAGAAGATTCACTTTGTCTTTAAAACTGGGGATGAAATGGTGGAGGAATATGATCTGAAATCGGATGAATTAGTTGGTAAGTGTTGGTAAAAGTTATGAACCTATCACAAGTTATGAAGACTATCACATATAGCATAAGTGCATGTATTTGCAGTAATATTATTAGCAGAAAAAGAATGTACGTTAAGACTGTCATCACTTTGTGCACAAATAATTTTGTTTTTCTATTTTATGGTTTTGTAATTTTTAGTTCATACTAGTTTACATTTTTTTGCCGAATGACATTGAAGGCACAGGCTCGTCAGCAATGCGCGCCCGCCAAATGTGTGCCACGCAATACGCAGCTCCATAGCAAAGGCATGGAGCTGCGTGTTTCGAGCACGAATTTGGCGGGCGTGCATTGCTGACGAGCCTGTGCCTTTAAATAAAACTGACTGGGCTCGCTTACAATTCTTTTTAAATCGGCGAAATTTTATTTTATTTATTTTTATTTTTTTTCAGTGAGAAAATGGAAAAGGAAAACCACACTAGGTGGAGTGGGAAAATGGGACTTTGAAGTCGGTGAACAGTTCTGCCCAGCACTTAGCCTAGAAGCCGAGCATCTACGGGAAAGCAGTTTAAATGTGAGTTGGAAACAATCCGCAATGGGTGTAATAACTTGCTCAAAGTGTTAGCAATTGTAAAATGAATTTTATTTTGTCCAAGACTGTACTTTGTGTAAGAAATTAACAGTCGAGTTTAAAGGTGGTTTTGAAAATTTGGGTGCAAACATTTGTTTACCATTCACTTAGCATCTGCATCTGTTGAGTACTGTGCAACCTCCCTCAAGGGATATCCCGCACAGGGCAGAGTGTGTCCACATTTTTTTACCCTCCCCCCACCCCTGTCCCCATTTTTTTCCCATCGGTGTTGAGATTTTGAATTGATACCATATCGTTTGTCAAATTTGTATTATCATTATTCCGACATTTCACACTCTCAATCTGTATATTTTCAAGAAACCAAGGATATCTTCAAAAACCACCGATGTTTTGTAAACTAATTTATCTGGTTCCATAAAGCAGTGCAGTGATTACACCATCCTTTTTGCTTCCACATCAAAATTGGAGATTGCAAATTTCCTGTTTTCTTTCAATGGATAGTATTTTGGGGAGGTATTTTATAGGATTGTTAGGTTAAAACGAAATCCATTTTCTGGAAAAATCTGGACAAGCTCCTTTAACACAAAAACCTTCATGGATTTTAAAGGTTTTCTGACGCATGTCTGTAGCAACATTCTTCTCTGGATACAAAATTTCATCTTGCAAATGATACTTTGGGCCTATTTTGTCAACAGCCAATTTCCACCAGGAAGGACACCAAGTCAAGTTTTCAGTGGAGAATTCGCAACCTTCCATACCCTATAGATGTCTACAGTGTTACTGTAGATGCTGAAAACAGATGCTGTATCGTCAGAACATCCAACAAAAAGTAAGAATTTGGGCCGGGTCCATCTGAGTCTAGTGAAAAAAATGCATTTGTATGACGATACATTTTTTTAAATATTGGGTCCAAAACATATTTCGACCATGTGAAATGAAATTTTGACAATGTGAGGTGAATCATCTCAACCACTTGAAATTATTTTTAGTACTCGAAATATTGTTCTTGACTTGACTACTACAGCCCTAACCTTAAATGTCAAAATAACGATCATAGAGAGATTAGAATGCATTTTTTGACGTCTTCCCAGTGTATCTGTCCAACTTATTTTGAAGTCATTCCTACAACAAAGCTGGAACAAATTAACATTAGTAGGGAGGACAGTTATTCAGTAAAAGACAATATGCCATATAAATGCAGTTTAATAGATGCTTGCCACTGACAGGTACATATATGTGTACCTTGGTATTACGTAGATGTGCCACTGAACTTGGCAGAGTTATTCAGATGGTCATAACAATAACAACAAATTCCAGCCAAAATATGTTTCTTTGAATTGTTCTGTGGTGATCAGACACTACACCAAATAGAGTGCAAGAAATGTCTTAAAAGTAAAATAAAACTTCCAGATACATGTATTAACACATTTTTGTATTTTCCCCATTGTGAAGGTACTATAAGAAATTCCAGCTGCCTGATATGGATAGAGCAGGCCTACCACTCAGTCAAGACGCTTTATCAGTAGCACACGCCAACAACACACTGCTGATCACAGTAAGTTACTGCATTGTTGTATTTACAGATAGCTGAAAGTATTGTTTTTTGTTTTTAACATTTCGGCATCTACGTACAACACTTTCATAATTTTCATAAGTCCTTTTACATTACTCAGCAATTTCAGGTTAAAATGAAAATCTCCCCCAGTCAACATACCGTAGTGGGCCTTGCAAAGTCAAAAATTGCCACTATAACCGACATTTTTCTTCAAAGGAAACTATCTTACACAACTGCCAAATTCACAACATGTTCATCGTGGAGTCAAGTCTTGCTGTTATGTCACATGATACAAGACTGGCTTTATGCGCTATCATGTTGTAGACCACAGACAAAGAGAGGGCACTATCTAATCATTGAATGCGATGCAATCAATATATTCCGATCAATACAGTCGTCGTGTTAGCGACATATGCCAATTTCAGTCATTGTTTTATTGCGTCTCCACAGTATAAGAAACCAGTAGAAATCTTGAAGATGGAGAAACTGGTGCACCAAGAGATTCAGAAAATCAAGGCGTCGAGAGACGGCGATGTCGAGTGCAATCCCAGTTGATGAACAGTGTTTGTGAAATTGTTTTGGAAAGACCCAACTTGTCATTGTGCCCCTCCAGTTGGCCTTAGTGCCCATTGACAAAATCAAGCCCGGAGTCGGCGGAGTGACCTACGCCTTGATATTTTCATAACGTCGTGGCCTGCTGTCCTCAGTCAAGTGTCATAACAAGATTGTACCTCGTGAGAACTCTTATTGAAAGCTTCAACAGCATCACATATGTTGTGTAATGTCCACTTGTCCTCTGCTAAAGCGTGGCAGGCCAACGTAAATGGTCCTTGTTGAGTGCGGATGAGCTCCACAACGTGAGCACAAGTTCCAAGATCTATTTTTAAAAACAGACGCCCTCTTGTGATTACTTTTTTGTTGCGGGCCACAGTGGCATCGCCAGACTTTTGAAAGTGGGAGAAAAAGCAGTAATAATAATAATGAATATTTGTAATGCGCCGGTATCCATCAGAAAGATGCTCAGGGCGCAGAGATGCTCAGGGCGCAAGCACAACATTTTGGGGGTTGGGGCACTGTGATTCCCCAAAAGCAGCTTATGCAGGTTTTGTTAAAGGTGGAACACATTATTTAGGGGGACCCCAATTTTTTTTCTTTCTTTGAGTTGACAAGAAAAACCTTACTAAAAGTGTTAATAACAATGGTACCAAACCGCACATAATTTTATTTCATTTCAGAATGGTATTTTGTGTGAGAAACTGAACTGAACTGAAGGTGGTTTTTCTAAAAAAACTAAAATCTTTTGCAAAAGACTTTTTTACACAAAAACCATGCATGGATTTTTCTAGTTTTCAGAAGTATTGCTGCACCTATGTGGCTGAAATTTCTGCAGGGCAGTTTTATCACGTTATTTCCAAGAGTGGAAATAAAGCCCCTTTTAACAGTTCTAACTTTAGACCTTAAATCTCGCTTGGGAGAGTACATGTGACGCACAGCAGAGCCCTTTTGTTTCTAAAGATGAGAATCGTGCAATTTGCCCAGTGTCTAATTTTCCAAGCTAATATTCACCAACAGCGAGGCTTTCCTTGCTATGACTCCCTCGCTTTGTTACCATGTCGGTTGCTGTGACATTGAGTTTTATGGATTGTAAAATATTATGTATATGCCTGAAAAGCCTTGTATTGAACACAAACGAAACTTGTAAATAACCGGTCTTTAGGACTCTGCAGATTACTTTGTTATATCAGGAATTAATACAATGAAGAGAATTTTCCTTGTTACAAGCAGTGTTGTATCAACAGTCGCTAATAATTGTTCAAAAATCCCATGTATATGAACTAGTTTTATGTATGTTATAAGGTCACACTACTGACTTCCAGTATCTAAGACAAGTCGTGGTTCCACCAATAAGTCTTACCTTGGCCAAGATCATGGATTAACTTCCGGACATAAAAACCTCCTCCACACTCGATATCTGAAATGTTAACATTTTCCTATGGTAACTTTGACATTAAAACTAGAAAATCAATAGGTGTGGCAAAACCTCTGACAAGACACATCACATTCAACTCGGCTGTAATTAAATTCATTCATGTCATGAGAGTTTAAGGCATTTTTCTTAAGCTTCCCCCCTGTTTAAGGCCTGTTCCAATGCATCGCCAAAAAGCATTTTATACTCTTATGTCTTTCATTATTTTCTTTTAAAATTACCTTTCTTTAGTCTTCCAAAATAATTCTTCCTACCCTAGTTTGGCAACACTGATTTTGACCTACCCAGAGTAAAATACGGAGGGCAAAAGTTGGCACAGGTGAGACTATGAACAGAAACAGGTCTGGCAGGTTTTGGAGTGATGTTTGGGTCCCGCTTGGCCAAGTCTGACATTCTAACACCATCAACCTTCAGGGCAGAGTATCTGCATTGTGGTTCATGTTTTAAATGAAAAGCAGTTGCAGTTATAATTCCATTAATTTTACAGATCCAATCACATTCTGGGTTGTGATTTATACACTTCAAAAAATGAAGAAATGCTAATTATACTGTGACCAAACAATTGAGGAGGCCGAGAGTTGCATGACCACCTCTTGTGGCAAGGCTGACTGCACCAGCCTCCATAAGAGATACTGTATGCAACACTGCCTGAAGTGCCAGTCTCCCTCAGCTCCTGCGAGGATGCAGTGGTTAAATTGACAAACTATACTGAAACGCAAAAGAAACTTACCACCTTTTAAACCTTTAAATAGCAACAATAACACTGCGTGTATAGTAATGTGTGAACTTATTTGTGGACAATAGTGTCCTCACTGTCAGACCAAACGGTGTCTGAAGGTCACTTGAACCTTCACTGGTCACTTCATGGCACAGCCGTTTTGACTGTCAGTGATTAGCCAAGGGATATGGGATGATTGTAATGAGCTGCACGTGATGTCTTGATGTTGGCTTTAAAAAGGCCAGTGCAAAATGGGCATTTCAAGCAACATGCCACGATTGTCGGGGATCAACGCAGTATGCGCCGACGATGCACTGCCTGTATCCAAATCAATGGTGGCCACACACGCTATTAAAAGGGGACTGACATTGCACCCTCTTCTGTTCTTTACTGTAGAACAAACTGATGAGATGGTGTATCTTGGTCAAAAACTTGACATGACATCAATAAAATGCCAATGTTTCAATTAGCAATTGTTGGTTTGTTTTATTTTGAACTGTTACAATTTCATTACGTTTCAGTATACATGTATATAAACCTGCCGAACAATTACTTTTTTTTACAATTTTTACTTGTATATATGTAAAACTACTCTCTAGACTGCAACTTTAAATCTTAGAATTTTAAAAAATACTTACAATGGTGGTACTTGCATTATGTTGCCCACAAATTGTTGAAGTGCTGATACCATCATTTCATGTGAAATGTTGTCTGAAATTTATAGATAACACATGAATTATGAAAGGTCCCAAATACATTATTGATTAAGGGAAAGAGAGCTTCATATGGGCCTTATTGGGATTCGAACACGAGACCCCTGACTCACCGCATGACTCAAATGTTGTTTGTTAATTTGCTTAGTTGCACTCCCTTGCAACACCAAGAGAAAAATTTGGTTCATAGGGAGTATACTACTGGTGTGTCAGAGGTCTTGGGGAAACCTGAGAGAGTATACCACTGTGCCTTGTAGCTCAGCTGGTACAGCGTCTGCCTGGTGTGTCAGAGGTCTTGGGTAAACCCGAGGGAGTATACCACTGCCTTGTAGCTCAGCTGGTAGAGCATCTGCCTGGTGTGTCAGAGGTCTTGGGGAAACCTGAGGGAGTATACCACTGTGCCTTGTAGCTCAGCTGGTAGAGCATCTGCCTGGTGTGTCAGAGGTCTTGGGGAAACCTGAGGGAGTATACCACTGTGCCTTGTAGCTCAGCTGGTAGAGCATCTGCCTGGTGTGTCAGAGGTCTTGGGGAAACCTGAGGGAGTATACCACTGTGCCTTGTAGCTCAGCTGGTAGAGCATCTGCCTGGTGTGTCAGAGGTCTTGGGGAAACCTGAGGGAGTATACCACTGTGCCTTGTAGCTCAGCTGGTAGAGCATCTGCCTGGTGTGTCAGAGGTCTTGGGAAAACCTGAGGGAGTATACCACTGTGCCTTTTAGCTCAGCTGGTACAGCATCTGCCTGGTGTGTCAGAGGTCTTGGGAAAACCTGAAGGAGTATACCACTGTGCCTTATAGCTCAGCTGGTAGACATTTTATTAGGGAGTTTTAGATTGTCACGTCAACTATGTGCACAGCAACATGATGACGTCGACATTGAGGCTTTACGCATGTGTCAGGTCGTTTCTAACGTCCACTGCTACAATCGAGAGATGACTTGACGCATATGGAGATCCCTAACGTCAACGTCATTATGCTGCAGTCCTCATAGTCAACATGACAATCTAGAACTCCCTAGTATTTACCAAATGGTAATACTTGCGTAACCTTTCCCACAGCATCATGTGTGTTTGTAGCTGTGCCAAAGCATCCGACAGTACGGTATTGCTGCAAATAAATGAAACATGGGTGAATTAATACAGACCAGTCACCGATGAACGGGAATTGGTTATATGGCTTTCCTGTACATTGTTCAAATTCGGCCGTTTCTCAATAGGATTTTTTGCTTGCATGTTTTTGCATAATTTGGGAGGACTATATTTGTAATCTTTGGGGAAAAAGATAATATCCTCCCTCACAACAACTTCAGGATATTTCTTTAAATTTGAGATAAAATGAGACACCTGAAGAAACCTGGTACCTATTACCTTTGTCACACAAATGTACTCTGGCACAAGACCGTCGCATAGCTGACGAAGTGACGAATATGCGGCTTTAAAGCCGCTGCACATTCGTCACTTCGTGAGCTATGCGACACAATGATTGTAACTAGACTACCATGCCATTCCATCTTAATTATATGATTTAAAAAAATTAAAAAAATGTATGCAAATTGTACTCCGACTTGTTAACATGTATGAACGTCTTGTGGCAAGGCTGCACCAGCCTTGGTAAGAGCCACTGAGGCAGGGTGTGCCACTCTGCCGGAGGTACCTCTCTGA
Source organism: Henricia sp. BOLD:AAB3569 (assembly GCA_037783545.1). Taxonomy (NCBI): domain Eukaryota; kingdom Metazoa; phylum Echinodermata; class Asteroidea; order Spinulosida; family Echinasteridae; genus Henricia; species Henricia sp. BOLD:AAB3569. Next base: position 3,513,765 of record JBBELK010000009.1, on the reverse strand, counting down.
GATATTGCACTTCCGGGCTGTTTTGGAAACGTGCAGGTCTAGAGGTCGAGTCATCCCATGCAAGTTTTTAAATCAGGTTGAAAACCCAACAAAATGAGTTTACTGAGAGTCCTTTACTACAGGATTGCACTTCTGTCGGAAATATTGCATTTCCGAGATAAATAAATGATAAAATTACTGCAGAAAGTAATGCAAAAAATTATGGCGCGAGTGCTCAGTGCATGAGCCTGATGATAGAGGGCGCTGCGTGCATGCGTGAATGGTTATCTTGTGCACTAAATAATTGCAATTTCTTAAGGAGAAATTTTTCTTTTTCTTTAGAAAAGCAACGTTAGCGACAAAAGTGCAAGTGGGAAGTATCTTAGAATTAGATTATATGTTGATTCCAGGAGGTAATTTTTTTGCAAATCTTTGTTTAATGTATACGAAAAAAATACCCTACAATGCACCAACAAATGCAATCGAACCTTGTTCCCTTTGAGCATAGATGATAGTAGTTTTGTTCCGCGGCCAATCCCTATGACTAAAACCCCAGATGCATTCATGTCGAGGGTCCCTCCGTGCCCAATCCGTAGCTTTCTCTGAAGAGGCTTGGCATGAGTCCGTTGATCAAATTCTTCACATGAAGACAGCTTATGATTTCTATCTGCAAAATCAAATAAATTCGAGAATTGGAAAACAGTGTGTCTGAGGATGTGTATGATCTTAATGTGTGATCAAGGACATGCGTGTAAGTCAGCTCAGTATCTCCTCTACATTGTACGTTCTGAGAAAACAATAAAAAACTGTCAACTACGTCCATGTCTTCAAGAAATTGTGCAAAGCCACTGTCCTTTTTAGACAGGTTCCCTGGCTACACTGCATAGAAATGGAGCCATTACACATAATATTTCTTTCTGGTACTAAAACCAAGGATTCCTCAAAAGTGCACCCATTGCACTGTCGCTCGCAAGCGTGAGGAAACCCATGATGAATTAGAAATGGCCAGAGACACCGGGGAATCCCCTTGCTCTTTTCGAAAGAATGCTCTGGGATCTTTAAAGTGCGTTACCGATACCTAACATACTGGACCAACGGCTTTACATCCCTTCCAAAGGATGGAGCAAGTGTGATTAAGTGCCTTGCTCAAGGGCACAGGTACCCCTGCAGGGGCGCGTTTCGAACCCGCAACCCCAAGTTTTCACCTGTGATTGCGAGTCAGTGACCCAAACCACTCAGCCACGGTACACAGTAATCAGGTGTCTAATTTCACTCAAAGGCAGGTGCCCTTGTAAAAAAGTGTGTGCGCACATTCATTAATATAAATTGCAACTAAGACTAATCAGACTTGAAGTTGAAGATCTATCTTCGTTGGCTTGGCGCAATATGTCACTGTGGGGGCGCTTCATACTGCATCGCATTCTTCGAGCGCGCTCTCTCCTAGGCCTAATCAGTTTACACGCACGATTTCGCGGGAAAACGGCCGATTTCTAAGACGCATATCTCGGCTACCGCTTGCTCAATTTATGCGATAAATGCCGTTTTAGAATTAACAGAAAATAATCTGTAATGTGAGATGATATTTTCAATCAAAATCGACCTTTTAATTTTTTTTTCAAGTCCCTACCCAGGTAGGCCTACTAGTACATGTTTAAAACGTTTATATTTATTTGTGTACAAGACAATTTTCTCCAGGCCCCATGTGTCATGTGTATGATGTTTACAAAACAAATTTCATTCATCTCAGGTAGCCAAGGTTACCTCGGCTCGAATTTTATCATGTGGTATAAATCTGTAACAGTTGGCTGCCTACATCTCGGGGGCAAGTTTTACGGCAGCAGGCAATCAATTTGGCAAAGTAATTCTGCAAAACGGCTGAATTAAGCAAAAAATTGCTTCTTATACCTTGAATCAAAACTTTCTTCAGTTTGTTGACGACACCAGCAGATGTGATTCCTTTTAGTTTAATAACAGGGAAGAGTCCATGCAGTGCAGTTGGTATAATCATAGCTGGAGGAAGAAAATTTCTAGTCATAGACCAAATCGCAAATCGTTTTTCACCAATAGAGGGCGCCCTTTGCAATGCCCTAAGGGATTGAAAATGGGCAAATTTGCCCCATTTTCAAATTTCAATCCCATAGTGCATTGCAAAGGGCGCCCACTGTTGGTGAAAAACGATTTGCGATATGCCATTACTTGCGCAATAATTTAGCCTTTGGCGTAATAGACTGGTTCCCCTGTCCACATATTTATTTCCCCTTCGACGCGTCATATATAGCGAGAGCAGCGTAGCGCACATGGACAGGGGACCAGTCTAATGGCGTAAGTGGCTGCTATGGGGAAAAGGAGAAGAAAAAAAAACGGAAAAAAAAAATTATCAGAAGACTGAACGATTTCAAAGGCTGTTTTGAAAAAAAAAAAAAAGTAATTATAATTTTGTATAAAACTTATATTTTCTCAAAAATTTTGATTGGGGGTGTAGCTTAGTTGGTAGAGCGCGCGACTTAAGATCGCGAGGTCTGGGGTTCGAGTCCCCACACTTCCAAATTTCTTTTTCTTTCACATTGTGAATTGATCAACTTTTCAGAAATTTCCCTTTCAATTTCACATCCTTTTCACAAAAAGGGAAGCTTTTCTTCGCGGTGACTCTGTTAAATAAAACCAAAATTTTAAAGGTTTTCCTCTGTAATTTATATTGGAAAACAAGCAACACAGGGCATGCAAAGCTATTACACGCATGAGTATAACTGGCTTTTTCCCCACGTGGCTCTATTGTCTCTCCCGTTCTGGAAGATAAGCAATAGTGACCTTTTGATCCCCTGTGAAAGCGCCCTATAGGACATATTTTCCAAGTCGGACCAAGACAAGATTTGTTCAAGTGATGCACACGGCATCTCACGAAATTCATACCATAATCATGGGTAGGCCTACATGATGTTGTTGTTGGTGTGGTTTTAATGGCACATTATGGGTACATGATCTTTCATAAATTGTCTAATGACGGCTAGATCATGCATTCTTTCCTTTGTTTAACCTAAGTTAGGCCTACATCAAGTCTGTTGACTAACTTGACGTGTTCAAGCCATGCAAGATGCCTAATTCTCTGTTCTCAGCTGATGCAGAGAGCATGCATTCAAGATCAAGAGCGCCACCAAACGTTGGAGGATAGCTATGTCAAGGCTGCGTTCGTGCGATGTACTCGTGTTACCACGAGCAGGCCCTGCGCTGGGAACGACCGAGAAAACACGCGAACAAGCACCCTGCTCTCCCCAGGGTGCAGTACTAGTGCCTGCGGTGCATGTGCAGCACCAAAATACGCTTGATATTATTGCAAATGCGGTATACCGCCCTCAATATAAAACTCTGCAGTGCCAGAGGCGTAGAATGGACGGTTAATCGTTTTGCAGTGCCGTGCGAATTTTGAGGCCTTCCTCAGATTATTTGCGCAGTCAGCTCGGCACAATCATCTACCAATTATTTATTTTTTGCATCTCTTTAGATTGACGTTTGATGTCCCCTCGCTCTTTGACAAAAGTTTACTAAAGTGTGACCTCGGTTCCCAGGCTAACTGGGTCTAAACTTTCAATGGGATTCTGAAGCGTACAATGCCTAAAGCGAAAGGAAACAGTTCACTGGTTTTAGTGTAGTCCCAATATTAAACCTTGGCCTCACACACAGGGTGAGGTTTTCACTTTTAATTATTACTCTATTATGCAAAGTCTAAAATTTAGTACACATGTAGTTTTCAGTTCATAATTTAAAAAAAAAGAACCACACACATTTAAAATCAAAATGAAAAGTATTGAATCAGATTTTTTTTTTGCAGGACGATAACTCTTTATTTGCAGAAGATACACTAATATTTTGTAAATTTAACATGCAAGTACATGTATTAATAACGAAGCAAACTTTGTTAAAATTTAATACCAAACACCATTTTATATTGCTACTTTTCTCATGGGTGACGAGATTTTTATACCGTATCATTTATCATAATTTTCTCATTACCATTCTAAAATTTCGCGTTCTCAATCCGTATACATTTTTAAGGATATCGTAAAAAAAGCACCCAACTAATTTATCTGCTCCATAAAGCAGTGCATTAATTACACCAACCTTTCTGCTTCCACATCCAAATTGGAGATTGCAAATTTCCTGTTTTCTTCCCATGGATATAGTATTTTTGAAAAATCCAAACACGCTTCTTTAAAGGGCTTATTTGGAATTTTTATTAATGAAATATATGCTATAAAACCAATATACTCACTTACATTAATAAAATCCTATTTGGAGCTTGTTTTGGGGGTTAAAACGAAGGATTTTAGTTTTTATGCTGATGAAATTATGCATATTCATGACCAAGATCATGATATCACAAGAGGCAAACACAGGAAATTCAAATTCAACTGTGCACAAAAGATTCCACCTTTTTTCTCAAACGTCCGGGAACTTTTGTAATCCATGACTGTTAGAGTTTGTTCTACATGTTTCCTGTTGTAAGCCGTGACGAAACTAGGGGAAAAAACTGTTCCCTTCTGTCTTCCTTACGTGATGCACTCCAAACAGCGCCCTCTGTCTGTGGTTTATTGCAATGAAATCTTCAAAGTTGAAAAAGGCTACCTTTTATTGATTTTACATCAAAACGAACAATAGCATGTCTTGCTGAACAAGTAATCCATCATATGAAGCAAAGATTAGGCAAAAAGTGGTTTAGCATGTCATGGCCCTTTAATGTATTATAACATTGTAAACAATAATACATGACTTGTATACCAGTCATTTGCCAAAATGTTAATCAATCATTAAACGGAAAACCTTATTCAAGAGGAGCAAACAAGTGGTTCTAACTGTCCAATTCAATGATTCCGCCCCGTTTGAATATATAAATATGTGCGCACACACATTTTTACAAGGGCGTTCTCATGTGAACGTGACTTGACTTCTGACCGCCGTGGTATTATGGCTCCGTTATCTGTGCAGCTATACTGGATCAGTCTAAATTTCTTGAAGCATGGGTACAGTTTTTTTCAACTTGTTTGTCTCGGAACGTAGATGCGGTACTGAGCTAATACACAGGTGTTTTTTTTTATCATACACATCCTTAATCACTCTTGACTTATATTAGAGATAACACCGTTTCTAACTGTTTCCCTATCCTGTAATTTCTATTTGATAATTATGAAGAGGATAATGCATTTTTACAGTCCCCCTATAAAACCAAGTCCCACCTAAATCAGCGACAGCACATCCTGGCCGACTGCGATTCCGCTCTTGGCCAGATCGAGGATGTTGCCCCAGCGATGCGAAGTCACGTTCCATTTTCCGCTGATGCTTTTCTCCTTGTACCCGTTGAATGTGATCTTCACCCCTTCGTGGTACGGGGGAAGCTTGGTTTTACCCTGGTAGCTGAACTGGACTTGCGCCCATTTGGTCTGGGCACCTGCGCTAGTCGTGGTAGGGCTCTCGTCGGCTCCGAACCACATCATCTGCGTGCCGCACGGTATGAACATCGTTACCGTGTCGTCATCCGTGTCGATCACAACCTTCCAGTGGTGATTGAAGCGATCGGTGAACGTAAGCTCGAAGGGGAGTTTGCCGCCTGTTTTCCCGTAGCGGAGAGTATCGTGGGTTTGGGAGCCATGGATGTACAGCAACTCGTTGCTTTTCTTGAGGTACACCTCATTGGTTCCCTCGAACGTGACCAGTGCCTTGCGTTCGATGGGTTTGTCATCGCAAAGGACCTTCATCTTGCAAAATGACTGTGTTCTGAGGAGAATAAACAGGTACATTCTTGCCAATACATGTGTATATTTCAGCTCTCCCCAAAACACCAGGGGAATCAAGTTGGTGTAGCAATACTTTCCTTGCCTTCCACTTCTTTGTGCCTGGTTCGAATCCCGTCAGGGGCAGCATGTGGATTTGGGTTTTCAGTCCCTGCTTTCAGTCCCGTGGTTTCCCCCCATATGTAGGGGTTTTCTCCCACCTCTAAAACTGAGCATTTCTTCATCGTCTTCACTTCACAGGTTTCCTCAGGCCTACGGGCTGAGTACCACGCATGGGTGTTTTTGAGGAATCCCAAATCCATAATTGGTTTCAATACCAGAAATAATTAATATTTAAACCTAAATATTTCAAAGACTCCCAAGACGTGGCGCCAGCAATTTTCAGTTTACTTTGAATAAAGTTTCCCCGAGGTGGCCATTGATTTCTCGGAAAATTTGCTAAGAATACCACCACTAAAATGGGCATAACCCCAAAGCAGCCGTCTGAAAATGATTCCTCCACTACAGGGCAAAATGGAGCACTTTACAGCATTCGTTTCACCCACAATGTCTCAAGTTTTAAGACCACGAACCAGGTTCTGTATAATGTCTACAACAGGGTGTGTACAAATAAATTACATGCAATGAGCTCAACGCAATTTGACCGCTATTTAGTGTGGTACACGCATACATGCGAAGCTGCAAACAAATCACTGCATCTTTCTAGAAAGAAGATGTTTATTGGGTGAAAGTTGAGAATGACGTGAAGACTGGCTGAAAGTTTCGGGGACACAAAATTACAATCCAAACGGGACACTTTGATGAAGTACTTGAGGGTCATCTTTTCGTTGTATCAGTTTCAGGTCGTTTTTTATTGCTCAATTCTTGGGCGGAAATAAGGCCATGAAGGTGTGAAGTTGTCCGGGGAAGTTGTCAATAAGAAAAAAAACACCCAAAACTTGACAACACACAATACAATTTCGGATGTACAGTATCTTTGCAAAGAAACTCACCAATTTTAGAGCAGAATGTCGTGACGATGCCAACGATTTGTTCTACAGTGTGCTCGTGTATGATGACTGACGATGGTTAGGCTCGTGCCGCGGCGTTTTATGCTGATCGGTGAAATCCGTTTAATACAAAACAGAAGTATTATTTTCAAAGTAGGTCAGGCCATTCGCACGAGGTCATAATATTTGAACGTTTTTCTGCGTCTGAATAGTTTTATTTGTCGGCGTTCTCAATATGTTTACTTCTTTGTATAGGTGTGGAGGTGAGTTAATTTTTTGTTAGATGGTTTCAGGGACAAAAATTTGCCAAACCGGACCAACAAAAAGTCGCATATCCTAAATTGTGATATTCATCTAGTTTATTTCATCCTACTTAATTCAGTACTTTAGAATTTACACCGAGTCAAGTTTCACTTTCCCTTTGTAATTACATTGATGCGACATCGACAAATATTTTTGTTATACTACACCACCTTTCAAAATGGTATGGCAGGGCACATTTAGAAAACAAGAGAAAGGGGTGTTGCCTCCGCTTATCACGTCATCCCGGGCAGCACTAGTACAGTCTGCGCGCACAATAATTGAATTGGCGTATAATAGTGGGAGGCGGTTGGGGGGTTGGGGGATGGGGGAGGGGTGGGGGGGGGGGGGGGGGGGTGGGGGTGCCCTTTGTCATCGTGAGTTGTTAAAGATAGTATACATGATTGGTTAACTGTTACAAATAGTTTTATCCCCATGTGTGATTGAAGATATTCATGATTAAAACCAACCTGAGCAAAAACCAGCTCCATAGGCCTACTTCGTCTAACTTTTGAGAAAACGGTCAAAAAAGGGTTTGCAGTAATTTCGCTCCGAAACCACCACTTCGCCCTGAACCACGGCCTGTGCACGAAGATGTTTTGGGGCGAAGTGGCATTTGGGCGAGGTAGTGTTTGGACGAAGTGATTTGGGGTGAAATGACACTTTGGCGAAGTAGTTTGGGGCGAAATGGCACTTGGGCGAGGTATTTTATATGATTCTATAAGGTTAAAATGAAATCCATTTTCTGGAAAAATCCGAAATGCTCCTTTAATGTATCATAACATTGCAAACAATAATAATACATGTAGGCCTATACCAGTCATCTACTGTTTTATTACAGCACTGCCTAAATTACTAAAGAATTATAAGGGATGGCAAAGATTGAATAGGATATGCAAAACCCAGCGACAAAATTAACGATTGCAAAATTAACTCGTTGTGGAGCTAACTCTAGAAATAGATCATGCATAAATTTAACACACGACCAATCACGCGTGGTAATACAACGACCAATCACGCGTGGTTATTGCTCGGTGTGTACCTAGTCCTTATATAGCGAGAACAGCGTAGCGCACAAGGACAGGGAACCAGTCTACCCCCAGGGTGCAGCGCTCTTAGTGCAGTGCATGGGGAGTCAGGTTGGCGTGCGGCTCTTTCCTCGCCTTCCACCAATGTGGCCCGGTTCGAATTCCGTCCAGGTTCGAATCCCGTCCGGGTCAGTATGTGGATTGGGTTCTCAGTCCCTGCCTGATTCCGTGGGTTTTCCCCATACACGTTGGTGTGTGGGGCTTTCCTCCCACATCTAAAACTGAGAATTTCTTCCTGTTCTCTCGCACTTCGTGGCCATGCTGAAGAACCTCCCAAGGTGGCTACAGGGCAACGACTTAAGTCGGCGAATCTCAGCAACCAGGGGTCGATTTCACAAAGATTTACGACGCGTCGCAAACACCAAATCCATCGCAACTCGCCAAACCCATGGCAAAATTACAAAGGGTTCGGTGAGTTGCGATGGGTATGGTACTTGCGACGCGTCGCAAGTCTTTGTGAAATCGACCCCAGATCCCTTTAGGGGATCATACGAAAGAAGAAGAAGAAGTGCAGTGCATGTGTAGTACCAAAATACGCTTGATGTTATTGTAAATGCGGTATACCGCCCTCAATATAAAACCCCGCAGTGACTCAGAGGCGTAGAATGGGAGTTAATTGTTTGGCAGTGCAGTGCGAATTTTGAGGCCTTCCTCTGATTATTTGAGGATGCGCAGTCAGCTCGGCACAATCATCTGCCAATTAGTTATTTTATGCATCTCTTTGGATTGACGTTTGATGTCACCTCGCTCTTCTGACAAAAGATTACTAAAGTGTGACGTCAGTTGCCAGGGTAACTGGGTCTAAACATTCACTGGGATTCTGAAGCGGACATCGCCTAACGCTAAGGGAAACAGTTCACTGGTTTTAGTATAGACCCAGTAACCTTGGCCACACACACAGGGTGACGTTTTAACTTTAGTACACTATTAGAGCGGCAAGACCGCATGCCGAAAGTTAGGCAAAAAGCCCGTAGTTGCTTCAAATGCCGGACTTTTGCAAAGTCTAAAATTTAGTACACATGTATAGTTTTCAATTCATAATTAAAAAAAAAGAACCACACACATTTAAAGGCATTAATACATCATTGGTAATCTCAAAAATCAGAAATGTTCACAGATTTACGCCTAACTTACACAATGTAAACATGATGACCGTAGAAAACTTCCCCTGAAATGGTTTTGTCTGAAGTGCTATAGTCTTTGAGAAATGAGTAAAACAATTAGTTTTCGTCTCATGAGACGAAAATTCAATTCGCTCCAAAACCATTTCGCCCAAGTGCCATTTCGCCCCAAACCACTTCGCCCGAGTGCCATTTCGCCCCAAATCACTTCGTCCAAACACTACATCGCCCAAATGCCACTTCGCCCCAAAACCACTTCGTGCACAGGCCGTGGTTCATGGGCGAAATGGTTCAGGGCGAAGTCGTTTTGGGGCGAAATGACTGCAAACCCGTTTTTGACTGTTTTCTCAAACGTTAGACGAAGTACGGAGCTAGTTTTTACTCAGGTTGGTTTTAATCATGCATATCTTCAATCACACAGGGGGATAATAAAACTATTTGTAACAGTTTACCAATCATGTATACTATCTTTAAAATCAAAATGAAAAAGTATTGAATCAGAATTTTTTGCAGGACGATATCTCTTTATTTGCAGAAGAAACACTAATATTTTGTAAATTTAACATGCAAGTACATGTACATGTATTAATAACAAAGCAAACTTTGTTAAAATTCTCTGCTTCTACATCCAAATTGGAGATTGCAAATTTCCTGTTTTCTTCCCATGGAAGGTATTTTAAATGATTCTTAAAACGGAATTCATTTTCTTGAAAAATCCGAACACGCTCCTTTAATGTATTATAACATTGTAAACAATAATAATACATGTGTACCAGTCATCTGCTGTTTTATTTTGCCAAAATTTTAATCAATCATTAAACGGAAAACCTTATTCAAGAGGAGCAAACAAGTGGTTCCAACTGTCCAATTCAATTATTCCGCCCTGTTTGTTTTATATATTTAAAAAAAAAAAAAGATGAATATATAAATCTGTGTGCACACACATTTTTACAAGGGCGTTCTCATGTGAACGTGACTTGACTTCTGACTACCGTGTTATTATGGCTCCGTTATATCTGTGCAGTATAGCCAGGGATCAGTCTAAAAAGGACGGTTGCTTCACACAATTTCTTGAAGCATGGGTTAAAAAAAATGTTCAATGTTTGTCTCGGAACGTAGATGAGGTATTGAGCCAATACTAACACAGGTTGATTTTTTTAAATCATACACATCCTTAATTACACTTGACTTATTAGAGATAACACCTAACTTGTTTCCCTATCCTGTAATCTCTATTTGATAATTATGAAGAGGATAATGCATTTTTACAGTGCCCCTGCAATAGCAACTCCCTTCTCAATCTGCGACAGCACAGCCCCGCTGACTTCGGTTCCTTTCTTGGCCAGATCGAGGATGTTGCCCCAGCGCAGCGAATCCACGTTCCATTCCCCGCTGTTTTTCTCCTTGTACCCGTTGAATGCGATCCTCACCCCTTCGTGGTACGGGGGCAGCTTGGTTTTACCCTGGTAGCTGAACTGGACTTGCGCCCAGTGGGTCTGGGCATCTGAGCCGGTCCTGGTAGGGCTATCGTCGGCTCCGAACCACATCATATGCGTGCCGCACGGTATGAACATCGTTACCGTGTCATCATCCTTGTCGATCACAACCTTCCAGTCGTGATTGAAACGATCGGTGAACGTAAACTCGAAGGGGAGTTTTCCGCTTGTTTTCCCGTAGCGGAGAGTATCGAAGGTTCGGGAGCCTTCGATGTAGAGCAACTCGTTGTTTTTCTCACGGTACACGCCATTGGTGGCCTCGAACGTGACCAGTGCGCGGCGTTCAATGGATGTGTCATCGCAAAAGACCTTCATCTTGCAAAATGACTGTGTTCTGAGGAGAATAAACAGGTACATTCTTGCCAATACATGTGTACATTTCAGCTCTCCCCCAAAACACCAGGGGGAATCAAGTTGGTGTAGCGAGGTGTAGATGGCCATTGATTTCTCGGAAAAGTTGCTAAGAATATACCACCACTAAAATGAGCATATTACCCCAAAGCAGCTGTCTGAAAATTATTCCTCCACTACAGGGCAAAATGGAGCACTTTACAGCCTTCGTTTCACCCACAACTTCTCCGAGTTTTAAGACCACAAACCAGGTTTTGTATAAATGTTTACAACAGGGTGTGTAAAAATAAATTACAATGTACATGTATAAATTAGCTCAACGCAAGGATATGACCGCTATTTAGTGTGGCGCACGCCTACCCCTAGAACTATGGGGGATACCTATGCCCCATACTAGCTGATGTCGTTTTTTTCCCAATATGGCGGCGCCTGAACTTTAAGATCGGACAGAAACGTTTTTGGCTAGCGCAATAATCCGCTGCCCAATCGCCACCAAACTCCGTCCGATAGTTCTTGAGACACTCACCCGTGTGTCTACGGAATTTCGGTACTATTTGTCCATTAAATTCTCCTAAAATAATGTTGGGAAATGAACGATACATTTGCGATGCATCCACATGCATGATCCAGGCATTCGGTAAAAGCCGGATTTTCCGGAACTCCCGGAACTGCTTGGATTTTTTCTTGGTCCCAGCAGTTCCGGGAGTTCCGAAAAATCCGTCTTTTACCGAATGCCTGGATCATGCATGTGGATGCATCGCACATGTATCGTTCATTTCCCAACATTATTTTAGGAGAATTTAATGGACAAATAGTACCGAAATTCCGTAGACACACGCAAGGGGAGCGTCTCGAGAACTATCAGACGGAGTTTGGTGGCGATTGGGCAGCGGATTATTGCGCTAGCCAAAAACGTTTCTGTCCGATCTTAAAGTTCAGGCGCCGCCATATTGGGAAAAAACGACATCAGCTATGGGGGATAGTACACTCCTTTAGCAGTGCTTTGCGCGCGCCACTTTAGTTTGCCCGAATAAAGTGGCGCGCGCAAAGCACTGCTAAAGGAGTGTAGGGGGATAGGTATCCCCCATAGTTCTAGGGGTAGCGCACGCCTACATGCGAAGCCACAACAAATCACTGCATCTTTCTAGAAAGAAGATGTTTAATGACGTGAGACCGTCTGAAAGTTTCGGGGACACATTTTGATAAAGTACTTGCGGGTCATATTTTCATTGTATCAGTTTCATTTCACGTTTTATTGCTCAATTCTCGGGCATAAATTGGCCTATATTGTATTGAAAAGGACATGAAGATGTGAAGTTGTCGAGAAGGAAACAGAAAATAAAACTTCGGATGTACAGTATCTTTGCAAAGAAACTCACCAATTTTAGAGCAGAATGTCGTGACGATGCCAACGATTTGTTCTACAGTGTGCTCGTGTATGATGACTGGCGATGGTTAGGTTCGTGCCGCGGCGTTTTATGCTGATCGGTGAAATCCGTTTATACAAAACAGAAGTATTACATGTATTTCAAAGTAGGTCAGGCCATTCGCACAAGGTCATATTTGTACGCTTTCCTGCGTCTGAATAGTTTTATTTGTCGGTGTCCAATATGTTTAAATCTTTGTACGTGTGGAGGTCAGTTCTTTTTTGTTAGATGGTTTCAAGGAACAATTTGCCAAACAGGACCTTCCTACTTCCCACAAGGCTGACGTGAATGCGATTGATATAGGTTAAGGTCATGCAAAAGTACTTCAGACTAAAGAAAAAATCCGTCAGAATTAAAATATTTTCCGGTCCGGAATGTACAAAAGATTAAAAGTTATCCGTGTCCAACAAAAAGTCGCATATCCTGAATTGTGGCATTCATCTAGTTTCTTTCATCAAACTTCAGCACTTTGGAATTTATACCGAGTAAAGTTTCACTTTCTCTTTATTATATTTTACATTGACACAACATAAACAAATATTTTTTATATAGTGATGTCCCCTAACTTGGCGCACTTCGACAACTCACTGGAAATCCGCTCACCTTATAGCAAAACCCCCTAGCAGAATTAGTTGAAACTTACACACCTTGTAGTATAATTCATAGGCTCCAAGAAAAAGTAATACTTTAATACTTTAAGTACAGAATAACACAAACAATCAGGACAAAACGATGAACGGACTGTCCCGTAACGTGGAGCGCATCGCTGATTGGCTGAAACGGTTTGATCCCTTACTACGATGGCCCACAAAGACCACTTGCACGCACACACTGTGACACTGTACACAACGCCAGTATACCTGGTTTTATTCACGTGAAATGCCTATTACAGGCTTCCGTGTATGGTGTCATGACAACCTGAAGCGAACGGCGATCCCTTCACATTCCGGTGAATTTCTAGTAACTGAATGATTCTTCTCCGTATTTTAGTTTTGGAATTTATGAAGGTACTTGAGAACTTTATTTCCATTTAATGCCAAGTGCAACAGATTGTTTATTGCGCCAAGAAAGAACGGAAAGTAAAGCCCGCCACGTTAGGGGCCGCGCCACGTTGGGGGACATCAACAATACACCACTATTCTCTCCCTACTTTTTATTCCTCATTATTTTTTTCAGTACCACAAGTGCCCTCCCCCCATAAAAAATAAATCTTAGTGCAGCAGGGCGACTTGCAAGTTCCATAGAATGGTATGTGGAAGGGCACATTTGGAAAACAAGAGGGTGTTGCCTCCGCTTATCACGCACAATAATTGAGTTTGCGTATAATAGTGGGAGGCTGGGGGAGGGGGTGGGGAGTGGGGGAGGGGGGAGGTGCCCTTTGTCACAGTGAGTTGTTAATAAAGTATTATAGTTAAAGCTGATGCGGTATTTGATGACATAAAAGTTATATAGTTAAAGATTTATTGTCCGTGCGTTTTAGGTGTGGCACCTCGAAAAACATATTTTCCAAGAAACATTTCGCTTTCAAATGAGACATCAACGAAAAAAATCGATCAACATTTAGTTATCGAACTATTACTGTCAATATTTCGAATTATTGGCGGCCCGGCGTAGACTTCCCAGGTGTGACTTCCCGTGTTTAGTCTGTAATGCGCAGCGTATACAACGCACCCTCTGGATCATGGCTTGTCTAATCTGTTTTCTTCCGTTAAGGTTAGGGTTAGGGGGTAGGGTTAGGGTTGGGTTAGGGGTTAGAGTTAGCGGGTTTTTTATGTTGTCTGCAGACAACTTTTTTTACCATTCATTCATACACAAAAAAATACATGGATTTTTCAGGTTTTCCAAAGTATTAAATTATATTGCATGTGGCTGAAATTTCTACAAGGCAGTTTATCAGCATTATTCTTTAATTATGCAACATTTTCTTGTTTTAAAAAGTTTTCCAATCATGTAATCTATCTAATATCTTTATATCTGACCCGTCACATTCAAACATTATCATTTTTGGATTATCGGAACTGACTGCATGCACCACAGTAACTTCATGTCAGTTTGAGGTACCCAGAATGCATTTGGGTATTTTTGAAGTTTTTTTATGAATGCATTTGCCTCAGTATGTAACCAGCGCCCTCCGACGGTTCACCGTATAGCCATGCGCTCGTGTGACTTATAATGTGGTCTGCTGTGGCACTGTCCAGGCAAAATCTATATGCCGGTCACTCCATTGTTAAAAGTTGGACTTCTGTAAAAGACCCTGATAGTACAAATAGTCCCTTGTATGGGGTAACCACTGTCCAGCTTCCAATCGTGTTGTAGGCACGGCAGAGATAACACTGTTGTAGCAACGGCATTTTTCGTGTCATCGTTGCTCCGTAACAGGTGCGTGCGGGTGTGTCGACTTTCAACGAAACAAACATACAACGAAGTGAACAGAAGCGCACCTTTTCTTTTCTTTATCAACTTAGCAGTTTTAAAGCCCGCATTCAGGATTTCATGTCTCAAAATGTCTATCAACCATTTGGACAAAAAAACACCCTTAATCAAATTGAAGAAAGAAGTGGTTCCATCTGTCCTATGAAGTAAATCCACTTGAGGTGATATATTTTGTTTTAATATAAACAAACGATAATTGAAGTTGAATTTATATAAATGTATATGCCTATACCCTTTCAGTTTTTTTTTACAAGGGCGCCATCAGACTATTACGATTATGGCATTGTTGTCATAATCACAGAACAGGTCTAAATAAACGCAAATATCGCTTTTTACATGTACATCATCGCATTCACCTAGAATTGTGGCGAGATTTTTCGCGAGATGGTTTTACAGACTCCTGTTTGAAACGTTTAACTTTTCCGACTGATTGCGGATGATACGGGGATGTGTGTGGGCCACTGCCACTGCCACCTGCGATGTGTGGACTGGGGCGTTGTCCTTGAGCAACAGCATGCTCGCTCGCAGCTTTCCCTTGCGTTTCCTCTTGATTGCTTCTTTCAAATGATGCATCAAACTCCCATTATGATTGACCCTTTTCCAAGTATAGTCTATCATGATAACACTGTCAGAATCCCAATTTTTTTGGTTACGATACTCTTCTTTCTGGGCGAAGCTTAGAACTTTTGAATGACCCTCGTATAGGTTTACGAATTTCTCAAAGAGCAGGAAATAATTATACACAAGCTTGTACTTGGTTTTTAGAATCGGAAACGTCGGAAACGAGGAACTGGGATCAACTTATGTTCCCGACGATTAGATTGGAACAGGACAAATCACCTTGGGAACAGCCAACAAAATGATAACGCGACTGGCATCAAACATGCAGCCTTGATCAACTGTATACAGGGTGTCCTAGAAAAAACCGAGATTTATCGATGTTTAATCATACTTTAATCTCAATCCTGAATAATAAATGACACATATTTGGAAAGCTTAGTTCCTCATCTTTCATTTGATACCACTCATATGATACATACTTCACGCATGAATGAATAAAAACAATATGAAGCAGGGCTACCAAAAAGTCGTTTGCACAACGATACCTGAATTTCAGGGGTTTCAACACGCACGTTTTTAATACACACGTTACCATCTCCGAATCCATTCATGCGAAAAATCGGTCAAGTGTAAAAAAACGGAATGATTTAAAAAAAAAAACATGGAAATTCAATCCATATTTGAATGCAGGATATCTCTGTCATCCCTTGCTTATTTTTCCTGACTGAGGTATCATACGAAAGGGCAGGAAATTAACGTTTTAGAAATGTACTGATTATTTCTTTGAAATTCAGGTATCGTTGTGCAAACGACTTTATGCGTGAAGTATGTATCATATGAGTGGTATCAAATGAAAGATGAGGAACTAAGCTTTCCAAATATGTGTCATTTATTATTCAAGATTGAGAATAAAGTATGATTAAACATCGATAAATCTCGGTTTCGTTTTTTCTGGGACACCATGTATAATAGACTGTTCGATTATTATCTTCGCAATCTGACGATTTTAAAAGACTGCACTTAACGATTGTTGCCGTGGCTACACCATTATCGAAATAAACAGTCTCATTATTGCTAGGCAGCTGTGAATTGTTGTTACAAATTTTGTGAGCTATACTTGTTACCTAGATTGTCACAGTTTAACTGTCGTGCTGTCAACCCTACATTTCTTTCGACCACCCTTGAGTTAATGAGATACTTTCTGTGTGTGGGTACTTGTGTGTGTACTTTATCCCCACTCGGTATAGAATTAGTTTTGGTGCAGTAAGTGTCTTATAATCATGTGTTGGAAAATGATCTACCGTGACCCAGATCTTTTCCTACCTCCATGTCCCGATGAACGTGAATCAAATCTTTCGTATGATCCCTTCTTAAATAAACCGGGTTGCTGAGATTATCCGACTGAAGTCGTTGCCTTGTAGCCACTAGGAGAAGTTCTTTGGCATGGCTACAAAGTGTCATAGCCTTCCTGAGAACATCTATGCAGAGGACGTCCTAGGCAACGGTGTTTATTTGCTGATTTCGACAATGTTCCTGATCCCAAGAAAGATATGTATGGAGTTCAGCTAAAATATGACTCGTTCTATAACAAACTAAGCACATTATAAAAACAAACAAACAAACACCCCAACACCCCAACAAACCCACAAACAAAATGAGAATATAAGCTCGTGAAACGACTTTAGCGTCTGATGAGAGCGGTCATATAGGCGCTTTTCAAGTACACACACGTTCGTATTGTCTCTTTTTAGACAACAGATGCTTGCGTTCGACGACAATTGGCGTCGAATATAC
Source organism: Henricia sp. BOLD:AAB3569 (assembly GCA_037783545.1). Taxonomy (NCBI): domain Eukaryota; kingdom Metazoa; phylum Echinodermata; class Asteroidea; order Spinulosida; family Echinasteridae; genus Henricia; species Henricia sp. BOLD:AAB3569. The sequence continues at coordinate 3,496,443 of JBBELK010000009.1, read as the reverse complement.
GTCCAAAATATCTATTGTACTGAATAAGTGCCAAGTGGCACTTTCAAAAGCATAGTATCACAAGATATGTATATGAAACAGCGAACAATAAAATGTTTCGTTGCTCATATGGGATACATTGAAGTTTAGCTATAATGACGAGTAGTATTTGTACAAGGGCGCGTCGGCGCGTCTATATAACTGTCTGGTGCATTTTGTTTACCATCAGAGCTCTATAGGTCTTTGGTACTTTAATACAATCACTAATGCACATATCGTGTTCCCCCACCCCCTAAGCCGCGTTGCCCCACCCCTTATAGGTGTGACCAAGGGTGGGGATTTGGACCCAATAAAAATGTCTGTGCATCATACTGATATCAATTAAGACGCGCATGTTTTTCACCCGTGGGATTTTTTTACCGAAATTTTGCCCCAGGGTGGAGATTTTGTCACCCAAAAAGTGACAATACCCACCTCTTATGGGGTAGCCCGGGGGCGTTTCAGATTACCAGCGAATGTTTATACCCAGTTATACCGTGGTAACTGACGTCAATTGTGCACGATGGGCCTCTCATTGTTTCTTTCGTTTGGCTAAAACTGACACCTTGGCAACGATATACGCGCACCACCCACACAGATTACGGAATTACTGACGTGACTTCTTCAGTTTTAACTGTAACTCTAGCAGTTGTCAATAATTCTGAGCAGAACAAAAGGACCACTGCCACACTGGTCTGCTGTTTGTTTGATCTCTGCCCTTGCCGAGTTGGACCAACAAAACCCCTCAAACTTGACAGGAGCACGTCGCTGATAACTAGTCCCTGGTCTTAAAGCTTTGAGGCACATCGGGGATAAATTTTACTGGGGCCGGTGGTATAGCTTTTAACAGCTCAGCTGTACACACACAATATAAGACCGAGGAAGGGTGCTTAATTAACCACCATCTAAAATAGAAAATGGCCATTCTGGGATTAGTAAAATACCTGCTACAATTTCTGTTACCTCTTCTGTCCATTTGTGGTAAGTTTTTGCTTTTTTGCGGTTTTGTCATCCACTTCCCAACGCGCACCATGGCCGACTGGTGTAGCTATACTGAATCCAAGACTTCGGTAAACCGTTTATACAGTTTCTCTATTTTTGGTCAATATAATATTGTGAGTGCACTCGAGCACAATATAAATCAAAAATCACTCAGCACGAAGTGTAATTCCCATGATTTTTAAACTTTATTTCTTTGGTTTATCTAGCATTCCAACCAACAACCTCAGCTAGAGTAAATATAATCGAACCACGTGTGGGCAGCATCGCCGGCGGAACACGTCTGACGATCAAAGGAAAAGGTAAGGAGCAATGACGTCATCAGCTGATTAGCATAATCTTAACCAATCAGCGTTCTGCATATTGTATTCTGGACTTACCTATTTAACAAACTACATGCAACCAACTGCTTAACAACCGAAAGTACATGTTAGACATAAGTTATAGATGCTGGCGGTTTTACGCCATTCTATAGATGCTATTTTGCAAAACTGATGACATTTATAGAAATGAATTTATTTTAATTATTATGGAAACCCCGTGTCCTCTAAAACTAAAGCACCATTGATACGCGCAACAATAGGAAAGAGAGTAGGATAATATTTACGCCACTGTTCTTTCAAAAAATCACGGTTTTACCTTAAGAAATCTTGCAGACCATCGACTTCTATAAAGATGTAAATTGTCCTAAAACCAAACAACGAGTGACTTATCTTTCGTCTTTTTTAATAATCACAGGAAAACCAAAATTGTTGAAGGGCAGTGCATGCAGTTGGTCGTTCTATTTAAAATTTTGTCCGTCATTCACAATTTTGCGTGAATTTTATGGTGCTTTCTATAACTTAAAGGCCACCGTATCATTTGCAATGACCCCAGAAGTTAATCAATGAGTTGACAGGGAAAACCTTCCTCAAAGTAAAGATTGAATTAGTAGCAACTATCCAATGAAATGTTTACGTCCGAGATGATATAATTTCACCAGAAAATAATGACCATGAAGATGAAATTATTTAGATCGTTTGCAAACGTTTTACTTAGTTTGTTCTCATCTGGGCGGTCCGAAATGGGCGCTGTGTACCGTGTGTGTGCTGTTCCAACGCGATGCATTTTTAAACTATGGGTCGCGCGCATGACGCGCGCCACAGAGTGCATGACGCGAGCCACAAAGTACGCGATATAGCGACCGACTTGAGAACGAATATTTGAAACACCCGGCCCGCCAAGACCGGCAAAACGCATTTGGAAAACGTGGTACATTTGACATACACTCCTTTAAAGGCCCTGTAGATGATCTGTTTTTGAGCGATTCTGCGAATAAAACCATTATAAATCAAAAGAAAGACATCAACAAACTCATCTGAAGAAATTTAAGCTTTGTCAAATGTACCACGTTTAAAAAACCCATGAAAATCCATATGCGTTTTCCTGGTCTTGGCGGGGTGTTTCAAATATTCGTTCTCAGTTGATCGGGTACTATGTGGCTTGCGTCATGTACTCTGTGTCGCACACACTGTGGTCGCACATCATATACTGCGTGTGCGCGCGATCCATAAAAATGCATCGCGTTGGAACACGCACACGCAGTACACAGCGCCCATGCATGCATTTTGGACCGCGTAGATGCGAACCAAAAATAAGTAAATCGTTTGCAAACGATCTAAATAATTTCATCTTTACGGATTATTTTCTGGTAAAATTATATAATTTTTAGCGGAAACCTTTCATTGGGTAGTTGCTATTAATTCAATCTTTACTTTCAGAACTTTTTCCCTGTAAACTCGTCGATTACTTTTTGGGGTCATTGCAAATGATACACTGGGCCTTTAAGCAGTGCTTTGCGCGCCCCACCATAGTTTGCCGAGCGGGGAAACTGGTGGGGCGCGCAAAGCACTGCGTGAAGAAGAGGAGTTTGTTGATGTCCTTCTTTTGATTTATAATGGTTTTATTCCCAGAATCGCTCAAAAAACAGATCATCTATAGGGCCTTTAAAGCGGTGCCATTATAACCCTTTACTTTTTGGTATACGCCCGGAAAAAAACTGAGATGGTATGAAAAATATTATTGTGCGCCGCAGTATTGATTGCTTTCGATGACGTGAACATCCGGGAATGTGTGGTGGGCAACAGTCGCGTGCGTACACGCGCGCGCCAATAATCGCCCATGAACACGCGTAAAAATAATCACCAGCGTATTTTCATTCGAAGATGCCGCACGCGGGCGTTGTGCATGTGATACGTTCAAATTATTGAGCATGCACTCGGCTTGTAAAAACGAATTAAGTGCTTTTAGTTGATCGCGATTTTTAGCCTGAGGAAATGCGTTTTTATCTTTATCGATACAACAGCCATGGCGCAACAACATAAAGCAAGGTTAAGCAACAAAGGTAAGTGCAACCAATGCGCTTTTCTTGCTCTTTTTGCCGGTTAATACTCGAGCCACGTGGGTCATGAAAAATGCCCACCAAAATGGTGGATGGAAGGGGTGACGTCACCGGAAAGCGATCAATAGTCCCCGAAAGGCTGCTTGAACACTTTAAAATGGGAGCTATGGAATTTGTCTTATCACAAAATATACGAATCTACCGAAATGCTTGTTGTAGTAAATTGCTGGAAATGTACATTTAAATGATTAATGAAATTTCCATCTTTACATAAGATAGGCAGGCCAACTAAAAACCAATTTGGCCTCCCTGGTCATCGTGTACTTTGAACAGGTAGCACATTTATCAAAACGTTGCATGTGTTGAATCTGAGCATGTCAGAGAGTGGTTACACAATCTGAACTAACGTTTTGAGAAAATGTCAAAATGATCATATTATTTTTAGACTCCTGTGAAAGACCCGCAGAATTTATTTTCTGGACGTGTGTATGGGATTTTGAAACAGTTTTGGAAATTACATGTATCCGCTTTTTCCACAGGCAATTCAAAAGTATTTATTTCCCTTTTACTATATATAGAAGCGAATGCAACATTCACGAATAACTTTATATAATGTACTATAATTTCTTATATCGCCACAAATTCAAACGGTTTGCAGGACGCTCACATTATTACTGACACCCAAATGGGCTCTCCGTCTGCTAATGGGCTATTCAAAATGCATTTATAACACCTTTTCCACCATGTGGAGTATATACATCCCAGAAAAAACGAAACCGAGATTTATCGATGTTTTATCATACTTTAATATAAATCTTGAATAATAAATAACACATATTTGGAAAGCTTAGGTCCTTATCTTTCATTTGATACCACTTATATGATACATACTGCACGCACAAATGAATAATGACAATAGACCGTATCGAATAGCCGCCATTTCGTGGGGCAATTTCTTTGTTCCTTGAGGACATGCACATATTGTGCTTCCATTGTTGGACGGTTTAAGTAACAATAGGTGCCCCACGAAATGGCGGCTATTCGATACGGTCTATATGAAGCAGGGCTACCAAAAAGTCGTTTGCACAACGATACATGAATTTCAAAGAAATAATCACATTTCTAAAATGTTCATTTCCTTCCCTTTCGTATGATACCTCAGTCAGGAAAAATGAGCCAGGGATGACAGAGATATCCTGCATTTAAATATGGATTGAATTTCCATGTTTTTTTAATCATTCGTTTTTTAATCATTTTGTTCACACCTGACCTTTTTTTGTGCATGATGAATAGATTCGGAGATGGTAACTTGTGCATACAAACGTGCGTGTTGAAACCCCTGAATTCAGGTATCGTTGTGCAAACGACTTTTTGGTAGCCCTGCTTCATATTGTCTTTATTCATTCATGCGTTAGGTATGTATCATATGAGTGGTATCAAATGAAAGATGGGGAACTAAGCTTTCCAAATATGTGTCATTTATTATTCAAGATTGAGATTAAAGTATGATTAAACATCGATAAATCTCGGTTTCGTTTTTTCTGGGACACCCTGTATAAGACATTTTTAATAACAAAATGTACACTGCACATACACACGGCCTGGATTCGAACTCACAACCGTACAATGCAACACATACCATTATTTGGTCAAAGCCAACTCCGGCGCTGGCCCATTTCTTTCTCGACGTGGCAAAAATGGTGGCACATCCAATAATTATGGAAAAAGCAAACGTTCTTTAATGGGCATCATCTGCAACCAAATCATGCCGCCTCATGGTATGAGTTAATGTAAACCAGTGATGTGATCTATAGCCACCGAAGTGTTTCTTATCGAAGTTTGTGTACTCAAAAAGGGCCTTCGTTTTTTGAACATGCAGTAAAACCATGGTCAATCCATGCATGGTAAAAACATTGGTTCCTCAACAGTTTCTGCAGTAGAAATTGCCCAGGAGCCAATTTCATAAAGCTGTTTAGCAAAAATATTTGCTTAGGCCTAATCAAAAATTTGTTTGCTTTATAAAAATGGGTTATCAGTCAAAATCTTATGTGATGTGTTTACAGTTGACTAGTGTTCTGCTATTCTTGCTACAAACACAAGTTGGCAAACAATTTTGACTATTAAACTATTTTTATAAAGCAAACAAATTTTTGATTAAGCACAATTTTTTGCTAAACAGCTTTATGAAATTGGCCCCAGATGTTTTCGATGTATTTTCCCGTTTCAGATTTTAGTGCTGATCCGTTTAGCTTCGGGATCGGTGATGAAAACAAACACAAAGGAAACGTGGTGTACCTCAAAAACGAGTACACAACCCACACATGTGACGTCATCCCCTATTACTGCAACCAGGAGCAGATAATATGTGACACAAGGTTAGCAATCAGTTTTAAAAAATAAAAAAATAAAAAAATTACTCGAAAAATCGAGGACGTTTAGAAATGTATAACATAATTATTTCATCGGTCAGTAACGTGACCATCTCTAGTGACAAGGCTGCAGCAACTGCCCCCGTAAGAGCCGCTGATGCAGTGTGTGCCACTCCGCCTGAAGTGCCCTTCCGAGCTCCCGCACTACTGGGGCTGTTTGTGAGACGCGCGGCTCCAGAGGTCAGCTCATCCCACGCAGGTTCAATCAGGTTGAAAACCCAACAAAACGTATGAGAGCCCCTAACTGCAGGAAATGAGGGAACCGCTGTCCTCTTATACCCCAGTCACAATTAGCTTGCGGTGGGTTTGCGAGTAGTTTGCGACGGATTTTTAGGCATTTTCAGCCGGCGCCCCACGGGACTCCTTGCGGCTGCCGGGTCATTTTGGGGCATCGGGCGGGCATCGAGTTACTTTTAAATCGGATTGTAAACCTGGTGCGGCGTTTCGCATCGCAAACTGATCGCCACTAAATCGGTCGATGCCTGACCGATGTCCGGCAGGGCATCGCACACATCGGGCGGGCGCCGGGCCAATATTTGGACAACCCAGACAATCCATATATCGGCCAGGCGCCGCCCAGACGCCGCTCAGACGCCGGCCGGGCCCCTCCCGGCGTCCGGCCGACTTGGCGGCGCCCGGCCGGCGTCTGGCCGACCAGCCACTGGGGCTCGCAGGTGCCCAAAAGCGCTGTGGATGTGGCCGCAAGCGCTGTCTCGTAGAGTGCTCATAGAGAAAGGTCGAAGTAAATAAAGAAGGTCAGAGGAGCGCCGCTATATATACCTCACCCCCAAATTGACAAACGGCCGCCAGATCGCGGCCGTTGATCGCTGGCCACTCGACAGGCACACTACAGATGCCCGTCCGGCCGCCGTACGGCCTGTAAGAATTGGCCGGCACCCTGCCGGATACCGCAGGGGTATCGCAGGGACATAGGCAGGACGTCGGACGAGTGCCTGCCGGACACCGGCCGATAAACGGGCCAAGAATTCGACCCCATTTCCTGGAAAGTCGGCCGATCGCCGGCCGGCGACACCTCGGGCCCCGTCATGGCAGCGTGCGGGGCACTTTTAATTGTGACTGTGACCGCCCTATCGCGCGATCTTTCGCCGACATCTACACGCCGGCCGATGCCTATAAATCGCACACGCCGCCCGGCCTCCGCTTTAATTGTGACTTAGGTATTAGACCTGCAGGAAATCACTGAAGCGAAACAGTCTTGAAAGCGATTCCAAAGTGATTGGACAATCAGTGCCTTGTTATCCACAAGTTCACTGCATTCAATAAACTTCTGTTCTGATCAAGACTCTAGATTTTAAGAAAATTGCGTTTCTTTTTTTAGGGTAAATTTGCATGTACCTCTTAGAAAGAAGGCAAAATGGTTCCCATCGGGACTCGAACCCGAGACAGCTGATACACTTGGAAGATGCTTTATCAGCTGCAACGCCGAAATAAAGGTTAAGGTTTAGGGGAAAGATTAGGGTCTTCGGGAAAACCCAAGGGTGTTTACTGCTACATTTGTTGGATGATAATGACCGAGGGCAATCCTTCTATTGTTCCCCCATTGTGTGCATCAAACATCCAAGGGATTTCAAAGAATTTTTCTTTCAGGTTTTCGGAGGCGAAGGTTGGACGTTTGTGCATGAACAAGGGGAGTGTGTTCAAATATAGGCATTAGAGGGAGACCCTTGGTCACATGTCGTGCTGGGTACAATACTGCTTCATAGCTCACTTGGAATGGAGCTGCCCTTTCATGTCGTCTTAAAACAGCAAATAGGCCTACCCATTTTTGGCCAAAATTAGTTAAAGGAGTGTGACCAGATCACTTTTTTTTACCCATAACTCCCCGGGACTTACCTTATGGGTCATGAGATTTTTATATCATAACATCCGTTATATTTTTCTGATTACGAAACTGAAACTCCCGCGCTTCTAGGCCGCATATTTCCGAGGATATCGTCGAAAATCCACCGATTATTTGTAAACTAATTTTCCAGTATCAACGTTTATCCGCTGAAAGCCGACTCGATAGTTTTGTTCAATTTTTTTACTGGAAATTGCGATTGTTTTCGGGTTTTTGGGACATGGGAGGTGTGTATGGGAGTTACTTGATAATATTGGTAAGTTACATCGAAAACTATTTTCCAGAAACTCTGGTCACGCTCCTTTAAGTTTTTTTGGGATTAAGGAGCAAGGCCTATGTATAAATATTTACAAGGTGTAAGTAACATAAATCTATAATATTACTATTTATGCTCGAGTTTCTGATTTTTCAGCTACAATGAAAGTTTTAAACTCGTTTTTCTCCAAATGACATTTTCCGACATGTTTTGGTTTTAAGGGGATGATGTATCATCTTTTAGTATTAATTTTTTTCCAGGGCGTTGGGTCATGAGGAAGCATTCTCTGTCTTCGTTATTGTGGATGGAGAGCCAGCAACAACGTACTGCTCGTTGTGGAAAAACTGCAGATTTGAAGTATGTGCTACTGTATTTTTGATTTGATAAGGATTTGATTTATGTTATTTTTGATTTGATAAGGATTTGGTGCGATCTACGAGAACCCTTCAAACTGTGAAAAAAAATCACTCTTCAAATTTACATTTTCGAAAAAAAATACACGTATTTTGACTCTGATTGTTAACTTCATTTATCTTTAAAAATAATACGTGTGCGTAGATTGAATGTTGAAACCAATTCTATGGGCACTTGCAATTTAACATCATTTGAGCATCATTAAATAAGCCAATAAATCTTGGTTTTTTTTCTTCCAACAGTATAAAAAAAGTCAAAGTCCAACAGTCGAGAAGGTCACGCCATTAAGCGCTGTACCAGGTTTGTGAGAATAGACTACTTAGTTTCGAGGGTAACAGGGTTAAAACATTCGCTGGTAATCTGAAACGTCCACTTCTAAAAGCGAGGGGAAACGGTTCGCTGGTTTTAGCATAGACCAGTAATTACGGCAACACACAAAGGGTGACGTTTCACTTTAGTTCTCTATACGATTTCATCGTACATTGAGTTCCTCCCCATGTTCGCATAATTCTCGCACACCAGATGGGTCATTCTATAAATTTGGGGTCCACTTTTTCTGTCCCCGTTACATCTGACATCTTGTAAAATGTTGTATTTTGTAAATTCAGGACACATTCTTTAAATACCTTCTATCTCAAAGAGTGATTACATAAAGTACAATTCATAAAAATATGTTTTGAAGGCATTTTTAATGATACTTGTAAGGCAAGTAGCAGTATGTCAGGTGTAACGGGGACAGAAAAATGTCACACGTTGGACCCCAAATTTATAGAATGACCCATATCCATCAGATAGTTGTGCTTTCATTTGTGGGTAAAACCTTTAAAACAGATTGCGTTATCTCCACGTGTTATTGAAGATCATATGTCTGATAAAAACCAACCTGTGTGTAAGTCAGCTTAGTACTTCATCTTGAGAAAACTGTGTTAGACAAATGCTGTTAGTGCTTTCAAGAAATTGTGTGAAGGTGTCGTCCTATTTAGGCTGGTTCCACGGCTATATTGCACGGCAGACAACGGAGCCATAATGCCACGGTAGTCAGGAGTCTAGTTTCTTTCACGAGAGAGTGCCCTTGCAAAAATGTTTGTGCTCACACATTAATATAATTTCAATTATCTTTCGTTTTCCCATAAAAAAATTTCTTGGGCGGAATCATTGCATTTGAGTGAGGTTTTCAGGTCAATTAGTTAATTGAATACAGTGCGTTTTGTCACTCATACTCATAGGAACGACTATTTCAATCCGAGGAAGGATATTTACCGACGTTTATGACCCGACTCCAAAAGCAGAAGAGGCAACTAAAGACGATCAAATTCTAAGGTGGGTAATAGACTATGCCCGGACATTCTGTTTGCCCGCGGCGATCGGCCAGAGTGGGGACGTTTAAATCCATTTTGCAGTGTGTTACTTTAGTATTTGTCAACGTATAATACAAGCATTGTTGAAAGGATAGCACCCACTTGTCAATGGATATTCAGGGCGTATCCAGGAATTTTTCCAGGAGGGGGTTTTGCCACCAGGGAGGGGTTTTGCCCGTCAGATTTTGTATGTCCGCTTGTTTCGGACAGGCGGACACACAAAAAATGCATTAAATTATCTTTTGAAAGTGGGAGGCACGTCCCATATGGCCCACCGTATACATCACGCCACTCGACACAAACGTACGTGGACTGGAAACCAGTCCATTCCTAAACACCGTGCACGCCCTCTAGTGCAAGAAATGGGTCAATCAAAGATGGCAGCGCCCATGCGGCGCGGAGCACATGGAGCAAGAGTGTTATAAAACTGCTAGTCGGCTTCCCACTGTGTTTTTTGCTACGATTTCCTCGATTTATGTAAGATTTGTTGGGATTACCGGTATTTGTTTAGTTTATGCCACAACTCGACTTTAAGGAGGGTAGTTTTTGCAGGTAATCACATTCACAACGGTGTTGTAGAGCTTCGTCATCGACGTGTTCCCACACCATCCATGACACCTCGGCTCGGGCTCGTTCCCGCGCGCGCCCGTCATGCCCGTGCTTCCCCCCGCTCCCGCTCCCCCTCCCCCTGCTTCCCCCTCCTCCCGCTCCCCCCGTCCCCCTCCCCTCCTCCCGCTCCCCCGATCCTGCTCCCTCCTATGCGCTGCGCCCCTCCCCCCATGCTGCGCTCCACCCCCCCTCCCGCACTGAGCCCCTCCCTCCCAGCGCTGCACCCCTCCCCCCACGCTGCGCCCCTCCCCCGCGCTGCCCTCCCCCCCCGCTGCGCCCCTCCCCCAAGCTTCGCGTCATGCGCTTTAATGCATATTTTAATGTATCCTCCCTCATTTCTTTTTCATTATCTTCTGAATCGTCAGGATCTACTGGGGAAACTATGCCTGCGATCCATTTAATCCTAAGAAGGGTGATCTGTAAGTTTAAATTTAGTAAAAAATTATGTTTACTGGTTGCCACTTAGCCTATTCTCCTGATAGTGACTTAATCACCAAAACATTTTAGTATTTGGTATAAATGTACGGTACATGCACACACATCTTATGTATAGTGTACAATCAATGCAGGCAGCATTTCGGGAAGCCGCATATGGGGCGGCCGTAAAACTGGGAAATTCCTAAACTCCCGTGGTAAACTGAAGTGAAATTTATATGAACATGTCCACTTTCGTCCATCCGACTTATACAAATAAAGGAATTGAACAAATGTTCTAGGTTGATGTGTCCAGGATAAGCAAAAATCAGACTTACGCGATCCGACTTGATTTTTAATAGGAATAACATACGAAATCAAATGTTCCAAGCGATTTTGTCCGAGATAAGAGAAAATCCGACTTTAACATATCTGACTTAATGCAAGGTGTACTGTACCTATTCCAAATTATCTTTAACACTCCCTGTGTATTTACCAAGTAAATCTCAGATCAAAGCTAATTGATGAATTTAAACAAGTATTGTTTCTCAAATCTTAATCCATACTCCATACTGTTCTGCAGGTATAATATTGCTCTCGATACCAGCACCAAGGGAGTCATTAAATGTATGCCAAAGGGAACTTATGTTGGTAAGTTTAGATGACGAAGCATTGTTTAGGTTGAGAACTGGAGAAAAAAATCCACACATTTACCACAAGAATCCATGAAGTATTGCATAAAAATTATGCAATAAGTGGTTTCACAGGAAAAGTGGAAATGTTCTCACTCCTAAATTAATGTTCTGTGATATTATCATATATTATATCGCGTGGCCTTGAGGGTACACAGCCGTGGTTGTGATCAAGGGGTTATGGGTTCGAGCCCCACTTGTGCCAACGTGTTGTGTCCGTGGGCAAGACACTTAATGGCAATTGCCTTGCCAACTCAAATGATATTTGGAGAGCTGTTAGGGGGAATGCCTATCTATCTACTGACAGAGTTGTGCGCCTTGGCCAGGCAGCCACCTAGTTGAAGTGAAATGGTTCTGGTGATTTCCTGATGGCAGCGGTAATAATGGCAACAGTGCCATGATCTTTATGGAATGACGCTATATAAAAACCTGCTATTATCATATCAAGAAAAAGTAGTGGCGAGCCCATGACTTTTTGTTTCACTGAAAAAAGATCTCCTTACAAATTTCGCATCCTCTTTTGGACTTGAAGTTGGATTATCCGTGTGCAACATCATCCCAAACAAAAGCAAATTTCCATGATTTTTTTTTCAAATCAATATTATTTTTGTTACAATTTTAACAGAAAAATCTTTTGTTTTAGTACTGTAAATCACTGTGTTTTGTTTTGTCATTTTTTTTCACATATTTTACCTTTAAATTTGCAGCTTCACAGACTGTGGCCTACCTAATTTCAGGCAACTATGGCCGTTCTTTCAGTGCGAGGAACTCCCTCCGAGTGAGCGGCCAAAATGAACTGTATCACTTCCAGACCCATGCAGGTATGAATAATGACACTTTCGTCCAGAGAGTGGTTGCCACATAAAATGCACAGTTGAACATAACCAGTGCACACCATGTGTCAGTTAGCCTTTTGCATGTTTCACATGATATCGTCTGGTGTACTGATGCACTTCACATGCACACTTAGTATCCAAATGACCGCACTAAATGTTTGTTGCTACATATGTGTAATTTGATGACCGGGTCCATCTGGCAGGTGTGAAGTATAGAATCAATACCGTGTTCACGGTAGGAGAGAATGGGATAAAGCATCCGGACTGTTAGTTGCTAGGTATTTGATGTTTTGGTGCTCACGCGCTTAAAGATTTGGAAAATTAAAATATTGGATATTTTAAAGGATTATAATGTAATTTTTGTCACTTCCGTCTTCATTTTATTGTCATTTTTCTATCTTTTTTTGGTAATATTCCCAGATATTCTGGATGTTGAACCTAAAATCGGAAGTGCCAACGGCGGAACTGAGCTGACAATCAATGGAACGTTCTTTGATGGTTATTCCATTTCGGTTCTTGTTGGAGGTGTGCAATACAAATTACCCTTATAACTGTTTATTGACAATGGTCATGCCCGGCCCATGGCATGGAAATAAATGCGATGTGTTTACACTGGTCCCGAGCTTGGGATCAAGATTGATCTCCTGATAAGAATGCGTCAGTGTTAACCGCAATGATTGCTGCGTTTACATTCTTTAGTTGATCCCGAGTGCGGCGCCGGATGTTGCAGTCAAAGGTCATGTAATGTACATTTTGCGCTTTTTCCCCGCTGCAGCCGTTAAGCGGATGCGGTAAAGATATAATTGCTTATCTAACCGCAAAATGATCCCGAGCTAGGGGTTCGACCAGACCAAATCTCGCGGTCTAGATTTGGGGCCACTTTTGGTCCCAAGAGCATTTACACTCAGTTTGTGATCTGGAGCTGATCCCGAGTTTGGTGTTTTACCCCGAGCTCAGGATCAAGTGTAAACATGCCGTTATTAGCTCAGTGTTGAATCACTAATCAGCGACTTAGGTGAAAATTGATTTAGGGGCCGTCCAAAGTTGTCAACATTTTCACAGTTCTACAGAGCGTAGTATTTTTTAAGAACTCTCTCCCTCCTCCGAAATACTGCTTATCAACATTTTTGTCACTACCATGAAATGTCAACATTTTACAGTGCATGTAAAGTCCTACACAAGCCTCGACCCCTTCTCCCTTTCTACGCTTTGTAGAACCGTGAACATGTTTTGGATGGCCCCCATAATATTATTATTATTATTGATAAAAAACAAATTTGACAGCCTTATTTGTCGTTTTAAAATTCATCAGGAGTTCCTTGCGATGTTTCCAACGTGACCTCAACTGAGATAAAGTGTGTGACTGGCACGGCACCCCCTGCCCTTACACCGTACCCAGGAGAAAGGGGAATGCTCTATGAAGTTTGGAAGAACACACACGAACAGTAAGGCTAAATTAATTGAGCCTTTTCAGGCAGTAACGCATGTAAATTTAAAACGCATATGTTGAGAAAAAGTGGTGTGAAGAGAATTTGGTGTAGACCAGAATCTCTAAAACACTTGTTGATTTTGTGGTTGTCAGTGTTTCGTTTCACACTAAATTTTCTCCAAGCCATGTTTTTAAAAATCACCCTAATACAGATTTCACTATTTGAGTATACTTAGTACAGAGCTTGTGTGGGACGCATTGTGTGGTAGCATTCAACCGACAAATCCAGCGCAGAATACACAATTCAGCAGTGACTTTTGCGGTTTGAAAGGCTGATCGACTCCGAATCAAGACGTCGTGTGGATGCAGCCAATTTTCTAAATATAAGACAATATTCATCTAATCTACATTTTATTTGCCTTTTATTCACAATAATTTATTTACCTTGGTTCCAAAAGGTTGAGCAGTGCATCATGGGATACCACTGCTTCCGACTACGACTCCACATTAGTTCTGGAGGCCAGATCTCCCGGCGAGCACCGACTGGGGGAAAATGACCAATTCATGGGTCGTCTGAGTGGATTCTTTATCCCTCCTCGTACCGGCCAATACCAGTTTAAGTTCATGTCAAACGACGATGGTAAACTTTACCTCAGTCTATCAGGCGATTCAAATAACAAGGTTAGTGTAAAATAGTCTGAAATGAGACCTTTGTAAAGTGAGGGGCTGTCCAAAGTTGTCATCATTTTCACGGTTCTTTAAAGTGTAGGAAGGGGTGTGGGAGAGGGTTGAAGGCCGCGTAAGACTTTACATGCACTGTAAAATGTTGACACTTCGTGGTACTGGCAGAAAAATATTAATAAGTAATATTTCGGGGGGAGGAAGGGGAGTCTTGAAAATAATAATAATAATAATAATATCACTTAATGCAGCAAAGGGGCGACCCACCGGTAAGACTTTGCCAGACGACCACCGAAATTTCGGCTAAAAGACATCGATTGGACACCAAATTTCTGTACCCGAAGCTTCCAAAAATGGTTCCACACCTAATAAAGAGGGTTCTAGACCTAATAAAAATGGTTCTCGATTTTTAAAAGATGGTTTTTGACCTTAAAAAAATGGTTTTTGACTTCCAAAATATTGGGCCTACACCAAATTGTCGACCTAATAGAGCGCATCATCCTAGTAGGGTAGTGTCGACCCATTGGATAAAATAGAGAAATATATTTATATAGCGCCTTATACAAAGTCTCAAAGTGCTGTACAATCAAATTACAAGTACAAGTAAATAAAAACTAGGTGTATTGTGACTAAAACCATTGAATTATTTACATTAAAATATTCTTTAATTAAAATAAAAACTAAAATCATTTAGAACCTAAAGTGAAGTCGCATACAAAAAATAATTTAATTACTCAATAAAACCCCAACCCAGACACACGCAGTACACAGGAAAGACAATTCATAACAAATCAGCAAAAATGTTGCTTAAAAAGATGAGTCTTCAAGACTCTACTAAACACAAACAAGGAATCATCAACAGCGTGTACGGAGGCTGGCAGGCTATTCCAGATGCTCGGGGCGGCATGCCTGAATGCTCGTCGACCATATTACTCAGTAGAGGGATATGATGGAATAGCTAAAAGGTTCATTGAAGGTGGTCATATTTTTCAAAGATTGTCAAAAAAACACTGATGTTTTGTAAACTAATTTATCTGGTTCCATAAAGCAGTGCAGTGATTACACCAACCAACCTTTTTTGCTTCCACATCCAAGTTGGAGATTGCAAATTTCAATGTTTTCTTCGCATGGATAGTATTTTGGGGAAGTATTTTATATGACTTTTAGATTAAAATAAAACACACTCCTTTAAGTAATTTTTTTGTCACTCACATACAATATGTGTGTCCACATAATAATTTTTCGGAAAGTTAAAAATGTTGAACTACTTTTTTCCACCTGCAGACTGAGATTGCTTACGTGAACAGCTATGCGAGGGATTGGAATGATCATCCTGAACAAACATCTGAAAAGATTCTTTTAACGGCCAATCAGAGGTGAACGTCTCGCAATTTTGTGATTTAGTCAGGACACTGTACATGTTTTTCGCAAATTTGAAAGATATCACAATAATCCTGTCGGTTTGAAAATGGTACTAGTTTTCGAAGTAGATTGTTTCATTTCTCAACCTTTAATTTTGTCTAAAACATTGATCGTTTATACGGTTTGAAATTGAAGAAATGCTCATTGCATTTTTGTTTGACTTTTTCAGCTATTACTTGGAAGCAGTGTATCGAGACAATGGAGGAACAGACTACGTCAAAATCGGCGTGGTGTTCTTTGACATTCCACTGAATAATGCGGACATCGCCAGTGCTACAAATGAAGTCCAAAAAATCAGGACAACATCTGTTGTGAAATCAGAGATACAGGTTAGTTCAGTTGGCATGGTATCAACATCTAACA
Source organism: Henricia sp. BOLD:AAB3569 (assembly GCA_037783545.1). Taxonomy (NCBI): domain Eukaryota; kingdom Metazoa; phylum Echinodermata; class Asteroidea; order Spinulosida; family Echinasteridae; genus Henricia; species Henricia sp. BOLD:AAB3569. The sequence goes on along the minus strand of JBBELK010000009.1, from coordinate 3,480,282 downwards.
CAAACAAATCTATCCAAATCGGAATTTGAACCTGAGGCAGAGTGCTGTAACGGATAGTGTGTCAGAACTTCGTCTGAGAAGTCCATGGTTCAAGGCCTGGTGACTGCAACCATGTTGCAGCCCATATGCCGAATTGCATGAAGCTTACAAGTGTCTTCTACCTTAACATCAATATACATTGTTGGGTGGCGCCATTGGCAGCCGACGGCCAGAGACACTAGGTAATCCCCATTTAATACTCTTCACGAAAGAGTTCTCTAGGATCGTTCAAGTGCATTACACATCACACTAAAGCAATAACTTTACATTCCTTCCAAAGGGTGCAGCAATTGTGGTTAAATGCCTTGCTCAGGAGCACAGATACCACGGCTGAGTATCAAACCAGCAACACCAAGTTTTCACTGAATTTTGCGCTTCAGCGACCTAAACCACTTTATACACATGTAGTACCCCTACCATAAATATGACAAATTTACTAATATAAAAAAGAATTTAGGTGCCGTTTCTGAAATGACAAGCGATATATCTTTTTGGACAGACACTGACAGTTGAGGGCGCTGTTTATGACGAGCAGACGGTCGTCGTCAACCCTTCTTCATGTTCATCAGGGGACACCTGCACCTATAAACTGAAATTTGGAGAGGATGTAACAGGTAATGTTGAACAAGAAATTTTTCCAGCACTCTATTGTCGTGTCGAGTATTTTTAATGCAGGCGCAAACGAGGGAATCCAGCTGAGACGAAAGACGTTCATGTTTTGTGGCATAAACCAAATTCCCACATATGATGAAGCTAATTTCACCAAACGTTATGCAACTATGTAAGCCCGCTTGTGCATCTAATTATTGCATTATGACAAAAGGGTGCAAAATTAAAAAATTAATTCTTTGTTGAACAAGGCACTGATTGACCAATCACTTTAGAGTTGCTTTCAGGACTGTTCTGCTTCAGTGATTTCCACTTGTTCCAAGAGGACCCATTTGAACAAAGTGGTTTACAGTATTGAAATGTGACATTTTCTGTTTCTGGGAGAATACTGCAGTTATTTGTCGAATTCATTCACCCCGACAGTCCTAGGTTATTATCCCTAAAAAAAATCACCCATTTATACTTCTCCCAAACAGTGACAAAAGTGCAGGAGTTAAAGGAGGCACTTCAAGCAGTGGCACACCCTGCCTCAGTGGCTCTTGCCATAAGAGGTGTTTATATAAATTAGTGACCAATAAAAAAAATGGACTTCATATTTAGCTTTTGTGTATTATTTGTTCTGTCCAGATAACATCACCATGACAGCTACTGCAGATGACATGCAGTCTTCGCTTAGCGCCCTCGTGAGTCCTGATACAGTCACTGTAACCGTGGAAACCACAGCTGACACAACCTACACAATCACGTTTCAGATGGTTCAGAGTAAGCATGATGCGTTAATTACATCCAGGGCATGGTCAAATTTTCGAATAAAAAAACACAAACATGTCACGTGTATATGTTTTATATGCATGAATCGGCACAAAAACAGTCAATAACAGTCATTTAATTCATAATATTTCCAGTTTATATCAAACCATATGGCTTTCTAAAAGAGGAAATCTTAAAGTCACATACATTTCACGTACAGCACGTTCACGTACGAGCGGTCTAGTGCGTCGAACTCAAGTTCCTGCCAGTACTAGAATGTGGGTTCAATTCCGGGTCGCGACAGGTTGTGGCACTTGTGCTCTTGAGAAAGGCACTTAATCACACTTTCTCCATCCTTCGGAAGGGATGTAAAGCCGTTGGTCCGGTGTGTTAGGTAAGGTAATGCACTTTAAAGATCCCAGAGCATTTCTTCGTGAAGAGAAGGGGAGGGATTCCCCGGTGTCTCTGGCCATATCTAATTCATCATGGGTTTCCTCACGCTTGCCGCGCGAGCAACAGTGCGATGGGCACTTTTGAGGAATCCTTGGTTTCAGTACCAGAAAGAAATAAATAATAATAATAATAATAATAATAATAATTCAAATATTTTGAGGGCGTGTATTTAGGTTATCTGAACATCCTTGAAAAATTGATTTTAAGGCCATTCTCAGTGAGTGCGGTACATTTTTTATTTTATTTTTAAACAGTTGCTTATTGAGAATGGCAATACAATAACATTTTCTTGAAGTCTTTGAAATTGTCCTAAAATACAACTCAAGATTTCTTAATTTCTAATAATTTCCCTTTATTAATTGAATGATTTTTTCCCAGCCAATATATCTTTGCTTGTCGTCGATAAGGACGATTCTCTTGACATCACCGTGAGTCGGACAGCGTCGTTTTCCCCCGTTGAGCTCAGCAAGTTCAACATCGTTGTTGATGACATGGCTTCGGCTGATTTGTCCTCGAGCTCGAGTGCCAAGGAGGTGAGTGGAAAAACCTTCATTTGGAAATGTTTAAAACCCGATGATGGAAGGTATTAGAATATTTAAAGACAGATTACATGATTGGAAAACATTAAAAAAACAGGAACAGCAGCATTACATAACTAATGAATAATGTTGATAAATTGCCTGATAGGAATTTCTGCCACATAAATGCAGTAATACTTCAGAAAACCTGAAAAACCTTGCATGTTTAATATATAGTAAAACAATTGTCTGCAGACAATTTCTCCCACAAAAGTACCATTCTACATGGGGAGACAATCATGTGGTGATACCATTGCTATCAACACGTTTAGTCGGGTTTTTCTTGTCAACTCATGAAGTAACATTTTGGGTCGCTGCAAATGATGTACATCATCATTTGAATATTTAATATTTTATGCTACTAGGTGCAAGACACTCTTTTAAACATGTTCAGCGTCAAGTGCCAAACAATTAGCGAGGACAGCAGTTTTTACGCGCAAGACTTTGAGAGCGGCACAGTGGGGTCTATCGACAACCTCGTAATCAGGGACGAGGAACCTTTTTGTGGCAAGGCCTCGGCAAGAAATCCAAGTCATATCTTCTTCGCTGGCAAGACCCTGAAGCCAGGCACAGATAAAACCATTGGAAGTTTTGACGTGGACCGATATAAAATGGTCAGTTAGAATTTGTTTACTTTTTATGTGCTGTATTTAGCAGTGTTGTCTATTGGTTGTTGTTTTGTCCGGTCATTCAGAGTAGCGCCCTCATGTGTCAAACACTGACAAACCCAGTTAATCCATGTTTGCTGTACGAGGGCGCTGTTCAAAACAGATGCATACAGCTGTTGATTGGGTCGACGATGTGATAGATATGGGTCTGTTTTCAATACTGGAGAGACCTTTTCCTCCAGGATTATATCTCTGTACAATGTCATTCATCTTCTCTCAAAACAAAAGAAATATCTTAAGATGGATCTAAGGAGATAACTTCAGCTAAAGAACTGCAACGAATAGTGCCACAACATACCTTCTTGAAAGCACTGTGTGCAAATTTCCAATATACCGTATATAACAAGGACACCACAAAATGTCACAAAGTATGTGTCCTATGTTACATACATGTACGCTAAATAGGAAATTTGTACACAGGGTTTTTAGAAAGGTATGTTGTTGCGCTATTTGTGGCTTAAGTTATCTTCTTAGATCTGTCTTAAGAAATTTCTTTTGTTTCGAGAAAAGATAATTGGCATATTGCACAGAGATATGATCCTGGTGAAAAAGTCTCTCCAGTATTGAAAACGGACTTATATGCGTGGTAAGTAAACGATAATGACATCATGTTTGTCGACTTTACACCTTTAGAATGACTCGGCTGTACCTCAGATCTGTGTTTCTAGGTGGGTTAATTTTCTTGTTTTTCCCCATGATTCACCAACACAAACATTTGAAAAGGTCTGTTTTGATGTTGTAAAATTACCTACACCACCCAGATGCATCCGTTTCTGAAACTCGTGGAGACAATTAATCATTTATACTGCCTTGAACTCTTGAAGTAAAATGGTTTGGTCTTGACAACAGTGCTGGTAAGAAGAATAGTGTATCTTTCTGAAAATTATTTCAATCTTTATTGATTTGACAATACAGCTTTGTTTTGCTCGTCGAGGTGCTTTGACGTCGAAGATCGGCCTTTACCAGCACTGGATTGATAACAATAACAACAATAAATACAATTGGCAGAACTATGCGAGTAACTCATTGGATTTGCCATCAGAAAAGTGAGTATTTCTTTGTTATAAAAGCACACAAAATCTCAAAAAATACATGAAATGCAATGCGTGCGAGCTAAATTTGTGCCTTGAAATACGCAGCTCCATAGCAAAGGCATGGAGCTGTGTATTTCGTGGCACGAATGTTAGTGTGCGAATTGCTGACGAGCCTCTGCCTTTAATTCAAGTCACAAGCTATTCAAATGAACTTCAACAAAGGCATTCTTTTGTATGTGTTCATCATTTGCTTCTTGTTACTCGACTTGTCACGGAATTGTGATTTTATCGACTCTAACTTGCGATAGACTTGTGATGGACTCGACTACAACTCTGCAGTATAATCCACGGTGCGTCCGTCTTTGTCTTGTTCCCCATAATACTTATAGGGCACAATCAGCGCATCTGCGCAACCACGTAATAGCGTGTGTAATCTTCCGTTGTTTTGAGAGAATCACTGTCCACGCTGCGCATTTGCTTGATCACGCCCTGCGCATGTCATTGTGATGCACATAATGAACAATTTCAACACGGGGCCAAATTATTTTTCCTGCAAGCCTCGTTTTGGTCACGGTAATTTTAATAGAAGAAAAGGGAAGATGGCCGCACCACGATAAAGGTCTTTTGATTAATCTAAAGAAGTGTGAATTAAACTTGTTATGCTTTTGTTTCATTGTCCGTCTTTTTTTCTCTCTTTTTCTTTTACAGTTGGAAATTTGATTGCTTTGACTTAAGTATCATTGTGACAAAGAGCTATTTCTACTCGTGGCGCAAGGAAAATTCTCGGCTGAAGGTGGGTCGTATCAAAGTGTATCGACAAGACGGTCATGATATCTTCATTGATAACATCTACATTGGAAGAGGCAGCCCACAATGTATGTAGTGCCATTGTTTGTCCAATTTGGCAATGCCCAGAGTCCCTTTTCATAAAGCCTGTTGCATGGCACCCATTTTCTGATTAACCTATTAGTTCTCATCAAATCACCCGAAACCGCCCTGCAGCTTTCTCCTAAAACAAAATCAAGTTTCTGCAAACACACCCTCAGGCATGTACTCATAGCTTGACTCATCCTCTTTCAAATCTTGTGTTCAGTAAGGGTGGCTACTATTGGATAACTCTGGTTATTGACCTTGACAAGGAACATTACTTAATATTGCCGAAACAGCTCTGAGGAGTAATAAGACCCACTACTTGTTATGGCAGCGTTTTTTCCATTAAATGAAACCCATTCTCAGTTTAAAGGTTTTGTGAAATGAAAATTATCAACCAACTGGTTTTATACACAGATCAAGTGATCAAAAACTGCTGCAGACAAAGGGACAAACTCAAATTTGTTTTTATTTCAGAAAGAAGTGACCTTTTCTCTTTTTCAAAATTTTCATGACCGGTGAGGGCGCTGTTTATTGCTAGTGTACCTACAGTTTAAAAAAACAAAGAACATTTTTTGACTTAAATAAACTTGTTGGGATTGTTGCAAATGACATACTTAAACAAACTCAGTCAACTGATAGAGTTTATGATACATGTATCAAGAAGCCGCTGAAAATGACACCAACTTTTCTACACAAGTCTATAGAGAATTCCTCTGTTGTCATTAGATGACATCACAGCTTTACTCATGAATATGTAAATTTTCATCATTAAAATAGAAAACTTGCAATTACACCAAAACGCAACTATTAAATACTCTGAAATTTATTCAAATGTGTAAAATGCATTCTATACTATTTTATGCAATAAAAATCCTAATTCATGCGTGTATTTTTTAATGTAATTTCATTTGTTTTCAGATCAACGCACAGAACTACCGGCCAAACCCAACGGAATTCTGGTCACTGACGTCAACGTACAGAAACGAGGCTACAGTTTTGACATCACAATGCATCCTGCAAAGTGCGGCTTCAGTTTCCCTCTTCTATCGATCCAGGACGCATCTAATACCACGGACACGGCAGACAAAGCTGTCTATACGAGCAGTTCCTGGCCAGCTGGTGTGACAGTATCGGTCGTCCGTCAACAAAGCGCAACGCCGCCGATCGCTGGAACCTTTGACGTCACCCAGGAGGGCGGTGACACCTCAATTACAGGTAGGTAATTCCCAAAATTAGGGGTCCAAAAGTGTGACATGCTTTTTAATTTTTCTAAGTGTTTTTAATGATTGAAAGTGGTTTCCCAGTAAAAAATTATTATTTTTATTTGAACAAATGCCACTAAAATTTAATGTTTGTGGGTAGATATGGCACCAAGGTTAATGCAAACTCATTCTACAGCCAATTTTCATTGGCGTAGGTAACCCGGGACACAAAACTCCTATTCTATACTATGGAACAAATTATAAGCCTTTATGGTCGTTTGTTTTGAATATTTTTCAGGAATCGGAAAACGAAATATTGAAGAAAATAATGCTGCCCCCTATAATCACAGGCCACAGTCCATTACTGAGATATTGTGGTCATAAGTGGTGATTTTTGAAGCAGAGAGTGTCGTACGTAACTGGGACACCAAACATTTTGGACCCCTAATTTTGGGAATTACCCAGGTGCCTTTTTTGTTTAGGGATTAAAAGTGGGTTTGACCGGTCTTAAACATACATTGAATACCGGATAGGGGCCTGGACGCTGATAATGGCCCAAGCCGAAGGCATACGTCATATTTTACAATGGAAAAAAGTCAACGTCACAGCAACCAACATGTAATGACGCGAAGGAGATATTGTTCATGCAAGGAAGGCCTCGCTGTTTTGTCAATATGGCAGTTCCGTGCAAGTGGGGAATAACAGTTTTCAAAATGTAATCTATCTTAAATCTTATGTTTTGGAATGAAAACTTTTGATTGGCAGTGCCAGCGGACGCCACAGAAGAAAAGCTGAAGGAGTTACTAGAAGCCAACTTTGATGTTGGGAACCTCAAGGTTAACAGAGATGGAACCTGCTCGGGGTACACATGGAGGGTTGAGTGGATGTCTAAAGGGGGCAGTCAACCGCTGCTGCAGGCAAGTACCAAGAACTCTAGCAGGGATGCCAGTCTTCCGGCTTTTTCTTATTTGGGAAAAAGAAATCCGGCAAAGCCTTTTTTCCAGGCCGGAAAAGTAAACTGCCGGAAATATATTTTCAACTCTTTAAGTCCAAAAAAACATGGAAAATTGTCTCACTTACTGATCAACGATGTCCGGATATGCCCTAGCTATGTCATGTATGTACAGCTTATAATGTACATGATGTGCACACATGCAGTATGTCTGTATTCCGGCCATAATCATTCACGGCTAAAGTACCACGAAACCAGACTATTGATCAGAAGTACATAGAGGGTGCTGTATCCATACAACAGTTAGATCACATCACATACTGACATATCCATTGCATTGCACACTGTCAATGTACATGCATACTGTACAGTATACTGTGCTGGCAAGTCCATGATGTGCACACATACATGCAGTTACGATAGTGGATTTATTTCTGGCCCTGAAGGTAAGAGCCACTGGCATCCCTGCTCTAGTCATCACAAGTTAACTTTCATTACGGATTTTTTTTTCAAGGTCTGCGGCATAATAAAATAATACAGGCCAAGTTTGTTTGTGTTGCTAGCGAGTTGCTGGCAACGGCTTTCTAGCTGGAAGTAGACATTTATTAATGCCCAAGCCTGTCACGAGTATCCAGATACCCGTAAACCCAACCGTTGCTGTAATAGGATACCCTGTTATAATGCTACCCGCCAATGCACGGGCTTAGTTAACCCTTTTCATACTTGACGTGAAAGCAAAGGGAAATGCAGACTTGACGTCACAGGGAAGTTTTCATGCTTTGAATTCGCAGAAAGTTGAACTAGTTTCAATTTGCGTGAATGTTTGCCGTAGAATGTTTGAAATCAGATTTATGTCAGATATCATGTTCGCATTTGCTTCCATGCAAAGCATGAGCCGGCCTTTACCATACAACACTAAGAGAGAAGTTTGGATTTAAAAAAAAAATTTATGCAAGAAAAGTACCAATGCCGTACTAAAGTGTGATGTCTGTTGCCATAGTAATTGGGTCTAAACATTTCGCTGGTAATGGGAAACGTTCATTGATAAAGCGCAGGGAAACACACAAAGGTGTTTTTGACAACAAACAAAGGGTGATGTTTTCACTTCAGCAGTCTATAGGCGGTATCGAATAGCTGCCATATGGTGGGGCACCTTTTGTTACTTAAACCGTTCAACAATGGAAGCACAATATGTGCAACCATGCATGTCCTCAAGGAACAAAGAAACTGCCCCATGAAATTGCGGCTACTCGATACCGTCTATAGAGCTTCAGTTTGCAAGTTTTTCTTAATTCATTTTCCTGGACTTGTTTTCACAGTCATATTACATGTAAGATGCTGCTTCATATTTTTGAAAAAAGAACGTGGGGTCGCAAACAAATATTTGATATTTTTCTTCACTGCACCCGGACAAGTTCTTGTTCCTAAACAGAGGTTTGTAGTGTATTGTCTGTATTGTCGTAATTTAACTGAAACAATTTGTTTTCCTGTTGTAACAGTTAAATGGCGACAGCCTTACAGGCAATGAAGTGAACCTGACCGGTGTACGGTATAAAGAAGGCCAGTTACTCATGGGTCCTATTCCAGGGGAGTTTCTACGAGTCCCTAATGATAAGCCCCAGGTAAGCGGAATCTAGCAAAATCTATGGGATCTGAAACTGGGAGCCCAAGTGTAACATTTTGTTGCATTTATAAAAATGGCTTTTCAATGTTGCCACAAATTTAAAGAGAAATTTTTCTCTCTCAGTAAATATAGCTGCATGAAATAAATCCATTTTAGGATGGTGAGAAAAAAAATAACCACAAAAAACTTAATCATTGCCTCACGAAAAAAGTAAAAAGCGAACGCAGCTTACAATGTTGGCTCAGCTTCGCTAGTGAAGATCATTTGGGGGTTGTTGTCCATGCCGGCTACAGCTCCTTTGGTGACTCATGAGTCTGATATGGGACGGACAGAGCCGACCGCAGAGGTGAAAGTCTGGGTTGGATGTGACATTGTGTTCATGCAGTCCTTCCTCCTCCTCCCGTCTGCGAGCTTGGTCCGTCATCTCTCTTCAAAGGAAGAGACAGCCTGGGTAGGCAGCCGGGGTTGACCACCGGCGGTGGTCGATGTGGCAGTCTTTCAGTGTTCTCTTAAGGCTGTCTTTATATTTCTTATTCTTAAAAATGAAAAGCGAACGCAGCTTTATACAATAAATACACTACAAATGCAGATTTTGGGAATTCTCTCAGTTATGCTCTGTCATTGAGTATTTAGTAATGGGGGTGTTCTTGTCCTCGTTGATTTTTGCATTACCTTTAAATTTGAATAAAAATAGATAATTCTACCTTTTGAATGACGTATCAGTCAAGCAATGAAAATCTGATGTCCTGCAAAGTTTCATAATTTGCACTTTTTGTTCCATAATTTGCCATTGAAATATTTGATGGCTTTGACGAAATTTGCACAAATAAGATTTTGGTTTGGCCACAGGACACAATAGATTTGTTGATAACCAAATTCTCATCTGTCCATCTTTTTATCTTGTTTTCGTTTGTTTCCTGATTAGGTGGAGGTTATTGTTAACAACATCCCGTCTAGCTGTTCTGGTAAAGCATGTACATTTGAGTACAGCGACAGCTTCACGCCAGTAGTCCAATCTGGCAGTCCAACTTCGGGTGAGAGATCTTTCTTTTTGATTCTTGTTTTTTAAACCAGAGGCTTTCATTTAAATGGCTTGTCAGTTTTTACCATGCCTCATACATATTCATAAAGGAGATTCCATTTTCACTAGTCCTAAGCTTGTGCCAGTAGATGATAGTATTGAATATCGCAGTATTAAATATCAGTCGGTATAAATATCATCTGGTTTTTGGAATACCGAGATATCGTAAATAAACGGTACCGAAATATTCACCGCGATATTTGCAGGCACAACATGACTGTGTCGTATTTCATCGCCTGCATTAACTTGTAAATTGGTCCTACCTGTGCCTGAAAAAGTCACGGCATAGCTTTATGTTTTGTGGAAAACTTATGCCAATATCATGGACGCACGGCCGCTAAGCCATTGCACGCAGTTAGTTAGTTTTCCTTCCACATACATTGTTCTGCATTGTCTATATACACCATAAATAATGTCCAATTGTCCACTACAAGGGATTAGGAAATGTCCGCGGCCCGGTGATGCTTTTTCAGCAGCGATGTGCCTTCTCACCGGGTGGCTAATATTATGGTATTTTTGTTCAAATAATGACGATATTTATATAATATTGGATGGCTTTGAGGGTGATATGAGAATATACCGCACGAGTCATGAAAATACCGAACGAGCCGAAGGCGAGTTTGGTATTTTCATTCCTCGAACCATGACGTGCGCGTACGCGTGTGTTCGTGGTGCGCCCAACGTGCACGCACATCGAAACTGGGCTCTGTGCTGCACAGTAACAGAAACGCACGGTGTTCCGCAAAAGCTTCATTTTATATAATAATTATATAATACCGCGATATTTCTCAGACGATATACCGCATTGAACAATTTCAATACCGGCACAAGCTTAATCTGTCAGAATGGTATATTCATTGCAGCTGGTTAATTTTGGTTTTTGCCAAACATAAACTTAAACCGACCAACATTTAACTCAACTTGTCTATTTACTGTCGCATTTCTTGTTCTTTGTATACAAATAGTGTTAGCATAATGTGTTTTGTTTCTTGGGGTTTCTCCATTAATCAAGGGCCATCCTGAATTTGATAAATACACATTATCCCATGAGTTTCAGTATTGGTTTTGTACTATTTCCTTTAATAGGTTCTGTCTCTACCACCCTGACTTTGACTGGTTCTGGGTTTAGCGATACTGCAGTGGACAACATCGTAACTATCGGCGGCGTCGGCTGTGTCGTAACAACATCCGTCGCGAAAAAACTCACCTGCGATATTTCTGAAGCAGCTGCCGGCGTGTATAAGGTCAACTTAGAGGTCAAAGGGCAAGGCTTAGCAAGTTACCCCGACGGTGAGTTGGATTCGTATGGTCCTTATTTTGGACAAAATTAAGAATTATTATTGAAATTATGAACAGTAAAAACCTGTATATAAGGCATGGCCTATATAAGGCGCACCCCAAACTGAAAATACCAGTATGCCCCAAACGCACAGCAACATTTTGGCAGCAAATGTCACAAAATGCACATCTGTGCCGACACGGTCCTTCCCATCTTGAATTTAGTCAAGACTTTCGGTGCACCTGAACATTTGTTGCTTTGTTGCGGTGTAAAAAACATGGGTTTTTATGGTATATTATCAGTGTTGTTGTCGAGTCACTTTCCTCGCATCCGAGTCACTTGTTCACCAAAATGAAACCGAATCTGCTATAGTTTCGTACACTCAATGTGTGAAATGATGACGTTCTCGTGTCTCCTCGCCGGCCTGGTGGGGGTAGTGTACATATTCACGCGTCGTACTGTGCTTTCCCCCAAGAATCATGTATTAAGCGCGCGATTATATATATATATGTTCTTTTTTTGAAATATGTGACTCGAGTCACGAGTCACCAAGTTCTAGACCGAGTCATCATGGTCCGAGTCAGAGTCATTTTCCAATGTGACTCGAGTCGAGTCTGAGTCACGAAAAATGTGACTTGAGTCCGAGTCCTGGACTCGAGTGCTACAACACTGTATATTATGCTGCTGAAGTTTGTGAATGGGAAAGTCCAACCCTTCTGGTCTAATTTTGATAAATTAAAGATAAAACACACCTTTTCTCCTTTTTGACAGGGGCTGTCACATTCCAGTATGATCTAGATGTGTCATCAGTTAATCCAATCTCTGGAAGTTCGGCCGGTAAGCGTCTGTTTTGAAAAAAATTAACTGTACATAAATCTCAATAATTACAAATAATAGCAAATTATGTACGAATTTGGGCATTTTACAATCAATAACATTGGCAAGGGTTTCGGTCAGAGACGGTATTTTCTTACTTATTCGTTCATTGTACAAACAATCCAGATTTGCTTTACAGATAGTATCTATACATGATTGGTAAACTGTTACAAATAGTTTTATCCCCCTGTGTGATTGAAGTTATGCATGATTAAAACCAACCAGAGCAAAAACCAGCTCCGTACTTTTGAGAAAACATTCAAAAAAGGGTTTGCAGTCATTTCGCCCCAAAAACCACTTCGCCCTGAACCATTTCGCCCTGAACCACGGCCTGTGCACGAAGTGGTTTTGGGGCGAAGTGGCATTTGGGTCGAAGTGGCATTTGGGTGATGTAGTGTTTGGACGAAGTGATTTGGGGCGAAATGGCACTCGGGCAAAGTGGTTTGGGGCGAAATGGCACTTGGGCGAAATGGTTTTGGGGCGAATTGAATTTTCGTCTCATGAGACGAAAACTAATTGGTTTACTTATTTCTCAAAGACTATAGCACTTCAGACAAAACCATTTCAGGGAAAGTTTTCTACGTCATCATGTTTATATTGTGTAAGTTGGGCGTAAATCTGTGAACATTTCTGATTTTCGAGATTACCAATGATGTATACTGCCTTTAAAAAGAAATACTCGATTTCCTGAACAACTGCGATACTATGTTTCAAGACCATTTGGCTTCATTGCACAATTGGTAGGGCGTCTGCACGTTGAGCATAAGGTCCGCGGGTCTGAATCCCGGTGGAGCAAGGTCGTTTTTACTGCATTCAGATTCATGGACACTTGTTCGCATTTCTATTGTGTATAATTCCTTGACTTTCTCTTCTAGGAGGAACTAAAGTTACAATTTCAGGCCAAGGCTTCGGCACAGATGTCAACAATGTGGAAGTCTCTATTGGGAGCCAGAAATGCAACCTTCAGTCAGTGGCACACAGTGAGATACAGTGCATTATTGCACTCAATTCACTGGTAGGAATTTAACAAAATATTCAAAAATGTCATTTTCATATGGTGGTGTCCCCAAACCTGGCACATTTCAAAATGGAAATCCATTCACACTGCAGCAAAATCCATCAGCACTACTTTTACAGCTTAAAACCTAGTTCATATTTCATGCGAAAGCAAATGCAAACCTGACGTAAATTTGACGTCAACATTTGACAGGGAATACTCAAGTGGAAACTAGTTCAACTTTCTGCAAATTTGTGGCGCAAAAACTTCACTATGACGGCAAATTAGGGTTCTCTTTTGTGTAAAGCATGGACTGGGCTTAATACAGATTTGTATGCCCTCAGGAAAACCAGTTACTCACTTATTTTGGCCACGTACAAATTGTCACTGATCAGCTAAAATGTTGAGAACTATGTGGGCATTGACAAAGTTTATTGTGGACAAAAAAGTTTACTTTAGGACAACTATTTCTGCGTGGCACCAGCCTCATTTTTCATCGTGAGTCAAACGATAACAGCATTTATAAAGCCCCGCCCAGCAACAACCTTTGACCCGTGTTCCCATAATTATAAGCGAAACCCTGTGTAGTTCGTTTTGTATCTTCTGGGGGCTTCCCCCGGTGTAAACACCCTGTTACAAGGTGTATTTATATAATATTGGATGGCTTTGAGGGTGATATGAGAATATACCGCACGAGTCATGAAAATACTGAACGAGCCGAAGGCGAGTTCGGTATTTTTATGACGAGTGCGGTATATTCTCATATCACCCAAAAAGACATCCAATATTATTATTATGTAAAATGAAGCTTTGTTTTGAAAGATTTCCGCGAGATTTTTGTCTGTTTGGTGTTGAAAACGTCAGTTTACAAATGCATGCGCTTTTGTTAGTGTTTTACAGTATTTTTTGTTACTGTACTCTGGCGCTCGTTGCACACGCGCGCACGCAATCCATTCCCTCGATCCATGACGCGCGCGTATGCGTGTGTTCATGGTGCACCCAACGTGCATGCACATCGAATCTGGTCTCTGTGCTGCACAGTTACAGAAATGCACGGTGTCCGTAAAAGCTTCATTTTATATAATAATAAAGCATCTAGAACGCCCCTCTAATAATTTTGATTTCGGTACCAGTATGTATATTGTATTGCACGGACGTAAAGATTTTCCCATTGGTAACCAGTGATTTGAATGGCATGACTCAAATGCATGGTCTCTTATGGTGAAAATCCATGGTGAAAGATTTAATGTGCCATTTCTTATTATTGTGTTTCTTTGACTCAAGTTTATTTAGTTTGTATATTTTTTGTTTGTTTTCAGGCAACAGGCACATCAACAGTTGAAGATGTCACAGTCACTGTAAATGGGCAAACTAAGACTCTAAGTTCGTTCACCTTTGACCCCTCCATGACACCAACCATCAGCGATATTAATCCCAAAATGTCAAGCATAGAAGGTGCGTATCGATCAAAGGCTTCTGCAGTTTTCCTTTATACAACCAGAGTAGAAATACTGACTTGTCATAGCCTAGATTACAATAGGCAACCTAAGACGAGGTTTATACCCTTGGAATTAGACCGTTTTATAATTATAGCCCACTTGGAATATTGGCAGTGTTGTAGTCCAGTCACCAATATCGAGTCCGAGTCTCGAGTCATTAGCCTCGAGTCATTAGCCTCGAGTCCGAGTCCGAGTCTCGAGTCATTAGCCTCGAGTCCGAGTCCATGTCTCGAGTCATTAGCCTCCAGTCCGAGTCTGAGTCTTGAGTCATTAGCCTCGAGTCCGAGTCTCGAGTCATTAGCCTCGAGTCCGAGTCCGAGTCTCGAGTCATTAGCCTCGAGTCCGAGTCTCGAGTCATTAAGCATCGAGTCCGAGTTACGAGGCACTTGTTCGCCAAATTAATGAAACTGAATCTGCTATATTTCGTTCACACAATATGTGAAATGATGACGTACTCATGCGCTCCTTGGCTACCTGGTGGGGCAGTGTACAAATTCACGCATCGGACTGTTTTTGTTTTTTTCAAGAATCCTGCATGAAGCGGGCAAATATATACTTTTTTCTTTTTTGAAATATGTGACTCGTGAGTCATCATGGTCGAGTCCGAGTCATTTTCTAATGTGACTATGTCATAACGTAATCCTTTCCTTTGTACTTTTGACTTTTCAGGAGGTGGCAAGATGACGATAACAGGGTCTGGGTTTGGGGCAAGTGATGCTGTGGTTTCCATTGGCTCGGCAGACTGCAAAGTGACCAATCAACGTGACGATGAGATCACCTGTGAGATACCAGAGCACGCCCCAGGCATCTTCTATGTTGAGCTGACGATTAATGACAAGGGCTTTGCCAAATTCAAGTAAGATATTTGGGACAGTTACATGAAAATATTTGGGGTAGTTGGTATCTGGGGCCGTGTGCTTACTGTAGCAGGAAAGTTGTGCTAACGTTAAGGCTATTTCACGGCCGTGGCGTGCTTAAGCATGCGTGTGCTTGGAAACAGGCATTGTTACAGGACTAGTGTTTAGCAAATTTTGCCTCTGAAGCTTGCAAAGTTTGGCAGTGCTTAAGGTTACGGTCTCCATAAAATAGCCAGAGCCTCCGTTAGCAGGAAAATTGGCTGCTAAAGAGCTCCATGAAATTTGCCCCTGGGCTGTAGTCGGGTCTGTCACGACTCTGTCACCATTTTGTCACAAGTTTGTCACAAGTCCAATTTAGTCATAAATCCTTCACGATTTCGTCACGAGTCTATCACAACTCGGTAACGGGTTTGTCAGAAGATCATCACGAGTCCGCCCCGAGTTGGTGTCAAGTCCGTCTTGAGTCCGTCAGGAGTCTGTCAATATTTATGTACAGGTTTCCACTACCCCCTTTATAAATGTGTGTTTTCTGTGATATACAATTTTGAAAATGTTTCAAATCAAAAGCAGTTTTTCTTTACGTTACAAATTGTTTATGTTACATTTGTTTTTTATGTTACAAAGTTATTTAATCAATTTTTAAAATAACATCTTAAATCTTAACAGTGGGATCCAGTTCACATACGAGTTGGGCGTGACAGGAATATTTCCCAACCACGGCTCGCTGCAAGGGGGCACTGTAGTGACCATCACAGGGGCAGGTTTCGGTACCAATACAACCGACGTGTCTGTTCAGTTTGGAGGCATCGAATGTGATGTGACGGTTGCAAATGACGGTTCTCTCGTCTGTGTGACTGGTAGCTCAGAAATGATACACAAAGTTGATAACAGCGGCAAACATGAGTGTGAGTACTGACTTCATTATCTGTTACAATGGAGCGCGGCGTAACCTACTATGTGCTTTAAGGATTGCTTAACTAATGTGCCTAAACATTCTTGAGGCATAAAGTCCAGGGATGTGATTGTTCCAGATTTTTTTTCCGGAACTTTCTTTTGTCTCAGTGGTTCATGACAAAGATTATTCCGGGAAAAACCAGAACAAATTACATCCCTGAAAGACTCATTTTGAGTAGTGTATTATGAGTCTTTCCACAGTAAAGGGGGCATTTTGGCAACACAGACCATATTCCCCAGAAAATACCTTTGTCGTCTCAAAATAAAAGGAATAAGTTTCAGTTGTTCTGAAGAGATAACTTACAAAACAGACACATTTTAGGCCGTCCCGGTTACGAGCGTATATTGGAAATTTGTACACAGGTTTTTAGAAAGCCATGTTGTCACACTATTTGTAACCCTTTTTGGGCCTAAATTATCTCTTCAGAACGACTGAAACTTATTTCTTTCATTTTGAGACCAGACAAAGGTATTTTCTGGAAAATATGGTCTGTGTTGCCAAAATGCCCCCTTTACTGTGGAAAGCCTCATGTATGTTCCACATGGACCCTGATTACGACACGTCACAAATGCTTCTTTGTGAAGTCGACTCATTCCTCTATCCCAACAGCATTTGGTCTAGGCTACAAGTGGAATCCCCAAGTCCTGACAATCACAGCTGGTGATATCGTGGTCTGGCGGTGGGCCACTCTTGACTATGTGACTGATATCGGGTACGCCGTGATGCAGACTAAGGATGCTGATTCGATGGAGTATGATGGGAAAGGGTTCTACAGTGGCAGTAAATCGGCAAAAGGTGGGTCTTAAAATTGAATCATTTTTTTAATCCGTGCTGAAAGCTCAAAGCTACTTAGTGGGGAAGAAAGTTATTTTATAAAATGGATGTTACTTGATAAAGTTGCATTTTTCTTATCATTATTGCTGACTTTATATTTATAGAGAGAAAAATGAAAAACTAGACCGTGTTCGTCAACCGGCAACGGGCCAATAATTATGACGTCATCACAATTATATGCATTGACTCCGCTACATCATAGCGAGGAGACAGTCACTATTTTTCAAAGCAAGTTGCATGCTTTCTGCATAGCATAAACCACCAGTCGTTATTTTTCTTTAAAAGTTTTCAAAGTTTTTGGTGTATTTTCTTAGTGGTTGTTACACCAAATTTATTTTTGATATCAATAAAATGACTTGTTGGTGGTAACACTTGCAACTCTGTGGAAAATCCGTGGTTCCATGCGTACATACAACGTGTACGTGTTTGCTGCGAGGAGCTAGGTACACGACCACAGTCAGTGAAGCAGCTCTGTGTGTCTTCTCGCTATGCCGTCACACACATAGCTCGAGTTGATTGACGTGACCTTTCGTTTTCAGTTTCGCGTAAAAAGAGTCTCGGAAAAAGACTTAAATTTTCTGACTTTTTCAGTATGAAATTCTGAATAAAATGTTCTTAGTACATAAAGGACTATATAAAGAAAGGAATACTGTTGAAAACCATGAAAGTGAAGGAAGATTTCCACCCAGCTTTAAATAAAGGGCAAATATAGGATTTGTAATGTCCAAAAACAACTATTTCATTGTGAAAACAATTGCGCGCTTGGGTTGGACTTGAACCCTACGCCCTCAAGCACGCTTGCAGGTGCTGTATGCAGTAACGCTTTCCCTAAAATACAGTAAAAACTCGTGGAGTGTTTCCGTGAGACTCGAACCAACATCCTCCTGCATAGGCAAGTGTCTTAACCACTCAACCACTGAGTTTTCTAGTACTCAATGGTGGGTTCGATTGTATTCTGATTGTATTTTCAGGTTTCTTTGCGCATCGGTTCTCCAAACCGGGTACCTTCTACTACTCCAGCGGGCCCGTTAATGAAGACGGCTCCCTGTACATGAAGGGAACTATCATCGTTAATAACCCCACGTCGACATCTCGCCAAGTAGCAGTCAAAAGGAATGGATACGAAGCGCTACACTTTACTTCATCAGGTATGGACTGGTATGGTGTTATGTAATAGCGCCCTCTTGTGGTCATTGTGATTCATCAATGTAATGAATATTCATGATCAGTCATGTGTATCAAAATGATGCATAATTAGTGTTTGTTCTGAGCCGCTGAGGCAGGGTGCTCCTTTCTGCCTGAAGTTCCTCCCTGAGATCTATGCTTCTAGGGCTGTTTTGGAGACATGTACAGTTGTAGTCAAAAGTTTACATACAACTGTGTTAAAACTGTTGTGCTTAAACTTGCGTTGTCACCGTTTTTGTAACAGTCTTTACTAAAGTCGTGATTTTGTGGAATTCCTCACGTGCATGCAGTACTTAAAACATAGCTTGCACACCTTGCAATGGTTCAGGTAGTCCTGTTTACCATTTTGGGTGATTATGGTAGTGGTGTATATGTATGTAAACTTCTGACTTCAACTGTAGACGCAGTGGTGAGCTCTTCACAGGCAGGTTCAGTCTGGTTGATAACCCAACAAAATTGGTTTTCTGCGAATGCTTAACTGCGAGATTTTCTCAGAAACTGAAAATGTCACATTTCATTACTGTGGGAATCGCATTGTTCAAACAAGTCCTCTTGAACCTGAATGAAATCACTGAAGCGGAATAGTCTTGAAAGCGATTCCAAAGTGATTGGTCGATCAGTGCCTTGTTATCCACAAGTTTACTTTATTCAACAAACTTGTTTTTCGTGGTGCATTGTTTCACGCCAAATTCCCTGAACAGAATTAGCTTGGACGGAAAATGTTTTTAAAATTCAGTGATTTTCAGTGCATCGTTTTGTTAAAAATTCCCTCTACACCGCTGTTTCTCAAAACGACGCGGGTGGCAATCACAGGTAAAGGAGGCTCGGTGTCAATTTGTGTGTGCGGAGAGCGCGTTGCGTGCATCATGGATGCGCAGTGTTCGATTTAACAACAGTGTAAAATGCACAGTTTATGCACTGGAAAAAGAGGATCCCAGCAATGACAGACGTGTACGGGGAAGGAGTCCTGGGAATAGTCTATATATTCATCCATAGTGCAACTTGGTTTTATTAAATTGTTTGTGTTTTGTCCCTAAATGGACAATGTTGACGGTCATTTTTATTTGTCACATGCCTTTCAACCAGTTAAATTGTTGTAAAGACTTTGGTTTTAAGAAATTTGTCATTTCGTTTTTAGCTGTATTTGCACCAGTCAGTGCAGTCACATGCCCTGGAAGCGACGCGACAATCACTGGATGTAACACGCCTCAACCCAGTGGTGCCGATAGCGAACACTTCCACTATTCCTATTGGGAATGCAGTACTCCTAGCATAACCGAAATCACTCCTAACACGTAAGGAACATAGCCCTTTGAGCTAATGTCCAAAACAAAAACTGTTACTGCCAATTTCAATTAAATTTTTTAAAAGTTACATTGGGTCTGCCAGACGTAACAGATTGCTTTATACTGTCTTTTTCATTGTAGTGGAGATGCCAGTGCAGTTTTAATGATCCAGGGCACAGGATTCAGTACAGCTGACTGCGAGAATGAGATTTATGTCGGAGATTATTCCTGCACAATCCAATCCAGTACAACCACCGAACTCAAATGCGTGATAAATCCGGCAAACAGCATGCCTGTGGGTAAACCACACGCAGTCTCGGTTGTCATAAAAAATCGCGGTCGCGCTCTGAATCAAGTCGTGTCACCGGCCAAACAAGTATTCACACTGAAACCGCGAATTGACAGTTTGTCGTTGAATAAAGGATCGCGTCAGGGCGGAACGAAAGTTACCATCACCGGTGTCGGTTTTTCGGCCGCGTCATTAAGCGACGTTTCATTGTGGATTGCAGGCAGAGGTTGTGTCGTGCAGTCGGTATCCTACACAGAGATTGTATGTGTTACCGCGGGTACAGATTCGAGTCGACAGCGAAGAGCCGTTAACTCGGATATACGGTTGGAAATTAATTCACAGCGTGCCGATTGCAACGGCGACTGCAGTTTTGATTTTGCAGACGACGTCACACCCCAAGTTGATAGAATCCCTTCAACTACTGTTACGGGAGCAAAAACTTCAATTACTATCACTGGAACAGGATTTTCCACAGATAAATCTTTGTGTATCGTCACAATAGGCGGGGTTGAATGCGTTATCACTAATGCGGATGATATTGAAATCCGATGCGATGTCAGTTACGTTCCAGCCGGAACTCGCGAAATCACAGTCAACATCGTTGGAAAAGGGGACGCCAAATTCAAGATCGGCCAAACCGTCACAAGCTCAAGGGACATTACATCTGTCCAACCAACAGAGGGCAGCACAGCGGGTGGGCAGTTGGTGACGATTATCGGCAACGGTTTCGTAAACGGAGACACGCTCGTTAAGATTGATGGACAGCCATGTCAAGTGTTGGACGTGAGCCTGTACGAAGTCCAAGTCAAATCACCCTCGCATAGCGCTGGATCAGTGAACCTTATTGTGACGTCCAATGGAGGAGACTACCCCGCTCAAACTTACAAATACTCGACCTTATTCACACCAACAGTTAATTCAGTGACGCCACAAAAAGGTTAGTGAGTTTTCAATAAATCACGAATGTGTGATGTCAGTTACCAGGGTAACTGGGTCTAAACATTCACTGGTAATCTGAAACGTCCATTGCTAAAGCGCAGAGAAACAGTCCCCTGGTTTTTGTGCTGACCCAGTAACCTTGGTAACACACACATGTTGATGTTTTAACTTTAGTACTGTATTCCTGCAAGGGTCACAAATAGTGTGACAACATGCCTTTCTAAAAACCCTGTGTACAAATTTCCAATATACGCTTGTAACTGGGACGGACACCTGTGTTACATTTGAGGCCGTCCCGGTTATGAGCGTCTATTGAACATTTGTACACAGGGTTTTTAGAAAGGCATGTTGTCACACTATTTGTAACCCTTTTTTGGCCCTAGTTATTTCTTCAGAACAGCTGAAACTTATTTCTTTTATTTTGAGACCAGACAAAGGTATTTTCTGGAAAATATGATCGGTGTTGCCAACATGCCCCCTTTACCGTGGAAAGACTCGCATGTATATTAAGCAACAACGGAGGAAATGCAGATTCATTTTTCTGCGGAACAATTTTATTTGAAATGAGAATATTTACTCCTAGATCAAAATATTCACATCTAGAAGCATTCTTCTGCATGACTGCATAAAAGTTTCCTCTCTCAAATTGACTGCATTTTTAAAATAAAAAATTCAAGAAATTGTTATCGCGTTTCTTTCGACGCTCGGTATATAATTTGTTTCTGCATTTTTCTGTATTTAAGGTAAAACAGGCGACCAGATTACAATCAGTGGTTCCGGTTTTGGCACCACGGCCGCCGACATCGCAATCACAGTCGACGGAACTGACTGCACAATTGATAACATCGCCGACGATGCCATTCTGTGCACGCTGGGTCCCCACTCGGCCGGTACCTATACTATGTTGGTACACGTTAAGGGCAAGGGGCTCGCTGGCGGCAACCGACAGTTTGAGTACGAGTTGAAAGTGGACTCGGTCAGTCCGACAGAAGGTAAGTGTTTGATTCGATTTTATCATTATTTCTGATAAACTTTATTTTAGTCATTGCAGGAGGGGTTTCCCAACATGGCCACAAATTTGAGAGAACAGAAAGAAATGCTCAATTGCTCAAGTAGGAGAACTCCTACTGCATGGCGGAGCGGTCTAGTGTATCGTATTCAAATCCTGGGTTAGTTCAAAAGGTGTAGTGGGTTCGAATCCCGGTCCGGTCCATCCATGGTGCGTGTACCCTTGAGCAAGGTACTTTGCCACGCATTGCTTCTCTCCACCCAGGAGCAAAATGGGTACCTGAGAGGGTAGCGAAAGTTGATGTGTTTGATTAGCCGTTGAGCGCCTAAGGCAGCCGGGGCTGTATACTCCCTAGGGAGCTGAGATGGTATATGGAGTGATTTAATGGAGCCCTATGATCAGAGGTGATGATAATGTAGGTGCCTTGATCGGGATTTCCCCGGGTAAGTGTGCGGTATAAATCCATATCATTATTACAAACGAGCGATTGGATGGAATCCCACGAAATCAACTAGAGACTGAAAATACAATCCATATATCGGGATGTATATTATTCTTATATAAAATATCTTTTAAAGATAGTATACATGATTGGTAAACTGTTACAAATAATGTTATCCCCCTGTGTGATTGAAGATATGCATGATTAAAACTAACCTGAGCAAAAACCAGCTCCGTACTTCGTCTAACTTTTGAGAAAACAGTCAAAAAAGGGTTTGCAGTCATTTCGCCCCAAAACCACTTCGTCCTGAACCATTTTGCCCTGAACCACGGCCTGTGCATGAAGTGGTTTTGGGGCGAAGTGGCATTTGGGCGATGTAGTGATTTTGGACGAAGTAATTTGGGGCGAAATGGCACTTGGGCGAAGTGGTTTGGGGCGAAATGGCACTTGGGTGAAATGGTTTTGGGGCAAATTAAATTTTCGTCTCATGAGACGAAAACTAATTGTTTTACTCATTTCTCAAAGACTATAGCACTTCAGACAAAACCATTTCAGGGGAAGTTTTCTACGTTCATGTTTATATTGTGTAAGTTAGGCGTAAATCTGTGAACATTTCTGATTTTCGAGATTACCAATGATGTATACTGCCTTTAAGTGATATGAGAATACATACATGTGTACCACACTCATCTTAAAAAGATCGAACTCGCCTTTAAATTGTCTGATATTTTAAAGACTGTTGCATTAAGTTCACATATTACCCTGAAAGATATTCTTTATCACATATTTAGTGCCTACACACTTTACTTCCTCTTTTCTTACAGGAAGTTTTGGAGGCGGTCAAGAACTGACCATTGCAGGGACAGGATTTGATGAAACCTCCGCAGTGACTCTTTGTGATATTACATGCCCAATTACAAGTGTAGATTCCTCACAAATAAAGTGTGTTGTACCACCAAAGTCAGGTAAAGAATTATAATTTAAGCCGTGTCTGCTTTGGACTAATTTTTGTAAAATGTTGCCACGAGCCACTAACATTTTATTGTGTTAATTCTTCCAATGGAATAAATTATATTTATTTTTGGCCCGTAGTATGTTCTTCACTATGTAAAACCTTAATAAAACTTAACGTGTCACCTCATCATTCAAGTGTCCGTCCCGGTTACGAGCGTATACTGGACATTTGTACACAGGGTTTTTAGAAAGGCATGTTGTCACACTATTTGTAACCTTTTTTGGGCCTAAGTTATCTCTTCAGAACAACTTAAACTTATTTCTTTTATTTTGAGACCATTTCCTCGAAAATATGGTCTGTGTTGTCAAAATGGCCCCTTTACTGTGGACGGCCCCAATTGAATACTGCCCCTGGTTCCTTATTTGTAGGCACTGGTGATGTCCCCTGTGATGTAATAGTCACTCTTGCAAGCACTGCTTCAGCCACCAAAGCCACAGCCTTTACATACCGGACAAGCTTAACACCAACGATAACCTCCGTTGACCCACGGCGTGGCGGCACGGCCGGTGGCACAAGACTTAACATCACTGGAACGGGCTTTCAGTGAGTAGACTTTCATAGAGTGAAATATATTTGTCAGTCAAATTCTGGAGATTAAATAATCCTGTTAATTTAAAACAAGATTTAATTTAATGGAGCATGTTCGATCACATTTTTGAAGCCCTCAGTTTTTCCATGGGTATTAAGATTTTGATACCATATCACAGTGTCATATTTTTCTCATTACCATTCTGAAATCTTGCATTCTCAATCCGTATATTTTGAAGGATATTGTAAAAAAAAACCACCAATGTTCGCATACATGTTGCGCGAATGTCGCAGGACACTTATGCTACAAAATTGTGAATTTTTGGCCCAGAATGTCAGATTCTAATTTTTTTCTCCAATCAGTCACAATTTAGTTTCATAGGTCCCCAACCCCTCTCGCACTTTCTGACTCACAGAAACTAAATTGAGAAGGGTTCGAGATGGGTTCGAGACACCCGCGATGATTCTGTGACTATTTTGAGAGAACATTTGTCTCGCGAATTTTTTGAACATGTTCAAAATTCCAGCGACACGAGAGCGAGGCCCTGCGACTCACGCAAGGAAATTGAGAACCCCCGCGAACGTTTCGAGACATTTTGGAAACTCCCTCGCGAATGCCGTTCGCAATTTGTTGCCAACAGTCGCAGCCCAGTGAGATAGGGGTTTAGGTTAAAACAAAATCCATTTTCTGGGAAAAAAATCTGAACACACTCCTCTAAGCGAAAAGTGGAATGTTCCCTGAGATTGAAAGGGTAAAGATTTTCATACAATATTGAGGGCAGCCTTAATAACATTTTTCTTTGTCAACAGGAGTTCTGGTAACACAGTGACAATTGGTGGGACAGTGTGCACTATCCAGACTGAATCAACCGTTAAAATAGTCTGTGAGACTGAAGCACACGGACAGCCCGAGATGACCAAAGTTAGAGTCGAGGTCGGCACCAATGGAATTGCCACACAGGTGAATGGACAACAGGAGTGTATTTCACTAACGCCATGCGATCATCGCAAATGCCCAAACCGATTGCTAGACTCAAAAATCATTGCTAGTTAATAGCAAACGATTTGAAAAAAAAGAATAGATTTCACAAAACTTTTTCTCATCGCATTCTCATCGCAAACCATCTGTTTTGCGATGGATTATTTGCGATGGATTATTTGCGATGACTAACAATGCAATCGCTGAGGCCCGCTTCAAACGTCACGCTTATGCCGTGTCGAATTAAATTAAATTTGATTATTTAAAATTCGACACGGCACAAGCACGACGTTTGAAGCCATTTGGCTCGGCAAAATGAGTTCGACACGGCGGAAGATTTTAGCTCAACAGGGTCTGCCGTGCTAACTCTATTTAGTGTGGCACAAGCACGGCTTGGCTTCAAATTTAATTCCAGTTCAAAGTTGGTCCGCAATTTTGTTCACAACTAGGAATGCGCATGCTCGCAGCGCGTATGTGAGTAAAGAAATAACCAACAAACAAGTGCATCAAAATAATAAAATTGCCACGTACAATGGACAGAATGAAAACGCATGTGCACAACGTCCATGACGTGCACAATACTCATCCGCCATGTTGGATGTATTTAAGCTCGACTGGGAGTTTGCAATTAAGTTCGACGTTTGAAGCCACTGCTGTGCTTATACCGTACCAACGTCGTGCCAAGTTGAATTTAATTCGACACGGCATAAGCGCGACCTTTGAAGCGGGCCTAAGGGATCGATAAGCAAATGACAACATAAAATCAATTCATGTTGACTTTTTGTGTGTTTCATTTGTCCAAACGTTTATAATTCCACATCTGTTCACCAAGGAGTTATCTTTAGAGATGGAACAGCCCGCATTTCCCACCCTTAATGCTACAACTATGCTGATTTGCGATTCACGTTCAAGCAGCACAACGTTTTTTGCAATCGTCTTCGTCCATTGTGATTATTTTTAGTACGATTCGTGTCACTACTTACAATCAAGACGTTAACTTCTCTTAAATATTCATCTTAATATTTTGTATTTTTTTGTTTTCTTGTTACGAGTATTATTTTTAGCGATGTATTTTATATGATTGTTAAATTAAATCTAGATTGAATTTCCAGAAATTCTGAACACGCTCCTTTAAAGCCAGTATACATCATTGGTAATCTCGAAAATCAGAAATGTTCACAGATTTACGCCTAACTTACACAATATAAACATGATGACCGTTTTTTGACTGTTTTCTCAAACGTTAGACGACGTACGGAGCTGGTTTTTTGCTCAAGTTGGTTTTAATCATGCATATCTTCAATCACACAGGGGGATAAAACTATTTGTAACAGTTTACCAATCATGTATACTATCTTTAAACTGTATTAATCACTCTGAATTCATTCACTAATCTCCTAAATATATTTGCAGGAAAACGCTGACTTCTTTTACATCGACATGTGGTCTTCTCCTTACACCTGGGGCAATAAGGACCCACCACTACCAGGAGAGTTTGTAGTCATCCCTGCTGGAAAGACGGTGCTTCTAGACACGACGACACCAGTCCTGTCTATGCTTCTTATCCAAGGTCTGTGTATTCCCACGCAAAGGAAAGTTGCCAGTTAGAAGAAAAAAACCCATGCTGGACAGCTTTTCAACAGAGTACTAAAGTGATTACGTCACCCTTTGTGTGTCGCCAAAGTTACTGGGTCAACACGTAAACTCATTGAATTGTTTCCCTGTGCTTTAGCAATGGATGTTTTAGATTACCAGCCAATGTTTGTACCCTGTTACCCTGGCGATCAAGATATTTAAAAAAAATGTTTTTATCTTCTTACTACAAACTGCTTTTCTTACCCCGGGGTTCATTAACCCCGAGTTCTGTTCCCATTTGTTTCATTAACCTGGAGTTTCGTTAAACCCAGGCCGAGCTTGCGCGGTGCGGTTTCCCACTGCATGCGAATGCTCTTTACAGTGGCTGATTGCCTGTGGAACACTTAACCCTGCTTGGTTTCCCACTACAACGCTTACCCCAGGGTTTGGCCATTAACCCCGAGATTGCCATCCTTAACCCTGGTCACTGGCAGGGTTAACGAACCTCGGGATAACGACTGAATTTTTTGTCTTTATATGAGTCATTTATAGCACACGTGAAGTTTCATGGAAGGAGAGTGTTTTTTCCCTTAGCAAAAAAATTACCATGTTTACAAAAGGTTTTCCCCTCATCACCCGTACAAATGTATTTTAACCCACATCTCAAAATAAGGTTTGCTGAGTTCCGACTAATTTTGCTTAATCGCGTCACTTTTATCCACAGGTGGTTCAGTGATTTTTGACGAGGCCGACATCGAACTTCATGCTCAGAACATCTTGATCGTCGACGGCGGTCTACTACAAGTGGGCACGGAAGACGAACCGTTCCAACATGAAGCGACTATCATGATGCACGGCCACGTTCGCTCCATCGAGCTACCGCTATTTGGGGCCAAGACACTGGCTGTACGCAATGGAACCCTGGATCTACACGGTATGGGGGGAATTTCGTGACACTGCCAAATTTAGTTTCAATTTACTTTTTTCATGTATTGCCAGGGAAATTAATCAGAAATTGATTTAGCTTGCGTCGGGGAAAATGAATGTTAATTAAGGTTTGTTTTTCCAATCCCCGTTGCGAAATGATTCCAACCGGCCATTCAACACCGGCTAGCTCGGCGGTCGAGTAATTAGGACGTCTGCCTTGTTTGCAGGAGGTCGTGGGTTCGAGTCCCACCTGAGCACGCTATGAAGTTTTTCCTAGTGTCTTGGGAAAGCACTGAGTATACAGTGTTAATAATTACGTCGGGTAAGGGCAAAACAAACCTTAATTAACGTTCAGTTTCCCCAACGCAAGCTAAATCAATTTCTGGCAAAACGATTGTATGAAATTTGTATTGTGAATAAAAAAACCTAAAATTTTCTTTTTTTGTCCAGGCAAGCCAATTCCAATGACATGGACTCGCTTAGCGGAGACGTCAAGCAAAGGTGATACCACGATGAAACTAGAACGGCAAGTAACTTGGAAAGCTGGGGATGAGGTTGTCATTGCGTCTACAGGAAATCGCCACAGCCAGTATGAGAACGAGAAAATCACACTCACAGGTAAGTTTGGATTATTCTGAAAAATTCTAACAAATCCTTTGGATTTTTTTTGAAATTTTGGAGCTTTGGCAATTCACTGATCATTTCTATTAAGGCCCTTGAAGAAACCCAGACGAACATTTCTGTTCTGCAGGATTCTTTTGGCACTGTTATTATCGCTGCCATCAGTAAATCGCCAGAACCATTTTGCTTCAACTAGGTGGCTGCCTGGCCAAGGCGCACAACCCTATTAGCACTTAGATTAAGGCATTTCCCCTAACAGCTCTCCAGGGGCCAATTTCATGGCGCTGCTTAAGCGCGAGCTGAAATCGTATGCTTACTGTAGCAGAAAAGTTGTGCTAAATTTAAGGCTATTTCACGGCCGCGGCGTGCTTAAGTCTGCGTGTGCTTGGAAACGGGCATTGTTGCGTCACGAGTGTTTAGCAAATTTTGCCTCTGAAGCTAGCAAACGTTTGCCAGTGCTTAAGGTTACGGTCTCCATGAAATAGCCGGAGCTTCCGTTAGCAGAAAATCGGCTGCTAAACAGCTCCATGAAATTGGCCCCAGATATCACTCGGGCTTACAAATCAATTGATATTAAGTGTCTTGCCCGTAGACCAAAAACATGTTGGCGCTAGTGAGGCTCGAACCCACAACCTTTTCATCATGAGCATGTCTCTGTTCCCACTACACCGTAGTTCTCTGTTTTCATTCTTTTCCACAATTTTCTTCTCCAGATGTCTCCACGGATGGAACTGAACTGACATTCACCCCACCGTTAGAGTACGACCATCTTGGCATTATGCAAGACGTAGAGGGCATCACCCTTGAAATGCGGGCTGAAGTGGGCCTCCTGACACGTAATGTCAAAGTCCGAGGATACGTCCAGAGAGAATGGAATGAGAAGATTGAGGCTTGTCCGAGAGACTTTGACACAGGTAAGCAAGGGTTCTAGCTGCGGACTTTGGACGGACTTTGTGCATTTTAAGTATCATTATTGGGGAAAAATGTTCTTACAAAAATTATTTTTTATTTCCTTGCAGGGCAATTTGCTACTCAGACGTGCTTCCTGGGAAAGTTGGGTGAAGAAACTGGCAGCGATCAATTTGGTTCCCAAATCATGCTATTTGCGGCCGAACCAGACAAACAGCTAGTCAAAGGCCGCATTGAGTATGTAGAAGTCACCCACGCAGGTCAAGCGTTTCGTCTCGGGCGCTACCCAATCCATTTTCACATGAGCGGCGACGTCACCGGATCGTATGTACGCGGATGCGCAATCCATAACACGTTCAATCGTGCCGTTACTATCCACGGCGTGCATAACCTTCTGGTCGAACACAACGTGGCGTATAATGTCATGGGGCACGCGTACTTTCTGGAAGACGGTATTGAGACGGGAAACATAATCCAATACAACCTTGGCGTGTATGTTCGCCCCAGCAGTAGTTTACTAAATGTTGACATCACTCCAGCGACTTTCTGGGTCACTAATCCAGATAATATCGTCCGGCATAATGCCGCGGCCGGAGGCTCACATTTCGGTTTTTGGTACAATATGCCAAAGAACCCTGGCGGACCTTCGTTTACAACGAGCATCTGCCCGCGTAATGTCCCGCTCGGAGAATTTCAAAACAATACCGCTCATGCTCAGGGATGGTACGGACTATGGGTCTTCCCAACGTACTATCCTAAAAAGGGTGGGATTTGCAATGGAGGGGAAGATGAGCCTGCCAAATTTTACTCCCTGTATGCCTGGGAGACGGAACGCGGTGCCGAGGCTGTCGACGTCGGTTCTGTTCAGTTCCACGACTTTGTTGTCTCGGACGCAGATAAAGCAGGCGTTGAATACCAACACATTGACGCCCCTTGGGGTGAAAACGGTGCACTTGTGAAAGACCTGATAGTGGTTGCTTACAGCGAAATATCAAAAGATAAAAAAGAAGAGAAATGTACAGAAACCGGTGTCACAGGTCCGCAGAGTGATCGATTGAGCATTGACGGGGCAAAGTTTATCAACTTCGACCAGGATCGCTGCGCGACGTTAGCCTACTGCTCCAAATGCAGGCCATACCAAGGGGGTTTCTCAGTCAGAGTGCAAAACCTGGAATTCCTAAACTCTCCAAACCTAGCCGCTTTCAAGTGGGAACACGAATGCTGGTTTGAGGACCTGGACGGGTCTTTGACAGGCAGCCCTAATCATATCGTTCTGCCGAGCAATCCGAATCTTCCGCTAAGCGCTTGCAAACAAGAGGCCAACTACAGTCTTGGAGTAGTACAGGGCTCGACATGCGACAACACGATCAGTTTACACCGTATGGCTTTTAATAATCCTCGACCTTCCTCACTAAGATACAAGGACGCCCTGTTTACGAATGCGCACGGCACCAGCAGCGTACCTTTTCGCGAGAGACGTCTAACACACGGGAACGGCTGGATGGTCACCCTTATTAACGGGGACAACTACAACCTCGCCTTTCGAGACGTTGAGCAAGTCACCAATATCACATACAATGCCAGATTCTACAGTTTTGGAGACGGAGATTTCGTACTGATAAACCATGAATTGACGCAGAAACCGGACCGCTTTGGCATGAATGGACAATTAAAGAACACTACAAAAGAATTTCCAACGTATGCTGCAAACCAAAACAGGGACATCTACTTTGAAAATGACACAAAAATTATGACGTACATAGGTAAGTGCTTTTCTATTTACTGAACGTGCAAATATTTTCACCTTTATACATTTGTGAATTTTAAACAGACATTTCATGCATTTTTGCTTTTGCAGTTGCTTCCAGACCAGTTGTACACTGCAAAATCTTTTGCATTTTCTCTCCCACCGTCTGATGTATTAATTGCCAATTTTCTTGTTTGTTGGGCATTACCAAACTTAATTTAGTGCACCCACTGATTTCATTCTGGAATGGTTATTTATTAATTTTTTTAGGGATAATGACCTAGGAGCCACTGTGGTAAATTCATATAATACAAACATGGACAAATCGCCATGGGTTTCGGAAATCTGGATGCAGTGAAAACAACTTGGCTCCACCAGGATTCAAACCGCAGAGCTTAACGTGCAGATGCCCTACCAATTGAGCTATGAAGCCAACAGGTGGTCTCGAATCACGGTAGTGCAGTTGTTCGTCACTGATTGGGATTGGGTATCACGCGAGCTTAGCAAGACCTACAGAGGGATAGACCCTTCAATGAGAAAACCACGCCTCTAATACCATGTGGTACCTTCCATAACCAACCAGCCAGTACCATGGCCGAGCGGTTTGGTGCATTGAATTCTATGGTTGTGGGTTCGAATCCTGGCCGCAACTAAGGTGCGTGTGCCCTTGGGTAAGGCACTTTGCCATAAGTTGCCTCTCTCCGCCCAGTGGTAAATGGGTACCGGCAAGGGTCGCAGCCGTTGCGCGCTTGTGTGTCAGGCTGCCGGGGCTGCGTACTCTCCAGGCTGCGTACTCCCCAGGGAGTTGTGCCCAATGACCAGGGTGATAATGTGTAAAGCGCCATGAGTATCCCACAGGATAAATATGTGCGATATATAAGATGCCATTATCATCTTATTTTACAGAGGTCACTTAAGACATGACGTAGAATCTGTAAAGATATGGTTATTTCAAGTCACTTGAAATGTTGACACTCCGGTTGACAGATATTTCATATCATTTTGAAACAACCCTATTTCAGTGTCAGGTAAAGGACAGACCTCTCCTGTTAACATCGACATCTACCCCAACGTGTACCGATGTTTCTACAAGGATTGCCTCCCAACTGTACCGACACCACCGCCAGTTATCCGGCCTGGGAACTCTAAGCTGTGGTCTGATGTGGCATCGTGGGAAAGCGGCAAACTACCTGCAGATGGCGAGGATGTGACAATATCGCCTTGTGAGTTACTTCGATTTGAATATCTTTTAACAATATGATGCCATCTTTGTAGGAAAAATGCTACTGCGAATGTGCTGCATCTTAAACGCCATGAGGTACGCGCACGCACATCCTGGAAAATGTTCAAAATTCGCGCGCGAGTTGCTCGAAATTTGTTTGAAATACGTCCATCCGATGCGCGTCACAAAAAATTACGCACAAGATCCTGATGCACGTGGCAATTTGTAGGAAGTGACGTTATTTGAGAGTGATCAATTCTTTCACTTTCAGCCGTGTGGATGGTAGCGGACGTCCCACTCCCAGTCATGAATAAGCTGACTATCTACGGAGCCTTAGAGATCGAGGACTCCCAGGACAACAAGCTTGAAGCCACATACATCTTGATCCAAGGAGGGCGTTTAGTCATTGGATTCAGCGAGGAGAAGCCATTCCAACATGAGATGAAGATCTTGCTGACTGGACATCATCTGACGCCTGATCAGCCACTGCCCAATGGACCCAATCTAGGAGCCAAAGCTCTTGGTTAGTATTGGCGTTGTTGTTGAGACCTTTCTGAGACTTTTAAACTAATCAAAGTAATTCACCACTTGTACGATAAAAACGAGGCTTTCCTGGCATACGTCATATTAATATTTGACAATGGAAAAATGTCAACGTCACAGCAACCGACATGGTAATGACGCGAGGGAGTCATTGTTCATGCAAGGAAAGCCTCGCTGTTTTGTCAATATGGCGGTTCCGTGCAAGTGGTGAATAAGGTGCTAAAGTCAAATGTCACCCCTTGTGTACGTACATTACATACCTTACGTGGACTGGCGAACAAAGGAGGTCCACGCTTGGCAACGGAAAGTGACGCTATGTGGACTAGCACACGTCCGCAGTCGGGTTGTCCAAGCTTTCAAAACAAGGTTAGGTGTCAGGGTGGGAGTGATTTCACTCCAAATTCCTTTATTGAAGCGATGCACGTCAAATTTGCACGCAAATTTAATATCCAAATGCTGAAAATTAATCAAGACATTTAATATGAATAGGGTTCGAGTACCATAAGTTGCCAAATATATTTTAAGAGTGAGTGATCATAAAGTCAATTGCAGCACTTGTTCATGTTTTCTTAATTCTGCAGGTGTATTTGGAGGTTTGGACCTCCACGGCAAAAACCGCAGCGTGTACTGGACTCAGCTCGCAGCTACCGTCATCCCAGGAGATACAACGCTAACTGTAGTGAATGAAACTGATTGGACGGTTGGCGATGAAATCGTCGTGGCAACTACCTCCTATGAAGCTTGGCAGACAGAGACGTTCGTCATTGAAGCGGTTGTCGATGGCTCTACTTTCAGTATCAACGGGAGCTTTGCATTCAAACATATTGGTGAGTTAACATTCTGAGCTGTACCAAGCTATAAATGAAATACAAAAGTTTTCTCCGCTTTTGAGAGAGTTGGAATTTTCACCACACAGTAGCTTTATGCAGTCACGCATAATGAAGCTGTTATTTGAATATTTCGATGTCAACTTAATTACGAAAGAAATTTTGATTTGACTGAGAACGTTTAGACTGAGAAAACCCTAATAACCTCAACTACAAAAAGTACGCTAAAGTCTTCACTGTAATAAAAATAAATTGCTGAAAATTTATTAATTTTGGAAAAAGTAAAATTTAGATTTTACATTTTATGGCTTTTTCGTAGAATTTGTGCTCCTGTATACATAGAAAATGTGAAATTTATGTGGCAATCTTTGCAATTTTTAGGTAAACTTTGAGGCATAAAATGACAGTTGACTGATATGCCGACTTTTTAGACCGCTCCCCCTCCCCCATCGTACGCATATTTCGTGACGTCACCAAAAAATTCTTTAACATTGGGTGTACGCATTGGCTCCAATCCCCTCCTCCGTGCGTACATACTTTATGGATGGCACCTTTGGGGGAAAATATAAGTAAAGAAAAAAGTAAAAAATAAATTTAAAAAATACTTTTTCAAAAAGGTTCAAATGCATGGCTGCAAGTAAGGCTGCATCCCAATTACTTACTGTGGCTTTGGCTGTTGCTATGCTGTTGCTATGGCAGTCAATGGCAGTCCTTAGCAACAGCTAGCATAGCAACAGCCAAAGCCAGTAAATTCAGGTTCAGAGTACTTTAAACCTAACACAACAATGGCTGTAGTGTTTAACATTTTTGATCACACATTGAATAACTCGACAAAAATATTAGGAATTGCCGTTTTGAAAAGGTTATGAATGGACTTTATTATGTAGGAGCACTAATTTTGCACAGGAAAGGTTTCAAAACTGCCGTATTATTTTCCAATCGATCTAGCTCACACCACATCTGACTACACACTTGCTGCTGAAGTTGGACTTCTGACTCGTAACATCAAAATTGAAGGCAATGATTATGAGCAGCTCTTCACAGAATCATTTGGAGCTCGCGTTCTTGTTGGCCAATTTGTACAGGATGGAACAGAATATAAAGGTATGTTTATCACCAAACATGAGATGAAAGCTATATGGTCTTCATCGGGATTCGAACCTGAGACCACTGATTCATTGTGAAGATGCTCTACCAGCTGAGCTATGAGGCACAGTGGTATACTCCGTCAGGTTTTCCCAAGACCTCTGAAACACTGGTCAGATGTTCTACCAGATGAGCTATGAGGCACAGTGGTATACCCCCTCGGGTTTTCCCCAAGACCTCTGAAACACTGGTCAGATGTTCTACCAGCTGACCTATGAGGCACAGTGGTATACTCCCTCAGGTTTTCCCCAAGACCTCTGAAACACTGGTCAGATGTTCTACCAGATGAGCTATGAGGCACAGTGGTATACTCTGTCAGGTTTTCCCTAGGAACCCAAAAAGTGAGCTAGACAGAATATTTCTTAGAATTGGCTTGAGACTTTTGAATTGGACTTGATATCATTCGCAAGATACAACATTTTGCAGATTCGTGGAATAAGAGTGTAAAATATCTCAAAAAAGGTTGGTAAACTAGCCTGAACAAATTTTACCTACATAGATGCATCAATGCTTCAGAAAACCTTGAAAATCTATATATGGATTTTGTATACGAGTGAATGGTAAACAAATCCTGTGCACGGGACTTATTTAGAAACCCACCTTCAGTTGTCAATTTTTTACCTGAGTGGGATGGTTAGCCCCCGGCACTAGAGCCACTTCTGAAGAGTTTCTGGAGTATTTTTTGCTTTACGCACAGGTGAGACGTGGTTTTGTTGACACTGTTGACGTCATCTCTCATTCGGTCTATATAGACAATTCCCAGGCATATTTTTTACCAGACTTTCCTTCTCAATTGTTTGGCAGGATACGCACGTATCTCAAACGTCGAGTTCTTCCATTCCGGCCAGGAGGGCTGGTCCGACCCATACGACCCTCGCTACTCCTTGTCATTCCTAGACATCGGCGACATCACCGACGATTCTCCATCCTCCGTTAAGGGTTGTAGCTTCCATAACGGTTTCAGTCCAGCCATCGGAGTCTTTGGCACCAACGGACTGCGTCTACAAGACAATGTAGTTCACCATACCGTAGGACCAGGTCAGTTTAAAATATTTTTGAAAATGCGATTCAGTAGATAGTATGTTCAATATCAAGGGTTGCATTCCTGTGTATTATTCTCGTTACTCCGGAGTAATGCGCGTACATTGCACGAATGATTGAATGGTCATCGTCAAGATGACTGTCTCTTGCCATGACTGCACATAATAATGCTGTTTCACAGCTAAAAGGAAACTGAAGAAAATACAGACATATGAAATTTGCAACCATGAGAACTTTTACAGAATTTTTGATGCTAAGTATTTTTGCCCATTCACGACGTGTTATGCACTATATACTAAGCGTGTTTCCAGAGGCATCTGCCTAGTATGCAGGAGGTCATGGGTTCGAGTCCCGCCCGAGTATGCTATGAGTTTTAGCGTGTCCTCGGAAAACGCACTTGGTATATAGTGCATACCACGTACTGAATGGGCAAAAATACTTGAGCCAGTGGTTGCTTCAGCATACAAAAATGCATACTTCCCATTTCGGGGACGAGAGCATACTCTTGCTGCTGGGCAATTCCGGAAATTCAAATTTACACTTTTGAGGGCTTGTAATGCTTCACGTATTCAAGTTGTTTGATTTTAAACACATGTTCTTCAAGCATCATTGATGGAAGTGTAATTCCTGAAAAAGTGATTGCAATGCCATTCTCATTAAGTGTGAAGGGTCCCCAAAACCCTCAGTTCCGGACGTACTCAATGAGTATGCTTGAAACCGAGATATTTTTGGATGTACCACGCATATTAAGAATGGCATTACAATCAGTTTTTCAGGAATTACACTTCCATCAATGATGCTTGAAGAACATGTGTTTAAAATCAAACAACTTCAATACGTGAAGCATTACAAGCCCTCAAAGTCTCTGAAGTGTAAATTTGAATTTCCGGAATTGCCCTGCTCCGAGTGTTGTTTCTCTCACAGTTTGCACGCGCAGGAGTACTACTCATAAACATGAGTACGTGACTGAACGCAGCCACAAGAAGTTACCATACCTTGTACATAAAAACAAGTGTCCCACTCTCACGGGTCGATAGTTGATTATTATTATTAATATTTATTATTATTATTTTGGAGCATTTCAAATCCTGTATACGTACTTTAATTACCCTCTTGCACCATAAAAATATCCTTAGTTCCTACCAATTAAATGTTTTGAACCTTTCCAGGTGTGATCGTTGAGGGCGAGAGAAACCAACTCGTCCACAACCTAGTGACATTGGTGGTCTTCCCCGGTACCTACCAAGACCGATTTGAGGAAGAAAACTTGTATTGGAATGGAGGCATCGAAGTCGAAAAAGCCAATAAAGTCATCCTTGTTGACAACACTGTTGCTGGCTCAGAAAGAGTGGCATTCAAGATTAAAGGTTTTTGAAATTATTATTATAACGTCAAACGAGCAACAAAAGAAATGCAAAAACAAAATCTCCATTTTTTTTTTATAAAAATAAAAAAGGCAATTTGACAGTGGGAATTTTCAGCAAACAGAAGCTTTATGCAGTCATGCATAATGAAGCTGTTATGTGAATATTTCGGCGTCAACTTAATTAAACAAAATTAAAATTTTGATTAAACTGAAAATTTGCGTTTGTTTTTTTCCAATATATGCTAGTAACCGGGACGGACACTTGTGTTACATTTAAGGGCCGTCCCGGTTACGAGCGTATATTGGAAATTTGTACACAGGGTTTTTAGAAAGGCATGTTGTCACACTATTTGTAACCATTTTTGGGTCTAAGTTATCTCTTCAGAACAACTTAAACTTATTTCTTTTATTTTGAGACCAGACAAAGGTATTTCCTCGAAAATATGGTCTGTGTTGCCAAAATGCCCCCTTTACTGTGAAAAAATGCCCTTTTTAACAGTTTACCAATCATGTGTTCTACCTTTTAAAGGCGAGAGTTGTTCGGACGCGGCCAATCAGGAGACCAACTGGAGGGGTAACGTTGGACATTCAACACTCCACGGCATTCATATTTTCCACATCAGTCAACCGAGATGCACCAAGATTGCAAATTTTCTCATTTACAAGAGCTGGGACTTTGGAGTTTACTTTCAGGTAATAAAACAAAAATAATAATAATAATAACTAACAACATTTGAGCTGGCAATATTATATTTAAAGGAGCGTGTTAAGATTTTTTTCAAAAAATGGATTTCGTTTTAACCTAGAAATCATATAAAATACCTCCCCATATTACATCTCGATGTGGAAGCAAAAAAAGGTTGGTGTAATCACTGCATGCTTTATAGAACCTAATACATGTAAATTAGTTTACTAAACATTGGTGGTTGTTTGACGATATTCTTGAAAATATATGGATTGATAACACCCATGGGAAACACAAATGTCACTGTCGTGGAAACACTTGGAGGAAATCACTGAAGCAGAACAGTCTTGAAAACGATTTCAAAGTGATTGGTTGATGATCAGTGCCTTGTTGCCCACAAATTCACTGTATTCAACAAAATTCTGTTCTGAGCAAAAATCTTATGTTTCTTTTTGGTGAGTTTTCTTTGCATTTCATTGGAAAGCCCTGTTATTCCTCTTTACGATGATGTGTCATTTGTTATGATTAAGCAATTGGGGGATGTGCAGCACAGCTGAATACGGGGGCGGGTGTAAAGTGAAATGTCACAAATTGCATTGCTATTGTCAAAAAGTGCATTGACACATTCCCATCCTCCAAGCAAAAGGGGAATGTACTACATGAAATAGCAGTGAATTTTGTGACATTTCACTTTCCACCCACCCCTGTATTCCGCTATACTGCACATCTCCCAATTGATTAATCATAACAAATGACACATCACTATAAAGAGAAATAACATGGCTTTCAAATGATACAAAATTCAAGGGAAATGATTTAGTAACAAGAGAGAAATCGTCAGTCAAACTTGACTTTCCGAACTTTTTTTGAGAAGTTTATTTACTACTCACAAAAGGTTAGGGTTATTGGTGTGGTTAAATTTTAGATTTTTTTTAAAAATGACTGTTTTTACCTATTCTTGTGACAAGGTGTGTCTGTCTTTCAGACAGTCTAATTATATACAAAATCATTCAAGCAGAATGCATACCCTCAGTATTAAAAATATCTTGTACACCCCAGAATATCCCTAACATATTGTGAGTAGTGTATTTCATTGAATAAATGTTACTTTTAAGGCGCAAAGCCATCTAACTGTAACTGCAATATTGCACTTTCTACCCAGATCCGATCCAACGTTATCATGTCCAAGTTGACCCTAGTGGACAACAAAGTGGCCGTAGTGCCATTGGTGATCGGCCCTAGTCCTCTCAGACACATAACGGCAGATCTGTTTGTCCGGATGGAGAATTCTCTTATCGTTGGTGTTAGCGAATCGTTCGACTGTCAAGCGGATGCAGTAAGTGGCCATTGGTTACATGTAGAGCGTGATCCAAAACTGGTAGACACTGGATGAAGATTTCAAAATTTCTGAAAAATTAATCAAAAAAATTTCTATCTGAAAAGAAACGTCCATATTTTACAATCATATTACAAAAATGAACAGAATAAATTTGACTGGGCACACTGTGCCATCACATTTTTAAGAAATAGTTGAAAATGCATGTACAAAATGACATTTTGGGTCAATTTTATCGATTTCTGTCCCTCATGCATAAAAAACAACCTCCGCATAAAACTGTAAAGTCAATTTCAACTTGTGATAAACTGGGTGTGTGATTAACATCAGTAGCAGGTAAACAAACAGGTTCACTTTAGTTTTCATTTGTTGTTGACTAAGGAAAGGCATTTGTCTCTTGATTTCCGTCCCTCACGCGTCAGGGACGGAATTGGATCACGCTCTGTACTTTTAGGACTTTGTTCCTTATTGACCCCTTGCGTATAGAGTGGTTTCACAGCTGTCACGGGTAACTAAACATCTCCTGTGTTTGTCCTCCAGATTGGAAGAGAACAATAGAGCCTGTGCTTGTCTGCTAGCAGCCACGTGTGTTTTCCCACGTGGCTCTATTGTTCTCTCCTAATCTGGAGGACAAATACTGGAGGGTCGTGACCTTTGACCCCATGTAAAAGCGCCCTGTACATCATTTTGGGTTTAAGTTTTGACGTGTCAATGTTTACTCAATGTGCGTGCGCGTTGTGCCTCTGGCGGTCGTAACGCAGTTTATTTAACCAATGGGAACCTTATTACAGCGCATTACATGTTTTAGAGATAATCCAACTCTGTAATCTTAGCCCCAGTTAGAAGACAATACTTTGCTTGCTCTTATGCTCTACACTGAAAGATATCTTCAACATAAACCCTAGTATCATCATTGACTTCCTCAAATCATCCCAACTCTACCACATTTTGTAAAACCCTACTCCATTCTTCACTTTTTCAAACAACACTAATGAGGGACTCATCCTGGGGTTTACTCTGCTCCAGGGTTGATTTCCCTGAAATAAAACCCACTCATGTTACTGTACTTTTTAGTGTTTCTTCAATCTTGTTGAATATATCACTTATTTTCAATTAACAACTGATCCCAAGTTCATATATATATTTTCTATTTAATTATCTTTGATTAATATGAAGCATTTTATATATTAACATGGTCCTGCCATGAATATGGCCGTTGATGCCGACATGGCGTTAAACCCCTAACTCACTCACTCACTCACTCACTCCAACTCTGTAATGCACATCTTATCGATTCTCAGGTAGAACCAGAGAATGCCAGGCAGAGCTCTGGGGTCCGAGGACCCCGTGCTCCAGGTGGGGGTCACGCAGGTTTCATGTGGGCGAGCTTTGTAGGAGGGCCCAATCTTGCCCCTCGCATGAGCTTTATACAAGCCAGTGACTACCCTACGATCGATGGAGTTAGCAAGTTGGAGAGTAAGTATACTATCCTAAAACAACCAAAATTCACTGCTATTGTCATGCAGTGCATTCCCCTTTTGCTTGGAGGATGGGAATGTGTCAATGCACTTTTTGACAATAGCAGTGAATTTTCGGACATTTTACTTTTCACCCACCCCTGTATTCCGCTATACTGCACATCCCCCAATTGATGAATCATAACAAATGACACATCACTGTAAAGAGGAATAACGGGGCTTTCCAATGATACCAAATGAGGAGTTTACAAAATAATTCAAGCGGAATGCATACCCTCAATAAAATATCTGCGCGCACCCCACAATATCCCTAACTTATAATGATTTTGTCTTCATCTGTAGATGTGGCTTTCCATAATTTTGGCGAGCACTGCCGCAAGACAGATGCAGCTATCATGACTAATCCTAGCAGTGAGAGTTCCCAGCATCCTCTGGTCGTCTCAGGGATAACATTGGAGAGTGTTGAAGAACAACAGAAGGTTTATATACACAGACCAAATGTGGGGTAAGTTTTGTAGAATTTCATAATTTGACTCAATGATCCATGACTATCAAACAAGACGATGTGAAGGAAAACTCATGTGAAGTTGTGTTGTGTAACTCTATTGTGAAGAGTTAAGGGATTCCCCGGTGTCTCTGGCCGTCGGCTGCCAGTGGCACCACCCACCTATGTATCTCGATGTTAGTATTAGGTTCTTAAAACCTATTATAATATACAGCCGTGGGGTACCGTGGCCGAGCGGTTTAGGTCATTGACTCGCAATCATAGGTGAAAACTTGGGGTTGCAGGTTCGAACCTCCCCACGGCTATGGTACCTGTGCCCTTGGGCAAGGCACTCAACCACACTTGCTCCATCCTTCGGAAGGGATGTAAAGCCGTTGGTCCAGTGTGTTAGGTAATGGAAACGCACTCTAAAGATCCCAGAGCATTCTTTCGTAAAGAGCAAGGGGGAGCATCCCCGGTGTCTCTGGCCATTTCTAATTATAATTAGAATTCTTCATGGGTTTCCTCACGCTTGCGAGTGACAGTGCAATGAGCACTATTGAGGAATCCTTGGTATGAATACCAGAAAGAAATAATAATAATAATAATAGCCCCTTTGAACATATTCACATGGAATGTGGGCTATATAAGTGAATGAATTTTATAATTTTATAATCTTTAAATTCTGTTATTATTTTATTTTTTTAAATTTAAGATGTAGTCCAATTGTTTTTTAAGGTATACATTTTTCTGGATGTTGTCCAGTAAATTTGTTTTGGTCTAGTATAATGTTTGAGTCACTAACACTGCTCTGTTTCACCAGAAGTTGGCACCAAGTCTTTTTAAAGAAAATCTTTTCAAAAAGAACAAATTCTATGCTTTAAATTGTGTCCAGTTTAAATTGTGTCCAGTTTATTAAGCCACAATATTTAGAAGTACCTCACTGAATGTGGCCATGTCTAAATACACAAATCTGGGTTTAAATTCAAATGACTCAAAATTAATCCCATCTAAAAATGTTAACATATAACTCTCCATAGTAACCACCATGTTCTCAAAAAGCTACAATCGCCTATTTTCATACAAATAGTGTTTATACCCAAGAACATCAGGGCTAGCTTTAAGTGGATGGTCTCATATGGAATGTGGCAAAATAGTCATTGTGAGTATTCCAACCCAATAAAGTAGTGACACACCTTTAATAAATAAGATTTTTATCAAATGATAACATTTTATTTGTTTTTATATTTCTTCCTACCCAAGCTCTGTGAATCCCTCCGACTGCGTCGACATGGACTGCGACGGCCTGAAGAAAGCCATGATCCGTGACTTGGACGGTACTCTGCTCGGGTCCGTGGGCACAGTTATCCCCAAGTCAGAGTTTGAGTGGGATGGTGACCCACGGCGTGGGTTGGGCGATTACCGCATACCCAAAGTCATGTTGACTAGGCAGGGTGGGGCCAGAATACCAGCCGAGGAAAAGGCTCCGAATAAAGGTAAAAGTGTTAATAACAAATGGTACCAAACACCACATGATTTTATTTTAGTCCAAAATGGTATTTTCTATAAGAAATTAAAGGCACAGGCTCGTCAGCAATGCGCGCGCCAAATTTGTGGCACGAAATACGCAGCTCCATGCCTTTTCTATGGAGCTACGTATTTCGTGGCACGAATTTGGCGCGCGCGCTTTGCTGACGAGCGCGCATTGCTGACGAGCCTGTGCCTTTTAACTGAAGGGGGTTTTCTAAAAAAGTATTTGGCAAAAGCCTTTTTTACCATTCAACTCAACACAAAAACCTTGCATGGATTTTTCAAGTTTTCAGAAGTATTACTGCACCTACATGTATGTGGCTGAAATTTCTACAGGGCAGTTTTATCAACATGAGCTTCTAATCACAAGTGGAACTACAGTTCACCAATCGTGTGTTCTACCTTAAAGCAGCGCTCTTTCCCTTTCATAAAACCCATTGACCTAGCAAAACAAACCTCAAGCTAACCTACCGATTCGTTTGCTAATAATAACAGCGCTAGGAGTACCCTGCAGGTGGCCTCAATGTACAGAAATACTTAGAATTACTCAATAAGCACTTGTTTTATATTTCTTTTGACAGGAATTTATCGTGGAACCAACAACGAGTGCGTGTATAAATCAACCTGGAATGCATACGAGTGCCACGGCATTGATTACATGATGCTAGTGATTGAAAGTATGGATGCTGACACCG
The DNA here is from genome assembly GCA_037783545.1 of Henricia sp. BOLD:AAB3569. NCBI lineage: Eukaryota > Metazoa > Echinodermata > Asteroidea > Spinulosida > Echinasteridae > Henricia > Henricia sp. BOLD:AAB3569. The sequence goes on along the minus strand of JBBELK010000009.1, from coordinate 3,437,318 downwards.
AAGTCCGTCGCTTATCACCATTGGCTTTGTACACGGACTCCTACGTTGATTTGATCAATGGACCTATGGACCATGGATGGTGTAATGGGTGGGTAGCAGAAATATACTAAAAAAATCAAACAAACACATCTATGTCATATGAAAATTTAGAAGATATTCGTAAAAGTTATGTATGTTACACAGATGTCTGGCAGATGAAATTGATGCAGATGAAATTTACAATGCTTCACATGAATGGTGTCAATTTTTGCTGCTCCGGAGTGTCTAATTTGCAAAAACATTGAGAGTTGCAAAAATGTCGGGTTTTTTTCTTGCCAATATTAACAACAAACCGTAAACTTTGAAGGCCCTAAAGATGATCTGGGAATAAAACCATTATAAATCAAAAGAAAGACATCAACAAACTCATCCTAAGAAATTTCAACTCTGTTAAATGTACCACGTCTTCTAAAAACATGAAAATTCATATGCGTTTTACCGGTCTTGGCTGGGTCTTTTAAATATTCGTTCTCAGTCGGTCGCATACTCTGTGGCTCGCGTCTGTGGCACGCATTTTTTTACAGCATACAAGGAGTACGGAAATACTTTTACGAACATCTAGTAAAATTTCAGATAACAGCAGGTGTGCAGTTCTCTTTTTCTTGAATATATATAGCTGAAATTTCTGCAGCATTCTTCTTTGGATATGTAATGCCCTTATTTCAGGATTTCGTAAAAAGTTTAATCTGGCAAATGATACATTAGGCCTTTAAAAACTACAGGGGAGGGGGTTAAGGGGTCTGGCTTTTAGTTAAGGGCGGGGTTGTGGCTCTTACTGTGTGCCGAAAACACGGGGTTCAGAAATTTAGGTGCTTTCTCCTGCAATATAAGGCACTTTAGGGATTTTTTATTTAATATTAAGGTTTCAGGAGAGGGATTTTTAATACAATATTTTTTTTTATTTCTTTATTAAACAAGGGTGGGGTTGCAACTCCATCAACCCCCTCCAGATCCACCACTGACTATAAATTTCTGTATTTCACTGTTCGCAGATACACATGTCAAGAACGCATCAGCACGTTCTACACACTGATCGCTACAGGCAAAGATTACGAGGTTTACTTCACTAGTACTAACCCTCAGAACACCAGGCTGCACCTGCTGAACTCGGACCAGACACAGGCAGTGGTCCTTGGCATCTGGTACATGAAACCGGAGCGTTTGGATGTCTACAACAAAGTGAGTTCTCATGTTTAACCATATGTGACCGACTCTGGCAAAACCCGACGCTTCTCGGCATTTCCCATTACGTGATATGGGCCTACAACCTTAAAAAATGGCCTCTGGGACCAACTTGAAAATTTGGCAGAATCAACTTTGGGATACATTCAAGATTTGTTTTGTTGTTTGAACTGTCTTAAAATTCCTCATATTATTGACAAAAAATTAAATAATCAACTACTAGTAGTTTGTCAAACTTTAAAGACCAATAGCTCCATTTCACTTTTTCTGATCTGTCATACTTTAATTGGTCATAACATTGCCAAAAATGATCAGAATTTTCTCAAACATGTTTTAAAAGATACCTTTTTGTATGCACACTAAGCTGATACCAAAACTTAAATTTTGAATTTTCATCACAAGTGTTGGGTTTTGCTGATGCCGGTCACATATGTGTGGAAGGTCTGCCAATTATTTGAATATTCACTCAAATATTTGAATCATGATTTTCGTATTCGAACAATTGAAAAGGTTGATGAGTAATGAGTTGATTAGTAAATTGGGAGAGAAATGAAATGTATCTTTTTTTACAAGAGTATTATTTGGTGTAATTTGGTCTAACAATGGTTCTCCAAATGCATGCAATCATTGGACTAAATTTTTGCATTTGTTGATTGATCGTACTGCATTAAAATTATTATATAACGCCCAGGTTGATCCTTGTGATCTGATTGGATGATAGCGGGTCACATGTCGTTCAATATTTAATCCATTTAATGCTACGTCACTAACCCTGCAATTTTGTTCCATTTGCTGTGCAATTTTGTTACACTGCACGGTGCGTCCGCGCCCACTGTATAGTGCTTGTTCTCCCAAACAATCGTGGATGTTTTAGGGAGGTCTAACAAAGAGAATAGACTATGTCCAAACAAAAGAGGAACAAGAGGACGTCCGCGATTGTATGTGGATTCGCACCTGCCTGCACATGCGCGTGTACAGTATCGTATGTGTATGACTACATGTGCGTGTCGAATGTATGACGCGAGCGTGACCAGTGAACGTGACCTCTGACACAAACACTTTTTTACAACTCACAATCGACATGGCTGGTTTTGACGATGAAATAAACTTGAGGGGTCAGCCTGAATAATTTGTAAAAAAAAAGTAGGATGACAAGGATCTACTTAGGCGTTATATAAAACAATTAATGAATGTTTAAGTTCATGCAATTCGTTGAATGGAACATTCCATCTTTCACCTCATGAAAATATTCCTCCCATTGCACTCATAAACATTCATTATTTGTATACTCTACAATGTACATGTAGGCTAATTTGGTTAAATCAGGTTATACTAATATTCGATATTCGATCGATCACTTGGTTGGAATATACAAATAGTAAATTACTCGAACAGACTCGGCCCTACACACCAACTGAGGGGCATGGCAGTCCTTGCTGCCATGTACAATAATTATATAATATTGGATGGCTTTGAGGGTGATATGGGAATATACCGCACGAGTCATGAAAGTATTTTCATGACGAGTGCGGTATATTCTCATATCACCCGAAAAGAAATCCAATATTATTATTGTTATATAAAATGAAGCTTTGTTTTGAAAGATTTCCGCGAGATTTTTGTCTGTTTGGTGTTGAAAACGTCAGTTTACTAATGCGTGCGCTTTTGTTACTGTTGTACAGTATTTTTTGTTACTGTACTCTGGCGCGCGTTGCACGCGCATGCAATCCATTCCCTCGATCCATGACGTGCGCGTACGCGTGTGTTCGTGGTGCGCCCAACGTGCGTGTTCGTGGTGCGCCCAACGTGCACGCACATCGAATCTGGGCTCTGTGCTGCACAGTAACAGAAACGCACGGTGTCCGCAAAAGCTTAATTTTATATAATAATGTTAATTAACGACCTAATTAGCAAGTTTTATGCTGGATTTCAAATTGAAAAATCTTCAAATGTAATCCACAACTATAATCTTTAGTAATTAATTTTTTTGATCAGCCATGAAATCGTGGGTGTGAGTCAGACAGCACGGCCTAAAATTGTTAAGTCTCCAAATATTTTTTTAAAAATCTTATTTGCAGGACCGCTACGTGATCCCGAACAACGGTGACGTCACATCAGGCGAGCTCATCTGGAAACCCAAAGACCCCAACCTTTCCGCCAACCAGTACCACCCATCTCTCTCTTCAGGAGTAAACGGAGAAAACTACTTCGATCGCGACACCCAAACACTATGGGTTCTCATCCGCGGTCCGGACCCGGTCGAAATCCGCACCACGGCTGTTCTCATGGTCACGTTTGGCGTGCCGGCCATCAGCGTGGATGATTTCTACGAGAGCGATAATCTGTTGAGGAACCTCGCGGCTCTTCTAAATATAGACAAGTCGCAGATTCGCGTAGTTGATGTCGTTAGAGAAGGGAGTCTGAGGCGAAAGCGTCGGGGTTCGGGGCAGGCTGAGGTGATTCTGGAGATTGGACCTCAACCAACTATGGGTATAGAAACACCGGGAATTGAGGTTACTACCGAAAAGCCAACGACAAGTAAGAATACGTCGTCTTTCTCTGTGGGAGACTAAGGGGAATATTCTAAGCTGTCGGTAATCATTGACAACAAAGCACAAATATTTTAACCGCAACATTTGTTCATGTATCAGTTGAATTTTTTTTTACTTTGTGGGGTGTTATGGCCTAGCGGTCTAGTGCATCGAACTCAAGTTCCTGTGCCAGTACTAGAATGTGGGTTCGATTCCGGGCCGTGACAGGTTGTGGCACTTGTGCCCTTGAGCAAGGCACTTTACCATGCTTGCTCATAAATGGGGAAGAGGTAACTTGGTTGTCTCGAATCGGACTAGTTACCCCTCCCAGCCCCACTCGTGTCGTAAAGAGACTGATAAATCTGGTCTTGTCACGGTGTGAAGGGCTGGTTTGGAATGGGCGACTTGCATAAAAAAAAATGAAATAAAAAAATGAAATAAAAAATGCTATATTGCAAGGAAAACTAGCTGTGACTCACTGCATATTTGTCACTTAGTACATCTTAAACAGCATCAGTGACATTTCTTTAATAAAGAAATGTCACTGATGCTGTTTCAACTAATGTCACTGATGCTGTTTCAACTAATGGTCCAATCAATTGGTATTTTGTACTTTTGACATGAATAACGTTTGATTTACTTGATTTAATCGATTATTAATAGCGAGTAGTAAATGTTACCCGGACTCGCGATTAACATTTTAAAACTACATGTACTTGATTAATCGCGGCACTGCAAGCTGTTACATACTCGCGATTAATCGTGATTTACGCTATAGTGTTTAACCGTAACAGGCCTCTTTCCCAGCATGCAGCACACTTAAAAGGCGCCCTGTGTGCAGCGGAATTATTTGTTGTGTACGCCTTTGTGTTAGCCGAAAGTGCGACAAGCATGTTTTGAACCACAGACCCAACGATCGAGTACGACTGCAGATCTCTACGCGTCTATGCCGCGCGGAATACCCATTACACATTACGTACTACAGACATCGGTTCAATAATTTGGTTGATTTGACACCCCATGTCTTTTCTCAATACTGTCTAAATGTAGAATCATCTGGCGCAGACGTCTCCCTTGAATATTCAGACCTCCTCGACGTTGCAGCAAAACTAGCCAACTTATTGCAGACTGGTTCCCTAGACTTCGGCGTAGCTATCTCCAGCATGTCAATAGAGGAGCCAGCCCCTAAACCTATCGACCCTACAGGAGGGGTTCGAGCCACCAAAGAGACAGGGGGAAGCTCGGACGTCCCTAATGGAACCAAGAGGTCAGTCGTTTGGATTTGAGTGGAGACTTAAAAAATTGTCAACTTTAGGATGATTTTTCGTCTATATCAGGTTGTTTTTGATTTTTGTAATTGGATATAGGTCTTCAGTCTAGAGCCCCTTTTTGTAACATTTTTCAACAAACGGCTTTATCTTCTCTCAAAATAGACGAAAGCGCTTGTTTAAAGAAGATAGTTTAAGCCCCCAAAGGGTAACAAATAGTCTGACAACATGCCTTTTGAAAAGTTACAAATTTCCTACGTAAAAGGACAGACGAAGCTAATGGGAATTTGAACTATGATGTTTAAAAAGGTACAATTTGTTACCATTTTGGGGCTTATTAGCTTCTGTTCTTGGAACAAGTTAAAGTTATTTTGTTCTGTTTTGAGAGAAGCATTTGCAGAATTTTTTTATCTTGATTGCCAAAAGGACCTATGGGCTGGAGAAGAACACGTACGCTATGTACGGTGTTAGTGAGGGCATTTAGATTTCTGGGTGAAACTGAGTCTGAATAAATATTACAACCTTGCACATTTGCTGAGGGGCCGTCCAAAGTTGTCAACATTTTCACGGGTGTACAGAGCGTAGGAAGGGGGGATGGGGTCGAGGGCTGCGTACGACTTTACATATACTGTAAAATGTTGACATTATACGGTAGTGACAGAACGAAAAATGTTGATAAGTAGTATTTTGGGGAAGTGAGGGGGGAGTCTTGAAAAATACTACGCTCTGTAGAACCGTACAAATGTTGACAACTTTAGACAGGCCCCAAATTTCATTGTCCTGAAAGTCTCCCTGACATCGTTTAACAATATACTCAAATATCAAAATTACAATACCAAAATATGTCAATTTGTATATTATTTTTAATATTCTACATTATTTAGAAATTGCACAGGAATATTCGTTTTTAAAAATTGGTAACTCGTAATTTTAAACATATTTACAAATGCATGAAAATGTCACACTTTGTCTTCCGTTTTAAGGAGTTTTTATTGTCATGTCATTGCCAGATTCGATGAAGTCATGCTAGAGAAAGAGGAAGAAAACTCTGAATTGTCTGTCGAGGTTAAGTACCGCGTCCCAGACCATCTGGTTATCTCGATTCAGCCTGGAGGGGCGGCTACAGGGGACCCATTCGTCCAGCAACCAGCAATTTATGTTGTGGATGCTACGGTATGTTGAAAGATTTTTACCAAGTCATGAATTCTGAATCTAAACTCCTAAAGTTGCTCAAATTCCCTCAGTTCACACAAATTTCTTTGCTAGATTTGCTAGATTTCTTGTACATATCTTGGGAAAATTTTCCCTGAAATGAGAAACATTTGAGACATGTGGTGGAAACGTTTCCATTACATGTAAATCATACCTCTTGGCAAGTTTCTTTACTAAGACTAAGAATGCCAAATTAGAGGAATTGTCAATTTTTAATTTGGCAGAAAATACCACAGAGGACAAAAGAATATAAGAACTAAATATGCCCGGTGAGTCAGGGGTTTCTAGTTAAAATCACGATAAGGCCCGTATGATTTCTCTGGATGGTTCATTTCAATGGTGATCAGGCATCATACCGAATATTGAGTTCGTTATAGGAACTAAAGTTAGAGATATTCATGAAAAACAGTATTTATTTATATTTTATTTACAAATCATGAAAAAAAACATGCCTTGTCTGGAAATAATTCATACCCCTAAAAAAATGCAGCAAATGTGTGAGAAAATGCAAAGGGTCTATTTGTATCGGCACTACAGTTACATCCAATACATAGTTCCGACCTGTCAATGAACCGGACCAGTCACAACAGAGCTAGCAGACAGCGCCCACATAGGTCAAAGTGCACTGCCTCACAACAACATCACCGCGATATTCTGCCGATACGTTGTACGAGGTGTTCCAGGTGAATTTTTTGTTTCAAGGCCGGTCAATTCGCTGTTCAAAGATGAGAAAGCGAAATTTTATGAATATATGACATCTCTGTATCACTGGCCTTTTACTAAGTGCGTTACGGTAACTGTCGACCCTGAAACATGAATACCTTTGAGTTTCCTCCAATGAATCTGTGCTTTCCGTTGAAAGTCCCATTGGTTTGTGCAGTGTGTGTAGCCATTTTGACGATAGCGTTTGAGGCATAGCAACAATATCCAAGGGGGGCGGGGTTAATTGGGCAATCTCGGAACTATGCATTAGTTAAACGTTGAACTATTTCATTTTGTTGGTGCTGTTTTCATAGGGTGAAATGGTCCCACAACTTGGAGTCGCCTCCAACCCTTGGCAACTGACTGTCTACACCCAGACCATTGGTGCAGTCCTCATTGGCATCAAAACAATTCCCTTCGACGGCAGTTGGGCAAATTTCACCAATCTTGGAATTGTTAAATCCATATCCGGAGTCGTCCTAGAATTCAAAATCGCATATCCAGACTCGTCCAACCTCCAATCGGTTAAATCCGAAGCCTTTGACGTGGGACCTCCAAAGAGAATTAAGCTCCAAGTTTCGGCCGACTATGACCAAGTGGCTGCAGGGAATGAGGATCGTTTGGCCAAGTCTTTTGAGAGTTACGTGACCTCGACATATGATAGTGTCAAGCTCAAAAACATCCTGATAGAAAAAGGTTTGTTTAATATAAAGAACCACAATAGAGTACTAAATTGAACATGACACTCTGTGTTGCCAATGTTACTGGATCTACTCTAAAACCAGTGAACTGTTTCCCTGCACTTTAGTAATGGACGTTTCAGATTACCAGTGAATGTTTAGATCCAGTTACCCTAGCAACTGGCATCACACTTTAGTAATCTGTAACTTGTACATTTTTAGATCCATTGTCAGGGGTCGAAATTAACACTGGTCCTGTGGTCCGAGACCAATAACAAATCAGAAGGACCACTCCACAATCACTTCATCAACAAAGAGAGCATTCACATTATATATTTGGTTTGTCGAATGAAGTAATATCTTTGTCGATTGAAGCTATTTTGCTTCAGCGAACGAAGTGATTTCATATTGATCACATGGATAGGCCTGCTTTCACATTAGAAAATCTTCTCGTTGAATCATTGTCGAATCTTCGTCCAACAAGGTGATTTTGCTGATGTGAATAGGTTATTGTCTGAAAGAAAGTAGGTGAACAGTCAAACACTTAAAGGCAGAACACATGGTTGGTAAACCATTGCAAATGGTTTAATCTCCCTGTGTGATCAGAGATACGCATGATTAAAACCAACTTGAGCAAAAATCAGCTCTGTACTTCGTCTAACTTTTGAGAAAACAGTCAAGAAAGGCTTCACATTCACTTCGCCCAAAACCATTTCGCCCTGAACCACGGCCTGTGCACGAAGTATTTTGGGGCGAAGTGGCAGTCGGATGAAGTTGTTTGGGGGCAAGGTGGCTTTTGGGGCAAAGTGGTTCAGGGCGAAGTGGTTCAGGGCGAAAAGGTTTTGGGGCGAAATAAATGTACGTCTCATGAGACGAAAAATAATTGTTTTACTTATTTCTCGAAAACTATAGCACTTTAGACAAAACCATTTTAGGGGATAATTTCTATTGTAATCATGTTTATATTGTGTAAGTTATGTGTAAATCTGTGAACATTTCTGATTTTTGAGATTACCAATGATGTGTTCTAACTTTAATAGACCAAAACCTGTTTGTTGTTCCCTGCACATGATGGAAATTTTCCCGGAAACACTTTACAATTTTTATCTCCCCAGGGTCCATTCTGATTTCGTGTGACATGATTGGCAATGTGGACTCGGTTCTCAAAGCAATGTGGAGCGACATTCACAGTGGTCACTTCATGTTTGAATTTGATGGCCACATGTTGGCAGCCGACAAGTCTCTGCTCGTTGGTGGGAGGGAATACGGACCAATAGAAGTAAGAAAATGTCTTTGATTCACATTAGGTATGTTCAGACGGAGGGCTACTTTTTTTAGCCCCAATCCAATTAACGGAATCAGCGGGGGTTCGCTGGAGCTAAAGTAAGTTATTTGAAAATGCACAGGCCTACATTAAATGGCTTAGAATATATACTGGTCTCCGACCACTTATTGCAGTCCATCCTAATGCCGTAGGTGCAAGATAGACCATTCTTTCAAAATCAATTCAATAAAGTGAGGTACGAAAAGAGTAAGCAAACTAGACACGCCTCATGTTTATTTGACATGCCTGTCCCGGATGCGGCTGTAAGATTTTGCCACATCACAAATTACACCACAAGAGGCATATCAAACAGACACGAGATGCGTCTAGTTTGCTTACTAAAATGGCACCTTTTCGTACTTCACTTTATTGCATGAGTGGTCTATTTTGTGCCTTATAATTTTTGGTTTTCACTTGGCCATTAGGTCCCAGATGATGACGGCTTGCCAGGGTGGGCTATTGCTCTGATAGTGGTCATTCCTGTTGTCATAGTAGCATTGCTGATACTAGGATACAAACTGTTCATCGGAAAAGGTAACTAACATTACAGATTTATTTTTATTTTTGGCTTTAGGCACGAGGTCAAAATAGAAACAGTCTGTATACCAGGAAACGGTACATAAACGATACACCATTGCAGCGTTTTCAGTGAACAAGCAAACGACTCAACTTGTCTGGCCAGACGATAGATAATTGGCAATGTTCATCCCGGCCCACGTTCGCTGAATAATAGAGAGCTTATTGGATTACAGGCCATTGTGTGACTACTCCTGGCTGACTTGCTGCCACTGTTTATCACGTGACCGCCCGAACAAGGGTGTTTAACCATAACCCATTCATGCCCCGAGGTGCGCCCGGCTGGAGGGTCGGGCGGCTTCCTTTGAAGTCGTCGGTCAGTAGCAGCCTTTTGTTCCCTTCGTGCAGGCGGCTAGTTGTAAACCTGTCAATCATCGACCAACCTAGCAAGTTGGAAACGGTTCCCTTCAAACCGGCACATGGTTTTCTGTCAACAGAGAAACGATTTGAAGAGGGATTAACTCGAATCGTTTACTGGTATACAGACCGTTTCTATTTTGACCTCGCGCCTTATGGGACTTCAATTTGCAGCACGTAGGTTGAATTACATGAAACTTTGTGTCTTTCACCCAAACATCAAGATACGTAGGTGGGTGGTGCCGTTGGAAGCCGACGGCCAGAGACACCGAGGAATCCCCTTACTCTTAAAGAAAGAATTTACATCCCTTACAAACGATAGAGCAGTTGTGGTTTAGTGCCTTACTCAAGGGCACAGGTACCACGGCCGGGTATCGAACTCACAACACTACGTTTCCACCCGAGTGTTGTAAGTCAGTGACCCATACCACTCGGGCATGGTAAAGTGTAAAAAGTGTGTTAAAATGTGTCCATAGTCCCAAAATCTGATCTAACTGAAATGTCTGCATTTTACCAAAAACTGATGCACAGTTTTCAGTAGTATTGCAGAATGTGGATGCAGTTTTCTTCTACATTTTTTGCCGAATTGCATATGTTTCTAATTTTTCTATAGTCTTGTGGACTACTTTCTGTATTAATTTGATCTATTATTGAAGGTAAAAAGTCTGCTGTGTCTAACAGCATGCTGCTACCGGTATCAGAGCGTGGAGTCAGGGTTCAAGATGTCGCAGGGTCACACAAGATTCCCAAAATGGTCATCGAGGGCTTTGAACCCCCAGACGAATTGCTGTAAGTTGGATGAGAATTCTTGAAGATACCTTCTGTTCTCTTTGCTTAAATCTATCAAAGTGATGTGCTGTAATATGCGGCCATCTTTAAGAGGGCAGGTACTTAAGATGTTTGTAATTGTGTCTAATTTGACTACAGACTGACTGATATGAGTGCTATGAGGAGCCACGCTAACTCACCAAGACGCACCCCTGAGGTTGAGGCCATAGCCTTGCCTCCAGGCTTCACTGAATCAGCTGGACAAGAGGAACGAGGTAAAATTAAGAGTCATGGAATGCGAGAAAACTTGTACCAAAGGTTTGGGTTCGAATCCTAAAGGGGCGTTCACATTATCGTGGAAAAATGGCTTTGTGCGCGGCTGTGCCGTAGGTTTGTTCAGCAACAAATTATTCCACCAAGTCGACTTATTGAATTCAGGAGATCGACTTTGCAACATAAATTCTCGCCAAGTCGACTTAATATCTCGCCAAGTCGACACTATAAGTAAACTTGGTTAGATAAATTATCTCGGTATCTAAACAAGTAGATGGCACTCACAGAGCGCCGTAGTATCGGGCCACTCACTCGCCATTTTAACTTGACGTCGCAACACTAAGTAAAATGGCGATTTGCACGTGCTTTGCGTAAGTGTATCGGCCGACATAATCGGTATCACGTTTACACAGCCAGACACCGATTTTATCGGCCGACTGGAGTCTGACATGTCAGAGTCCAATCGGCCACTGATTTTGTCGGCTAATCAGCCCCAAAAAGTGATTACACAGGCCGATCACGACTATTTTTGTCGGCCGACAGACCAGTTGGCCGGCAAAATCGGTCTGTGTAACCACGGCTTAATTCGCACAGTACTCTACACCAGAAAATCGGGTTCAAAATATGATTTAGATAACTTTTGTTCCTCAGCTTAGAAACCATTGAGGATTTTTGAGTAATCATTGTGCCTTATTCCTGCCCAGTTCTTGAGGACCGTGCTAAGATGTTAGTGATGGTCAGCAACCCCGACGGAAGCTTCCAGAAACTCTGCGCTGTCTGGGCCAACAAGGTGGGCACGCTGCACGACTTGCGCACGGACATAGAGGGTGCTCTGCCGGGCAAGCTGCAGGGAAAGGCATTCGTCTTAATGCAGGAATCACTGAAGGTGATTGAGCAGTCCAAGGAAATGGAACTATCTCTGACAGAGGTGTACCACTCGGACTGCGTGTTGGTCAAATGGACGCAGGAATCGGGTAAGTTTGAAGCTCGAAATCGTAAAGATAGATTACAGGATTGGACAACTGTTATAGCAGCGTTATCTCCATGTGTGATTGAGGATGTGTATGATAAAAACCAACTTGTGTGCAAGTCAACTCAATACATCGTTCCATATATTCTGAGAAAACTTCTATCCATGATTTCAAGAAACTTGAAAGTCTGACCTCCCGTGCGCCCTCTGGAACGGTGGCCTGTCCAATCTGTTTTCGTCTGTTTCCTCTATCTCAGAAAGTCTTCTGAGACAAATTATCGCGCTCTTTAACTGAGTGAGATGCAGTTAGCGCCCCCGGCACTAGAGCCACATTCAAGGAGTCTCTGGAGTATTTGTGGTAACAAAATGATACTTTAGTAAAGCGCCTGTGACGTTGAATTCATGGACTAACGCTATGCCTCATGTGCCATTATATTGGAATACTCCAAACAATCTCCTGAACCCGTGCGCAACATGGGCTGCTTTCGAGCGCTGGTCCCTGGTGCTCCCAGGCGTTGGGAACGTTACGTCGCACACATGCGTACACACGATCGCGCTTAAAAGCGTTATCGGGATCCCTGGTGCATGCACCACGTTCATTAGAAATTACATCTCCGCTAATAAAACTTGGGTCTTCCACAAAATAAATCACAGATATCTGATGAAAATAAATCATGAACATATTTACAACAATTGGTTTCGATGTGAAAGCTTGAACATTCAAAATATCAACCTAAATTTCCAGAATTATTATACGACGTGCCAGCCATTTTTGCTGAGTCATGCATGAGTACGCGCAACTGCGCATGTCTCCCAGTTGTTCCGACGACTCTGAGGTCGGGAGCAGTTGGTGCCACCATATGGTGCGCTTTTGGGCGAGCACCAGGGATCCCTGGTGCCGTGCTCGAATACAGCCAAGATTTTGTTTACATTGTTGACATCTCTTATTCAAAACAAGTTGCCGAAAAATAACATAACTTGTGACCTATTCACAAAAATGATAAATTCACTTTCTGCATTTCTCCCTCAACAGGTGAGTCCAAGCTATGCGTGTGCGGTCTGGTGAGTCAGTTTGAGTGTTCCCTGTGCCATCAACAAGCTTACTGCAGCCCCCAGTGCCAAGCTAATGACTGGGTGCGTCACAGCATGCAGTGCTCGGACCGCGTTGTCAAGGCCGTCAAAGACCCGGGTCAAGATAACCCGGGTCAAGATAATGCCTCAGGTGGCAACACAACCCACGTCTAAATTCGTGCTTGGAAAAATCCAAATAAATTTGGGATTATTAAAAACCAAATTTTCGATCTTCAAATGGTTGAGAAGTTGATCTGAAATTTTTTATTTTTATTTAATGACTCATTAAGCATCAATAAGTGCAGATTTTGTGGAAAAACCCAAATTTGAGGGAGAAAAATTTAAAGATTTTGTGAGAAAACACTTAGACATTTTTCAGCCAGTCTCATGTTTTGCATACAAGGTCTAAAGCCCTGATCAACTTCTCAATTCAATCCGGTGAGTCTTCCAACTAATGACGTGTTTTCTCTTTAATCTTTTTCTTGAATGCCGTTCCGGCAAAAACGAAGATGTTCAGTGCCCTTACAATTTGTTAGATGATACGTCTTGCACTTGTGGGCAAAGTGTTGGAAAATAAGCTAAAATACATAATATACATATTTTGTGTGTGGATCCATTTAATTTCCAAAAACAACTTTCATGCGGGTTTTAAAGTTGTTTTGAATTGAAATGGATTCAGTAATTGGTTTAGCTTGTGTCGGGGAGAATGAACGTGTTAATTAAGGTTTGTTTTGCCCTTACCCGACGTATATTAACACTGTATACTCAGTGCTTTCCCGAGACACTATGAAAAACTTTATAGCGTGCTCCGGTGAAATGGGATTATAATTTTTCCTTAGCTTTGTTCTTATGAGGAATGTCGTTGATGTAGAAATAGTCGGATCTGCGATCTGCTCCTTGGCTGTGTTGCTTTGTGTGTTGTGTGCGTGTAATTGTATGTGTAGGCCTAAAGTGTTTATTAGGTGCAGCTGATGATGTCATAACTCTGTGCAATGTCAGTTATCTTCTCTCAAAACAAAAGAAATATCTTAAGACAGATCTGAGGAGATAACTTAAGCAACAAATAGTGCAACAACATACCTTTCTGAAAACCCTGTGTACAAATTTTCTATTTAACGTAAGTAACATAGGACACATACTTTGTGAAATTTGTTGGTGTCCTTGTTACGGTATACTGGAAATTTGCACACAGGGCTTTCAGGAAGGTATGTTGTGGCACTATTCGTTGCAGTTCTTTAGCTGAAGTTATCTACTTAGATCTATCTTAGGATATTTCTTTTGTTTTGAGAGAAGATTAATGACACTGTACAGAGATATAATCCTGGAGGAAAAGGTCTCTCCAGTATTGAAAACGGAAACATATAACAAATATGAGAAAAACAAGTTTTAAAATATGTTGTATCTTAAAAATGAATTAATGATTTATTTGTTTTTTAGATATGAATGCATTGCTACATTCCAGAACAAATTATTGCATACAAATATTTTTAAATTGTCTATTTTAGTTTGTGGGTGGTAGTTGACATAAACTATACATTTTTGCTGTACTTTTTATTGGTAACTTTAAATTGTTATATTAGCACAGACACAATAGATTGACTTTAAAATAATCTATTGGAGCTGTAATTGTACGTGTAATGACAGATATGAATATATGTAGCTTGTAAGTAAAGTTGTGTGTGGCTTGAGATATTGGTATTTAGTAATGTTTCAGACGTGCACGGTCTGCATTTTGGCAAAGGGCTGAGGTTTTGGGTTTTAGACACTAACCATACACACTGAAACACCATCTACTGTGTTTGTATTTTGTTGCATTTAGTACTGTATGTTGTTTTAACTATTTTCGTGTGATCATGTTTAGGTAAAAACACAAAAAGTAAGTTCCCATCTAATACTTTTTGACTTAACTCAAAAACATTTTATTGATCTTTGCCATTCAAAAGGTGTTGTGTTCACCGATGTTTTACGCACATAACGAGTGGTATCAGTTGGCCAGTAGACACAGCTTTTACTAAGAAATCACACATCTTACGAAATTTTGCGCCAAAACAGAAGTTGCACTTTTGTCAATTTGTTCACTTTTAACACACTGGAAAATTGTTTTCTGGTCATTAACTTCAGTTGAGTAACAGTGTGCTTATTTGCAACAACTGTTCAATAATGAGTGGGTCCGCCGTCTTTTGCAGTCACTTCAAAACATCTTTTGCGCATGCTGTTTATCAAATTTCGATTGCTCTCCTGATCTAGTTTGCTCAGCCCTGCTGTAAAATGCGTTGCAAAAAAGTGTTGCTATGCCCTTTCTTTTTGGCCTTCTGTTTGATGTCACCCAAAGAGGTTCTCTATAGGATTGCAGTCGGGTGATCTTGCTGGCCATTCCTTACGATCAATCCCGTTGTCTTCCAGAAAGCGGTTGGTGACTTGAGTTGGATTTACATTTTACAGCAGGTCTGGGCAAACTTAGATCAGTAGCGCTTTCGAAATTTGATAAACAGCATGCGCAAAAGATGTCTTGAGGTGATTGCAGAAGACGGCGGACTCACTCATTATTGAACAGTAACCACTCGTTGTGAAGACATAACTTTTTGAATGACAAAGATCAATAGAATAGTTTTTGAGTTAAATCAAAAAGTATTAGACGGGAACTTACTTTTTGTGTTGGGTGTATTATTTGGCGTACAGCTGAAAAGACTTGTATTTATATACTCTTTATACAATTATATATGAAAATAACAGTGATAATTATTGAGTAGTCTGTACTCTTAGCCCGTCAAAATTGGGGTTTTCATTGTAAATTCTCTACCATACCCTGACGTAGCGGACCTGCAGTTTTGAGCACTGGTAAATTAAGTTAGGAAAGGGCAAGCGATTCGCCTTTAATATCCAAGTTTTATTTGCTGCTCGTGAAATTAATATCAACTTACAAATGTATTAAAACTTCGGGAAAATATGAAGGGTTGAAAAATTAATTGATTTCTGAAGAAAAATAAGCTTGTGTGATAATAAACGTGTGTAGTGTGTGTTTAAATGCCAAATGAGTTAGTTGTCTGTTGTACATTTAGATGTTCATAGTATTTAATGAAGACTACATGTATTACGTGTACATTGAAACAACAAATTAAAATTTGAAAGGACGATGTTGGACGGAGTGGCGTCCACTCGATCGGCCGACAAAATGTTATTGGGACTCGGGTGGGACTCAAACCTACGACCTCGTGCATACAAGGTAGATGTCTTGATGACATTTATATTAATCTAATCCGACTGCCTCTGACGTTTCCGGGCTCTCTTCAACGAGAATTGACGGATTCGTTGAAGAGAGCCCGGCGAACGTCAGAGGCGCGGCACTAGGACTATTTTCATTGCATCTCTGAAGAACGTCTCACGACTCGACTGAACATCGCACATACAGCAAATTGTCGACGAGTCGAAGTGAGACATTGCTTTTATTGGTAATTGACTCTCGGGGCGCTCCTTGTAAAATATCGTTATGGACTCGCTCTAGAGGCGCTCCTACGTCCTCTGGGGGCGCTCCTTGTACAATATCGTTATGAACTCGCTCTACGGGCGCTACTACGTCCTCTAGGGTCGCTCCTTGTACAATATAGTGATGTACTAGCTCTAGGGGCGCTCCTTGTACAATATCGTTATGGACTCGCTCTAGGGGCGCTCCTATTCCTCTAGGGGCGCTCCTTGTACAATATCATTATGAACTCGCTCTACGGGCGCTCCTACGTCCTCTAAGGGCGCTCCTTGTACAATATAGTGATGACTCGCTCTAGGGGCGCTCCTACGTCCTCTGGGGGCGCTCCTTGTACAATATCGTTATGGACTCGCTCTAGGGGCGCTCCTATACGTCCTCTAGGGGCGCTCCTTGTACAATATCGTGATGACTCGCTCTAGGGGCGCTCCTACGTCCTCTGGGGGCGCTCCTTGTACAATATAGTGATGGACTCGCTCTATACGGGCGCTCCAACTTCCTCTAGGGGCGCTCCTTGTACAATATAGTGATGGACTCGCTCTAGGGGCGTCCAACTTCCTCTAGGGGCGCTCCTTGTACAATATCGTTATGAACTCGCTCTAGGGGCGCTCCAACTTCCTCTAGGGGCGCTCCTTGTACAATATAGTGATGGACTCGCTCTACGGGCGCTCCTACGTCCTCTAGGGCGCTCCTTGTACAATATAGTGATGGACTCGCTCTAGGGGCGCTCCAACTTCCTCTAGGGGCGCTCCTTGTACAATATAGTGATGGACTCGGTCTAGGGGCGCTCCTACGTCCTCTAGGGGCGCTCCTTGTACAATATAGTGATGACTCGCTCTAGGGGCGCTCCAACTTCCTCTAGGGGCGCTCCTTGTACAATATAGTGATGGACTCGCTCTAGGGGCGCTCCAACTTCCTCTAGGGGCGCTCCTTGTACAATATAGTGATGGACTCGCTCTAGGGGCGCTCCAACTTCCTCTAGGGGCGCTCCTTGTACAATATAGTGATGGACTCGCTCTAGGGGCGCTCCAACTTCCTCTAGGGGCGCTCCTTGTACAATTATTGATGGACTCGCTCTATAGGGGCGCTCCTACGTCCTCTGGGGGCGCTCCTTGTACAATATCGTTATGGACTCGCTCTAGGGGCGCTCCTATACGTCATCTAGGGGCGCTCCTTGTACAATATCGTGATGGACTCGCTCTACGGGCGCTCCAACTTCCTCTAGGGGCGCTCCTTGTACAATATAGTGATGGACTCGCTCTAGGGGCGTCCAACTTCCTCTAGGGGCGCTCCTTGTACAATATAGTGATGGACTCGCTCTAGGGGCGCTCCAACTTCCTCCAGGGGCGCTCCTTGTACAATATAGTGATGGACTCGCTCTAGGGGCGCTCCTACGTCCTCTAGGGGAGCTCCTTGTACAATATAGTGATGGACTCGCTCTAGGGGCGCTCCAACTTCCTCCAGGGGCGCTCCTTGTACAATATAGTGATGGATTCGCTCTAGGGGCGCTCGTACGTCCTCTAGGGGCGCTCCTTGTACAATATCGTTATGGACTCGCTCTAGGGGCGCTCCTATTCCTCTAGGGGCGCTCCTTGTACAATATCGTTATGAACTCGCTCTACGGGCGCTCCTACGTCCTCTAGGGGCGCTCCTTGTACAATATAGTGATGGACTCGCTCTAGGGGCGCTCCTACGTCCTCTAGGGGCGCTCCTTGTACAATATCGTTATGGACTCGCTCTAAGGGCGCTCCAACTTCCTCTAGGGGCGCTCCTTGTACAATATAGTGATGGACTCGCTCTAGGGGCGCTCCTTGTACAATATCGTTATGGACTCGCTCTATAGGGGCGCTCCTATTCCTCTAGGGGCGCTCCTTGTACAATATCGTTATGAACTCGCTCTACGGGCGCTCCTACGTCCTCTAGGGGCGCTCCTTGTACAATATAGTGATGGACTCGCTCTAGGGGCGCTCCTACGTCCTCTAGGGGCGCTCCTTGTATACAATATCGTTATGGACTCGCTCTAGGGGCGCTCCAACTTCCTCTAGGGGCGCTCCTTGTACAATATAGTGATGGACTCGCTCTAGGGGCGCTCCTTGTACAATATCGTTATGGACTCGCTCTAGGGGCGCTCCTATTCCTCTAGGGGCGCTCCTTGTACAATATCGTTATGAACTCGCTCTACGGGCGCTCCTACGTCCTCTATGGGCGCTCCTTGTACAATATAGTGATGGTCTCGCTCTAGGGGCGCTCCTATTCCTCTTCATCATGAAGTCGCCGTTTGGTGTTAGAAATATTTTGTACGTGTTTAACATATTGGCCACTCTAATTTTTGTCGTTTACCAAAAACGGTAGCCTATATTTGTCAGTTCCTGAAGGATTTGCTTTGGATAGGCCTAGGTTGGTAGTTGTTCACAGGTAATTGTTGCTACATGTAGCCTAGTTAGGTTTTTAAAATTTGCGTTCAGCATCCATTAGTAGTTGGTTTGCTTTTTTTCTTTTCTTAGTGATCTCTTCTTGAGTTTTGTTTAGCCTTGACATTAGGCGTTTCGGTATATTATAACGATGTAGGCCTAATCGGACTTTTATGTTTTCTGTAGAGTTTGGGTAGTTTTGGTCAAGGCATTTATCTCTTGTTTTGAGTTAAGAGATCTATTTTTTGCGATTCTTTTGCGCATTTTCTGCTTTTAGTTGGTTTAGGTTATGCTAGGAGGCTGTCCAAGTTTGGTGATGTGTCTGTTGTGTATATAAGGCACGGTTAAGTTGGAATACATCATCATTTATGACATGCCGGGTGTGTCAGTTTCGACCACGTCGTTGTTGCAGTCGTGGGTCGATCCGGAAGTCTGCCGATATTAAGGTCTATGGAAGTGCTAGAGGGCGCTATTTTACAACACCATCAACATAAATCATGGCGGATCGGTGGAGAAAAGTTAGTTTGGCTGTTGCTTTCGCTGGAATGGTGAAGAAAGAGGCAGCCGAATCTCACGTAGAAAATCTTGTATTGGAAATCGAAACATCTGAGGAACCTGTAGCTCCAACTTTAAGGTAGGCTATGTCCCTGGAAAATTTAGTCCTTATGGAGTTATGACTCGCCGCACCGTATCGTTAATCTTGATCATCTTGATCGAGAGGCCGGAGGGTCATCAGAACTTAACTCGAAAGGTCATTGACATTGATTAATTAATTATGTTAATTACCTAGGCTAGCTACTTGACCAATGTTGTTTTTTTATTGGCAAGAGGACGAGAGGATTTGGGGAAAAAAGAAAAGGTATTGTTTTGTTCAGATTGAACAAGGATTTTGGTAAATATTGGAATTGATAGCGGAAAGAATATTCCGTTAACAATACATGTCATGGTTAAACTTACTTACTGGTCGCCACTTATTCTCCTTATGATGACTTGATATAATAACCACCAAAACGACAACGTGTAAATATTTTGAAGGGAAGTAATTTTAGGAGTGAAAAACATTCAACAATTTCCTTGAAAATACTTTCTATCAGTAGTATCAGCCCTGTTCCAGGCATAGAACACACGGCGTCTCAGTGGCGACCAGTAAACGGAATTCATACCACATTTTCTCCTTCAAAGATTGCATTCAGTTAGTGCACAAGACAACCATTCACGCACGCACGCAGCGCCCTCTGTTGTCACGCTTGTGCACGGACCGCTCGCGCCTTAATTTTGTGCATTCTGAAATTTTGTGAGGATATTTTGTAAACTAATTTATTCGTTCCATAAACATGATAAAGCAGTGCAGTGATCACACCAACCTTTTTGCTTCCACATTCAAATTGAAGATTGCACATTTCCTGTTTTCTTTCCATGGATAGTGTTTTGGTATTTTACACGATTCATGTTTAGAACAAAAGGTGAACAAAAGGTTATCTAGAACAAAATTGATTTTCTGGGGAAAATCTGAACAATTAAGCTCCTTTAAGTTAACAATCTTCACACAATGTACTGAATGTAGCCTTTTTATAGGTCCCAAAATTGACATCCCGTCTTTGATGGTGTTTAAATTATGCAAATCATCAAATGATATGCAAAGCCGTAATTATGTATAGTTTGTTTTTTCCGTGATATATGTTCCTAAAATGTAGTAAAAACTGTAATAATCTTCATGTTAATTTTGTCATTTTTGCTCAATGAAAACAAAAATAATTGCTTTAATGCCTATTAAATGGTGATTCTAGCTTGAAGGAAGTGTTGTATGGACTCTGCCCTGATGACACATTATCAGTCCCATAGCAGCTGTCTGTAGGCCAAGGTCACATATCATCACACTTGTGTGAACTTGTTGCTGAAAGAAAATACCCTGGATAAGGGACCTTATTGCCAACATACGTACATCTACATGTCAGTGACCGATATATGTACATTGTAGACCTACCGTACATTTTACATAATACGTGATATGTAGATGTACCGTACCATGAAGTCGACTTATCTTCTGTACATCATGCATGGTACCATTTTACGTGTGATGATTCATCCTCTAGCTGTGCAGTGATCAAGGATATGGCTTGGTTACGATGATAATGATCTGTGTGCGTGCAGTTTGTGCAAGGGTCATCCCATTTCCTCTTCTGTGACCGCATACAAGATTGTACTTGTTTATATAATACTGTCATCTGTAGTGTGTACAACTGGATGCCTGAGCTGTACTACAGTTACTCCATTTCATGGTTGTGCTACAGATTATACCAAACTCGTCAAGGCAGTGGGTACTGTATGTCCTATTTGACATTGTACAGCGCAATTAGCCAATGGAATATATTTGTGTCTGCGCCCATCACAGCAAGATATGAAATCTCATTAACAAAAGTGCTTGTTTGTATAATAAATCAGATAATATTGTTTGGATTTTTGGGAACTTTGATCTGCAAACTGTCGCCACCCACAAGTGCATGTTACTGAATAATTAGTGTTAGTGTAGAACACACTACATTACGAGTACTGTACTTGCAGTGTATGCTTGCAGGGCTACCTGTATGTATGGAACCGTATGAGCCATAGTGTGAACCTGCAAAGAGAGCTCATCCGATATACGTACCAATCGAACCAAGTGTGCCGATACGTTCAGTATTTCTGGGCCGAACATTGGCTTTGTAATGTGTGTACAGTGCGCAAGTGGCTTAGGCCTGTACCTATTTGAGCTACATGTACCACAGTGATGTGATGAGAGAGTACACATGGGATACAATAATACGTATGGATGTGGGACGTACATGTAGTGAATGCACTAAATGGACATTTTGCTTGGACAAGTGCGTCACCGAATAAGCTGTAAATACATGTAAAACTTTGACGATGGATGCCAAGTATCCCAAATCGCAACCACTTGAAAGGAACGATGACCACGATCGACTGGTGAGCATCATCGAGGAATCGGATTCGACGTCCGTCTGCCAGATTTTCAGGTTTGCATCCATTTTTCTCCACGTCATGCACCTATTAATTGTTTCCCCCGTACTGCCTCCCCCCCACCCCTTACCGGTGGGGAACCGGTGGGGATTTGGACCCATTGAAATAAAAATGTCTGCATCTGTATACAAGACACGCATGTTTTGTACCCATGGGCGAGGTGGGGATTTATGTCACCTAAATTTTGCCCCAGGGGTAGGGATTTTGTCCCACAAAAAGTGACAAGCCTCTCCTCTTAGGTACATGTACATGTACATACATGTACATGTACATGTAGGGTAGCCCGGGGTGGGGGCGATGGGATGGGGAAAATAATTGATGGGTGCATTAGGCCAACAAAAATAAATGGTACGTTTACGATAACGGCCTAAAACAAATCCAGGTAGGTAGGTCGGAAAATAATTATATTGCAATTATTGCAAATAGTGCTCATTTAAAATTATCAACTTGAAAATTGGCAATAAAAAGTTTGAGGTCGGCAATTTGGCCTCAAAAATTCCAGGTAGGTCGGGTTACCGTAAACACACCATTTATTTTGTTTGGCCTTATTGTACCTACATGTACATTTTCCTAGTTTAAAATGGTTGCAAGCTTACACGTATGTGATGTTGTTGTGTTAAATTCCTATTGTCAGCTGTCATTTTTGGGATATTTACCGGTAGTTTTCCCATTCGATTGTGTCATTCCTTAAATGTTAATTTTCCAGTTGCCTTTTTTTGCCATTTTGCTTTTAAAAGATTAATTTTAAGACTTGTTTTGCTGATTTAAATTTTAATTTGCAATAAAATGTTTAATTTGCATTAAAATTTTTAATTTGCCGTAAATCTGTAATTTTACTACATTACCTTTTTATGTATTTTTATGTACGTCGTGCTTGCATGAATGTATAGTGGAATTGAGTATTGAATGTGTTACCGTACGTTTAATTATGACACTGCAAGCATGCACATACCGGTATGCATTGTTCCACATAAAAGACATGTGCCGTGCTATTTTGAAAATGTACCTTGCACATCATTATGCACAATATGTACAGGTAGCACACGTTTACAATTGTAAGCGTGGACGCTGCAAGTGGGGGCATGGGAAGGGGGCGATCAACACTATGTGCCATATGATTTGTGTGTACACATACGTGTACATGTACCTTATCAAAGGTCCATAAATACACCTTGCAATGTGGCCTTTAACCTGCTAATTACTGCTATTGTTTAACTGGTATTTGTATGTATCCCTAAATTTTGTTCCCACCTCCCCCACTATCGTTTGACGCTTCCATTTTCTCCTCAAACCTGTGTTTACGGTACTGTCTATGCATGCATGTGTTAAAGACACCAATAAAGGCTTGTATCACGTCAGATTAAAACCTTCGCTTTTTATTTTGCGAACATTTGGGCAAGGCAAAGATAATCATCATCCGGCCTGTAAATTAGGAGATTTGTGTGCAAACCATCTCACTGTATCGAATTAAACAAATTGTATTGCAAAAAAAAACCTTCCAGGGTTCATAAATCCATGCATCCATGCATACAGTAGTGTGCATACCGGTCCCTGAGATCAACTTGCACCATACACCTTAAATATTGACTAATTGCTATTTTTTTGTACACGATAATTATTTTTTCTCCCATTCATTTGGATGAATTTCAGTCAGCACAAATTTGACATTTCCTGTTGACTGCTTCTACTGGTCAGACCAGGATGCATGGATACTAATATGTACATGTACATATGTATGTATGTGGGTCTTTCCACAGTAAAGGGGGCAAAAAGGGTTACAAATAGTGTGACACTTATGCCTTTCTAAAAACCCTGTGTACAAACTTCCAATATACGCTCATAACCGGGACACTTGTGTTACATTTTAGGCCGTCCCGGTTGCGAGCGTATATTGGAAATTTGTACACAGGGTTTTTAGAAAGGCATATGTTGTCACACTATTTGTAACACTTTTTGGGCCTAAGTTATCTCTTCAGAACAACTGAAACTTATTTATTTTATTTTTAGACCAGACAAAGGTATTTTCTGGAAAATATGGCCTGTGTTGCCAAAATGCCCCCTTTACTGTGTAAAGACTCACTTGCCACCGCCTCAGGATCGTAAAATACTGGCCACTATAAATAGGTGACCCATTTATAAGGTTGCATTAACATTTTACAGGGCTTGAAATTAACGGAGGCCACTGAGGCCATTGCCTCTGTTGCCCCTGCTCTTGGCCTTGGTGCCCTTTTGCAATTCTCCCATAGACTTTTTCATTTTCCAATGAAAGTGCCCTTTTCAAACTTCAAAAGACAACTCCAAAAGCAGAAATGGCAGTGCCCTTTCAGTGACGAATTTCAAGCCCTGATTATACACATGGCATTTGGGACCAAAGACGGGTGGCCACTATAAACAGGTGGCCACTTTATCAAGGTTGCCTTAATAATAACAGGTTTCACTGTAAACATTTCTTTGTTTCTCCAGAGCGATCCAAGATGGGAACGACCATGACCGGTTCATGCAGCATCTCAAGACACGCATCCAAGAACATGACCGAGACATCGAGAAGATGTGCAATTTCCACTATCAGGGATTTGTGGACAGCATTGGCCAGCTACTTAAAGTCAGGGCCATTGCAGAGAGGCTTAAGGTAGGTCAAAGGTCATGGGTACACAGCATCTCAAGACACATTCAGGAACATGACCGTGACATCGAGAAGATGTGCAACTTCCAATATCACAGCTTTTTAGACAGTATTGGCCAGTTACTGAAAGTCTGGGCCATTGCTCTGCAGAGAGACTTAAGGTAGGTAAAAGGTTATGGGTATACAGGTCAAGATATACTGTTCAAAAAAGAAATGCCAAATATTCTGACCGCAGGATCAAGGAAGCTGATAGATGTGACATTTTATTGTTTTGTAACATGTATTGTATAAATATGTGGCAAGGCTGACTGCACTCAAGGCTGTACTCTAAATAGGAGCCACTGAGGCAGATTGTGCCACTCTGCCTGAAGTGCTTCCTGAGCTCCCGCTTTTCTAGAGCTACATGTGTATTTGAGAGATGACTGTTTCTAGAGGTCAGCTCATGCTGCACAGGTTTAATTAGGTTTAATTAGGTTTAATTAGGTTTAATTAGGTTTAATTAGGTTTAATTAGGTAACGTGTATTGTATAAATATGTGGCAAGGCTGACTGCACTCAAGGCCTTACTCTAAATAGGAGCCACTGAGGCAGATTGTGCCACTCTGCCTGAAGTGCTTCCTGAGCTCCCGCTTTTCTAGGGCTACATGTACATGTGTATTTGAGAGAGGACTGTTTCTAGAGGTAGGCTCATGCTCATGTTTAATCGGGTTTATTTAGGTTTTTAAAAAAGAAAAGCAAAATGTGTTTTCTGAGAGCCGTAACTACGCGTACATGGACAAGATTCTCACAGGTCGAACTAGTTGGAAAAAATCACTGAGGCAGAACAGTCTTGAAAGCGATTCCAAAGTGATTGGTCGATCAGTGCCTTGTTATCCAATTTGGTTCATTGTTTTCGATAAAATTCTGATTAGGAATTGATATTTAAAGAAAGTTGCATTATTTTGAAAGAGTACAGAAAATATTGACAATGTGCATAAAACACTGTTTTAAGAAATGGAAAAGGGTCGACACTTGCCACTGGTTCAACGATGGCGGGGGTTTAGCCTAGCAATTACAACCCTGCCCAAAAGATGAATTAAATTAAAAAGACGAATCATCCACTTTTTTAAATCCACCTTTTGTGTTCACACTTAGTGCCTACCCAGCTTCAATTCGCCTTTTTGGAAATGCGGGGTTTGATTTGAAAAAGCTGAGTTGGGTGTACATGTATTTGGACCTTTGGTCATGATTGGTTTCTTTTTTGTGACAATACTTGTAACAACTCCAGGAGGAGGTTTTATCAACGAATCGATCACTCCAACGATCCGGTTTACCAGTCATACAGCAGGCAGAAGACCTGGAGAGGACGCGCAAAACGCATCGTAACATCGTCATCACGGTGGAACACTTACAACTCTGCTTGCCTGGTACGTCATATGACAATATCTGGGTTTACATTACAAAAGAGCTTCGTTTGACAAAGATTTAATAATTGGTTAAAGATGCGCATGTTAAAACTCCCTTAACAAAGATTGAATGAACGTCAAATAGAGAGCGGTACTGTTCACAATAGGAGACGCCATTTGTAACATTTTTTTCCAGTCCTGTTATCTATCTTTAAATCTTAGCAAAATGCGTTCGGCCAAAGTACCTGCACAATTAATTTTTTCTGTCATCAGTTTTCGATGTGATACATGATAAAAGACTATATCATCTTCAAATGATATGAACATTTTGCCTGTGCATGGTTGGAAAATGCACGATGTCTAGTTCAGATGTTTGTCAGCATGAATGTGTAAAATAAAAAGAATTCCAAAACGGGGTTACTTATTAAACAGACGAAATAGATCTGTGTCTTTCTTTTAGTGGTCCGATATCCGGGCACCTGGACACTGGCATACTTCAGTGACATATCCTTATTACTGCAGTACCTTCCTGTTTTATTTTTATCAAACTTCCTGGTTGTTATCATTCTGACAAACAAGCTGAATACATCACAACTAGAAAGTTTAATGACATTGTGCACCATTAGATAGTGTTTGTATATTAAGGAAATGAAAATCAATTTAAATTAACCTGAATAACAGTCCTCAATCCTTCATTTTATGACACATTCTGGGGTTAGCATTAATAAGACACACACAAAAATACAGTAATCTTTTGAATGTTGATTTAAAAACCGCAGTCGTAAATGTAAAGATAACTAGTTCTCTCAATTTAGATGAAAAAACAAACGGGTTTTTAGAGATCATTTTACTAGCTCTTTAAAGAAGCGTCTCCATATCACATTTTGACGTGTGCCCCAATTTTTCCCATGGGTTTTGAGATTTTGATACCATATCATCTGTCTGAAATTTCTCTCTCTCAATCCGTATATTTTCAAGGATATCGTAAAGTTTTGTAAACTAATTTATCCTGTTCCATAAAGCAGTGCAGTAATTACACCAACCCTCATAGGTAGTATTTTAGAGAGTTATTTTATATGGTTGTTAGGTTAGAATAAAATCCATTTTCTCGAAAAATCTGAACACGCTCCTCTAAATGAAACATGCCGGGGTAACAAAAATATATTGGAAAGGACGCATGTTTCCCAGGTTAAATGCTTGCATACAGTATTATTTGCTACAAATACAGTTTACACATCGTCTGTTCCATATATTTGCAAGATGGCTCAGCATAAAGTATTTTTTCTTACCCTCTCCCCAAAGTATTTTCAACATTGTTTTTATTTTTGTTTTCAGTTCTTCAGATGTACTGCAAGTTAAATGAGCAGATGGAAAATAAAAGGTATGTTTATACACAATAAAATACGATATATTTCAAAAGAAATATTAAAACGCATGTTTTTTATTTTGTTTGGTTTATTTGGCACTTCACACTTGAATGTGGGTCTTTCCATGCTAATGGGCCTATTTGAAAAATAAGTAAATTATCCCTTTCAGATGTCTTCAGTTTATCTCAAACTTAAAGAAATTCCCTTGTACTGTTTTCTCAGGAGGTAACTTTTGCCCAAAAAGTTAAGAAAATGCTGCCACAACATACATTTCTGAAAAATTTGTGTACAAATTTCCCCTTATACGTATGTAACTGGACAGACAAAATGTTAAGTTTGAGATAAACTGAAGACATCTGAAAGGAATTATTGACTTATTTTTCAAATAGGCCCATTAGTGTGGAAAGACCCATGTACAGTAAGATTATACAGTATTACAATGTAAAATTATTTGGGTAATTCATGGAAGGAAAGGCACAGGAAACTCGTAGTGTACGTGTGCAAGCAGAGTGTTGTGTTTACTTTGTGAATGATGCTTAGACATTCTGGCACAATAATATCAATGCCTAATTTATTGGGCTGAAATGTTAAACTATGTTCATTCTAAAATTTGATTGAACTTGATTTGCTGTCCATTTTCATGAACGCAATATTGCATTTGTTACTTTGCTCGGTTGCACATTCATGGAACTGTCCAAGAGAAAAATTGGGTTCATAGGAAAAAGTATATCATTGCCTTATGGGTCATTCCATGAAGTTGAGGAACACAGTTTCCGTGTTACATCCACAACCATTTTTACTTTTTTGTTTGCCCTTGATAACCCCATGAATCAATACTATTCAGAAATTCAAGCTGTTGGATGAGAGAAATTTAAAACATTCATTACTTAACAAAATCCTCATGCATTTAAATTTAGATGTCAACTAAATAGAATTTTGTTCAAATGTAGGTGTGACATTTGGTGCTTTTAAGCAGATTTTCTTGAATCACACAGAAAAATAATCTAGAATCCTCCAAATTCAAATTAAAAAGGATTGTTTAGTTTGAGAACTGTGTGTTTATTTCAAATTCAACATGAAAAAAATCTGTAGTTGGAGTGAAAGCAGTTGAACTGTATTGGTTTCCAAGTTACATCCACAACCACCACTTTGTTAAATAATTCAAAATGGCAGCACTTTGTCAACACTGAAGACTCCCAAATTACCTCCAAACAGTGTAAGCCACCACATCATGCAACATCGTTATATAAATGGTGATTCATTGCTCTCTTATTGACCATTTTTGTGGAAATGAAGAAATGTCACACTTTGTTCCTCAACTTCATGGAATGACCCATATACATGTATGTAGCTCAGCTAGTAGAGCTGGTGTGTCACAGGACTTGGGGGGGGGGGGGGGGGGGGGGGGGGAGGGGGATCTGAGGGAGTATACCACTGCTTTATAACTAAGTTGGTGGAGCATCTACCTAGTATGTCAGAGGTCTTGGGGAAAACCTGAGGGAGTATACCACTGTGCCTCATAGCTCAGTTGGTAGAGAATCTACCTAGTATGTTGGAGGTCTTGGGAAAAACCTAAGGGAGTCTACCACTGTACCTTATAGCTCTGCATCTACCGAGTGAGACGGAGGTCTTGAGTTTGGATTTCGATGAGGCCCATGTAATTTGTTGTTCTCATTACCAGATACTACACAGCACTCAAGACGTTAGAACAGCTTGAACACACACAATTACCACGGGTCAAACGCTACCGGTTCTGTGAGAACATGGCTAAGAACATTCCCAAGCTACGAGATAGCATCATGGAAGCCTCCATGAGCGACTTAAAAGACTTCCTGGAAAGCATTAGGAAACATTCAGACTGGATTGGGGAAGAGGCTATGAAACAGGTACTGTCGTATACCGGTAGACCGTATCGAATAGCCGCCATTTCGTGGGGCAGTTTCTTTGTTCCTTGAGGACATGCACGGTTGCACATATTGTGCTTCCATTGTTGAACGGTTTAAGTAACAAAAGGTGCCCCACGAAATGGCGGCTATTCGATACGGTCTATTACATGATTGGAAAACTTTTAAGAACAGGAACAACAACATTGCATAACTAAAGAATAATGTTGATAAACTGCCTTGTAGAAATTTCAGCCACATAGATGCAGTAATACTTCAGAAAACCTGAAAAATCCATGCATGGTTTTTGCAGACAACTTGGGAAAAAAATTTTTAAGTTGTCAATTTTTTCCCACAAATGCTATCAACACTTTTAGTCGTTTTTTTTTCTTGTCAACTCGTGAAGTAAAATTTGGGTCACTGCAAATTATGTATTGGGGCTTCATTTGTGTCTGTGTACATGTAGGTGTATACATAAATTGACTGTTCATGGGGGTGATGGTGTAAACTATTGTCCCGATGTGATCTTGAGATGGTAGGCCTGCTGTTTACGGCTGAGGGAAAAATAGCTAGCCTGCTGTCACAAGATCATTGAGGGAAAGTACACATGTAGTTTGCACCCAAATAAAGACCAGTTAATATTTGTTTTGATTTTTCCCAGTGATTGATATTTCAGGATTAGTTTTCAATGAGAGCAACATTTCACACAAACACACATGCACATGATATTCCGTACACGGGAATATAAGAATGTACTATTGTTTGACATATGATGTGAAAGGTAAAAAAAGTATATTTTTAATTCCTTAATTTTTTTCTCTGTTCCTTTTTTTATGAATTTATTTCTGTTACCTGTCGAACTCGGGAAAAAAAAAATCAAAAAATCTGAATCCAACAAAATAAAAAAGTGGCTTAAACAGATGATAAATGTATGTATTAATTTGGTTATTATTCCAGGTTCAAAAACGAAGTAACATGGAATCGTCAGTGTTTTTAAAGGGTAGTACAGGACCCAAGAAGGAATCGCCTTTGGTTGAAGCAGACAATCTTAACCCCTTCAGTGAAGACTTCATTGAAGGAGAAGAACAGGAGGAAGAAGAAGAAGAAGAGGAGGTAGGCTGAGAAAACTTAATGTAGTGTGATTTTTTTTTGCTCTAAAAACAAAATATTGTTTTTTTAAATTAAAAGTAATTTTCTTAAAAAACAATTGGGCAATTCCAAAAAATTCAAATTTACACTTCAGAGACTTTGAGGGCTTGTAATGCTTCACGTATTCAAGTTGTTTGATTTTAAACACATGTTCTTCAAGCATCATTGATGGAAGTGTAATTCCTAAAAAAAAATGATTATAATGCCATTCTCAATATGCGCGGTACATACAAAAATATCTCGGTAAATGAGTATGTCCGAAACCGAGGGTTTTGGGGACCCTACACACTTACTGAGAATGGCATTGCAATCACTTTTTCAGGAATTACACTTCCATCAATAATGCTTGAAGAACAAGTGTTTAAAATGAAACAACTTCAATACGTGAGGCATTACAACCCCTCAAAGTCTCTGAAATGTAAATTTGAATTTCTGGAATTGCCCAATTCTTGACCAGAAAAGAAGTTAGTTGAATACAGTGAATTTCTGGATAACAAGGCACTGACCGATCAGTCACTTTGAAATCGCTTTAAAGACTGTTCTGCTTTATTGAGTCCAAATAAAAATTGACAGTAATTTCCTTCAGGTCAAAATTCCCACAGCAAGAAATGTGATGTGACATTTTCTGTTTTGGGTAGAATCTTGCAGTTAATAAGACCTCTCAGAAAACCATTTCTGTTGGATTTCCAAACTGATTAAACCTGCGTGGTATGTGCTGACCTCTGAAGCCACACGTCTCCCAAACAGCCCTAGAAGTGCACTTCAGGCAGAGTGGCACACCCTGCCTCAGTGGCTCTTACGGCTGCTGGTTCAGTCAGCCTTGCTACAAGAGATGGTCATACACATTACTGACTGATAAAATGTTACATGTCTCAGGTTTCTCGATCTTTCGGTCATAATATAGGCCCCAATTTGTGGTTCGCTTTTGTTTTTATAGTGATGTGCCATATTTTAAAAATTTTGTCAATAGGAATTAAGCCCACTGGACAAGGTGGACTTCTCCCCTGTTTATCGATGCCTCCATATCTACTTTGTTCTTGGTATGAGGGATACATTTGAGAATTACTATCGCATACAGAGGGGCCAGCAGTGTAAGCTGGCTATTCAGCCTCAAGGGAACATGGTGAGTTACTAAGGCGTAGGGGAGGGGTGGGAGAGGGGTGCCTCCATATCTACTTTGTTCTTGGCATGAGGGATACATTTGAAAATTACTATCGCATACAGAGGGGCCAGCAGTGTAAACTGGCTATTCAGCCTCAAGGAAACATGGTGAGTTACTAAGGGGTAGGGGAGGGCTGGAGGAGGGGTGAGGGAGGGGTGGGGAGAGGAGTGCCTCCATATCTACTTTATTGGCATGAGGGATACATTTGAGAATTACTATCGTATACAGAGGGGCCAGCAGTGTAAACTGGCCATTCAGCCTCAAGGGAACATGGTGAGTTACTAAGGGATTGGGAGGGGGTTGGGAGAGGGAGAGGGATACATTTGACAATGACATACAGACGGGGGGTTGGGGGGGGGGGGGGGGGAGGGGGTGGAATGTTGTAGGAAGAGAGAAAGGCAGGGAAAAGGTTTGGTGTTTGGGGGCTCAGAAGGGTGTCTTTAAAAGAGAAATACATTTAATTTCTTAAATTTTGCACGTTACAAGCTCAGTGACAGTGGGGGTGATCAAAACACACAACAAGCTCATTTCTCCATTTCAATTGTCTTTGAAGTAAACATTTTTTTACTTGCAGTATGAGAACGTGGAGCTCTACAAGAAGTACTTCTACCAAATTTTAGGGTAAGTACAAACATACCAGGGCCTCCATTGCAAAGAAATGTGTAAGAAAACGGATGGGTGAAGTTTTTTCGTCCTGAAAAAGGCAACCCATTCGGGTGGTAAAAGTGCTTGGGGAGATTAAACTGCCTGGAGGTTGAACTGCAAATCTCTCTTGTTTTGACAGAATCATCAGCATGAAGCAAAAAAAAGTAACGCTCAGGCCACAAAACCGAACATTGTGTGAGTGTCACTGAACAAGTGACAACACGACACAAAATAATCGCAACCCTGCTCATGTTAAACACTATTCGATGTGACGAGGATTCCATGGTGTGAATTTTTGTTTCCGCACGCTGATTTGCTAAAGAAAATAGGATGCACGTGCCAAGCAAGTGTCACACGTGCATCTTGTTTTCTTTTATTTAAGTTGGCTGCAACAGTCGGAATCACATTGCAAAAAATGAACATGTTCTACCCCCCAAAGTAAGAATCTTTAACATTATTGGATAAAAGATGTTTATATTTTCCATAAAATGGACTTTGATTATTTGGCCAGGTTTTTTGTAGTAGAGGACCACATAATGAACACGACGGAGGGACTAGTAACAAGGCAGTACCTAGACACTCTGTGGAATACATCCCTCGCCAAAATAGCAGCTACGTTACGAAACAACTCAGTGAGTTAGATTTGGTTCCTCATGCTTTTACATTGTTGCAAATATACTATCCTCAAAATGCCTTAAAGCACCCTCCCCCCGCACCCCTCCCCCTCTGATACTGCTTTAAAGGAAGAACACATGATTGGTAAACCGTTGCAAATGATTTTATCTCCCTGTGTGATTGAAGATATGCATGATTAAAACCAACCTGAGAAAAAACCAGCTCCATACTTCGTCTAAACAGTAAAAAAAGGCTTTACGGTCACTTCGCCCCAAAACCATTTCGTCCCGAACCACTTCACCCTGAACACCACGGCCTGTGCACAAAGTATTTTGGGGCGAAGTGGCATTCGGACGAAATGGTTTAAGGACGAAGTGGTTTGGGGGCAAGGTGGCTTTTAGGGCGAAGTGGTTCAGGGAGAAATGGTTTTGGGGCGAAGTGAATTTTCATCTCATGAGATGACAAAATAATTGTATTTCTCAAAGACTATAGCACTTCAGACAAAACCATTTCAGGGGATGTTTACTACTGTCATCATGTTTATATTGTGTAAGTTATGTGTATATGTGAACATTTCTGATTTTCGAGATTACCAATGATGTGTTCTAACTTTAAATGTCTTCTGAGTGCTATACATGTAGGTGACGTTTGGTAGCCCATTTTAAGCTTGAGTAGACCTCTGGATTTGTTGAGGGCAAGTGAACAGTCATAAATGGGGCCCAAAATTAGTATTTTCTGTATGGGGCAGGAAAGGAAAATGTTTGCCTCTCCGATAAGGTCCATCTCAAATAGTCCATTTCAATTATAATATTTGTAATGGTGGATTCTTGTAGACCACACATGCAAGATACTCCTGGCACTGTTGCCGTTATTATCACTGCCATCAGGGAATCACCAGAACCATCTGTGGTATTTTTGCTTTCAGGCTTACTGTACAGATGCAACATTACTACTTCAAATCAAGGAACAGATTGTGCTGTTTACACATACATTAACAGTAAGTAAATGCCACCTGGGGCCAATTCTATAGTATACAAATATTGACTGCAATGAGGGGCATGGTTAAGATTATAGGCCCAAGGTGATCTAAACTCCTCAAAAAAAGTTCGGAAAGTCAAGTTTGACTGACGATTTCTCTCTTGTTGCAAAATAATTTTCCTTGAATTTTATATCATTGGAAAGCCCTGTTATTCCTCTTTACGATGATGTGTCATTTGTTATGATTAAGCAATTGGGAGATGTGCAGCCCAGCTGAATACGGGGGCGGGTGTAAAGTGAAATGTCACAAAATGCATTGCTATTGTCAAAAAGTGCATTGACACATTCCCATCCTCCAAGCAAAAGGGAATGCACTGCATGACAATAGCAGTGAATTTTGTGACATTTCACTTTACACCCACCCCTGTATTCCGCTATACTGCACTTCCCCCAATTGATTAATCATAACACATCACTGTAAAGAGGAATAACAGGGGCTTTCCAATGATACCAAATTCAAGGGAAATGATTTAGTAACAAGAGAGAAATCGTCAGTCAAACTTGATTTTCCGAACTTTTTTTGAGGAGTTTAGTTTAAAAGTTTCATTGTAGTTGAAAAATCATAAATTGAAAAAGCATAAATAGTAATCTTATAGATTTATGTTAGTTACACATTGTAAATGTTGATGCATGGGCCTCATGCTCCTTGATCCCCAGGGTGGGCCAAAAGTGCCAAAACTAATTTTAGCCAAAAATGGGCATAGGCTGTTCTGTTTTTAAGGGGAATTTATTTCCATGTTGTGTACTGTATCAGCAATAGAGAATGCATTATGACTGCTGCACTTACCATGCTCATTTTTCAGAGTTACGGCTTCAACTCAACACCAGTTATTGAGCTTCTACTTGATCTAAAAGACCAGTACAATGAGATCCTTATGAACACGTGGGTGCAGGTCTTCAGGTATGTTATTAGGTACAACATAAATGTCTTTTCACGGTAAAGGGGGCATTAAAGGGGGCATTTTGGCAACACATACCATATTTTCCAGAAAATATCTTTGTCTGGTCTCAAAATAAAAGAAATATGTTTCAGTTGTTGTGAAGAGATAACTTAGGTCCAAAAAGGGTTACAAATAGTGTGACAACATGCCTTTCTTAAAAAACCTTTGTACAAATATCCAATATAAGATAATATTACAAATTCCCTTTTTGGGCCTAAGTTATCTCTTCAGAACAACTTAAACCTATTTCTTTTATTTTGAGACCATACAAAGGTATTTCCTTGAAAATATGGTCTGTGTTGCCAAAATGCCCCCTTTACTGTGGAAAGACCCATATGTGTATTGTCTTACATGTGCTTGGCCTAAGTTTTTGAGTAGAATTAAAGGCCCTGTGGATGATCTGTTTTTGAGCGATTCTGCGAATTAAACCATTATAAATCATAAGAAAGACATCAACAAACTCATCCGAAGAAATTTCAGCTTTGTCAAATGTACCACGTTTAAAAAAAACATGAAAATCCATATGCATTTTCCTGGTCTTGGCGGGGTGTTTCAAATATTCGTTCTCAGTTGATCGGGTACTATGTGGCTTGCGTCATGCACTCTGTGGCGCACATACTGTGTGTGCGCGCGATCCATAAAAATGCATCGTGTTGGAACATGCACACGGAGTACACAGCGCCCATGCATTTTGGACCGCGTAGATGCGAACCAAAAAAGGGTAAATCGTTTGCAAACGATCTAAATAATTTCATCTTTACGGATTATTTTCTGGTAAAATTATATCATTTTGAGCGAAAACCTTTTATTGGATAGTTGCTATTAATTCAATCTTTACTTTCAGAACTTTTCCCCTGTAAACTCGTCGATTTATTTTCGGGTCATTGCAAATGATACACTGGGCCTTTAAACACGATGTTTGTCTTTTTTTTTTGTAATGGCAGTGAGATCTTTGATAACGACAATTACACAGCGA
Source organism: Henricia sp. BOLD:AAB3569 (assembly GCA_037783545.1). NCBI lineage: Eukaryota > Metazoa > Echinodermata > Asteroidea > Spinulosida > Echinasteridae > Henricia > Henricia sp. BOLD:AAB3569. The sequence continues at coordinate 3,401,675 of JBBELK010000009.1, read as the reverse complement.
TTATTGTGGAGACGGAACAAGAATACGACGACGTTACGAGGACGATTCCCTTCAGTAGTGATGAGATCGAAAAGGTAAGACGGTAATAAAACCATGAAACCCACAAAAACAGAAATCCTTGAAAATTTGAATTAAAGGAACTAATGTATTTTGAGCTTGTTTTACATTTAGCAGAGTTCTGAGCAAGTGGTGTACTGTGGATGAGAGGTATGGTGCATTTAAGAACCTGTTTCATTCTGGAGGTTGTAGGTTCGAATCCAGGCCGTGGCATGGTTTGTTGCCCATTGGCACGCGATATAAGAATTCATTATCAAAGAGATTTTCATTTCACAGGAAGCCTTTCCGAAGCGACTCCCCTTCTCAGAGTTTGTCCCCAAGGTCTACCATCAAATCAAGGAATTCATCTATGCTTGCCACAAGTTTTCCCAAGACCTGCACCTCACGCAGACGGAACGAGACGACATGATTCGCAAGTCCACAAACATCCTGCTTACAAGGACGCTAAGCGGCTGCCTGACGGCACTCATACGCAAGCATAGCCTGGGTCTTGCTGAGGTTTGTTCCTGTGATCATTATTATTTTTTCTCAGTATTCACCAGACATGCTCAGTATAAAACATATCGACATGGCTGCATTGTGAAATAAAACAAATATCTCGGCAAGTTTTGGAGATATAAATTTGCGAAACAAAAAGAGTGTTTGTTCTGACTCGCTCAGTATTCTGAAAAGTGCAGATATCTCTCGACAGTCTGAACAACACAGAAATGTTCTTTAAATTTTCTTCCGATTTTTAGCTTGTACAAGTAACAGTCAACACGACGCATTTAGAAACGGCATGCACACACCTGGAAAAATTCATCTCGAACATCACAGGGTGAGTAACAAGGGATTATTCTCTGAACTTCCGTTAACCACTTGACGCTGGAGGATGTGTAAACACATTCTGGTCATTGTCATTGTAGCAAATTTCGCTCTGTGGCGGCCACTTCAGAGTGTTGCAAAGTATGATCTTTTGGTGATAATAATAATAATAATATAAATAGCTAATTCTTATATAGCGCATTTCATAACTGAAAGAAATACCAATGCGCTTAACAGAAAAACAAAGCAAATAAATAAGCAACCAATTAACAAAATACACTGACAAAAAGAAAACAAAAGGATTAAACTGAACAGTAGGCAATAGAAAACAAATGAGATTTGAGCAGAGTCTTGAATTGTTCTATGCTCTGTGGGGAGCGGATGTAGCCGGGAAGAGAGTTCCAGAGTTGGGGGGCGGCACTAGAGAAAGTCCTTGAACCGAAAGATTTAGTTCAAACGGATGGTATGGTGAGAAGATGTTGAGATGATGAACGGAGTGAGCGGGCTGGTACATAAGGGATGATGAGGTCAGACAGGTAGCTGGGGCATATTCCATGGATTGCTTTAAATGTAGTGATGAGGAGCTTGTATTGAATTCTAAAAGAGATGGGAAGCCAGTGTAGTTCTTTAAGGACCGGAGTGATGTGTTTGCGCTTAGTGGAACGTGAAACAAGACGGGCAGCGGAATTCTGGATACGTTGAAGTTTAGCTATGTCTTTTTGGGGAACGTCGAACAAGAGAGCGTTGCAGTTATCCAGAAGAGAACTTACAAATGAATGGACCAAAATTTCTGTAGTTTGCTTGTCGAGAAGATGACGCACCTTGCCGATTCTATAAAGTGCGAACGAGGCTTTGCGACATGTTATGTTCAGATGCTGGCGAAGAGATAGATGGCTGTCTAGTGTAACCCCAAGATCCCTCACTGCACCACTACATGAGACCCGGGTCTCACCAATATGGACAGGAGGTAATTCTTGTGATCTCTTCTTGTGTGAAGTAACATGGAGAATTTCCGTCTTATTATCGTTCAGGACGAGCTGATTCGTCTTCATCCAATACCGTACATCACGTAGACAAGCCTCTAGTGTTGATATGGCTAGGTGTTGCTCTCCTTGCTTGACTGACACATAGAGTTGTAGGTCGTCCGCATACATCATGCAAGAAACTCCATGGCTTTCAATAATTTCTTGGAGAGGGGTAGTATAACAGTCATACAGGGGTAGTATAAGAGTCATACATTGAATGCAGAAATGACTCTCAGGAGTCAGTATTTGTGGTGCTTGACCTGGTCTTAAAGGTACACACCGGCCTACTGTTTACATGATTTAGTGATGTAGCAGCATTGACAATACTTTGTTGATGGTCGTTGTGAAAAAAGATCATCAAAATATCCCGTAATTTACTAAAAAAGTGCAAAATTAACAAAAACGGTCAAAAGACGGTTATACGCTTTACCAGCCGTTGCAACTTAACTACGCGCGAGCCTCACGACTTTGTCACAAACGATTCGCTCTTCTCTTGCTCAGGATATCTCCAATTTTCTGCTCACGATTTCACTGGACAGCCCGGACGACTGAATAGGAATTTCTGTTTTCTTTTGAGGAGTTGGCATCATGTTTTTTCTTCACGAACGTACACCGGAGCTCAGGCTACTTGCCGTGCTGCGCGGGGAAAATATCCTACACTCCACGGTAGCCTGCCGTAGCACGCGCTCGCTCCTGTTCTCCGGACTCTCGAAACAAACAATTATGTTCGAATTTTCATACTTATGTTTAACTTTGTTTCATACCTGTATAAATAGTCTCTCTTTTGTCAATTACTTATAAATATTGGGGGAAAATCAGAGTTAAATTTGGTGCAGTTCTGCAGTAACAAACTTTATTACGGCTGGAAATACAACTAACTCACAAGACCACGTGACTTTTCGGAACCAGAATTTGGTTCCGAAAAGTCACGTGACCTTGAATTTTTCAAAAGTGCTCAAAAACGGCCAAATTTGACGGCGTTTTTTCAGGATATATCTAATTTACTCTCGAAAGCGCTTCAGAATAATGTATGGGTCTATTTCGAGCCCAAAATAGCCCAACAAAGCAGGTGTACTGTGTCCCTTTAACTTTTGGCCAATCGAATTTGTCTTTTAAAAAATTTGTATTTTTTGCCAAAAATAATCTAGGCGTCATCTAGTTATAAGTGTCGATTGTTGGTTAATACTGGTGATACTGCCTTCTCAAGTAGCACTTACCGTGAGACACTATTTTAGGACTTAAAACTTGACTTGAATTTGATCCTGGAATGACTCTAAGAATGTCTTCTTTGGGGTAAATTTAGAAATACATTTTTTAAGGGGCTGTCCAAAGTTTTCAACATTTTCACGCTTCTACAGAAAGTAGTATTTTTCAAAACCCCCGAAATACTACTTTTCAACATTTTTCTGTCGGTACCATGAAATATCAACATTTTACAATGCATGTAAAGTCCTACGTGGCCCTTGTAGAATCACGAAAATGTTGACAACTTTGATGCCCCTTGGCATAATCTCTTTTGTTTCTTGGGTATAATTCTCCTTTAATTATGTAAATTGTTTTCCTGTGAACAGAACCACAGGCGACAACATCCATGCCGCCGGCCTGCAGAGCACCAACATCTTCCGAGATGCGCGCAGCGAAGCCGAGCAAGAAATCTACAAGAGACTGAATGCCAAAGTAGACCAATTCCTGGAGTTAGCCTCTTACGATTGGACCCTGGACGAACCCAAGGGTCACGCCAGCGGATACATTATGGATATCATTAGGTTCTTAGAAGGGAGCTTCAAGGCATTTGTGCATCTACCGGTAAGCATTCTTGTCACGGTTCTTAAAGGAGTGTGTCAAAATTTTTCCAGAAAATGGATTTCGTTCTAACCAATAAACGATCTTATATAATACGTCTTCTGTTTTCTAGGGTAAAGTGGCCCAAACTGCATGCATGTCAGCATGCAAACACTTATCCCAAGCCCTCACGGATTTCCTGTTGGATAACAGCATTCGTGTGATGACTATGGGAGCCGTACAGCAGTTCAGCTTCGATATTATACAGTGCGAATGTAAGTATGGCTGTGTTAAATGTGTAGACTTTATGCGTATACAGTCACATCAGATAGTAGATCTTTATTGCCCAAGAATATGCATGGGCTCTTTTTGCAAACTAAGATGACTGCCTTGTCAAAATTGGTGACAATAACATATTATTAATTAGGTTTATTTTGCCACACCCGACATAGCTTGATTAGCATTGTATACTAGGTGCTTCCCCGAGACACTAAGAAAAATATATTACATGCATATATGTACACTACCCATCAAAACTTTGGAAACAACTTGAAAGTTTCAGGTTTTTGAGAAGAAAACGTATAATTTTGTGAATGTTAATTTTGTGAAAGCAAATGTAGGTGTATTCTAACAAAAAGCAATATATACATGTTCATTTTAGTGCCATCTTTGGCCTCAGCAGTGGGCTTTATCAACAAATTGGAGAGCATGCAAAATGAAACGGCTAAACTTTATGTTCATCAAAGAATCCCCCAATCTCTGCATCCTGATTGTCGGTTTCTCCAAACAATCAGTGGAAATACGCCTCTTTTAAGACTCTCCAAAGGTTTTCTTGGCTGGTTGGGCATTTATTTATGACCTTACTATCCAACACCTCCCAGAGCATTTCAATTGGATTGAGATCAGGTGACTGGGCAGGCCATTCCATGATGGACAGCACTCCAGATGACTGCTTTCTCTCCAGATACCCCTTACACCTCTTTGCTTTAATAGCTTGGTTTATTATGAATTAACAAAATAATACTTACTTCTCAAACACCTAAAAACTTCAAGGTGTTGTGATGGGTTGTGTATATTGGTTCTGTAACTGAGTGGGATGCAGTTAGCGCCCCCGGCACTAGAGCCACCTCCGAAGAGTCTCTGGATTATTTTTGGTAACAAAATATTACTTTAGCAAAGCGCCTACGACGTCAAATTCACAGACCAATGCTATGTATACCCCATAGGGCATTTCATTAGAGTACTCCAAACAATCCCATTAACCTGTGCGCGTTGTGGTTTTGTTTACAGTGTTGACGTCATCTCTCATTTGGTCTATTTGGGAAAAAAAAGAAGTAAATTTTATTTTTTTGTGAGCATACACCCATTTCTAGTTGTTCTTGATCAAGTGTATCAACAGTCCAAAGGCGCCACTCCAAAAAAAAAATTAAAATAAATTAATAAAATTGTTTTGAATGAATAAGGTCGATTACCACACTCTGTTGTAAACCTTAACCCCCAGTATTCGCTAATTCAGAGCCTGTTCCCGGCTTCCGTGAAGGAGCTCTACAGATGACCTTTGTACAGCTGAGGCAGTTACTAGACCTATTCATGGCCTGGGATTGGTCTGCGTATCTAGCAGATTACAACCAACCAACCAGCAAGTACAGCCGTGTGGATCCACAGACAGCCATCACAATATTGGAAAAGTAAGTCTGGTTGCATTTTCGTATAGTGCCATATGCGGTGTTGATTCTGGGCTATTTAAACTCAACTATGACCCCGTTCTCACTAGTGAAATTGCTTCGGTCGACGATGATTCGACGAAGAGACTTCCTGATGTGAACGCACGCCTCTTCATTCGACGATGATTAGAAACGCTTCTTTCGACGAAGCAAATTTGTAATGTGAACGGCTCCCTTCGTTCGACAAAGTGATTTGGCAGGCCTGTTGAACAAGCGTGTTGTGCGTCGAGCGCCTAGCAAGAGTTGTTTTTGATGCGCAGCTGGAAAACCACACAGCGCGTCTAGACGCTTGAAGCTTAACGCATGACGCACATGTACGACCTTCCACGGCTTCATTCGATCTTCGTTAAGTGATATGTGGACGCACGCTTCATTAACTAACGATGATTAACTAATCTTCGTCGAACGAAGAGATTTCTCTAGTGAGAACAGGGTCTATAGGGATTTGAGCCAAGTCAGTCAAAATTGGGGTCAAGTCAAGGTTGACCTGAGGGTGCCTTTCGATTCAGTCATGCTACTCCTCACAAATGAATAGGTCTTCACACAAAACTGTCTGCCTTTTGCAGGATGCGAGATTCCGAAAAGAAGAAAAGCACTTTGTTATCGAATTTTAAGAAGAACGACAGAGATCGCAAGAAACTCATGGAGATGGTACTGAAGCAGCTGAGGGGGTTAACTAGCAGCAGTCCACCGCCGCGGGGCTAAGACAAGTCTTAAGGAAGTATTACGCGCTTGAATATACGTCATTTGAGAGTCAAATTATGACGCATCAATGTTGATTCTATGTGCGTGCGTGTGCCTCTGGCGGGCGTAGCACGGTTTATTTTACCAATGGGAACCAGCGCGTTATGTGTGCTAGATACACACAAATGCAAATCTTGCCAGTGTCGGTTCCAGATAATCTACATCACATGTTAGGTCCCAGATACACTAAGAAAAGGGAAAGGATAAACAAAAACACTTGGTAGAGATTGCACGATGTGTCGTAAGAGTGCAAATGTGACTTTAGTTTGGTGATATGAGTTGGATGTCGGACTGTCTGGGACAAGTTTTTGGGATCATTTCTTGAAATCAACTGCTGATCCAGGGGTCCATTTCACGATCCTTCGCAACTCGAGACGCACATTATGGTGGTTTCTCCACTGCTAAGAATGTTGTCCGGGTGCGCTGAGCAGCGGCGGCTGTTCAAAACGAATGTATGCAACTGCCATGGCTGTTATCGACCACGGATGGGTCACCGATGCGATAGATATGCGTGGTAAGTGAACGATAATGACACCAGTGGCTAGCAAATCATGTTTGGTGACTTTACACCTAATTTTTGAATGACTTTGCTGTACTTTCAATGTGTTTTAGAGGGTAAAATGGATTATTTTTGTCCGGGCGCTAATGGTACTTCTGATGTTTTTTGTCTGGGTGGCGCGCTCGAACAAAACCGGAGAATGCTGGGTTTACCCATCGCAACTGGTATTACGAAGGATCGCAGCGCTTTGTGAAATCGGTCCCAGGATCATTAAAATGTGGAAATTCAAAGCGGCACCCAGGTACTGCCAAGAATGTCCAATATATTTTCGCATTTTAATTGGCCTGGGGCCACCACTGATTTCTAATTCGATCGTCTAAAAGTGTTTTGCCTTATTTTATTTTATTAAATTTATCCTCAAAAGGTTTTGAGAAATTCACAGATGGCTTGTTTTCAATACTGTATGCAGAAAAACATGATAATTTACATTGGGAAAATCTTTATGGGGCTGTTCAAAGTTGTCAACATTGACAGTTCTACATAGTCGTATTGTTCAAGACCCACCTCCCTCCCTTGAAAATACTACTCATCAACATTATTCTGTCGGTTCCATGAAATGTAAACTTTTTACAGTGCATATAAAATCCTACACGGCCTTCATCAACTCCCCCTCCTCTCTGTAGAACCGTGAAAATGTTGACAACTTTGGACAGCCGCTTATTAGCAACAATTTAATTGTCGGAGAATGATCCTTGCACATATCACAAAATCGCGAGGGGATTCCGACATAACATGTGTGTGAGAAACTTGCTTGCTTTCGCTCCATTTTTTATAATCATTTAGGATTTTTCTAGGAATGAATGAAGCAGCTAGTTGTACAGAAATGCATGATTAAATGGATGCAAAAATGTAAATGTATATTTATGAAGAAAAAGGGAATTTGTATAAAAACGTACGCCGCGTGCAGAATTTATGCTGGGAAAAATGCCAATTAGAAACATTGGCAGTACGATTTCGCTTTGTGCAGACTTTAATGATAAATTTTCAGTCAGATTTTTTTTGTTTCCAATTTGCCTTTATCATTCTTATAGAATGCTCAAACTTTTTTTTTTAATTTAAGTTTTAAAGTACCATGTATTGGAATCATACATACACAGTGTGTACGGAAACCTTTGTTAGGTCAAGCTAGGTTAATGGTAGCATATGACCTGGGGTCAATTTCACAAAATATTTACGGCGCATCGTAACAAGTTACGACTACCAAATAGGTAATCGCAACTTTGTGAAGGGTTTTGCCCAAAGATTGTATTGATAGCTTTACTGTGACATCACGCCTTCCACCATTTTGTTTGACAATCATGGCCCAAGTGCTAAACAGCAAAATGCAATTGTTTGCACTTATCTCTGTTGCATGCTTAACCTTTCTGCGGCACGTACATACGTACACTTTCGCTTTTTACAAGCCGAGTACATGCTCAATAATTTAAACGTATCGCAACGCGCGGCATTTTCGAATAAAAATGTTCATGTGCGTCTATTGGCGCTGGTGAGACGCAAACATCCCATGTGGTCGAAAGCCATCAATAGCGCCACTCACGAAATCATTGTGAAAATAGAAACGCAGATTTTAATGAAAACTGTTTTCTCTTTTATTACAGTACAAAACCATAAAGTGCATCAAAAAATAAGTCATATATGTTTGTAACATATGTACATGGAACACCTCACATTTAGTCTTTCAGATTCAAATGTCGTTAACAAATAAAATTTCTGAATCGGGCCATAGTAAAATGCATTCCTGCAGTAATAAAAACAAACTATTTTACTACAATCTGTAGCCTTGGTTAATACAAACTTGCAATAGACTGTATCAAATAACAGCCATACGGCGTGGCGGATAATAGTTGTTGATGGCACGCCAATGCAGAAATAATTCAACACTAATAATTTTAGTGGAAAATGTGCCAACAAAAGCATGGTATGCCAGTTTTAAACAGTCTATCAACATTTAAAAGTCATGCCAACCTTTTTTTCTTGCTCAAATATGCATCAACATTAAATTATCTTTGGCGTGCCATAGTATGGACACAGTAATGGCGGATAGCAATCGTTGTCCAGCCAAGCTCAAGAATAGACTATCAAATAGCGGGCAAGTTTTTTTTTGGTTCTGGGAGGACATGCATACACTGTAGTTGCACATTTTGTGCTTACATTGTTGAACAATTTAAGGGCAGAAGCTCGTCAGCCTAATTAGTAAAGAGCATGCCTCATACAAGATGTATGGTATCAATTTGGCAGCTTTTGCCATACTTGTATAATGCTCCATTAAGTGCTTTTGCCGTCTTTGCTCGAACTTCATTGTATTTTTGCAATAAAGTATTAGACAGTGAACTCGAATGCAAGAACATGTTAATTTAAAACGAACTCTTCAAACACCAAACATAAGAGTTCAACAAAGTTTTTATGAAATAAAGGCATGCAGATTATACTGATCATGTGTGACAATCAAATTGTACTTATCTTGAATATAATGTGTAAATACTATGAATAAATATTTAAAAATAAAAGTGAACGAAATAGCACCATCTTGGTATTGTTTGATCTTTTATAAATATTGTTGTTTTCTAGGTGAAAATGGTCCTTAAAACACAAAAGCAAAAATGTTACACTCTGGAACAAGTTAGTATAAGTCGCGCGGTCGAGTTCTCGCAACCATAAGTAGAAATCTGTGGGGGATCCACGCTTATTAAAATACCAAAACACAATGGAAATTACAGGCGGTATCTATCTGGGCACTACCAGTTATTTCCATTTTAATAAGCTTGGATCCGCCACCAATTTCTACTGATAGAAAACCTAGTCCATAAATTAAAATGCCCTTTTTCTTACATCTTCTTTTCTCTTTGAAAAACAAATGCAAATATTTGTTCAACACTTTCAAACATAATTACACTTAAAAGCACAACTGCAAAAATCTACAATAAGCAAGCAAAGAAAGGAATTAGGAAACTATTGTATACGAGGACGGAATACTTGCATAATCAACAAAAAACGCATATTTTGTTAAAACTTGAAAATTAAATCACATACAAAACCCTGAATTCACGTGTTAATGTGACGCATGTCACGTTGTAAAAAAAGCAGTGATTAGGCTTGAGCGATTTCACCTTAGGAATCGGAAGAATTGATTCCTTTTAGCAATTACCTAGCAATTTCGTACCAAAAAAACTTGACATCTGCAAGAGTATTTAGCCTCTGATAATTTCCACAGACCGACAACATTAAAGTGCCGCTCAGTGCCAAAAAAATAGGTCGTCATCTGCACAATATGCAGTATCATCGCAAGTAACGCAGACAGTCGGCAAAGTTGAATCAAGTTTCATTTGTTTCCGTTAAGATTATACATGGAAACTAGGTTTTAAACACACTAAATGTAGTTAATGTCTCCCATGAAAAAATGGAATCGTGATTCTTTTTTGGAATCAGAGTCGATGCCGGAGTCGCCCAATTGTGATTTGCTTTTCAAATTAGAAGGCATCATGGGCAAAGTTAAATAACAATCTAACATTCAGCGCAGCACATTGCAACAGGCTACACAAGTAAAAAAAAAACATCAGCATAAATGGAAACAAATTGCAGAGGCACATTCAAAACATTTTCTGCGATGCGAGTGCCCCTTAACTTTCAGTGCGCCGCTCACCTTTACACATAAACAAAAGGTAGCCTTCAATTAATTACATCACAGACCTTGAAAAAATTCCTGAATACTCCAAATGTAATAGGATTTGTTGCATGTCCTCGGGAGTAAAGGCGGAAAAATCACACTGTGCCATTGGTTTGTACACAAACTGGTTTGCCGCTTATGCGCGGCCTATCGTGACGCGCAAAACGTTTTGAGCTGGGTCAAAGTTCATATTTGTTGAACTTTGACTGCGGTGGGCTGACCTTTTCCAACGCGCAGCCAATGAGGTATCAGAGAAGCCCCAAGTTACCAGAGTGGAATTTTCTATTTTGGAATAATCGGCGATTGGGAGCTCATGCAATGCGGTGAGCGCAGCGCGAAAGTGTGATTTTTCCGCGATAGTGTGTATCCGCCTTCAGGGTTGATGAATTCACTGGCAAAACAATACCTGGAATGTTAAAAAACTTTAATAGAAAACAGAACAATGTTGAAACATTGGAACAAATGTCTTCAGAAACCAAAGAAAGTAGGCTGCTCAATGAAATGCCATCCTAAAAAAACCTAATCAAAATGTCACAGGCAGTATAAGACGATGAGATGCCATTCTGTGCAAAACATCAGAGATACATGCATATCAGGCACCCAGCACAGTTCTTTTCCTGAAGGGAAGTGGTTCTTGCCTCGCCTTCCACCTCTGTGGCCCTGGTTCAAATCCTGTCCGGGTCACTATGTGGGCAGTAGTCTTATCCTGAAAGGATCCTGAAGAGAAGTGGTTCTTTACTCGCCTTCCACCTTTGTGGCTCTGGTTTGAATCCCGTCCGAGTCAATATGTGGCCTGGGTTTTCAGTCCCTGCTTGATTGTGTGGGTTTTCCTCCCATCTCTAAAACTGAGCATTTCTTCCTGTTCTCTCGCACTTCATGGCCGTGTTGAAGAACCTCCAAGGCGGCTAACTCCAGCAACCAATTTCTTTTAGCGGATCATATGAAAGAAGAACAGAACTATTGGAAAATGTTGAAGCCACCTCCAACAGGACAGTCATAGCTGAGATGTCCCTCCTTTCGACATTTGCTACAGAAGACCCTCTTTCCAAATTCGCTTAATGCTTTCGGTTTCTGAACCTCCTGGGTCTCCGGTTTTGGTTCCGGCTCCATTTCGGACGACTTGGCACGTGGGGCAAACTTCTTGAACATAGCGCATTGACGAGTGCGGTGGTTTTTGCTACCGCACAGGGGGCAGACCACTGAAGTTTTCTGGGACTCTGCAGTTGACGTGCTCGATGAACTATTTTGTCCACGAAGTGGCGAAGTTTGATAAACAAAGGGGTTTTCATTCGGTTCCTCTTTAGAGGCAGAAGCTTGACTCTTCGCGACACTTGGGCTGCGTGCTTCGCAATCACCATCTTTCGGTTTTTCATGGCAAGGAGAATTCTTTGAGGCCTTTGCATCAGAACTTGGACAAGAGCCTTTAGAGATGTCTATTTCAGGAGCTATGAATGCAGAGAGATCTGTGTTAGTTTTCGCTTTGTCTATTAGAGATGGCTCAGAAGCATGATACCCCATCACATCTTCATCCTCTTCTGAATGTTCAAAAGCAACATTTTCTGCACCATGTCCTTCACATTTCCCAAAGATGCCACACATTTTAACTTTAGATGAGCTGCCATTTTCGCGCTTTATCATGCCTCTTCCGAGACCAACACAACTAAGAGACTTTGTAACTGGGCTAAACTTCCCCTTTATTTCTCTACTCTCTGTCTCTTGTTCTAAATCTTTAGCAAGATCACAGCTCTTTAGACTTATTCCTTGTGACGGGTCTTGGCACTTGTTGAAACTTTCAGGTGACTCATATTCTGACACAAGTGGTGCGAGATGAAATGGTTGCTCACATTCACTAATCGTACTGTCCGATTCTTCTTCCCAGAAGTGATCAATTCGATGCTGTGACATACCCTTGAGGACACTTTTTACCCGAGTGCTACATGGTTGGACGTCATGGATTTCTTTAGTGGTTCCTTCTGTTGGATCATCACTTACTTGTGAATGTAACTCTTCTTGTGATGAATACTGTCTAGAAGAAAGGACACAAAATACTGTGATCTGTTGCGGTGAATTGGGCTGCATCGGTAGCAATTATCTTTCAGCATCACCGATTATATTTTGTTTTCGTGAGATGTTTCATTTCAAATGAAAGCAAAATTAAAGTGTAAAACGGAAAGCGCATGGTGTCTTACTAACCATTAGTGCTCAAAGCACCCAAAACTGCCCTGTATTTCTTCCATGTTCAACTCAGTGAAATTCAAGTTTCTGCAAACACACCTTCAATTGATGGACATGTGCTCATAGCTTGACTCATCGCCTTTCAGATCATGTGTTCAGTAAGGGTAGCTACTTTTGGATAACTTTGGTTATTGACCTTGACAAGGAACACCACTTAACATTACCGAAAAGCTTTCAGGAGTACAGTAAACTCTCCACCCCTGATATAGAGCTCTTCTCGATATAAAGCTCCTTTTTCTAAGTCCCAGCCATTATTCTCTGCATTGTGTATTCACTGGATATAGCGCTCTCTGGATATAAATCTCAAATTATTTCGGTCCTTTGAAGAGCGCTATATTGAGAGTTTACTGTAACAAGACACACTACTACCAGTGAGTGCCACTGGGTTAAGAATAATCTACTTTGCCGTGGGACAGTAAAAAGTAAGAAAAATCGAGACTTTAAACATCTATGTTTTGGTCAATCGTGAAAAAAAAAAACTACCTACATTCGGGTATTTATCTCACCTGTAGTTTGAGGTCCCTTTCTTGTCCCTAAAACCCTGAGAAACCCCTCTTTGTGAATGATTGGTATTGCTCATCGGCAGTGGCTGTGTTGAAGTTACATTTTCTTTCTGCGGTTTGGTCTCAGCATTTTGGGACGACTGGAAGATTTCTGAATCTGTGCAATTTTGTGTAGAGGTTGGTCTTGCGTTGTTAAGGCTGGACGCAGTGGTTGTTGGGTGTATGACCTTTGATGTTTGGGAATTTTGGGGCGTGGATTTAGAAGATAAAACTGAAGACCCTGGAAGCTCCTGTCTTGTGAAAGATCCCGCATCAGGAAGGCTACCATCGCTTTTTGGTTTGGATTTAGAAGATGCATCAACTTCGACGTCAGTGATTGGACAAGGCATCTTGGGTTTACAGACTTTGGAGAAAGCTTCTGGCGGTTTCAAGTACGATTCTGCAGGTTCGGGTGTTGACTGTGCTGGAACAACTTCATCGTGAGGGACCTTGGGCCGACCGGGAATGAAAGCGCTGGAAGAACTTCTGGAAATAGGCATGAACGGGACTGCAAACTCGACGTTTGTTGGTTGAGCAAGGTTGACCTGTGGAGAACTGGACGGATACTGAGAAATGTAGGAAACATCTGTATTTTGAAGAGAGTTGTTAGGTATTGGCATGGCAGGTCCAACATTTAGAGGTCCACTCTGGTACAGGTTTGCGGAAGCACTTAGCTCAGCTTGCATTTCGCTGAATGCACTCACGTACATGGCCGGCCAAGGGGCTGGTGGGGGCGTGCCGGCATAAACCTGGGGAGGAACCGAGTTGAAAGGAATCATCTGCTGGGGTACTCTATCGCCCATGTCTTCTGGGAAGAAAGACTGCTGGGTGGTTGTTTGGTTCAGAACAATAGCTCCTCGTTCTGCCACTTCCTTATCTGGCAACTTAAATTTTTCTGTTGTTTCTGTGAAAATACAAGAAAAAAGAGAAAAAACATATCAATAAGGTTTCTATAATTTGTCTATAATAGGTTTCTTTAATATTTTGTCAAAAACTGTTGAGTAGTGTAATATTAAGCCGCCTTTCCATATGTTTGTATTAAGTTGAGAGACCAGCTCTGCCCTGGTAGTACTGACCCAGCTAATTCTGTATAACCATCCCAAGGCATACACACTGACTTGAGCCCCAGCCAGCAAGTTGAGAGACCAGCTCTGCCCTGGTAGTACCGACCCAGCTAATTCTGCATAACCACCCCAAGGCATACACACTGACTTGAGCCCAAGCCAGCAAGTTGAGAGACCAGCTCTGCCCTGGTAGTACTGACCCAGCTAATTCTGTATAACCATCCCAAGGCATACACACTGACTTGAGCCCCAGCCAGCAAGTTGAGAGACCAGCTCTGCCCTGGTAGTACCGACCCAGCTAATTCTGCATAACCACCCCAAGGCATACACACCGACTTGAGCCCAAGCCAACAAGTTGAGAGACCAGCTCTGCCCTGGTAGTACTGACCCAGCTAATTCTGTATAACCATCCCAAGGCATACACACTGACTTGAGCCCCAGCCAGCAAGTTGAGAGACCAGCTCTGCCCTGGTAGTACCGACCCAGCTAATTCTGCATAACCACCCCAAGGCATACACACTGACTTGAGCCCAAGCCAACAAGTTGAGAGACCAGCTCTGCCCTGGTAGTATTGACCCAGCTAATTCTGTATAACCACCCCCAAGGCATACACACTGACTTGAGCCCCAGCCAGCAAGTTGAGAGACCAGCTCTGCCCTGGTAGTACTGACCCAGCTAATTCTGTATAACCACCCCAAGGCATACACACTGACTTGAGCCCAAGCCAACAAGTTGAGAGACCAGCTCTGCCCTGGTAGTACTGACCCAGCTAATTCTGTATAACTATCCCAAGGCATACACACCGACTTGAGCCAGCGAGCTGGTGTTGATTTCACAAAGATTTGCGACATGTCGCAAGTACCCAAATCCATCGCAACTGGCTGAACCCTTTATAAGTTTACAACAGGTTCAGCGAGTTGCGATGGATTTGGGTACCTGCACCGCGTCAGAAATCTTTCTGAAATCGACACCAGCTCTACCCTGGTAGTACTAATGACCCAGCTAATCCTGTATAACCGCCCCAAGGAATAACACAGTCAAGACTTAATATAAAGTCTCCCGCCGTCAAGAGGTTAACATTTCCAACTCTTAATTCAAACATTGGGTTCTTTCTTCTCATTTGGTAAAAATTCTCATTTGGTAAAAATTCTCATTTGAAAAAAAAAAAAAAGTCACGTTGGAAAAGCTTAAACCAAAAATAATGGAAATTTAAAACTTTTGAAATATTATACACTGACCTGTGACAGCAGAAGCTATGTGCATTGATGAAGTGATATCACCGTTTGGAAGACCGGAGAAGGAAGAATCTTTAGCCTGAGACTTGGAAGAATTTGTCTGTTCCAAGTCAGTTTTCGTTGCTTCAGAAGAGGTCATAGAACAGGCAAGATTGTCTTTCGAAACAGAGCCTTCTTGAGATCTTCCTGAATGACTCCCTGAAATGTTTTCAGAGAGAATAGACCTTTCTTCCGCCTCTTTGCTTTGGCTTTTGTTTTCAACAGGCTCTTCTTTTGGCAGTTGTTCGTTTTCGGCATTGCTTTTGTCCCCCTCAGCCTGCGGTGTTCCGCAGGCATCATCGGTGGACGTAACCTTTATGTTTCCAGAGGACTCCGTCTTGACCTCTGCTGAACTCTTCCAGCCTGCAGCTCGCATTAGGAGCAGATCCAACATAGCTTCCTTCACAATTCTGTTTTGGAGAGAAAAAAAAATTAACATCTGAAAAAGCCATCAAGGAAAATCTTACTTGCGATCCCTTGCACATAACCGTTTTGAAAACTCCTTGGTACAGTTTTTATCGAGTAGAAACATCCTTGAATGGCTATTTCCCGATGCGCGCAACTGCAACTTCAAACCTGCCTCAAAATAGTTTTTATCCTGACATGTCGACATCAGAAAATAACAAGAATCTGATTGTCTTGGTAAAATCTGCTCGGAACAAGTCCAATGGAGCTACAGATTAACTCTTACCAGCTTCAACTTACATACCTTGGTTGGTTCCCTAGCACCTGATCTCTAAGTTGCTCATTATACTTCTGGTCGGTTTCACTATCCAGTCGGGGACCAATGATGGCAAACAGCGCCCTCAGACAGAATGCGTAGACTTCAATCAGCACCAGCTGCTCTTTGTCAATATCCTGTATGTGTGAAATGCACTCAAATATTTTATCCCCTCATCACACATGCATAATACATGCATCTATAAAAAACGTTCCTATTAAAGACACAGGCTCGTCAGCAATGCGCGCGCCAAATTAGTACTAAGAAATACGCAGCTCCATAGCAAAGGCGTGGAGCTGTGTATTTCGTGGCACGAATTTGCCGCGCGCGCATTGCTGACGAGCCTGTGCCTCTAAGTTGCATTTAGTAAGATTAATAAAGCTGGAGTCTTATACAGCGCACATATCTACCACGTAAGGTGCTCAGGGCGCTGATAACATTTATCATCCTCCCTGGTCATTGGGCTCAATCATATCATTCCTTAAGCCTTCTCAGCTCCTTGGGGAGTATACAGCCCCAGCTGCTGGTGAAGATCTCATGGGTTTATCATAAACAATAAAATGGGGGACGTATTAAGTCGTGAACCCCAAACACGACGAGTGGAGCCAACAAACTCTTTACTTTGCACCGAAGTGCGGGGATCGTTTTAAGTCGTGAACCCCAAACACGACAAGAATGCTGGCAACCGACTCTTATACCTCCATATACAAAACCTTTATGCTAGGCTGATAACATTTATCATTATCCCTGGTCATTGGGCTAAATTATAGCATTCCTTAAACCGTCTCAGCTCCCCGAGGAGTATACAGCCCCAGCTGCCTGTTAAGCGTTCATGGGCTTATCACGCACATCATACTCACTACTACCCTTGCAGGTACCCATTTAATCCTGGGCAGAGAGAGGCAATTTATGGCAAAGTGCCTTGCCCAAGGGCACAAACACCACGTACACACCCTGAACATTCCATGAGTGGATTTTCAAAGCTATTATGGTAATCAATTATCCATGTTCCATTAAACTTTTTTGCAGTGAAATTGGCCCAGCGCACAGACAACATGCCTTTAAATAGATGTACTGTTAGTAATTTGTCAAAGACAATGGCAAAAAGCTACTAAAGCTGGATTTACACCGAGCCTTTTCACGCATTAACGCACGTAAATTAGACGTGTCTAAAAAGGGACGAGGGAATTTGGTGTAAAACCTATACACTAAAAATCACAAAATCACAAAAAATCCAACCAAGTTTCTTTCTAAATTCTCTGTGCCGAGTTTTCACAAAGCGACGTGTGTCAAATTAACACTCGTTAATGTTTGAAAAGGCCCAGTGTGATGGCAGCCTAAAATCTCACCTGCACATCACGCATCATCCACTTGCTAACGAGTAGGTCCATCAACTTGTCTGTGCTCTCTTTTAAGTTCTTGTTGGCACTTTGGGACAGGATAAACAGGTTTCCTAAAATGCTGCTGTACGAAGAGTACAGCTTCTCCTTATTGGTTGCAGAAGACACCTTAAACAAAATACAAGATGTGAGAGTTAGCATTTTGCGTGTCACAAGCTGCTAGTGCTGATGTAAGCATAGCCTTGATCAAGGCGTTGGGCTTGTCTTCTAGACGGCCCGCTGAAGATAAAACTGAACAAAGCGCTTACGAGCTACGGAATCTGTTGCACGTATTGGCTCACAACGCGCCGCGCTACGACTATGCACACATGCACGTACATGTATCGGTACGGTCCTAAACCCAACGCCTTGATGGTTCTGCATTCAGCCAGCGAAACTCATTACAGTAATAGGGAAACCACCCCAGCGTGAGCTTAAATTTCATTGGTCGACGCACGGAAGGTTATGTTTGAAAAACGCTATGATATGCGATCCCCAGTTTGTTCATCCGAGGCAGTATTAAGAGCTCCCACAAATCATTCAGGAAAGCTGTCATATTACGACCGTTGTCCTCCAGAAGTATAATCAAATCTGTAAACAGACAAGCACAATAAATGCTACGAACCCGAGAATATTTGTTGTTTTCGTCCATCGATCATGCCACGGTTCTCGTAACACGAGGACGCCATGACATGCATAATGCATGTATCGCGTCATACGTGCTACTCATGAAGCTCTTGATTGGCTCATAACAAATGTTAAATATTCATACCTTGCATACCCGCATACTCAAAGCCCGCCCATTTTCGGCCAAAACTGGCCGAAAAAATAAAGAAAAACATTAAACCCGGAAGTGCAGACTCGACAAGGCTGTTTCTCGAGCTAGGCCAGGCCGTACGCAGCTAGTACGCAGCCAGTGTGTTTCCGTACGGGTTTACTACGGAAGTCGTTATCTCACAGTGGCTCGTTTTGATGCCGTGTGCAGTTTGCATGCGCTAGACCCAATATTCTCTCGTACAGCAAAAAAACCTGGAGACGGCCTTGAACAAGGCATGCATGATCAATCCCACAATTTGACACGTGCCGCCACAGATGTATTTTCTAAGCTGTTTTGTGACCAACACAAGAACCATGTTTCACAGGGTGTCTGCGGGTTTTATCAACCCAAATTTAAGACTTTTAAAGACCTTTTTAATGCCTTTTTAAGACCAATTAAACCCCCAAAACAGGAAAGAATTCCATACTCGGCCACCACAGGCCCAAAATCTAACTAACAATTTAATACTTTTTAATGCTTTATAATGCTTTTTAATACTTTTTAAGGCCTTCAATTTAGAAAATGAATTTAAGACTTTTTAAGACCCGCGGACACCCTGGTTTCAGATATTATGCACTTGCACATTTCTGTTTATTCGTGTAGAACTGGCACTCAGTCACCAAAATGCATCTAGACCAAGAGCCCAAAACACAGCATAATTTCAGTTTGGGGCAAAAATGTAAAACAAAATGTAATCATACTAGGCACAAGGTGTCTGATTAGGTTGGCCGGCGTATATGGATATGTGGAAAAAAGGCGTGGAAAACACTCTCGTGATCCATTTGAGTTAAACAAAAATAAATAAAAAATCAGAAATTTATTACTACAAAATACCTTGCTCCCTTAATTGTTTTTAATTGTGTAGGCCTATGTTATAACATTGTCACTTCTCAAAAAGTATGATGTACAATGGTTCAAAATCTGTAGAGATATGGTCTTTTCAAATCACTTGAATTGTTTACTCTCTGGTTGGCAGATATTTCGTGTTATTTTGAAACATCTCTAAAGGCAAACAGCGAGCTTCAAGCTAAGGCTGGAAGGACTGGTGCTCAATTGTCCATATAAGTCTTATTCGGCTGAAGAGGTCGTGTCGACTGGTGAGCGATTACTTCAGCAACATCCTGTACACCAGACCTATGAAACACTTCAGCATTCATGGGCAGGCGGGCTAGCGCCGAGGTCCTTCCCATGCCTTTCACCTCTGGCATCCTAGGTTTGATTCTTGAATGTGTATGACGATGACTTCAGCAACATCCTGTAGACCAGACCTACGAGACACTTCAGCATTCATGGGCAGGCGGGCTAGCGCAGAGGTCCTTTCCCCCGCCTTTCACCTCTGGCATTCCAGGTTTGATTCTTGAATGTGTATGACGATGACTTCAGCAACATCCTGTAGACCAGACCTACGAGACACTTCAGCATTCATGGGCAGGCGGGCTAGCGCAGAGGTTCTTTCCCCCGCCTTTCACCTCTGGCATCCCAGGTTGGATTCTTAAGTGTGTATGAAGATGACTTCAGCAACATCCTGTAGACCAAACCTATGAGACACTTCAGCATTCATGGGCAGGCGGGCTAGCGCAGAGGTTCTTTCCCCCGCATTTCACCTCTGGCATTCCAGGTTTGATTCTTGAATGTGTATGACGATGACTTCAGCAACATCCTGTAGACCAGACCTATGAGACACTTCAGCATTCATGGGCAGGCGGGCTAGCGCAGAGGTCCTTTCCCCCCGTCTTTCACCTCTGGCATCCCAGGTTTGATTCTTGAATGTGTATACATTATGGATTTGCAGTCATTCCTTGACTGCGTGGGTATTTCCCCCAGGAGATGGTACCCGGCTTTCTCTCACCAGATCTAACACAAAAGCCGGGGATATATAGAGCTTTTTAAGTAGCTGCCTCTCATCTATGGAATGACCCTCCTGTCAACTTGAGGGAAGCTAAGTCGCTGTCAACTTTCGAGAGTTCTCTGAAGACCCTTCTTTTGCAAGATATGGCTTTAAAGAACCATTTTATCATTTGCATCGACCCAAAATTATTTCACGAGTTGACAAGACAAATCATAGGCCCTACAAAAAGTGCCGAAAACAATGGTAACAACCATTCATATAAAAGGTTTCATATGCAAATGATATAATGGACCTTATGTTTTTGTTTCTTTTGTGTAACCCTATTGTGGTCTTCCTCTCTAATGTTTAGCGTGATGAATACAAAATCCTCTGTAGTCAAAATCAAAGATATACTATGTCTGTGGTCAAAACCATAGACACTTAAGATATGCTGTGTCATTAGAGCTGAAAGAGATATCGGAGATTAAGATATAATCCCCTGTGGTCAAAACCACAGATGCTTAGGACACACTGTCATTTGGGCTGAAAGAGACCTCAGAGATTAGGAGATAATCCCCTGTGGTCAAAATCACAGATGCTTAGGACACACTGTGTCATTCAAGCTAAAAGAGACCTCAGAGATTAAGAGATAATCCCTTGTGGTAAAAACAAAAGAGGCTCAAGATATGTCATTCAAGCTGAAAGAGATCCTAGGGATCAATATGGAATCCTCTGAATTCTCAACCCATCAGAAATTGGCTCTGGTTGAGATGCTTAAGAAATATGCTACTTATAGGGTCAAAAAAATCAACAAATCAGAAATCGGGAAAAACATGATCCACGGTATACATGGACCTATGGGTACTGCTTAAGGGGCGGGTTGACTGAAGGAGTTCTGAAATCAACACAGAATCCTGTGTTATGATCGGGGATTAATGCTTAAGATATGCTCTGTCATCAGGGCTGAAAGAGATTTCAGAGATCAAGACGGAATCCTCTGAAATCACAAGTCATCGGTAAATGTCTATGCTAGATATGCCTAAGAAATATGCTACATATATACATAAGATCAGTCTTGCTGGGTTTCAATAATGCAAACAAACTCCTGCATTTTTAAAAATCTATGACAGATGTATGACAATCTTAAGTCACATGGCTGGAAGAATTTTCAGAGATCAAGACGGAATCCTCTGAAGACACAACTCATCTATTTCTCTATGGTGGGTGCTTCAAATTCGTAAATGTTTACGATGACTCCAGAGGTTTTCAGGTTCACAACTCGCATACGATACATGAAGTGTTTCCACCAACCAAGATGGAATTCGTCTGAAGTCGCAACTCGTGAACTATTCTCAATGGTAGATGCCTCAAAATTCAGGCTTCATACAGCTTCACGTTGACTCCATTTCAGAGGTTTAGCCACCACTTGCATATGATGTATGTCTATGCCTTATGGCTGAAGTCATAATCTTGAAAGAAGTTTTTCCGCAAATCAAAACAGACTTCCTCTGAAGTCACTATTCTCCATTGAAGATGTCTCATAATTCATGCTATGTAATAGGTTCACGTCGACTCCAGGTGTTTTTAGAGTTCAAGTCAGAAATCTACAAGTTCACAACTCACAATGTCTTGCCTTAAGATCCAAGTCGTAC
Source organism: Henricia sp. BOLD:AAB3569 (assembly GCA_037783545.1). NCBI lineage: Eukaryota > Metazoa > Echinodermata > Asteroidea > Spinulosida > Echinasteridae > Henricia > Henricia sp. BOLD:AAB3569. Next base: position 3,379,804 of record JBBELK010000009.1, on the reverse strand, counting down.
AATCTTGGATAGTGTTTGAACAAATAAAAAAGGAATTACCACATCTGAAGTCATTAATATGCCGCAAATGTAGGAACCCAAAGCTGGAAGGATTTGCAGAGATCAAGACGGAATGCTCTGAAGAACTCGTTTATACCGTTTGCGGATGATATGCCAACTATCTGCAGTGCACATGCATACTCTATGTGTGACTGCCTTGGCTACGGTAGTTTCTATAAAAGATCAAAGTAACTTAGTAACCAGTTTCTATGATAGAAACCAGTTACAACGATGCGAAGAAGGTGTTAATCTCAAAGTTCCTTATGGTTTATGTAGTAGCAGTGTTAGATGGGTCAAATAAAAAAAATAAAAATAAAACAGGGAATCAGAATTGCAGATTGGATTGTCTTAACTGGAATGCTTACACGGGGATCCATGTCAGTTGACTGTCAAAATTCAGCCCGATATCTCAGAAACATTTCCCTTTTTTTCAGGCGAACATAATGAAAAAGGCTGAAATCGGGAAATAGCTTAAACTCCGACATCCCTAGATTATAGTAATCACTACAATCATTGTAGATGCTAGATGATCAGTGAGACACATTACTCCATTTTATCAGATGTTCTATGAAGAAGCACCAGAACTCTTACAACATCTACTACCCGAGCGAATGAGAGTAGATTTCCCACCTACGACAGCCTATTGACCCTTTGCTGCCATGACAGGGGGCAGGTTTTCATATTTAAATGATGTGACAATAGATCCACAAAGTGTCTACTCGTGCATGATGAATGGTGACAATGTGACTGCCCCCTATCATGGCCGCCAGTGCAAAGGCTCTATCAGGCCTCTTGGCAAATCCATCATAATTCTAGATCTGATTTGGTCAGCCACCAGAGATCCTTCCATCTTCAGTGAAATTGTGGAATGTTCTCCCTGGTATCATTACAACCAACCAGAACCGCTTGAGCTTTAAAAGGGAGGTTAACTGCTACCTTGGTGCCAACTCATCGGCACAAAATGTTATTAAGCCTTGGTAGTTTGACATCAGGGATGCCAGTGGCTCTTACCTTCAGGGCCGAAAAAAAATGCATGTGTGCCCATGGACTTGCCAACACAGTATACTGTACAGTATGTACTCCGACAGTGTGCAATGCAATGGATATGTCAGTATGTATGTGATCTAACCACTGCTGTATGGATACAGCACCCTCTATGTACTTCTAATCAATAGTCTGGTTTCGTGGTACTTTAGCCGTGAATGATTATGGCCGGGATACAGACATACTGCATGTGTGCAAACCATGAACATAGGCTGTACATGACATTTTGCATATCCGGACATCGTTGATCAGTACATGTAAGTGCGACAATTTGCCACGTTTTTTTGGACTTGAAACGTTGAAAATATATTCTCCTTATATTTCCGGCCGTTTACTTTTCTAAAATAAGAAAAAGCTGGAATTCCGGCTATAGCCAGAAGACTGGCATCTCTGTTCCATCTTCAGTAAAACTGTGGAATGTTCTCCCTGGTATCATACAACCAACCAGAACTGCTTGAGCTTTAAGAGGGAGGTTAACTGCTACCTTGGTGCCAACTCATCGGCATAAAATGTTGTTAAGCCATGGTAGTTTTGACATAAAAATTGACATGATTGAAATTTGGCCACCACCCCCTTCGAAGAATTCACCTTGTGAAATGGTACAGCAAACACATTGCTTGTGTCATGCTTAAAACAAGTGTGTCAAGAACTCTCTCCGGACCTCCTCCACGTTGTTAATCCTTTAGAGACCATGCATTACCACGTGTACTCAGCCAGTGATAGCTTTACGATGACGTCACGCCTTCCACCATTTGGGGTGTCATCTGACAATCATAACCCATGTGGCCCGAGTGCTAACCAGCAAAAAGGGCAAGAAAAGTGCATTGGTTGCACTTACCTCTGTTGCTTAACCTTGCTTTATGTTGTTGCGCCACGGTCGTTGTATCGAGAAAGATAAAACTGTATTTGTTAAGGCTAAATCGTGAGAGGGCCTATTGTGGGTTCATACCAGCATACAGAGTGAACCCCCACCCCAGGTTGGCCAACATCATCCTTATTCTCCGCCACTTTGATCAGAGCATGCAAATCGGTGTTAGCAGCACAGCACCCTCCATTGTGCGAAGGACACTAATTTAACAGTCATCTCCAAATTGTAATCACACAGCATGCAACTTGAGCTTGCGAGCGTGAGGAAAAGACGCAGACATAATGCAATAATGCATAATGCACCCGTTTGAGGCATTTCAAGATGTGTTACATTTATAATCAATGGTCGGGAGAAATCCGGAGAGTTTGTTTTCAATGACGTTTTTTTTTACAACTTTTCACATTTTCCCCACAACTTTTCAAATGGAAATGAATTTTCCAATTTTCATGACTTTTTCCCAGTTTTCTATGACTGCGAGAAACCCGTTTACAGATTATTCAATGCAAGGATTCTCAAAAGAAGATACTCTCACCTTGATAAACTGTGCATGTCTCTTCATCATCGTGTTGATGAGGTCCACTTGGAAGTTCTCTGGATGCTGACCTACAGGAAAGAAAAACGGGTTAAGCTGGGCTCTCCAAGCTAAATTGCTCACTTTAACATATTTCTAAAGACTCGACGGTGTCAAGGAGGCTTTTCCAATTCTCGGCTTCGTCTCCGTCTCCATCTCCATCTCCATGGGGTTTACATGGAGCCGAAGCCTGAGCCTAAGTCGAGATTTGGAAAAAGGCCATAATCCCAATTGAGGGAGGACACAGGAGTCAGAAGGGCCAGAGAAGTGGCACATCACTTTTGAGGGGGAGCAAACCGAGGATCAGGGGTGCACATGCTTCCTCAGGCCCCACTGATATATCACTGTGCCTGATAGATCTGCTGGCATGTCAGAGGTCCCAGGTTTGAATCCCAACGAGGACCATATTGGTTTTTTTTATTCTAATGTGTCAATTTTCATATCTATATTGTGTTCATTATTGTAGCAAATCTTACATTGAATCTCTTGAATAAGTTTGCAGACATTTTCCACCATTTCTGGCCGATCCATCACCCATCCCAATACCTCATCCAGGACAACAAACTGCTCCTTTGGCCAGGGGAAGGTGGCGAGGCGAGCCGACTCTGAGATAAGATACAATGTGGAAGCTATTCAGAAAAGATCTTGCTTTTTTTTATATTGTTTGACATATTTTCTGCACAGAACAAAATACAAATGAACCATTTCACCCGATTGTTCTGATTTTCACTGACTTGACTTGAGACTCGAACCTCAAATGACTTGACTTGACTTGGGCTTGAACAAGTGACATTGAACTTTTATGCATTTTTAGGACCGAATTGTATTTCTGCACTGCAGGAATAAACATGTAGAGCATTCTTGGCCAGAACAACCAAGATACCCTACAGGAATGCAAGTTTCAGTGTTTAGACTCATTTTGAAATTAGCTTGAATATATTTACTGTCGCGACTACCTGACTTGAACCAACTTGACCAACATGCCTGACTTGACTTGACTTGGGACTCGAAGGCCATTTGACTTGACTTGGGACTCGAAGGCCATTTGACTTGACTTGACTTGGGACTCGAAGGCCATTTGACTTGACTTGGGACTCGAAGGCCATTTGACTTGACTCGACTCGGGACTCAAAGGCAGCTTGACTTTACTTGCTTGGGACTCAAAGGCAGCTCGACTTGACTCGATTTGGCACTCGAAGGCAGCTTGCCTGGACTTGGGACTCGAGCAGAGGGAGACGTGTTACAACCCTGGCTTTAAAGCCTAGCGTACATCGACATTGCAACTGGAAGCAACTCAACTGATCAGTTGCTGTCGATGTGTGCGTAGCGCGCACATCGACAGAAACTGATTAGTTCCGCAACTAGCGGCAACTGGGAGCATCCAGCTATATCTACATTTCCAGAGCGCGCACATCGACACGGCAACTCGGTAAAGCGCAGAGTGCATTGCCCTTGCAACTGGAAGCAACTGTGCTTCCAGTTGCTGTCGATGTGTGCGCACGTGATCAGATGCACGCGAGCAACTGGCAGCAACTAGCTGCAAGTACGCGTACATCGACGCAACTGACCGCAACTGGGTACAACTAGTTGCCAGAAAGTAGAACATGAGCAACTCGCGGCAACTGGGATTTTTTCAGTTGCCGGTAGTTGCAAGTGCGCACACATCGACCTTTTTGAGCAACTGATCAGTTGCTCCCAGTTGCTCCCAGTTGCCGGAAACACCAGTTGCCACTAGTTGCTTCCAGTTGCAAGGTCGATGTACGCTAGGCTTTAAGGGTTTACAATGTCTATATCCAGTAGATTTGAGTACAACCCACCCTCTCTCATGATGGTCACAATTTTAGTAGCAGCCTTATCCGTTGCCGTAGCTCCACCATCCTTCAGCGCTCCCAGAATCTTACGGACTTTGCGAACAATCTTAAAGCTCTGCCAATCGTACTCATTCTTGGCTTGTTCCTTGGATAAATTACTGCTCTCTTGAAGTGCCTTTGTGGAATTAGACGAGCCGTCTGGCTGACTTGGACTGTTAGCACGGTGTGTACCCATGCCCCGGGGATCTTGCTTGTTATTCACACGTCTGTTTGTAATCAAAACACCGATTATTTGGAAACGGAATGGCAAATTGTAATGCACCTATCAATTGTTTCCCCCACCCCTCCCTGCCCACAGGCTACCCCACCTAAGAGGTGGGATGGTTAGACAAACTCTTTTGGATAGACAAACTCTTAAGAGCCTATGAAAATTATTTAAAAAACTCACTAAAAGTCTTTTTGCAAGGAAACCTCTGATGCACTTCACTTTTTAGATGTTTTTAAACTATATAGACATATACTGTAGTACGTTTTACGATGTCTGTATACATCTACACATGCCTAGTAAACCTCTATACAGAGGCCACTTGTTTATTCTGGCCACTTTTTGTTGCTCCTTTGGGCGACCACTATATAAGTTTCACTGTACAAGCCTCTTGAAATTTAGGATAGCTAGCCAAGTTGGCCTCAGAAAGTGTACAACTTTAAGGGCATCAGGGCCAACTTAGCAGTGTAGGAGACGATTGGCCTCATCATAATGGCCACTAAGAACAACGAGGTGTGCTTACCTCTTGGGCTTGTCCTTCTTTTGCCATTGTTTCTGTCCCTGTGTACCATCTCGAGCCAGTTTCTGCTGGGTGGGATCGCCATGTAAAGGACTTGCTCTTCCTTTTCTCCAAGGGGGAACGTCGCCACTACTGGAGGGGCATATCACCTGGGGAGACTGGTAACCTGCCGGGAACAAGATGAATTACCAAGAAGCATCTCAGTATTAAAATGATTGATAGGTTTTATTACCGTATTAGGGCGGCAGCGGGTTAGGTAGGTTTATACACAAATGGGGCTTGGCTTGAGGCCCATATTTTCCAGGATCACCTGACTGGACGGTGAACTCGACATTCCAGCATGTCCGGAAGCAACCCATGAAGGTGGGAGGTTTAAGGTTAAAGTTCCTAAAATCATTTTATAATTACCTTCACCGCTCGATGCATACCCTCCACCTAGTGGCAAGTCATCCCACGATTTATCCTGCATTGCTGCAAAGGCCGAGTTATCCCCACCAGCAACCATTTCCCAAGCTCTACGCTGCGATCTTTGGTCATTCAGTGGCGGAGTCTTTGTTGGGTATCTGCCATGTGGCTGCGATGGATCTTGCCGATTACCCATCAGAAAAGGTTGTTTAGGATCACCTGGTGGCCAGGGTTGTGTTGGCAGTGGGCCTTGCTGAGCGAAATTCGGCAGGCCTGGAATCGGGATTCCAATTGGGGGTGGGGGCTTGGAGGTATCAACTGGGAGCATGGATGCGATGTTTGGGGGAGGCGCTGGTGGGGAAAAATTCGGGGAGAAGCCGGGCAGAGGCGAACTTGTTATTCCAGGGAAGGTTGCTTGGTGAACTGTCTCATTTGAAAAAGTGTGAAAGTCTTGTTGACGCTGTTGTTGATGCTTTTGCCCTTTAAATGGAGAGCGGTTTTGTTCATCTCCCTTCTGCTTTTGTTGCTGTTGTTTGCTCGGACTTTTTGGCTTTTGCTTATAGCCAGAATGCTGTTGCTGCTGCTCCTGAAGTTGAGGTTGCTGTTTTGTTACACTCCATATATTTTGCTGTTCTAGATCATACTGCTGTTGTAGAAACTGTTTCATTTGATCCTGTTGTTGCTGCTGCTGTTGCTGTCCCTGGAGTGGAGATTGGTGAAGTTTAGTTGAACTCCACAAATTTTTCTGTTCTTGATCTTGCTGCTGTTGAAGCTGTTTTTGTTGTTGCTGCTGCTGCTGCTGCTGCTGCTGCTGTCCCTGAAGTTGAGGTTTGTGAAGTTTAGTTGCATTCCACATATTTTGTTGTTCTTGATCTTGCTGATCTAGTTGCAGTTGGTGCTGCTGCACCTGAAGCTGAGGTTGAGCTACACTCCACATATTCTGCTGTTCTTGATCTTGCTGCTGTTGTTGAAGTTGCTGCTGCTGCTCTTGCTGATATTGTTGCTGCTGCCGCTGTCCCTGAAGTTGAGGTTGAGTTTGACATTTAGAAACGTTACACAGATTTTGCTGTTCTTGATCCTGCTGTTGAAGCTGTTTTTGTTGCTGCTGCTGCTGTTGCTGCAGAAATTCCTCCTGCTGTTGCTGATGCTGATGAGGTTGCTCTTGCTCTTGTTGCTGCTGCTGTTGCTGCAATTCTTCCTGCTGCTGCTGCTGAGGTTGCCATTGCTCTTGCTGCTTCTGCTTCTGCTGCTGCTGCTGCTGTTGTTGTTGCTGCTGCTGACATTCCTCCCCCTGCTGTTCTTGCTTTGGTTTTCCCTGAAAAGTCTGCTGTTCCGGCGATTCCTTCTGTTGCATGTGCTGGTCCTGCTGCTGCAACTGCTGTTGCTTGGGTGTTCCCTGCTGCAGATCTTGCTCCTGCTGTTTGCCTTGATAACCATGTTGCTCCTGCAGATGTTGGCCTTGTTGCTGTAACTGCTGCGACCCGCTGCAAGACTCTCCGTGCTGCTGCAGTTGTTCGTGTTGTAGTTGCTGTTGCACTTGCTGTTGTGCAAGCTTCTCATCATAAGCACGCTGTTCAGGCGACACCTGCAGATAAACCTGTTGGTTAAACTGTTGATGCTGTTGTTGCTGCTGCTGTTGTTGCAGCCAAGGTTGACCCTGCTGTTCTTGTTCTTGAATCATTTGCTGAAGCGGGTGCATTTGAGGGGAAGGATGTCGACTCATTTGGGTGCTAGAATTTTGCGGGCGCTGTAGAATTTTTATCTGGCCATGCATTCGCTGCTGTTGCTGCTGATGCTGCTGTTGCTTAAATGCGAACTGGCCTTCTCTAGGACGCACTGACCGATTGTTCAGGGGCGGGGACCAATTCTCTTGGTTTTGTCCTCCATGTTGTTTCTGCTCATAATGCGTTTGGAAATCTTGAACCATGTTCCTTTGCTGTTGTTCATGGTCCATTGATCCTGGGCTCCCAAATGCATCCCAAGTAGCCAAAAGTGGCTTTTGCTGTACTTGGTCTGAGCCAAAATTAGCCGCAAGCTTCATGTGAGAACTGGATCCTGTGAAAATGAAAAGACAAGTAACTCGATATCAACTCGATTTTTTTCACAAACTTCATAAAACACATTTGTCCGTCTCTGTGTGGCACTATATAGACTATACTGAATACCTGCCATATTGTGGGGTAGTTTATTTGTACATTGCGAACATGCAAGGTTGAACATTTTGGGCTTATATTGTTGACCAATTGAAATATATCTAAAGTTGCACCTCAAGATGGCAGCTATCCAATACCATCTATTACAAATTACATTTTGTTTTACTGGTGCATATTCTTTTGCCTATTTTTATTTTCACAAAAACAGTTTTTTTTTGCAAAATGTTTGAAGACAAAGCATTGAAAACATTCCCAGTATGGTAGGCCTAATTACCATTTAGTACTAGTCATCATGTACTTCGAGTACAAATTTCCCCTTATACGTAGGTAACGTGGACAGACAAAATTGTCTGAGACATTTTTGTCTGTCCACGTTACATACGTATAAGGGAAAAATTGTGCACAGGGTTTTCAGAAATGTACACTATGTTGTGGCAGCATTTTCTTACCTTTTTGGGCAAAAGTTATCTCCTGAGAACAGTACAAGGGAATTTCTTTAAGTTTGAAATAAACTGAAGACATCTGAAAGGAATTATTTAATTATTTTTCAAATAGGCCCATTAGCATGGAAAGACCCATATGAAATATTTTTTTATGTAAAAGACAAATAACAAAAATAAAAAAGCAATTACTTAGTTTTTGGTTTGGTGGCGTGACTGATCTACGGCTTCGTGGGTAAAAAGAAGATGGTGTCGGTACGTCTTCACTGAAATCAACCGTCAGTCCACGCCCCCTTCCTGGAGTCCCCTGCATTGTGCTGCAGAGTAAGGGAAACGTTTATAAAAAAGTTTAGGCCAATGCGCAGGTTTTACGATTCTATACCGAGCAATGAAAGAAAACTTCTCCACTTCTTGTTTGAAAAAAAAGCATTTCTGTGAGTGAGAATTTTCAGCACACAGAAGCTTTAGCAGTCATGCATCTAAAAATGAAGCAGTTATGTCTGCCCGTGTCTGTAGTGCGTGTGCCCTTGGGCAAGGTACTTTGCCATGAATTGCCTCTCTCAGAGAGGAGACGGGTGCCACTGAGTGGAACATTATCACCCATTGCAACGACAATGATGGACAGAGACACTATCTTGTGTTTAAAGAGCCATCAGCATGTCGCCCCAACGGCCTCCAAGCTACTGGACATAGATAGATAGATGTAAATTTATCACAAACATGAGAAAGACACGATGGGTGATCATGTACGTATGTACGTACTACCCTGAATGCCTCTGAAGACGGCCAGAGTGGTAAATCGTCCCCAGCAGTGGGACGTTTTTAGGCAGCTTGCATGGTATCGCGCTACGCGCCCATGCATTACAACATGCCCAGGTCACCGGCATGTTTTTTGTAACGGCAATGGAAGAACAATACTTCTGGAACTTGCAGAATGATCGTCGTCTCTTGGCCAGATGGGTGAAGATTTGTGGATAAGGGAACGTGTTTTGGAAAAGGTACGAGTTCCTCTATGTGTAGGAACCCTAACTTTGGAAATCTCTGTTCTGTGTGAGACGAAAATATCGCTCAAAATATGTAGCGAATTCGCTACAAAAAGTACCGCTCAGGTCACCTTCAGATGGCTAGAGACATTCGATTCAGGCTATGTACGTACGTACATACACGCCATGTGTTTCTGCTCGTGCCATTCTCTTGCAACAGTGCCTCTACAACACACTCCCTTACTCGTGCTTATCGAGGCCCTGTTAAAACCGGCCTCAAGCGACAGAAATCTTGTCGCCTCTCTGGACCAATCAGGATGCTTAGCAGTGCATTATTTGCAGGCATTCAAATGTAACGCATGCAGATTGTAAACACTGTGCATACAGTGTGATACATGTACTTGGTAATGCTGGCCGTGTCTGCGTCAGCGATTGGCTGCTATTTAAAGCATACAGGTAGGGACTTTGAAACCTGTGACATCATCAGCCGCGCAGTCGTGACACTATCATTGGTCAAATCCGTAACCAAAGTTTGCAAGCTTGATGGACCGCTGCGTGAAATTGCACTGTAAATTATGCTGCCTTTAGTTTCTGTCATTTAAACTGCCAGGCTGATTTCTTTTTGGTACAGGCCTATTGGGGCTGGTTTTCTTTGTATTTGTGCCAAATATCACACAAATCCACCTGTGCAGTGGTGAGATTTTCCGCCCCAAAATATCACCAAAATCGGCAGTTGGCGGGCGCCGTCAACTACCTAGTCTTGATTCAAGACACCAATACAGGTGTGACTATAGGCATAACAAAGCCCGCGCATAATACTGCCCTCATCATGCTCTACTTGGCACCGCTGTTTATTGTCAGTTGATGGCGCCCTGTTACTGTTTACAGTCTGTTCTTGAAGGACAAGATAAATATATAACGCTTGAATTTAAAACTAACCAAGAAAAAATAACGAGCTTCGTGCCAAAGAGGGCGCTTTGCATCACATCACAGTTTTTGAAGTAGCTGTCTATTCATTTTCATTGACGATTCTGCACATAAATTTTACACATTTTAACAAGCATAAAATAGGAACCACTTGATGAATTTTTGCAACAAAAGTATTTTTGATATCTGTTGCAACTTGTCTGTTGTGTAAACATTTTTTTTGTAAGTCGCTACTGTAGGCGCAGGCCTACCATGAGGCTATAGACTGGTTCCCGTCCACATATTCCACACAGGAGAATTTAAGGACAGGTAAAGGCCGCTTCATCTTGATCTGTAATTGGTCTTCTTTGCCAGGGCTCGAATTTCATGAAAAAATCTGCTAGACCACAGGGTTAGCAGCTTAAATCATTTACTGGACCGACGCTATTTTTACAAGACCAAAGCCACAAGGAACGTGGATTTACTGTTCGTTAGTTTAAAAATTCACTGGACCACTGGTCTAGTACGGTAGAGAAAGCACTAGACCGAGGCTTAAATTACTGGCCTCGGTCCACCGGTCCAGTGGGTATTTCGAGCCCTGTTTGCGCGTGCGCATTGTGTTTTTTATATTTAAAAATTGGCCAAGCCCTTTGCTTTAGGCAATAAAATGTACTTTATTTACATATTATTGGATATGTTCGACACGCACAGCCAAGTTACAAATGTCAATGCAAAATCTGCGCACTTACTAAAAAATAATAATAATAATAACCACGTGACGGGCAGAATTCTGCCCGTCATGGCTGCCCTTTACCGATCCCTATATTTTCGCAATAAGCGAACCAATCTATAGACTAATCCGACGAAAGAAAACTGCGTATTTACATGACGTCAGAATAGAAATACACCGCAGTAACAATGGAATAACCACAAGAGGGAGGGCTCACTAAATGTTGCTCGGATTACACTATTGAGCTCGTGCCAATGACGTCATTTTGGGAGTCAAATAATGCCGCGTCATTGTGGAAGCAATGTGCGTGCGCGTTGTGTGTGTTCATACTAAGCGTGCGTAACGCGCAATATTAAGGCTCCCATTGGTGAATTAAACTGCGTGACGCCCACCAGAGACACACACAGCGCGCACGCACATCGCTTCCACAATGACTCAGCATTATTTGACTCCCAAAATGGCGTATTTGCACGTGTTCGAAGGTGGTCAATAGGCATATATAGGAATCGGGAACCAATCTACCATGCCTACAGTGAAGTGACAGTCTGACAGTTTATACAGTTTTAATATTCCGGACAAAACTTCACATCGTCGGCGTTTGTGAAATAAACCTTACCCAACAAAAGTGTAGCAATATTCACTTATCTAACCATACCAACATTTTGTACAAAGCCGTTAGTAAATTGGGTAAATTTGCTAACGAAATATCGGCATGCCATGGTATGATACCCTCGTCAGCTAGAATAGTCTTGATGCAAGGCCGAATTTACTGTTGGAGTTCGCGATCCCCGCGTACTAAGCACTGTTCATTTCAGCCGCTAGAGGGCGTACCTACACTCGCGACGTGAACTCAGAAATTCTTTTGGACTGTATTTCAGGCGCGCCATCTGGCGGCCAATGGTGAATAGTCTATGTACGTCGTGTATACATCGCGCGCCAAAAGGCAGTCTTGCCAAAAGACTGTACTAACGCCAAAGCGAATATAAATCAACACTGATAATTCTGCCATCAACCCTGAAAAACAAGTATCAACATTTTAAAAAACTTGCCAACAAAAGCAGGGTATTCCAGTTTCAAACAGTCAATAAACATTTAAAAGTCATGCCAACTTTTTTTTTCTTGCGCAACATTTGCGAAAATATGCGTCAACATTAAATTATCAGTGTTGAATTATTTTCGCTTTGGCGTGCCATAGTATGGACGCAGTAATGGCGGATAGCAACCGGTTCTGTCAAGCCAAGTAAAACCCATAGAGTTGTATAAGCCGTATAAATACAACTATATGGTAAAACCCAAGAATTGTGCTGGGCGTAAAGGGAGTTAACACCATCGCGGAAAAATCACACTGTTCCATTGGTTTGTACACAAACTGGTTTGCCGCTTGTGCGCGGCCTGAGTCTAAATTTTGATATTTATTTTTAACTAGATGTAGTTGCAATTTCGGATTAAGCGAGCCTCCCACTGTGCGATTTTTGCCACGAATTTCCAACGATTAGGTACGATTACCTGAGATTGTGTACGGTACAGAGCCTATAGACAGTCTCAGGTAATCTCACAAAATCGTACCTAATCTTTGGAAATTCGTGGCGAAAATCATACAGTGGGAGGCCTGCTTCAGGAGAAAAATTAGTGGCGACCACTAAACGGATTTTTTCCCCAACACGTCACACCGAGTTACGTGCAGAGCATTGTTTCTTTCTGCCGGACGTAAAATAATAAAATATAAAATGATAAAATAAATCCAGCGGAATAGGTGAATGTGTGTGGCATGTGCAAAACCTGTCTTACTTACTGGAGAGGGAAAACAATTATATAAAAAATAAGAAAAAGTAAGAAATAAAGAAAAAAACGTTTGTATTTTTACAAGAAAAAATATGACCTCGCTGTCATGTGTCGTTCAAAATTTGGTCAATAGAACTCAAAGCGATTTGATGAGCGAACCAGAAAATACGGTACGGGCGAACCACAATTACTTTACAGCGCCCTCTTACGGAAAGCAGGACCTGCCAACGCTTGGTGGCAGCAGATTCGTTTCGCACATCGTGATCGTAAAAATAATATGATAATGCGACGTCGACTCCAGCGAAACCGTAATGATGTATATTTACCGTGCCCAATTTGCCTATTAATCGGATAAAAGCTAAATTAATCTGCAAAACGAGCTAATCAAATGTCAATAAATGTATTGGTGAAAGCCCCATTGCGTCATTTTCAGTAATCCAAAATGTTACGTCGAGTTGACAATACAAATCTGACTAGTGTTAATAGCAATGGTAACAAACACCGCATCATTTTTTCCCGTGGTAAATGGTACATTTGGGGGAAAATTTCCAAATGTATGCTTTAAAATTGTTTTTGTTAAACCATTTATTCAACACAAAACTATGTATGAATATTATAGCCACAAATACGCTACAGCGCCCTCTTACGTTCATACAAGAAAGCACGACCTGCCAACGCTTGGTGGCAGCAGACTCGTTTCATACATCTTCGTAGAGTGATGAAGCATACTTGTCTTTCCGTGACTAATATGCCTATTAATCAGATCGAAACTAAATAAATATACAAAACGAGCTAATTTATATTACTATACCTCATAAATATTCATCAGGCAGCCGCGGTATTTCATTGGTCCATTTCAGCAACTCAGCCGTGTGTACTATCTCCCATCAAACCATGTTGTATTTGTATAATATCACATGTATTGATTAATCGTGACATGTTTGTATTATGCATAAAGGAACAAACAAAAGGCGTTCACCATAAAAGATAACACTTATTTGCATTAATTTTAACTATGTGGTTTACATTCACAGCATGCGATAAAAGTGAAGGAAAACAAAGATAGTAACAAATGGGAAAAATACCGCGGTCTAAACACAGACACTTCGTGTAATTCCACAGCATTTTTCCATGATTGGTTATTGTTAAGAGACACCTAATTAAAAATCCATTATCTGTAACCTTCCAACGGTGTAGTCTTTCGCGACCAACACATTGTCCTCGTACAAAAGATGCTTCGACAATTTTCTTCAAGGCTAAATTGACACGTAAATCTACCCTGGGACACTTTTGTGAAACGTAGCCTTTATCAAGTGTTCTTGTCTCAAGTGCCATCCCTCATTGAAAGGGTACAATGATAAAAACTGTACGTATTGCTTTCAGGAAGTGTTCCGCTTTTTAACATGTCTGACTAGCGTATCCTTTTACAATTACGCGAATTACGAAATATATCGGTGGAAATTAGCCACAAAGTCGCGTTCAACATATACCTATAAATGTGTCGTTTACAGTGTGCGCGTACTCCTTTATTGCAGTCATTTTAATGGGGGTGGGGCAGCGCGGGGATGGGGGATGGGGAGGGGAGGGGGAAACAATTGATAGGTGCATTAGCTTGGAAAGCTCTTAGTGAACTTGTGACTAAAGCGGGCCTCCCACTGTGCGATTTTTGCCACGAATTTCCACGATTAGCTTCGATTAAGTACGATTGTGTGTAGAGTCTATAGACGGTCTCTGGTAATCGTACCAAATCGTACTAATTCGTAGTAAATTCGTGGCTAAAATCGCACAGTGGGAGGCCCGCTTTACTCAACTCTTGCCCAATTCGTACTAATAACTCTTCCGGGGCGTGTATGTAGATTTGGTTTGCAGTCCCTATGACCGCGTGGGTTTTCCCGCGTGGGTTTTCCCCCGGGGATTTCTCTGGGGGTTTTCCTCCCACTTCTAAAACTTCAACTCCTTCTTCGTCATCTCAAGTTGATAATAATGTATAGTTAAAGCTAAAACCGTATCGGTGATGGCATAAAGGGCCTTAGTTGCCGAAGATGCCATAAATTAACAACAACAACAACATAATAATAATAACTCCTGCCCAATTCGTAATAACTCCTGCCCAATTCGTAATAACTTCTGCCCAATTCGTAATAACTCGTATAGTTAACTCGTAGTACACTTGACTCGGGGCAAGTCGTAACAGGTTCGTATCAAATTCGTAACTGACTCGTACCTAACTTGTAGTAAGCTCACAGGCGCAGTATACTCGTAGACATTGTGGCACCAAGGGTTCTACCAAGAGTTTCTTGATTTCGCCAATTCTTGAAGCTCGCACCCGAGATTTGTCTGTATGTGAGAGGGCCTTTACTTTTTGTGGCTCCTAATACCATGATTTTGAGATACAGTGTATCTGGTTTAACCAATTGCATACCCAGAGGAATATTCCTTTATAACAAACAGAACACAGACTCTCCAAACATCGTTTTCTCCCACTACACCGCCGTCAAGCTAAAACAAAATCTATTGTAAACCCATAGGCTTCAGGCGACATCTAATAATATGATTATTATTTTTTAATAAGATGAAGTGTGCGCTCCGGCATCTTGTGGGATTATCGAGTGCGTCTGATCTTATTACGTTCTCGTTGATGTTTACCAGTCGTCTGAGCCGTAAAACACGTCTGTGTGTGCTGAATACATCATATCATTGCACGAAAAAATTACCGTTAGCCTTTAAGATGCGAAAAACGGTTTAAAGACAGATTGAATGGTTGGAAACTGTTATTGATAAACTGCCTTGTGGAAATTTGAGCCATACGGATTCAGTAATACTTCAGAAAAACTGATAAATGCTTGTATTTTTTTGCGTTGAATGAATGGCAATTGTCTACACTCTGCGGACACACACAAAAACAAACAAACGAACAAGAAACCTTCAGTTGGCAATTTCTTCCACAAAGGTATAAACCATTTTTAACGAAAAAACAAAACAAACATTGTGGTGTTTGTTACCATTGCTATCTTACCATTGCTATCTTGTCGAATCGTGAAGTAAAATGTTGTGAAACCTGCTATTAAGGCCACCTTGATAAAGGGGCCACCTGTTTATAGTGGCCCGTTTTTTACGGTCCTGAGGGTGTCCACTATATGCAAGTATCACTGTATACGTATTAGGTACTGGGCTTTAATCGTATACGTGTGCATGGATAACGCCATTTTAAAGTTTTTCAATTCGTGTAATCCGTCTTTAATATCAAGATCTTGAGAGAAATGCCAGACATGATTTGTCCGGCGACGGTGGGTACTCGAATATGACAAATTATTGAACATCTTTGGGTACTTAAGGCTTAATGACTGCGGTGCAAGACTGGGTACAATGTCATCTTTCAAACTAATTACATAATTGGGGAGAAAGGGTTAAATGTACCTGCGAGAATGAACTGAGAAAAGAATATTTTAAAAGTTAATTACACCATTAAGAATAGCACCCCGGAATTCTGGAGCCTCGGATGAGAAATATGAGTTAATTTGTGGCGATAAAATGGTGGGGTTTTCTCCTAGTGTCTCTAGCTTGGCTAAAACAGGCGCCATGCATCTAATCGGCTTGTTTCTCGGTGTTCATCGGTCTGTTCTTGTTATACAAGCTGTATCAAAAATAATTATTGATAAATTAATTCTGTATTTTCTTTTTTAGAAAATTGGCTTGTGCATATAGGTAGACAGGTTTCAAGCTTTTATTAACGTCTTGATAATATTAGGCATTTCACGCCTGAATGAACAGGGACTACTTTTGTAAACAAAGGTTAAATTAATTTGCCCGAGAAAATGGAAAATTATCTGAACAACACCTTTAACCAAACAGTTTATTTACATTTATTTATTTATTTCATTTATGTACCCAGGGTGTGCCCAAACAGTTAACTAGAATTTGTTTCCGTTGGGGCCCTGCAAACAATCATAAAAACAATAAAATAATAAATATATTTAAATTAAATAACTTCACAATCGTATTAGCAAGCACAAACAACTACAATATTAAAATTCACAGTACAGTAAGAATTAATTATTATACACGTACGTGACACTGAAAATACGTTAATTACGGGAAGGGCTAAAATCCGCGAAAACAAAAATAGGAAAAAATGGGAAAAATCCCTCCCGGCTCCTGGATAAAACTTTAATTTTATGGCAACCAAGTCACACGACTTCGCAAATTTGCGTTATCCCTCAAAATTCTATCATGCGAATATTGTGTGTACGTTTGACGAAGTGCCGATTTGAATAAGCTCGGAGAAGACATAGTTCTAAGGTGTGCACTAAGGTTGTTCCAAATTTCAACACCGGTTTCAGCAAAATGTACATGGTAACTTTCGAGTTTAAACGTGCCAAAAGTCAAATTGAAACAAGGATATCATTTGTACGGATTTGCTTTGTTAATCTTAGGCAGGGCTTGGCAGTGAAATGTAAATTGGAACATCATTTCTGCCTTGTCACGACTTTAATATCCGCCTTCTGCAGAATTCACCATGTTTGGGCCTCCGTGTATATCCACCCTGTACTTTTGTGAAATGCTCCGCCGATATATCAGTTTGTTGCTTATGAAAACATTAAAATTCTGGTCACGCTCTTCCAAAGTCCACAAGTCGTGCTGTGCGTTAAAGTCACGGATTTAGGGCTGAACCTTTTTTTTACTTTCCGTTGTTTGTTTGCTCGCACAAGTAAATTTTATTTAAAAATATAATTGGCTTTATCAAAATTACCAACGTTTAAAGATTAATTGCCCGGCCATGCAGTTACACACAACGCCATTAAAATGGTGTCGTATCATGAAGTGTTAAGCTTGTTAAATTTGATATCAAATGTCAGGTGAGAAAAGACACAAAAATCTGCAATCGGAATATGAAATGGTGTCATATTTTGTGCCTGCCCGATTTTGGTTACCCAAAATCACCTGATCTCGGGAAGAATAGACCTCATGCACGCGTTAGAACAATCGGGTCTCCTGACTCAGTTCTCTAGAATGCAATGGCCGATTTGAAAGGTGCCAGTTACGCATGTGTAACTCGATCTGAAGACGATAATTTGAACGTAAAAGTAGTCCGGAACGTCAATCGGCAGTTTCGATTTTATAGACGATGTGCTCTTTGTTTATATCTAGAGCGCCCTCTGTTAAACATTGGTCGTCGTTATGCGCGCGCACCGTGTTTTGCATAAATTTGCTTTGGTAATGATGCCAAAGGTCACAAAATTCAAAGACGATTTGGCATGTGACCTCATTCCTAAACCAGATCTATGTAAAACATGATGCGTGCGCATAACGCGGGGAATGTTTTGGTTTGTTGTGACGTCGGAGGGCACATCGTCTATAGACTAGTTCAGGAGGTCCGATTGACCTGTTTTAAAGACAGATTACTTGATTGGAAGACTTTTAAAAACAGAAACAACAGCATTACATAACTAAAAAATAATGCTGGTAAACTGCCTTGTAGAAATTTCAGCAACATAGATGCAGTGATACTTCAGAAAACCTGAAAAATCCATGGTTTTCGTAAAACCTGAAAAATCCATGGTTTTCGTGTTGAATGAAAGGTAAAATATTTCTGTACGACAATTAAAAAAAAAAATATATTTGGCAATTTGTCCCAACAAGGTGGCATTTTACACCGGGAAATCGTGTGGCGTTTGTTACCATAATTATTCCTATCAACATCTTCGGTCGGGTTTTCTTGTCCACTCGTGAAGTAAAATTTTGGGTAACTGCAAATGATGTATTGGGGGTTTTAAAGGCGTAAATCTATAGACCCCACAAATGAATACGATTTCTACAGCGTAGACCCGGGATTATATTATGTTTGACACGCTTCGTTTTGAACAACCTATATCGAATGGCCATCCCACAAGTCCATTTATAGCGGGTTTAATTGGAATTCATGAAAGCCGACTTCCCTTTTTGAAGGGTAAATATTTGATATCGCGCGCTCGAGAGCCTCCTACGTGTAAAATGTAGTTCAAATTATAAGCAACATTCGAACGGACCCTGTACACGACCAAAAATATGTGCGGTATTGTATTACACGAAGGTAGAATTTCAATATATTCTACTATAGAATGCGCGGCGATTGTGCGTGCAGAACCCGATCCTTCAAAGACTTGAACAAAGTTTCCAAAACATTTCACAGTTTGTCGGCCTTGATTTTTTTCTCGTTTTTTGTACACATAATTTATGTTTGTGTCCTTTTTGTGAGCAGTGTATTTTCGTTATATTATAAATTATTCCATTGACTTTGGGGGGAAAAGTAAGTTTTATATACCGAGCAACAAAGGAAACGCATTTTCCGCCATTTTTTATTTATTGAAAAAGCAGTCAATCTGAGAGTGGGAATTTTCAGTAGTCAGCAGCTTCATGCAGCCATGATAAAGCTGTTATGTGAATACATGTATTTCAATGTCAATTTAATTACAAATTAAATGAATTTTTACATTTTGATTAAACTAAACATGCATGTCTTTTGTTGATTTGTGTATTTTTTTTCGCTCATGTTTCATTTGAGTGAGGTCTTCTTTTATCTTTTTACTGTGCGATTTTTTCATCAGTTCATTTCGAAAAGTTTACCCAAAACTAGGCTGTGGGGGAAAAAATGTCTCTGTCGTCTTGGAAATTAGCCTAGTTTACTCGTATGTACCTCCTCTCTTTTTCACAACGCCACCGCACAACATGCAGGATCTACGTGACATGATTCAGCGAGAGGTGGACAGTTTGCGAGAGGATCCAGACACCATAGGACGAGCTGTGAACGACATGCGCAGCCGATGTCAATTTTGTTTGGAGAGAGGATAGACACGTGGAGGGTCGTGGTGTATAAAAACAATCAGAAACCCGCGTTGGAAAGTGTAAATGAATAAAATCCAATCACTTAATAAGATTGCAATTTTTTTTTCAATTCTGTGTGTCAATTCTGTCCTGAAAGTGAACCAATCCCCATTTTGCACCTTCATTTCAAGACAATGGTGCTCAGTGATGCGTGACTCTAGAAAAGTAACAGATGTGTCATTGGAAAGCACAAATCTTCTGCTTTAAGATGCTACCTTGCTGTTTACTGGCAAACTTATAGTCTGGTCAAAACGACCTTTCAAAGTTGGATTACCTTTTTTACAACACCCTGTAGAACGTTTAACAGTTAATCAGTCTTTAAAATGCATTGTCCCTTGAAGTCATGACATACCTTTCTGAAAAGACGTGCACAGTTCGACTTTATTCAATTGAGGATTTTCATCCAGGGAATTGCTTGTCAAAGTTTCACCTCAGGAAACGTCCAAACACTGATAAAAACTCATTGGCGATGTATGTTGAGGTTGACTGGCCGGAACATCTTGGGGCCGTATATTTGACCGGGAAAACACCTCACTAAAATGGAGGATAGAAGTGGTTCTAATCGTCCAATGCAATGATTTCGCTAAATATCATATTTTGCAAGAAAACGATAATTGAAGATGAATTGAATAATAAGTGCGTGCGCACAAGCAATTTTGTTCACAAGGTCAGGGCGCCCTCGAACGTATTGCGAGTCGGTGACCTAAACCACTCGGCCACGGTACCCCCACATTAACGTATGTGAAGCACTTTTGTACAGTCATAAAAATAAAACCGCATTAAGAGACACAGATATCAATGCAGACGCCATTCGAAACTATCGCAGAAATAAACTTGGCGACACAGGTACGTGCCTTGCACAGAAATTTGTAAACATTTTCAAAAGGACGAAGCTTATGATGTCGCACGTACCGGCGCGGCGATATCCCGCGGTTTGTCATTTGACACACATTGACTATTAGGCCCGCTTCAAACGTCGCGCTTATGCCGTGTCGAATAAAATTCAATTTAGCGCGACGGTAGCACGGCGTAAGCACGGCAGTGGTTTCAAACGTCGAACTTAATTGCAAACTCCCAGTCGAACTTAAATACATCCAACATGGCGGGTGAGTCGTGTGCACGCCATTCTGTCCATAGTACGTCGCCATTTTATTATTTTGATGCACTTGTTTGTTGGTTATTTCTTTACTCACATACGCGCTGCGAGCATGCGCTTGTAGTTGTGAATAAAATTGCGGACCAACTTCGAACTGGAATCAAATTCGACACGGCAGAAGCACGACGTTTGAAGCCGAGCCGTGCTTGTACCGCACTAAATTGAGTTTGCACGGCAGACCCTGTCGATTATTGTTCTGCCGTGCCGAATTCATTTTGCCGAGACAAATGGCTTCAAACGTCGTGCTTGTGTCAAATTTATAAAAACAAATCAAGTTGAATTTTATTCAACCCGGCATAAGCGCGACGTTTGAAGCGGGCCTCACTGTACCTATAAGCTTCAAATTAATTACAACCCATTTTGTGAAAGGCAACGTCCAACTTTTGCCGCCTGTGCAAAGTTCAAGTTCCACATGTAAAAATGTAGACATAGTTTAGCAAAATCGAAATAATGAAATTATTACAACGAAATGGTAAGATTAATGTTTCAAGCTTCTTAGAAAGAACTTCGAATAGGTTTGTATTTAATACTCCAACGTTCTTGTAAGCAGCTGCAACAAATTTTAACAGATAAATGTGTCGCGGGGTCTTGGAGGAACTGCTGCAGTTTCGGCTAGCCAAGTTCGCCTTATGCACGTTTGCTTCTGATCACTTTGTCCTTTTTTAAAACTTGTATTTGGTTCCATGTATCCATCTTTTGCTCTTTTTGCTGGCCTTGCTTGGTTGTTATAGATCTGTTTGATAGAATATGGGCCTTTAATGCCCGATACGGCGAGGATGATACGCTGAGACGTTTTGTTCGCAATAAGCGTGCTTGGACAGTTGAGCCGGCGGGGATTTTCATGTAAAGCCACATATCTTTGGACTAAGTCCAGACCATAACGGTCTTTTTGCCCAATGGAAGAAGCTGACGAAACAGTTAGATTAAAGGCTGTAGACAAAAACACTGTGCAAGTACCACTCCCGGGTCCGTAAAATCTGTTATTAACTTGTGATGGGTGCCAAATCCCTGAAGACGTTTTGGAATAGTCTAAGAAAACACTAAGATTACAGTCGGTTCTCTCAGACTGTCGCGGCGAATTAAAGTCTGTCAGCGAAGGCTTAACGGGGCAGATTGCCGGTGATGCAAAAATTAACGTGATCAGAATTTTTTCCTCTTTTTTTCTGACGTTCCAGCCCCGAGGATATCACTCACCTTACCCAATCAACGTTTAATCTGCGTGGCAGTAATTTCATTTGTCTCTTTTTGTTTGCCTTTGGCGAGGGGTAGTCTAATGCCGAAGAAGTCCCGTCTAAACAGACGGACATCACCGCGGCTATACTGGATAAGTCGTCGGTGGAATTCGACCGCTGGCACCCCCGGCACGCCTGTCACGGTCACGCTCTGGCACTGCGGTCAACGCCCCTTGAAGTTTTAAAAAATCTCAGAGAGGCATATACTTTCGTGTGTTGTTCGCTCTGACCTATATACAATGAACCGACAAGCCACTCCCTGAATGAAGCAAGACAATTGCTTGCCTGGGCTGCGTTCCAAACACGCGAACATTGCAAACGTTTGCATCGTTCGCCAACAACTGGTACCCGACTTTTCATAGACTAGTGCACAAAAGCACTGTAACCAGTGGCGAACGTTGGCAACGTTCGCGTGTTTGGAACGCAGCCCTGGTCTGGTTATATACTATTACGTTCACCAGCATGTTAAGTGAAATATAAGCCATCATCGATGAGTCTAGGCAAGGTATTTAGGAGTGATTGCGCATTCACGTGCGTACATTAGTTCACTTCAGTTGCTTAACACGAAGAGCCTCGTTATCAAACCCGGAAGTGCGCAGACCGGTCTCAAATTGATTAATTTGGATTTCGTCTATAGACCGAATCGAATAGCCGCCAGTTTCTCTGTTCCTTGAGGTCATGCATGGTTGCACATATTGTGCTTTCATTGTTGAACGGTTTAAGTAACAAAAGGTGCCCCACGAAATGGCGGTTATTCGATACGGTCTATAGCAATGAATTCATTTCGTGTAGTTCGCTCGGGATAGCATTTTTAACACTCCACAGTAAGAACCCCAAATTCCTTCTGAAGTATGTCGTATCATCGCTCAGATTCATTTGCGTGTCTAAACGGAGAATTTCAATTTGATCTTTAACACCCACATCTTCAACACCTTAAATATGTTATTCGCTAGTGTGCAAAAACGCGACGAATTCAATAATCCACGTTTATACAATTAACGCATCATCAAACAGTCGTCGATGACTCATTGTTTCAACTATAAGGCTTTTAAAACCGTGAGTTTAGCCGGAATTACACAAACACGAAACACTTGGACAATTCCCTTTGCATCCGAAGCATTTTTAATCCGTAATAATTACTCGTGGGGATCATCCCCGCGGATACGGGCGAAATGAAATACTGACGGAACGAAACCTCGAGCTAGTGTGTGCTTCGAGCTAGGAAAGCACTTATAGGGTCCCATGGCTAGACGATGTCGGAAGAAACAAACTAGGAGTTGAATGATGCGGTCTGAGAATACCCCCTGCCGGTCTGAGTTTACCCCCAGGGCAAATGTACACATTACACTCCGAGGAAGGGCATGGAGGAATGGGTCTTGTTTTGGCCGACATTTTCGTCACCACATAACGATTCTTATAATTAGGGATTAAAAGTGGGTTTGAATGGTCTTAAACATACGTTTAAAACCGGATAGGGGCCTGGACGCTGATAATGGCCCAAGTCAGGTTTTAAGCGGATTGTTTAAGACCGGCCAAACCCACTTTTAATCCCATTCATAAATACCCTTTTTGTGTAAATCGGTAAAACTCACCAAAATTAGCTTGTCGTTGCAATAATTTTTTCGCTTCATCTTGTTGTTTCTACGTTCAATCTGCTAGCTGGGGCCAATTTCATGGCGCTGCTAAGCACAAAAATTTGCTTAGCACAGGATTTGTTTGCTTTATTTTGTGAAAATTGATTGCCAGCCAAAATCGTAAGTGATGTGTATTGAAAGGTATACTACTATACTCTTGCGAAGAACACAAGTTGGCGAATATTTTTGGCTTGCAATCCATTTTATAAGGCAAATAAATCCTGTGCTAAGCAAATTTTTGTGCTTAGCAGCGCCATGAAATTGGCCCCTGGGCGTCGAGTTGTTTGTTCGATCGCGCGCGTTACGCGTATAATGCAGATGTGTTGTGTACGCGCACGCAGACGACCTAGTAGATGTCGCATGCACAGTGCAAATATTGCTGCCGGGAGCGTGCAGTTTCTGCGTGCGTGTGCGAGTTCCATACGCTTACTAGGGCGCAGGCAGAAACGCGAGCCAGCTAGTTTTAGATACTGGTTATTATCATTCGTTTAAAACCGGCCAAATTACAAATAGCGTTATCTGCACGGTACGGTTGTGTGAACATGATTGTGTATGATAAAAGTCAGCTCAGTACCTCAACTATGTTCCGAGAAAACAACGAAAAACTGTGCCCATGCTTTCAAAAAATTTGCGAAGCCATCGTCCTATTTAAGCTAGTTTTCTGACTGCAGCTTGTGCGCACGCACTTCTGATTTATCATTTATAATTTATGTCGTTATGGTATTAAAACGATTATCATCTCGGGCCGAAACATTGCATTGCACTGTTGAAACTATAGGCCGTGAGACAGCTCCACTAATTATTCAGTTTTGTGATGATCACCTGGTAACTATAAGTGCAAACCACTGAAATTAACTTTACCTAAGTAGAAACCTTTGTCAAATACATGCCAGTTAAACAGGTTAAAATTGCCTCATTTTTGTCTGAAGTGTCCTTTGTTGGCATGCCTATTTCTGGGATCAAGGTTGCATTGCCAACCTATACATACATGTACTAATCAACAACTTTCACTGGGAACAAGGATGAAAGAAAAAATGGCGACGTGCATGGTACGTGCAATGCACGTTGCTGATACACATAAACAAATCACGATTTTTTAAAAAGTAAGCTGGCAGAAATTCATTGTTTTTGTGCGAGGGAGTGGTATAAGCTCTATAGGAAGTTCATCTGAATAAATAACTTATCTATTGAAAAATGTCCTGACTGTTCATTTAAACATTAGATCTCCCTTATAAAAATAGACGCTACCACTAAACGGAGCGCGGCGCGTGGATTACCGTGATTGGTTCTTGCTATGGCAACACCGTCCTTAGCTATAGACCGCCGAAGTGTGACGTGTTGCCATGGTAATTGGCTCTAAACATCATGACCATTGAAAAAAGTACTATTGCAAAAGCACGGGGACACGGTTCAGTGATTTTTTTTCAGTGTAGAGCCATTGCCTAGGCAACTAACAAAAGATGTTTACTTCGGCAGTTTAAACGTGCTTTGAATTCATGAATATTGCCGCGCAAACATGTTCCCCAAGTCTATGAAATTAACGGAGACGACAGTCCTACGTTTAGGGAGAACTAATTGATTGCCCCGTGGAAGCGCGCAGTGCACGACGGGAAGGCCGTACGTGCCATTAACCACACAACAATCACGTCGAAATCTCGCCAAGACACCACGCGCGCGCGCTTCGATTCACTTTTCCACGCGACAAGACATATCGTATTTCTGTGCAAACACAACTTTCTGTTGCGGTTCTTTTATGTCAGTGCGACTGCGAAACGAAAGCAAACACCTTGGGCACGACCGGTCCAGACAAAACTCCGAAAAACCTCTTTCTTTCTTTGCCCCCCTTGTTTTTTTTACTGGCGCTGGCATGGTGCCGAAACAGACACCTCATCCGTGTAATAACGCCATTATACCTCGAGGTTGTCATCATGTCGTCGCCTCGCCAGTTGCAGTTTTCTTATCATTTTTTAAAAGCGAGATTGATAACTAACGCGGCTTCCTATAACAGGAGACAAAACAGTCAAACGGGAAAGTTGACACCCGACTTCCTCTCTCTTGCAGCTCAAATACAATACCCGACAGGGGCGACAACACACTGCATAACAAGTGGGCAAATAAAGGTGCGAAACACAGGACACCGATTGCCAAACATTTAGAGCTCGTTTTAGTTGAAAGAATGATGTTGTAATGACGTCATTCGTTAATGGAAACAATCAGGTGCAAGTTGGAATTTATCTTGGACGTCTTGAAGTATATTATGCCTGAAGGGAGCCAAAGTTAATGCGTTACCTTTTGTTGCCTAATTAGTAAAGTTTCGGTCGCGTTGCACACGGTTAGCCATTACGACGACTTTTAGTGATTTTGTGTCATCCGCCTGCGCGTAGTACTTGTGGCGTTTACTTTTTGGTGCAAGTTTGTTGTGAACACTGATAGCAACGCTTGGTTAAAACAGACAGGTAAATATTTTTGGGCTAATCGGAATCACTAACCGTGCATGCGACTCTACACCAAAATAGTTAAACCGTTTGCGAATTTCCCCTCGCAGTTGGGGTAAGCTTGCCGCTGAAATGTCCATTACTCTGAATAAATTGATGCACGTTCTTTATAACTTATCCCAACACCCAACTAAAATACGTGTTTGGAAAATGTTTCATAGTACTTTCCTTAATCGATACAAAATATCAGTGCAATCACGACCATAGCTGAACTCGAAGTTATTCTTTTAATGCATTTTGTTTGGTGCCATTGTAGACAGACTTAAAATAATTATGCTGATTTGATGGGAGCCGGCAATACACAATGCGACCACGGCAACACTCCCCGGTGATTAGTCAGAAATCTGCCGGCACAGTTCCGAGCGGCAATGCGCAAATATGTCTCGTATAATGCTCAGATCGATCAATATTGTTTATTGACATCTTTCTATTTCCGCACAAACGCCACTGGGTTGCTCAAACATCGATGCATTTGACCAGTAACTTGCACATCACTCGGCCTGGCTAGGCTTTCAAAAGGCGAGACAAGGCGGAGTCGGCGTACACTAAAGGAAAAACCGCTTGTGGTTGAGGCATTTAAATATAGGTTACATGATTAGAAAACGTATACAAACAGGAACAGCATTACATAACTAAAGAATAATATTGTGAAACTGCCTTGTAGAAATTTCAGCCAAAAAATTCCATACCTGGTTTTATGTTGAATGAATGTTTAAAAAAATGTCTGCCACAGACATTAAACAAAAGTACCTTCAGTTGACAATTTCTCCAATAAAGATACCATTTTACACAGGGGGAATCATTGTGTTTGTTACCGTTGCCATCAACACCTTTTAGTCCGGTTTTTCTTGACAACCCTTGAGGTAAAATTTGAAGTATGATTCTAACCTAACGATCAAAAAATCACATCGGGCTCAAAATACTATCCATGTTAAGAACATATAGGAATTTGCAATTCCCAATTTGGACGTGGAAGCAAACAACTTGGTGTGATTACTGCACTGCTTTATGGAACCGTATAAATTAGTTTACTACACTTAGGCCTAATCGGTGGATTGTTGACGTATCCCTTAAAATATGACTGACTGAGGTCGCGGAATTTTAGAATGATAAGGAAAAAATGACAAATGGAAGAAAAATCTCAACACCCATGGGAAAAGGGGAATGGGCATCAAAATGTCATCTGGTCACACCCCTTTAAAAAATTATGGCGGAGGCATCTGCAAGCTAAGCAAGGCTACGGGGTAAAAATTCTTTAGCTTCGGGGCCAGAATCAGTGAGTGCTTTCTAAACTGACAAAATCTCACGAAGTGGTGTTTCTTGGGGCGAGTTTTCGTCGGATGCATTCCCTTGGATCAATAGGTCTGCCCTCGTAGTGAACTGTTTGCCTGAGACGTGTCCGCTCCCCGCCATTTCACGCTACCTTTATTGCCTGATGGCGGATCTATGGTTTTAAATACGCACGTGTATTAGGGAAAGTACTTCGGTATACCGTATCTGTGAAATTGCACGCTGGCAACCTCACATGGAACTTTGCGGTAAAATATAATCGATTCACGCAAGAATCTTGGCCTTTCAATTACAGTAATTTTAAGCATATTATAGGTGTAAAATAAAGAGGAACGATGTTATCAGCCTTTCATAGTTGGAAGGCAAAGTGTGCAATACATTATACATAAAATTCCAGTGTTTTGATCCTCTTTAACTAGATTTTTTTTGGCGACTGCTATATAGGCCGCCAAACGATTTTGTTCTGAGAAAATCGATTTTAAAGTTGGTCACTTTTTAAAACTCCAAATTCGCCGGTTGTTTCATCAAAAGTGGTCAGTGTTTTAGGTGATACTGTTTAGTATAAGTTAAATCACTTAAAAATATACTTGTTTATTGTACTGATTGTCTAATTAAATAACAATTTGGCTTAAAACTTATTCGCCACTTCGTGAAAACGAAAAATGCCCACCATACGTGATTCGACACATGATGTCTGTATGTCCACTACGCGCGTAATGTACCGTGGCGTTTTAACGCTTCGTGAAAACGCAATTCATGCACATACCATCTTTTTCAATGAGTGCTATAGTGGCGAATCGCGATTCACCACTTAGTGAAAACGCAAATTTGCATACCCATTAGTTACGTGGTTTTAGGCAAATTTTGTAATTTAAAAACTACAAATTTTTAAGTCTTGAAACTTGGGACATCAAATAAAGTCAAATTATACCAAAAACATAAATTGCTCAAAATGGTTTTTTTTTTTACGGATTCGCCACTAGTAAAAAGGCCGACTAGTTGTACCCGGAAGACCAATGCCCCAATGATTCGCGCAAATTTCGCTTACATCTTCGAATAAAACCTCATAAAAAGAGCATATTCCCTAGTTGCTCATACATTGTCTACGATAACAATGTCCAAAGTATCCACTTGCAAGAATGCTTGTGTCATTTTACACGAGTCATAAATAGTCACAATGGAAGATGGTTGCAGAAACTCGCAGTTCAACGTCCGGGCTCTTCTTTGCGTTTTGTTTTCTTCTGAAGCAGTTACAAAGCTACATGTATGGCGGCAGACCTTGCCCTGTAAAACGATCCGTAGGGAAATACCGGCTTATTTTCATCTTTTAAATGGTTTTTGTCCTGCTATAAAGATGCATATTCGCTGCAAAGAAAATATCTCCCAACAGACCTCTTATGTACATGTGAAGAAATACGATCCTAAATTTGAGTGGTTGGATCTCCTTTTCGCTTACCTTTTCACAAAATTAAGTTGTTTTGTTAACGTTGATCAATTTTCGAAGGCAGAAGCATACATAGTATTAGTGTGTAAAATACTGCAAGTTTATCTAAATTGGTTGTTTCTAAGGAAATTCACCGCGCCTTCCACGTGTTAAGTAATGTGTCGAATATATCGGTGCACTGTAAACAATTACGGTTACAAATTTTTACGGTGAAAGTAGGTAATTTTTACGGGAAGTGCCCGTAAAAATCCTTTCACAATGAATTATGGGATTGTGCGTAACTGAAAAGATTTCACGTGTAAAAATTGTGATTTTCTCCAGTTTTTCAGTTGTTTTGCTTTTTTAAATTGATTAAAAAAGATGCAAAATTGACAGTTGTTGGCTACAAGTTAACTTAAAGGTAGTATAAGCCTATACTTGTTTTGGTAAACTGTTAAAAACTGCATGATTTCCACTTGGAATTGAAAGCCTAGGTTGAGAAAACTATACCTTGTAGCAATTTCAGCCACATAGATGCAGTAATA
This sequence comes from Henricia sp. BOLD:AAB3569, assembly GCA_037783545.1. Classification (NCBI taxonomy): domain Eukaryota; kingdom Metazoa; phylum Echinodermata; class Asteroidea; order Spinulosida; family Echinasteridae; genus Henricia; species Henricia sp. BOLD:AAB3569. The sequence continues at coordinate 3,350,651 of JBBELK010000009.1, read as the reverse complement.
CTTCAGAAAACTTAAACAAAAATCCAATCATGCTTTTAATTTGTACATGAATGAATGGCTCCAAAGATCGCCTACAGATTCAAATAGTTTTGTCATTTTGGGGGCACTTCAGACAAAATAATTTCACAGGATGATTACTACCATTACCATCTTGTTAACAAGTAGGCTTTTAGATAATAATTCAGAATTTTTTTGGAGGGTAATTACCAAACAAGTAGACCTTTAAGCTGGCGACAGATGAGCGACTAATAGTAAATGTAATGTGTGTAACTGTGGGTTTTACGATGTAGGCTTACTCTGAGCATAAATAGAAGTCGCTACATGTGTATTGTATAGTTTAGTGTCAAGCCGCAAACACATGACTCGCAGAAGTTTAAAAGTACTGGAAGGGGTATAAGTATATAGGGAAAAGTACGGGGAAAGCACCGTAAAAATACGGAAATAACGTAGCATATTATGGGGAAAAAACGTTAAAACATTTACGGGACAACCGTAAATGTACGGGTTTTTGTTGGCAACCCGTTTGACAGTGAACTCATCGTAAAATTACGGGCAATTGTTTTACTGTGTGTATATATGAAGGCTTTGAAAGGTATTCTCGTGAAAGGGAAGTATGGCTACGGAAATTATTTGTTCCTTAGATATTTTTGTTACACCAACTAGCTTTGACTATAGGCTTTAAGAATGTGATCCCGTACTTTGTTCGTTTTTACTTTTAGTAAATTAAACCAGACTTTTAGTAAATTAAACCAGACATTTCGTAAATTAAACGTAAAGACATAAGCATTATCACCTTACCTTACCTTACCTTACCTTATCCATAAGGATCGATCCTAAAATTAGGGGTTCAAAATGTTTCGTGTCCCAGCTATGCCAGACATTTTGGTTTTGTTTCCCCCAAAGTGGAGTTAAAGAAAAGATCAGTTACAAAGAAAAATATTGATGATATTATAGGGTCAAAATTATCGTGAACTAATTAATTTTGGTCACGATGAACAGCATTAATTTTTAGAAACATGACGTTGACATGATATCGAGTACAGTTTGTGGTGTCCCAGTTATGTCAGAAGTACACTGTAAATTGACATCTGGCAAATACAACATTTAATTAAAATCAGTAAAATTAAAATCAACTGAATCATGCAGTGTCACACTCTTAGACCCATATTTTCAGAAACTACCATATAAGCGTGTTCGTGCATGCGGATGAGGATATTTTTTAATAAGTTACTCTGCCACAAATCGGTTCCTTGACGAGTTTCACGAAGTCCCAGAAGGCCCACCCCGATCATCACCGCACGCCGTCGTGGGTTCAATTACCGACCGTTAATAACCTGCCTGTGTCTCCCAGAGTATTTTGCGGAACTAGAGACGAAAGACCTGCGTCAAATGGAACTCAATTTATAGGGAAAGACTATAATAGGACCTTGCAGTAAATGTCAGTGTGATTTGAACCAGTGTCGTAATGATTCGGACTCAAGACTCAGAACTCGAGTCTGAGACTCGAACCTCAAACTCCTTGCCTTCACTTGAGACTCGAACCTCAAATGACTTGACTTGATTTGAAACTCGAACCTCAAACGACTTGACTTGGGACTCGAAGGCAGTTTGACCTGACTTGACTTGGGACTCGAGCAGAGGGAGACCCCCTGATTTGAGCCTAATATACCCATCAACGCATTATTAGAAAAGAGTGTGATTTTTGTAATTTGACTTTTCCTCTACTTTGCGACTTGCAATGGTGCACGTTCTGAGAAAACAATGACAAACTTTTACTGTGCTTTCAAGAAATTGTGCTAAGCCAGCTTCAAAAATGTGATCTGGTCACGCTCATTTATAGCGCGACAAATTGTAACAAGCCGTGTCAGTATAGCTGCTGTTTCGCCACTCTTAGGAAGTTCACGATTTGTAATACCCCAGGGAAAACTCGGTGCCTGCACCTTTTGATTGCAACTTCGTATACGCAGTGACCGATGCAAGATCCATTTGGCGATTTTCGTGTCGACCTAGTAAGGGCTGTAGGGTCCCGTAAAAATCTCATATAAAACGGGTAAGAAGTTAACGCCATTATTACGCGCATGAAGTCCCTGCAAAATTGCCACTTAACTCTGCCACGCGCGAGATGGAAAGGGAGGATTTAGACGCAGGGATTTTTACAAGATTGTCAGACTTGAGAGTGCAGCTCCGTATGAAGGTCGTGCGTTCGAAGTTGGATTGGACGGATCAAGTGCGTTCTACCGGATTGATTGAGGAATTATGCGACAATAATTAAATGTGGCTTCGACTTCCTAAGTACACGCACACACTGAGGGATGATTGGGAAATATATTAAAGAAATTAATGTACATTTAGAGAAATATTTAAAGTTCGTATAGGCCTACAGGATCTGCAATGTCAAAAAATGTAATTAAAGGCAGTATACATAATTGGTAATCTCGAAAATCAGAAATGTTCACAGATTTACGCCTAACTTACACAATATAAACATGATGACCGTAGAAAACTTCCCCTGAAATGGTTTTGTCTGAAGTGCTATAGTCTTTGAGAAATGAGTAAAACAATTAGTTTTCGTCTCATGAGACGAAAATTCAATTCGCCCCAAAACCATTTCGCCCAAGTGCCATTTCGCCCCAAATTACTTCGTCCAAACACTACATCGCCCAAATGCCACTTCGCCCCAAAACCACTTCGTGCACAGGCCGTGGTTCAGGGCGAAATGGCTCAGGGCGCCGAAATGACTGCAAACCCTTTTTTGACTGTTTTCTCAAACGTTAGACGAGGTACGGAGCTGGTTTTTACTCAGGTTGGTTTTAATCATGCATATCTTCAATCACACAGGGGGATCAAGCTATTTGTAACAGTTTATCAATCATGTATACTATCTTTAACCGTTTGACTGGAAATGGGTCTGTCCACAGTAATGGGGCACATTTGAAAAATAAGTCAACAATTCCTTTCAGATGTCTTTAGTTTATCTCAGAATTAAAGAAATGTCCTTGTTTTGTTCTCAGGAGATAACTTTTGCCCAAAAAAGTAACAAATTGCTGCCACAACATACATTTTTAAAAAGCAAGTGTACAAATTTTTCTATTACGCATGTAACATGGACAGACAATTTTGTGACATATTTTTCCGTCTTTGTTACATGCGTATAAATTTGTTCACGAGGTTTTCACAAATGTATGTTGTAGGACTATTTTTCTTACTCCTTGGTGAAAAAGTTATTTCCTCAGTTTAGCTTGATAATTTAAAGATAAAATTAAGACATTTGAAGTGAACTGGGACCTAAGATCTTGAATGTTACAGAATTGTACCCCATTACTGTGGACAGACCCAAATACAATTGGAAGATAGAAGTGGTGCCAACTTTACAGTGCTGTGATTCCGCCCGAGATTATATATATTTTTTTATAGAAAACGATAGGTGAAGATGAATTTATAAAAATGTGTGTGCGCACCCACTTTTTACAAAAACAAAGGCACCCCTATGTGAATGAAAATAGGCACCTGTCTACTCTTGTATTATGGCTGTATTTTTCCATACAGTATAGGGAGCCTAAGCCTAAATACGACCTAACGGCGGCTTTTCCCAGTAATTTCTTGACAGTTTTTCATTGTTTTCTAAAACGTTTCTTGAAACGTAGAGCTTACTCACAGGTTTTTTTTAATCAAATACTTCGCTTATCATACGTGGAGATAACGGTATTAAAAGTTTTTCAATTATGTGATCTTCTTTAAATATGGTTTAGAGGTCGAAGCTATTTTGAAAGCCTATTTTTAAAACACGTACGGTTAGGTGTGCTTGCGAAGACAAAACAAATCAATATATTTTTGCCTTTTTCTTTCGAGAATATTGTACTACAGTTATGACAATGTGCGTGTGAAGTTTCCGTATACAGTCCCCTTCCCCCATGATAAACAGCGAAAGTAGCATTTCCGTGACGAACTCTTGGTGGCGCCAGTACTACTGCAAATCGCTAAGGGTTTTCCTGATTTTGATTTCACATGATTTCCACCAATGAAGCTTCAGCAATGTCCCCTGATTCATCTACAACTGTAGCTAATTAATGTATGAACCAGAGTTCCCCGAACAAGGGATATTACTCACCAATCGAAGGACTCCACTCGAATTGTACTTAAGTATAAAATCTGGGGTCTTGCTGATTTTTACACGCCTGGGACCCATATTAAGTGGAAAATTGGCACTTACTGTTTCCTATGTCGTGACTCGGTTGAAGAAAATAGTTAAAATGTTCACAGATAATAAGAAAATGCTGTACTATTTCCACACCTTTTAAGTAGCGGTGGAACCCTGTAGATGCGATTTCCCAGTGGCGAGTATACATGCCACGGGAGCTATCGAATTTACGTCCACATTGCGACCTGATGAGCGGTCACACATGCGCGGCACGTTGGGTCGACCTGCGAGCCGGCCCGAGAACTTGAATTAACAAGATCTTGAGTGAAACGGGCACGTGCTGACGGTATAAAATGTTCAACGCTGCCCCTTGGGCTGTTGGGGGAGAGGGTCGTACTTACACAGGGTCGAGCCGGAGGCACTAAGTTCCAATTAAAATTCTTGGCGCGCACTTTGGAGCACATTTGATACATCTCCGACCTTATCGTCTTAAGCATGGAACGTAAGTCAAAATTGAATTTGAAGGATATTTCAGCCCCGTAAGGTAGAATGCCCTGTATTTATTGACTCGGGTCTCGGAATACTTTTATAATGCCTTCCGCACTTGAAGTGATGATAAAATATTATAGCACCATTTTGCTTGGTCCGAAAGGCCGAGTTCAAAGTGGCCTTCGATTCTGTAAATAGTATTCAATCGGTGATATTCGCTGTTGAGAGAGGGAGGGGGCGGGGGGAGGGGAGGGGGTTAGGGGGAAGGGGAAGGGTGTTAGGGGGTGGGGGGCACGTGGCCCCGAAAAAGTGCTGTGCCTGCCCCTTGTGCTTTCCCAAATAAGACTTGAGGTGTGCACAACTATAATGTGTATAAGCTGCTTTGCGTGCACCTATTCAATGTGCTGTGCCATCCCCCCCCCCCACCCCTCCCCCCACACCCCCGTCCCCCAACTTGAAAAAGTTGTGCTCTATGTGAACAATTCACATGTGGGACAAAGTTTAACAGCGTATAGGAGACGGAAGTCGCGACTCAATTGCAAAAAGAGACCTTTTGAAAGAATATTTGTTAGAATCATTCTGTTATAGGCTATATCTTTTCGTATCTTGCACGCGAGATTAGGCAGAATTTCTAACGCTCTATACACCGCTTAGTCTCAAGCAGAATACATCTTTAGTATAGGCCTAGGTGGTTGAGTGTTTCAGACATTTGCTCAAGGCTACGTAAATGTCTTGGGTTCGAATCTTGAGGGCACTTTGAAGCACTGAGTATATTGTGTTAAGGTGTGCCAAGAAAGGTTAAAATCATTCATAGATTTTCGTTTGCAGATACGTTACTGACTATATTGATAGCAGGTTGGCAACAAACACCAATTTATTTTCTATGTGCACACAATCCCTTCGTCAATCGGCAATTTTCCAATCTACCCCGCAGGCGAAACTATTCTACATGATTGCATCCGTTGGCAATGAGGCGTTGTTCATTCGGAGGAAAACGTAGCACAGCAAAAGGCCTAGGCCTATACATTTGTAGGGCTTGTGAAATCCAACTTTATCACTGAAATCCATGCTTCGTTACTATAGTGTTTCTCTCAACGCTACACAAGTGAAATTTGAAAACTGTTTCGGAGGTCTATTTACAAACAGTAACAAACGATATAGACAAGTTAATTTGTTGACTGAAATCGCTGTTTGAATCTATTCGCCTTCAGTGAATAGAATTTGTATTGTGCAATTCCGAAATGTGAATCGACGCTTGGAAAAAAACCAGTGACCTTATTTCTCAAAGCAAACCATCTCCTCCTACATGTATTAGCTTCGTATTAAAGGCCCTGTAGATGATCTGTTTTTGAGCGATTCTGCGAATAAAACCATTATAAATCAAAAAAAAGACATCAACAAACTCATCCGAGGAAATTTCAGCTTTGTCAAATGTACCACGTTTAAAAAAACCATAAAAATCCATATGCGTTTTCCTGGTCTTGGCGGGGTGTTTCAAATATTCGTTCTCAGTTGATCGGGTACTATGTGGCTTGCGTCGTGCACTCTGCGGCGCACAACATATACTGCGTGCGCGCGCGATCCGTAAAAATGCATCGCGTTGGAACACGCACACGCAGTACACAGCGTCCATGCATTTTGGACCGCGTATACTAGGTGCGAACCAAAAATAAGTAAATCGTTTGCAAACGATCTAAATAATTTCATCTTTACGGATTATTTTCTGGTAAAATTATATCATTTTGAGCGGAAACCTTTTATTGGGTAGTTGTTATTAATTCAAACTTTTTGGGGTCATTGCAAATGATACACTGGGCCTTTAAATGGAACACCATAGATATGTGGTTTAATTTTAACGACGGAGAATTTCTGGATGGCGCATCTATAATGATGGGACAAAAGATCCAATATTGTATGTGGGCACAAAAGGAGCCCCGCGTTGTGATGCGTTCTTTCCGCGAGCCTCATGCCAAATTCCCGTGGGACCACAAAGTACAGGAGCACAAAAAACTAATTATAATGTCTTACATGAAAGAGGAAATTGAATGCCACTGGAATCTCGGGAGATACTTCAAGTCGATCTGGGACAAGAGTGCATGGGGTCTTGTTACGCTGCCATTCATTTATGGCCAAATGGAGCTTTTTCTGTACAGCTGTCTTGGAAATGTATTGACCCTCTTTTCATGTTGGAATCCCCGGCGACTTAAAACTAACCTAGAAACACCGTTACTAGATCGCGCACCGTCGAATTGCGCACACCGTGAATGTGGTGTTCGGTTATCCCTCCCAATCTTGCCGATAAATCTGTGCCGGATCACGGTTGCCCGAAGCGCCTTCGCGTACTGCCCAGACTTTAAAGGACCAATGTATCAAAATTAAACTCCTTATGGATTCCTGGAATAAGGGCATAACATATACGAAGAAGAATATTGGTAATTTCAGCTACATAGATGCATATAAATGCTTCAGAAAACCTTTATAATCCGTACATGGGCTTTTGTGTTAAAGGAGCTCGTTCCAATTTTTCAAAAAAACGGATTTTAACAATCGTATAAATTACGTCGCCAAAATACTATCCATGGGAAGAAAACGGAAAATTTGCAATCTGCAATTTGGATGTGAAAGCAAAAAGGGATCTGGAACCATGCAGATAAATTAGTCTACAAAACATCAGTTGTCAGATATTTTGAGAGCGCGAAATTTCGGGATGGTAATGAGAGCAATATCATGACAAATGATATGATATCAAAATCTTAACGCCCATGAGAAAACAAATGTGTACCCACACTATTTTAAACACCTTTAGTTGAAGAAAGTATTCATCTTGGACAGAAATAAACTCATATGGTGTATGTTTACCATTGCTATCAACACTTTTGAGTATTATTATTATTATTTTATTATTATTATTGCCAACTCATGAAGTGACATTTTGGACCATTGCAAGTGATGTATTGGGCCTTTAACGCCGGTTGCTGCACTTGTCCAACCGTCATCTCGGTAATGGCGATGTGGGAAATCACTCAACAAATGCTCGTCAGAACGAACGAGCAGTGATCACCGGTAGATGAGCTGGATTAGGTCGGTTGACGTCCTGCAGATTCACGAGGTCGATGAATTTCAATGTTTCAACGTTTAACTAGGAGCTAATCATTATATTTATTTTAATTACAGGATGACTATGTAAACTATGGTTCTGTTTACACATCTCCGTATAGATAATCCGGGGCTTTATTATTAATGACCGTTAAAATTGTTGAACTGTAAACTAACGTACAAGCAGATGATGGACGCAAATTGAAGTAATGTACCGAGTCTTATAAGTCTGTAGACTTCTGCGTCATACGCACATTTAGTGTTAATTTGGGAGACCTTCTTTAAAGAGGTACCAAATACATTTTGGTGAAAAGTTCTATCCATAAGGGCAATATACAATATTGGTTCTATGCTACTATTTTCAGAATTGTTCTAGATGCATATTTAAAACAACTGAACCCTCAATCAAGGCACCGATTTCAAGGCACCTCAATCAAGGCACCGATAACAGGACTGGGGTGAGATTTTTACCTTTTTCATGAGACAATGAAATACACATCGAAGGCGCTCTTTGCAAGCAGTTACACCACTACAGACGATGTGCTCTTTGTTTATATCTAAAGCGCCCTCTGTTGAAAACTGGTCGTCGTTATGCGCGCGCATCTGTTTGCATAAATTTGGTTTGGTAATGATGCCAAAGGTCACAAAATTCAAAGACGATGACATGCGACCTAATTCCTTCGGACGGATCCAGATTCAGATCGGCGCATATCCAAGGTGAACTCGTTCACTTCGCGCACATCCTGGTCGAGATCTGTGATCTGTGGAATCCTTCTCGAGAGATGGTTCAGAACTAGATCCAAAATGGCGACGTAAACATCGCGAAGATTTTTGTGTGAGTAAAACCGTGTCGTTTCAATTTTCAGAGGCTACCAAAGAATTCCTGTAAGTTTACTTTTTACAGTGTACCCAATTAGCAGACAAGGCCCATTTCAGTTGTACTTCAGGAAGATATATATCATATCTTCCAATCTGTCCGATGCCATTGCGCGCCTCATTTCCCTCGAATTGAATCTAGTCCGGCGACTTCCAAGTTCCGATCGGGCAAACCTTGTCATCTTTGGCCGGTTTACCGTTACTCACTCCAATCAAATCATTGACGTGCCGTCTCTGTTGACACTGAGCCAATTTGTGGCGGTGTATTTTCTTACGGTCCGTCTTCCGTATAATGTTGCCACTGATAACACCGTGCGTGTCACCGATATTGGTTGCAAAATGTCATCTAGCGAATGACATGACGGGCAGAGCTGGGCAGAGTGCACTTTTTATTGTGCCAGCCCGACCTCCTCCAAACGCCCGGAGCATTTTTCGTGTATAGTTGTGTCTGGCTCAGTTGATATTTTAGGGCTTCGGAAATCAGTAGGGATCGCAACGTGATCAATGATCGTGTAATATGTCACGACTGGATTACTGAAGATTCTTGCACCGCCCTTTTTGGCTCACGATGCGTGGCCGTAATGAAATGGGCCACCGGATCAAAAAAGTTACATTTTTTTATCTGCCTCGAAGATTGCAGAGAATCTCCATTGCACCGCTATGGGAAATCTTTTCAATAGGATCCCGCACTCTAGGGACAGTATCACATATCATGCGGGATCAGCTAGCTAGGATTGTTCCATGTGGAAAATACCGAATCATGTGTCACTTGAACTTGTTATCCTGGTGTAACGATACGGAGACAACTATATTACGGTGACTTTTAACGCTTCCGAAATTACTATGCATCACCCGGAGGATGTTTTGAGTTGCTGCGTTTTGTTGTATCATTTTCCAGCGTTCTTTGTTTGTGCTTTTCATACCCGTAGGGCTTTCGGCTTGTGTGGTTTTCTTTCTGGTTTTTGGTCTTGTGGTAGATAAAACACGCAATTTGTTTTTCAAATCCACACGAGCCACAAAAGTTAGTGGTATGTTGTTTGGTTCTATAAGTGTCCAACAAATATATACGCTATGAAGTTTGAGATCAAACGCACAACCCTTTCTGTATACGGCGCGAGCTTCAACAACTTTTGCGCCTGGACAATTTATGGTCTATTATATTTCGATACGTCGTAATTCTCGTTTTGAACATTTCTAATTAAATTTATTCCATATTTAAAAAAAAAAAATAATAATAATACAATTTCAAGAAATTGAAGGTACAACAATTTAATGGATATCATAAAGATTTACACGATTGGAAAACTCTCACAAACGGCTTTATCTCCATGTGTGATTGAGGACGTGTCTGATAACAAAATAATGTGTGCTATAAGTGAGCTCAGTGCCCACGTTCCGAACAAAAACCAATGAAAACTTGTGCCCATGCTTTCAAGAAATTGTGCGAAGCAACCGTCCTATTTATTCAGTCTCAGACTGGTTCCTTATAGCTATACGTAGGCGTAATACCACGGTAGTCAGGAGCCTATAGTTTCGTTCTAATGAGGGCACTTTTTAGGGGGCGTGGGGAGAAATGTGTGGGCACATATTTATATAAATGTTTCTCCAGTTATCGTTATCTTGTAAAAGAAAAAAAACCGATATCTTGCGCGGAATCATTGCAATGGACAGTTGGAACCACTTCTATCTTCCAATTGAGAAAGTTCTTCCCGGTCAAATGGTTGATTAAAGTTTTGAAACACTATCCTATGTACGGGGCCCGCTTTAATCACGCCTTGGCGAAAATTATCTCTTCAAAACCAACTGGGTCTTTTCTAAAACCCCACAATCCTCCGGGTCACCTATAGACTCTTTCCTCCATGTTTTGTCCAACGAGTTGTCTACCTTTATTACAGCTAGAACCCCGATCTTGTTGACCTATGAGCGTATAGGCCATCAGCTGTCCAATGATCTAATCAAAAACACCGAGTAAAGTCCCTCCCCAAACGCCAGGTGCTTTCCGCTTCGTCACAATTCTCGCTCGCAATTCCAACGTCCTCTTCTTGAAATCTGGACAGCTTTCAAAGTTGTTGTTGTAATCGACCACGACATCACTGTTTGCCGTTACCTCAGCAATCTAACAGTGAATGCAAAGTCCACTCTTAAGATGTGACGTTTTGGATGAGGGTATAGAGAGTGTTCTCATCCGGGCGAGTCTAGTTGGAGATGGCTGTTTCGTGGCGTTTATCCTTTAATTTAAAGTTTGACCTCAATTAGCGAGACATTTTCCCCTACATCCCGTCAACTCGGACAGATTGGGCTGACTGAAAGTCGCAAAATCCCCCATCCCCTTATATTGCTTTCTTTACTTTATAGAAGAGGTGTTTTTCATCTCGTCGACGTGAAGGACGAAGTGGCTACATGTCAGTCCGTGTCGTAAAGAGTAAATATTCAAGCTATCTGAACATGCGTAGGGAAGACGGTGTTTTCGAATGATCTTGCATGCATGTATATATGTAAAATGTTAGTTATCAAACGACATGTGTAGTATCATCAACAAAGGCTGGTAAAAAAACCCGAGTCGCAAAATCCACTGGATTGACTGTGTATTTACCAAATGCCACAAAAGAAGTATTATGTCACTATACAATGTCTTGTAGCTCAGCTGGTAGAGAATCATGCCCGGTGAGTCAGAGGTCGCGGGTTCGAATGCCGATAACTATAATTTTACAGTAAAAGTAGTCGTGTTTTTATATTTAAACTGCTATGCACCTAAAATCTGCAAAAATCTTACTAAAGCCCGCCGCACACCTTTGCGATTTACCGGATAATCGGATCATCGGACCACTTACCGGAAAGGTGTGCGCTGAAACAATTCGGGCCGGTCTGACCGCACGCTATAGACCGGAGCAAATCAAACTTGTTTGATTTTTCCGGATCCGATGGTCCGGTGTCCGATGTGCCGGTAAATCGCAAAGGTGTGCGGCGGGCTTTAAATACGCAACGGAGCACAGAACGTGCCTCAACTGCAACAACCAAGGATTGCACCCTAGAAACCCAACGCGCTAGCCTGGACTATCTCCATCAAACCTATATAAATATTCACGGCTGTTGTCTATATAATGTTGCTAATGACAATGTGCCCTTTAGCGCATTTTTAACGACAATCCCTTTTGTTTGGTGCACCAGGGTTAAGTAATTTATTGTGAAATAAAATCTGTGTTGTTCCTAAGAATAATAGAAACTGTTCCGTTCAATAGTACCGCGAGATTGCTCACTAGATACCCCGTGGTCTCGCTAAAACCCAAACGTCGACACGTCGTCACTTCTCACAATTCCTGACGTGCGCCTGACAGCGTTTTCCTAAATCAATGCCGACATATCTATACTGGCTCTGTAAAGACGGCGTGCGGAAATGTTATGGGGATTTGCTCTCCCTACAACTCCGACTATTTACAGCACCTTTCATTACGAGGACGATTAGGCCGGTTGCACCGCGGAGCGTTAAGGGGAAATAAAAGTATGTTTACTTACAAATCGATTTCAATCAGGGCGGGCGTCTCAGATTCTGGACTGTCCGCGTCAGCCAGACAAAACGGATGAAGCAATATACGATTGTGTTTGGAATTTGATTTTCCCAGTCTGCACGTGCCGGTTGTGGATGGTCGTTAGGCGCAGATTTCAGGATCTGCTGAAAGATCTATTGACTTCCAGCATGGCAGAATTTACAGGAGTGAGTTAAAGGTGGATTCGCGTTGAGCCTTTTCACGGTTAACGCGTGTAAATTTGACGCGCGTCGATCGCTAAATTTAGTGATGTGAATGTGAACCCAGCGGCGTAGCTAAAGGGTAGGTGGATGTGACACCCCCGGCCACCAATATTAATTTTATTCGGCAATTGCATGGTACAGTCGGCAAATTCATGGTGCTCTCGGCAAGAAGATAAAACATTAAAGAATCATAAAGGCACGGCTATATCGGCAATGCTATTACGGCGCTGTTAATATCTATATCAAATCGACACTAGTTGTCATCAATTCAAACAATGCTGGTTGCTTTATGCCATTCTCTCCTACAGTGAACACGGTATTGATGCTGCACTTTACACCTCCCGCGTGTACCACATAGCAACAAAATTTAGTCTGGTCAAGTGGACACTAAAGTGGGCATGTGGAAGAACATACGTCAGTACACCGGATGATATTCATATACGAAACGCGCAAAATGCTAATTGCACTGAGCAATTGACAATTCCCGTATGGACTTCACGATATGGACCCTATATGGGTCTTTCTATAAATTAGGGGTCCAAAAGTGTGACATTTAGTGTCCCCCGTTACACCTGATATGTGTTCTATTTCGTACAAAAATCATTAAAATGGCTTTTAAACCATTTTGTATGAATTGTACTTTATGTACTCACTCTTTGAGATGGAAAGTATTTAAAGAATGTGTCCTGAATTTACAAAATCAAGATGTAAAATGTAACGGGGGACACCAACACTGGACCCCTAATTTATAAAAATACCCATATTTCCGCCGAATAAAAGTTCAGTCGCGACCCTTGAATAAGTTGCAAAAAAATATACACTGCTGGTTGGAAGGTACCAGCTCTGTATGTTTCAATACGAGGCTTGGACCGTATAAACAGTCAAGCACCTTTCCACTCCGCAAGCTACATTTTACAGGCGTGATTCAGGAGACACAGTCAAGCTTCGCTTCCGCTTGAGCAAGTCAGTTGACAGCACCGTGACAAATTGTGTAGCGAGCTCTCCAGGCTGTAACAATGTCGCCGTAGGCCCGTTTTCTCCCGTATAAACGGGCTGCATATTTCATGATTGTCTAGACGATATGGACGTTGGGCGAATCCTGTAAACCACTCCACGTCGCTTTTGAAGTTACGCGACAGGATCCACTGCAGACACAGACTCAGAATCTCTCTTGTTTAACTGTAAACATTGCTTCCGCAGTCCATCAGCGTTTAGCCCAGGCCACTCCAGGCGGAAGGTACCTCTTGTACCGCTAACAAAACACGGCACGAGTGGCTCCGAGAGAGTTAGTGGTCCGCGGTGAATGGGCGGCCGTGCTCCACGGTCTCGACCTTAACTCGCAATTCAAATCGGCAGTCTATTTGGTGAAAACATTATGCGCATGTAGTCGTCGGCATCTGCTCTTGATCCCAATTTTGTACCACTTTTGGGTTGCACGGAATGCACCATTTGTCAAAGTTATACAACTGACTCTGAGTAACAATTTGGAGGGGAAAGAATTTCAAAACTTAAAGAAACCGTTCATTATAACTTTTAAAGTGCTTAATAATTCGTGGTAATTTCTGACCATCATCGAGTGTAGGCGAGTTTGTCTCAAATTGGTGCATGTCACATGCATGCATTTTAGGTTCGTGACGCACTGAGAAGAGCCGTATTTTTCAAATTTGGTGAATGATACAGGACAATGCATAGTGTATTACACGTATTCAGCCAGGAGAGTTGTTGATTTCGTTAATCCTTTATCAACAAACCTTTATATAGTATTGGTTCAACAATTATACGTGATGTTTGGCACTATAGCCAGCCCACCATTATATAAAGCAAGCTTTTGCATGATAAATTTACCTTTTTTTCTAGAATGTTTGCCATCGAAACCTATGTATATGTGTCTGTTTTCAATACTGGAGAGACCTTTTCCTCCAGGATTATATCTCTGTAAAATTTCATTCATCTTCTCTCAAAACAAAATAAATATCTTAAGATAGATCTAAGGAGATAACTTCAGCTAAAGAACTGAAACGACAAGTGCCACAGCATACCTTCCTGAAAGCCATGTGTGCAAATTTCCAATATAATGTAACAAGGACACCAAAAAATGTCACAAAGTATGTGTCCTATGTTACATACGTTAAATAGGAAATGTGTACACAGGGTTTTCAGAAAGGTATGTTGTTGCACTATTTGTTGTTTAAGTTATCTTCTTAGATCTGTCTTACGATATTTCTTTTGTTTTGAGAGAAGATAACTGGCATTGCATAGAGTTATGATCCTGGTGAAAAAGTCTCTCCAGTATTGAAAAAAAGACTTAATATAGTATACGCGATTTAAATTCTGCAGCACGAGCAATCCTTCAAAATGCTCTTAGATCTGATTGCGAGAAATCATAACAAAGCCTCGCAACTTAATAAATTGGCCAGCGAGGATCATGACATTCTGTGTTTTCACAAGAGATAATTTATCAGTGGGCAGCAGCCAAACGAACTTTCCGTGTGTGTGGATAAGCCTATATTCACGAACGGTCAACACCCAAGCGGTTATACCAAGAGATACGGTCGTGTCATCATCGCGTTGCCGTGGCTTTGCGTTTAATCACGGATCGCGCCAAAATTCAATTTGCCGCGCTTTTCATGATTAAAGCCCGTATACGGGATTTGTTTGCAGTGTTCACACATTTTAATCAAGCATTTGACCGGGATTCAAACGGAAGGTGGAAGTGATTCCAACTGTCCAATGCAATGATTCCACCCAAAATGATATTTTTATACGAAAACGATAATATTGAAGTTTATATAAATGTGTGCACACACACATTTTATTACAAGGGCGCACGAAAAAGGCCCCCGACTACTGTGGTATTTTGGCTCCGTTTTCCGTACAGCACAGACAGGGAACCAGCCTAAATAGGACGATGGCTTCACACAATTTCTTGCAAGCATACGGGTTTGTTTTTATTATACACATCCTCCATCACGCATGGAGATGACGCCGTTTGTAACAGTTTTCCAACCATGTAATATATCTTTAAAGGCAGAAATGTTCACAGATTTACCTACACATAACTTACATGATATAAACATGATGACGGCAGAAAACTTCCTCTGAAATGGTTTTGTCTGAAGTGCTATAGTTTTTGAGAAATGAGCAAAGCAATTATTTTTCGTCTCGCAAGACGTAAATTCAATTCGCCCCAAAAACCATTTCGCCCTGGACCACTTCGTCCAAACACTACTTCGCCCAAAAGCCACTTCACCCCAAAACAACTTCGTCCACAGGCCGTGGTTCAGGCCGAAGTGGTTCAGGGCGAAGTGGTTTTGAAGCGAAGTGACTGTAAACCCTTTTTTGACTGTTTTCTAAAAAGTTAGACGAGGTACGGAGCTGGTTTTTGCTCAGGTTGGTTTTAATCATGCATATCTTCAATCACACAGGGGGATAAAACTATTTGTAACGGTTTACCAATCATGTAGGCCTATACTATCGTTAAGGTGACTGGAACAGGCTTTAGTAACGGACTATTAGCACGACATAACTCTTGTGCAAGTTTGCCGTGCAGTTCCGAGATGGAGTTAGGGGTATGGTAGAGTACGTCATTTGCAATGACCCTATTTTTGTTACGAGTTGACAAGAAAAACCTTACTAAAAGTATTAATAATTGTACCAAACACCACATTTTATTTCAGTCCATAATGGTATTTTGTGTAAGAAATTAACAACTGAAGTTGCATTCCATCTAAAAAGACTTTTTTTTACCAATTTAAACTCAACACAAAAACCATGCATGGGTTTTTCATGTTTTCAGAAGTATTACTGCACCTATGTGGCTGAAATTTCTACAAGGCAATTTTATCAACATGGGCTTCTAATCACGAGAGGAAATAACGCCCCTTTTAACAGTTTACCAATCATGTGTTCTACCTTTAAATGTCAATGCCCTGTTCGGTAAACTCCACAAAGTGGGAAACGTTCATCCAAAGTTGACTCTCTATTGCAATCTATTATATCGGTGGCAGCTGCAGTATTATCTGTATGGATCAGGGGTGGATTGCAATAAAACGCACTTACCAGTTAGTGCACTAAAATTACGTCACGCGACTTCAAACGCGTCACCCCAAGTACGTTTTGATTAGTGCACTTAGTTTGACGGTTTCAATAAAGAAAAGTACACTAAAACTTAGTGCACTAACACCACTTTCTCTTAGTCTACTACAAACCTGTCTAACCAATGCTTTCCTATTACGTTTTGTGGTGGGAGGCGGGGGAACGACCGTGTCGTCTGCTTTGCAGAATTCCGAGTCGTCTGTTGCACTTGAAAAATGCACGGACAATTACGCTATGTTTGTTTGTTTTTTCTAGAGCATGTGTAGGCTACCCTTTTCACGAAAACATGGATGTGTCATGGAAAAGAAATTATTCTTTTTTCGAATGTATATGATAGACAAAGCAAGGCATATAATGCAACAAACTTTATTGGAAAACAAATATACCTACCATTATCGCACATCCGCCAAAATGTTTTCAAGACGACATTCAACTTTCGTCCGAACGCACCTATCTACCTACTGAAAGTTTATTTATTTATTTTCCATGACGGCTTGCGCTTATATAACTCTTTGGCATGAAGGTATCTTTGTGTAATGTATTACATTACTTCGCTCATTCCCAGCGTGCCTTATACATTCCCTGTATAAAAAGGCGCGCTGTTAAAGGTACACACCGTTTACGTAATTTAGTAATACAGCATCCTTGACAATCATTTTTTGATGGTCCTTGTGAAAAAAGATCGTCAAAATTCTCGTAATTAACCACAAAAGCTTACAATTAATATAAACGGTCAATAGTCGAATTATACGCTTTATACCAGCCGTTCACTATCGCGCGAGACTCGTTCACAACTTTGTCGGAAACGATTCGCTCTTCACTTGGCAGCTTTTTGCTTTGGATATCTCTCATTTTCTGCTGAAGATTTCACTGGACAGCCTGGACGATCGAATGGGTTTTTCCGTTTTCTGACATTAATGGTTTGTCTTCACGAAAGTACAATTGTAGTTCCGGTTTTGGGCGGACGTGTGTGATGTGCCGTGGGGCTAAATGTCACATTGTCCGGTAGACTCTCCACCGTGAAACTCGCTTCAGTGCCTTGGACTTTGTGTCAAAATTGTATGTTCGATTTTTCAGAGGTATGTTTGTTTCATAACCTGAATAAATAGTCTCTTTCGTCAAATACTCATAAATATTTTGAAAATAAATTCAGAGCTGAATGTGATGCAGTACTACAGTAATATAATGTAAACTTCAGGAATAAACTGTGTATATCAAAACTAACTCCAAGGACACGTGATTTATCCAAACCAAAATCTGGTTTCGATAAATCACGCGACCTCGATTTTTTGAGAATGCTAAAAAACGGCAACATTTGGTGGTTTCTTTTCAGGTTCTCTTCAGTCTATTTCGGAAAGACTTTCAGAATCATTTATAGGTCTATTTCGAGTCCAAAATAGCCCAACAAAGCCGGTGTGTCCCTTTAATGAGCAAATTACTTTACTCGCGCGCGCGTAAAATAAATTGATACATTTTGTGGCATAGCTGGCTTCGTGGCCGGTGTGTGTACAACTAGGCAGCAGTAAGCAGTTGCCCTACGTAATTTTGCGTTTAGACACACTTTTTGCAACTTAGGCATAGCCTACGTGCAACGTACGTGTACATTGTTTCATATTTCAAGAATTATAAACCGACAGTAAACATCGATAGTGTGCCAGTGTTTGAATAAGGTTGAGGTAGGATGACACATTTTGTCTGCGAAATTTCTTTTTTCTGTGCATTGCACTTCATTCATTTTTTTTTTTACAATGGCATACCGTTATATGCCGCTATATCACATATGTTGAGCCGAGTGTGATTGCTCCGGTTTGGGGCCGAAATCGGAAGCCATTTAACACATCCACACTGGATTAACTTTAAACTGCACGTCAAAATAGGGACGTATTCGACCTAATACACATCTTACAAACCTGAATCGCCAGGGAAATCTTCAAATTTCCGCTAATTTTGCGATTGAAAACGATTTTATCGCCGTTAATGACCGCCATTTTGACAGCAGCAAAAAGTACACTTACGTTAGTGAACTTGAAAATTTGTATTGAAACTGGCTAGTGACTTTGCGTAAGTGGACTAATGCTAGTTCGTTTTCTTAGTGCACTTTGGCCATAGTGCACTAACTGGTAAGTGCGTTTTATTGCAATCCACCCCAGAACGTGTCACATGCCGCCTTTTCTATTGATTTTAGCAAAAATAAATCGTGCTTCATCGCATATGTGTCTCTTGTACATGAATGTCATTGCACAAAGGGCGTATGTATATATTTTGTGATAATGCGTAGAAATGCCCATATGTTGTCGTGTCAACGCCTATCTGGTGAATGACACCCTAAGATCTCAGGGTATTTACACTTTGCTAAGCGCCGTTACGGGTAGAGGGGTGCGTTAAATGGGCACTCTTGCAAGAGGATGGGTGAATGATGGAAATCGCTATTCCGCTTCAGAGATTTTTTTTTCAACACTTGAGAACATTTTGTTGCAGTAGATGGAGAAATGACTACCTTTCTCATGTTTTTCGTGGTTTGGAACGTGTACGAAGATCGTGCCCTTTAAAGGTGTTTAATATAACGTATGCAACATGAAACCTAAACAGATTCCTGTAAAAAAAGGCACAACATCTGAAGAAGAATGTTGGTAAAGTATATGTAGCCTATACCCTGCATACATTTTAGCGACATGCAGCAATGCTTCAGAAAACCTTTAAAATATATGCATTAAAAACCATCAGATCAGGGGCGAAGGCTAGGGGTGGGGGAGGGAGAAGGCGGTTTTCGGGGGGTGCAGACGCACCCCCTCCCCCCCCCCCCCTCCCACATTTTTTACGATTTCTCCGCTGCTCTGATTCAAATGTATATGCCAAATTGAAGAAATATTTCAAGGGGGAGGTGAAAGAGGGCACCCTGCCTCCCCCCTCCCCATGTCAAATTTTCTCAGTAGGCCTACGCTCAAAGGTCAGTTGGAGTTCCGCTTTCATGAAAATCGCACCCCCTGCAGGACCAAACCAGCCTACGCCCATGCAGTTTCTGTAATTTGTTACAGAAAGTATCACCTTAGACAGAAATGAATTCATATGGTGTTTGTTACCATTGCTATCAACACTTTGAGCAAATGTTTTTTCTTATTCAAAATTTGGGTCATTGCAAAAGATGTAAATGGACCTTAACAGCAAGGTCAAGCAAGGTCAAGCTGGTATAACCAGCAGAGAATTAGAAATACCCGACCGAGAAAAAAAACTACACATCTTGTGCCAAACCGCAGTAATCTCCGGCTCCCATTCACATATTGACCGAGACACTAGATCCCATACTCACGATTTTATTAACACCGAACACGATTAAGAAGGCACCTTTTATCTCGCCAAGTGTATGTTTGAGAAGTATTTAAATTATTTTCTTACGATCCCGAGGGACGCTTGTGTGTGACTTGCATTTCATCCGCGTAGGTCTACGCGGAAAGGCATATAATGGTGGATTCACCCCGATGAGCCTTTTCGAGCGTATATAGTTTGACGCGCGTCGCTTTGAGAATACTAAAAAAAAGCGGCGTGGCTGGATTTTGGAGTGAAATGACGCATTAAAAAAACCACAGAATGAACTTGGGCGGAAAATTATTTTGTGAATCCCGCCTGAGCATGAAACCTAAAGAGCTTTCATTTTGCTTTTTGCGCATCGCTTTGCGGACACTTGAAGATAGCATCATATTTCGTTTCTCAGGTCTTTTTTCACTTTTCTTGAGGGGCACTAAGGTTAGAGACAGTGGTTTCTCAAAGAAAACGCAGTGCTCTCATTGGAAGTTGAACGTTTATAGTTGAACATAGGTATTTTAAAGCGATTTTTTGTCTTTTCTTCTTTTTTATTCGTGCTGAAAAATCCAGAGTATAGACCGTATCGAATAGCCGCCATCTTGTAGAGCATCTTTTGTGGATTAAATTGGTAAGCACAAAATGTGCAACCATGCTATGCATGCCCTCACGGAACAAAAAACTTCCCTACAAGATGGAAGCTATTTGATACTCGAGCTGATGCAAATAAGCTATATCTGACAGGGTCGCTTTAAATCAACTCAGTGCCTGATGGGTACTAGTCGTCGAGACACGACTATATATACCGTCGTTGACTATAATATTAATAATAATAATAATAACAGGTTCTTATATAGTGTAATTCCATATAGATCATGGCGCTCAGGCAACAAACTCAAGCAGTGGGAAATAGTTGAGATATTAAATGTTTCTTGAACGAAGAGGCAGTAACCTCGGTTGGAAATGATCGAACTATAGTCGTGAATCGAACTTGCCCTAGATTTGAGTGACGAATTATACAACACAAACATATTACACGTAATTTGTCACGGATCTGTCTCAATGCTCAGTTGCCGGTTTAATTTTAAGCACAGCGTCGTCTTTAATTCATCAATGTGCTCAAAGCCGTACTGCGGGCGACGTTGTCTGCTCCGATTACGCCCACGTGGTGCGCCTTGTGGTAGAATACATCAAATGCCAAGGCGAATAAGCCGTGTTCTTATATATTGTGTTGACAAAGTTTTAAATATATCACGTTGTATAATATAGTTACTACTCGAACTTATCCTAGTTTATTTCTCCCTCCTTTAATACCACGTCTCAGTGCCAGTTTGAACGGAAAAAATAAACAATGAGTTACAGATGAGAGACAATAATTAATTTCAACTGGAAGCACGAACAAAACCGGCAGTCTTCGAAACTGTTAAAGATAAATGACATGATTGGAAAACTCACAAACGATATTTTCTTCGTGTGCATGTGTGATTAAAGATGTATAAAGAAACCAACCTGTGCGGAAGTCAGCTCAGTATCTAATCGTGTTTTTTTGGGTTAAATACATGGTATACAAAATCGTTTACAACATTCAGTTGACAATTTCTCCCACCGTAGGTACCATTTAACACGGGGAAAAATCACGTGGTGCAGGCTGCCAACTCTTCCTGATTTTGGAGAAGACACCTGTAAAATAGGTTGAGCTCCCGACTTGAGATGCATCTCAAAATCTCTGAGGTTGTTAACTGACAACCTAGGATGGTTTTAAATTTGTCAGGAGTTACAAAAGCAGCCATTTTTTCCCAGGATTTTTTTTTCTTTTCAGGAAGGGTTGGCAGTTCTGCCAGTGGTGTTTGTACCATTGCTATCAACACTTTTAGTCGGGTTGTTCTCAACTCATGAAGTAACATTTTGGGTCACTGCAAATGATGCCTTTAATTTGTTATTGGCGAGGGTAGGTGCTGTGCTGGACACGTCTTCGGGTTGTTTTTCTGCTGCGAGCAACACCATACTATGCCTGCATGCCTTACGGCGCTCATTCGGCCCACACATCACGGTGATTTGCGCATAAGCCGCAATCAGATGAAACCAGTCCGAATTAACCTGATTAAAGCTGTTTTTAATAAGCCTCTCACGAAGTCCCATGCACCGGTGGCATGAATCAGTAATAGAACTACGGAACCGAACTCAAACGGGACGGTACGGCTGTTCTCACCTCGGCCGAGAAAACCCCGGCGGGGTGGGAAACATGATGTATATCTCGGTAATATTTAAAGAAATTTATAAAGGCATTTTGCCGGGCGGTTGCATTTTTCATTTTGATGTTTGAGTTCAATCGCCTAACCACTGTTGCGGTCATGTTTCATGGCTTGTTTTTTCTTCATTAACCCTAATAGAACCCCACATGAACCGGAATTATATAGAGACTCTCCAAATAGCTTCCGGGGATTTAATTTGGCACTACTGAGTCCGCATTTTGTTTCAATATCGTGCACGGTGTACTGCACTTTCTAATTTCCGTGTAAATCCGATATAATCTCACAATTGAAATGATATAACAGAAAGTACTGCGACGACATGCCACTGTTTTGTGAGACTTGTGTGACACTTATTTGTGTGGCGTGTGTGATTGTTTTACCTCGACTCGTGAAGTTCCTGGTTATTCCACAGGATCAAACTTTTTAAAAAACATGTATTTGCCTTGTACTTCCCCTGAAAATTCACTTCGCCCTAAAACCATTTCGCCCTGCACAACGTCGCCCTGAACCACTTCGCCCCCAAAAAATAAAATCATTTGGAACGGTTTACCAATCATGCCTTTAAGTATTTCTTCAAGACACCGAAACGAAATTGAGGATTCAATTTTGAATTTGTCCTTAGCCTATAGTGTTAACCTGTGAATTAATGTCAAAAACTTAAAGCCATCAAATTCTGAAGCACATTTTGCCTGCAAATGATCATAGCCTGAAACATGTTTTTATTTCAGTCAATTTTTGTACCGTGGTTTGTTTATACCTTTAAACGACCAAACCCCACGCGTTTACCGCACACTGGTGTTGGCGCGAAATGTTGTTATGCATGATAATAGTTATGCATTTATTTGTAATTAAAATGCCAGGTCCGTATTCCTATAAGATATGATATCGCGAAAATAAATACCCTTTTTAATCAAAATATACCTGGGTAAATAGTATAGAGATAATCACTTTGATTGACGGGAATCCGAAAATCGATTGAAATGATTTTTAAAAAAGAAAAAGGGGTGTAAAGTTTGCACAAGTTTTCGCGCATGTGTGTTCATGCAGCCTGCCAATTCACACGGCATTAATTCAGCTACGAACTACCAGATAATACAGGAAGTGAAATGCATCCTCTTTTCTTGCTCCCTTTATTTCTTCAGTTTGGAGGGAACATCGATATTTCTAATATTTCTTCAAATATGCAATTCTATCCGTGCTTACATCACAACCAAGAGAAAGGCAAAACGCGGGAGGTGGATTGGGACAGCGGGGCCGCACGCGACTTATAGGGAATTTTTCGTTCGGGAATAGACCGTATATCGAATAGCTGACATTTCGTGGTGTACCTTTTGTTACCGTTCAACAATGGAAGCACAATATGTGCAACCATGCATGTCATCCTCAAGGAACAGAGAAACCGCCCCACGAAATGGTGGCTATTCGATACGGTCTGTACTGAGCTGCGTTCCACTTACGCGAACGTTACCAACGTTGGCCACTGTTTGCAGTGTTTCTGTGCATTCGTCTATTGAAAGCTGGGTACCAGCTGTTGGCACACTTCGCAAACGTTTGCAATGTCCGCGTATTTTTAACGCAGCTCTGGACGAAGGGCTGAAGATGAAGCGTCTTGGGAGCCCCAAATGTAATAGGCTATGTTGCAAAGAAATACAGTTGAAGTCAGAAGTTTACATACATGTACACCACCACCATCATCACCCAAAATGGTATACAGGACTACCCGAACCATTAGCCTTTTAGAAGTATGGCGGAACAAAAGGAGAGGGCGCAATTTCATTTGGGTATGATTTTTTTAACAATTGTATTTCTTTCCAAAAACTTGATTAACATGTTGTAATTATAATACATAGACAGAATTATCAATAAAATTAATAAGTGTAAAGTGAAAAACTGAGTTATTTTGCATTTTAGTCGATTTTATACCCACTGCAAAGTGCGCCCTCCTATTGTGTCCGCCATACTTCAAAAAGGCTAATTGCAAGGTGTGCAAGCTATGTTTTAAGTACTGCATACACGTGAGGAATTCCACAAATGTCACGATTTTCGTAAAGACTGTTACAAAAATGGTGACAACGCAAGTTTAAGCACATCAATTTTAACACAGTTGTATGTAAACTTCTGACTATACAGCTGTATGTGTTTAAAGAAAGCCTGGTTCGTCAGCTTGCAACTCTGAGAATTACGTGTGAAATGGACACAGTAATTATTTAGTATATTGTTAATTTGCTCATGCAGTTGCGCATCCATGCAACACCGAGATAAAAATTTGGTTCGTATATAGGGGAAACCACTGTTATGTGAACTATAGCTCACGTGGTATAGAGCAGCTGCCTGGTGACTCGGAGGTCTCGGGTTGGAATCCCGACGAGACACATGCGAGTTTTAACTCATCCCATATTTGGGTGTAAAATGAAGGCTTAAAATGGTCTCTTTGGTCGAGTGGAGGGATAATATTCAAACATGGCTGCCTTTGGGCTGCGCTCATTTTAGAGCTAGTCTTCCTTTGAGCTATTTTTGTGGAAGAGTGGGAACAGGTGTTCGCACGGTAACCTACTTACCAAAGTAAATGTACACACGGCATCAAGTAAATTGCCTTATACTAAAGCGGGCCTCCCACTGTGCGATTTTTGCCACGAATTAGCTACGATTGGGTACGATTGTGTGTAGAGTCTATAGGCAGTCTCCGATAATCGTACCAATTCGTAGGAAATTCGTGGCAAAAATCGCACAGTGGGAGGCCCCCTTAACGGCTCGTACGAGCTCGGAACAGTTCGTAACATTTCGTAATGGTCGCACCATTTTGGAAACTGTGCGCATATTGCTCGGTTTGATCTTGCATCCTATACATGTACACGCGTTCAAACGTTCTTATCACACCACAAAAGAAAATGGGGTTATTGGAACGAATTCAATGGGGGTTGGTGTGAGGGTGGGGGCGGTGGTTCCACAATCACGATATTAAATGACGGAGATATTAAATTCTGTCGTCTGAATTAAACCACAGGCACTTCACACCGGATGCAAGATTTTTCTTCAGAAACTCAATTCGCACCCCTCGTACGTCTTGAAGAGTATTGGGCCTATACTGTGTCCTGATTTCGTAGGCGAGAGAACCCCAAAAATATTACACAAAGCCTGGCTTAATAGATCCTAGGCGAAAACAAAAACCTGCAGGCCTACATCATCACGTATAAAGCACGTAAAATATGTTATTTTCCAAGTTTTTCCCGCCAATTTTTTCTTCTTCAAATTCCACAATTTCCCTTTCAAACGCAGCAAAAAATCACGTTGACTTTACCTTTAAGCTCAGGTGAAAGCTTGGCCCAGATTTTTTTCCAAGACGAACTCGGACTGTCCCACATGCCCTCATAATTATGCTTCTGTACAAAACAGTTTTCCATTCCCTCGTGTTTGTATACAAAACAAATGCCAAATGCACTTTCCTCGCCCTCCAACTCTTTGGCCCTGGTTCGAATCCCGTCCTGGTCAGTATGCGAACAGGTTCTCAGTTCCTGCTTGATTTCATGGGTTGTCCCTATACACACATCTGGGAGTCCCTCCCCCAACCTCTAAAACTGAGCTCTTTTATCCTCTTCTCTTTACAGGTTTCTTCGGGCTTACATACATGTGCAAATATTTTGAGGAATGCTTTGAGATATCTTCAGTTTCTGCAAGTTGCCTGGACTGATTCGGCGGATATACTAGATGTGCTATACCGAAGTTGTCTGTTGCAGTGTTGCAGTCAAGTTGCTCACTAGGCCTTCACAAGATCACCGGTAAGTCTAACAAGATGCACATGTTGAAAATACACTTTTTTTTCCTCTATTTGTTTACCATTTTCGTGTTGACTGGTGTCGTATTTAACAATTTGCGTGCGTCAGTATTTTATCTCGGCTAAAAACAGCAACACCGTGATTCAAACATTGGATATGTGGCTGTTAATACAGTTGAAAGCACTTCCAACACGTACAAGGCGATACTGGGTTTCGTGTGCTTAGAAAATAAAATGATAAATTGAGTTCGCGAACACTTGTTCCATCAATACCGCCAAATCAGCAAAACCGACAAATGTACTCTACTTTTCTCAGTATTTTATCCTTTTTGTCCTGAGAATTGTATGAGTCTGATTAATGAGTCCGTATCTCGGCAATATTTTGATCACTTCAATCAAAACTAGACGTGCTTTCGTGTGATTGTTGGCAAACTAAAATACATGGTGTAGGCCTACAGTAATTGAGTGTATAGAGTTAACATTAGATGTGCGGTTATTACTGTGTTCGTTCTGCCACATGTGGGCATTATGAGAAAAATTATGCGATAATTAATGGGTCTCGGTTCGGGTGCGTGGGTGCTGCTTTTGGGCTCTTGTATCCCATTTTCACCAAACATTTCTATATCACTGTATAAGTTAAGATTTCAACGCTTCAAGACACATTGTAGGCCTATCACTTACAAGACGAAACCTTATTCCTGGAATAAGGCCATGACATCTAAAGAAGAATGTTGGTAAACTAGCCTGCAGAAATCTCAGCTACATGCTTCAGAAAACCTCTAAAATCCATGCACGGTTTTGTGTTAAGTGAATAGAGAGGTTTATAGATGCACGTAAAACGCGAACATGAACGCGAAATTCATGCAGCACCGCTCACCTCATGAAGAGGTTATGGCTTGAATCTTGGTCACTTCAGGTTTTATTTCGCCACGAAAGTCAAAGATGTAGGTTTTTGTTTTCATCTGTTCTAAGATCTTCACGTGGAGTGAAGTGTCTTGTCCAAGGACACAACGCGGTGCAATGACCAGGATTCGAACCATTGACTTCTCGACCGAAAGTCCAACGCGTTATATCCACTAGACCTTGCCACGTCTAAAGCAGGGTACTAATGATTAACAGTGGTGTTTAATGAACGATACATTCAGCATGCAGAACGCATTGCCGTCTGTCGAGCTGCACTTGATAAATATGCTCTTAAACTGAAGACGAATAGGGTTAAACGATTACTTCTTAACAAACATGTCTTACTTTAAATCAGACGTGTACAAGTTATTATTAACCAGGCGTTTGGACCCAGCCACTTACCACGTGTTTACAAATCCTTCCATGTCAAGTACATTGACTTGAGCATAATAATTCTAATCCGCATGAACAGTCAAGCTGTTCAAACAGCATTCAAAGATTTCAACACAAAAAAAAGATAATTCAGATTATTTGAAACAAACGCAGATGTTTCGCAAAACAATATGATGCATTTGAGTTAATGACCTCCTTTTGTAATATCAATGCGCATGTGCGCAATGTTTGGGGGTCAAAGGTCAAGAAAGTCAAACGGCTCAATGTTTCTGTGGAAATGAGTAGCCAAATCATGGTGGATATAAGATAAATCGTAGGTCCAAAGAGGGTTACAAATAGTGTGACAACATGCCTTTCTAAAACCCTGTGTACAAATTTCCAATATACGCTCGTAACCGCCGGACAGCCTAAAATGTAACACAAGTGTCCGTCCCGGTTGCGTAATTTTTTTTTACACCACTGCGAGGGGAGAACAATGGGGTTTGTACCTTTTTAGCGTCTTGAGAGGAGACTATATAATAGGTTAGGGTTCAGGGTTAGGGTTTAGGGTTGGTTATTTTAAAGGAATTTAGGGTTTTGAATGCAGTCGGTTTGCAACCAGCTTCGTGGTCTGGTTAGAAGAGAGCTCGACTTGTAATCATAAGGTCCCTGGTTCGAATCTATGCATGTTTGGGATTTTCCGAAATTTCTCGGTTTCTTATTTTTCTCTAATAGTGAGAGTAAGAGTTGTCACTATTTCCAAGATTGTCACTCGAGAAGTGTCAGTCATTGGAAACTTAGACTCTATTCGGGTTGACAAATTGGGGTGTACCCCTCGCTGCGGTGTAAATAAAAAACACGCGTCCCGGTTACGAGCGTATATTGGAAATTTGTACACAGGGTTTTTAGAAAGGCATGTTGTCACACTATTTGTAACCCTCTTTTGGACCTACGTTATCTCTTCAGAACAACTGAAACTTACTTCTTTTATTTTGAGACCAGACAGAGGTATTTCCTCGAAAATATGGTCTGTGTTGCCAAAATGCCCCCTTTACTGTGGAAAGACCCACGCCATTGCCTATAATTACCAACCAACAGTCTGATATTACCTTATGCCATTCTCTTATACGGTGAACACGGCATTGATTCGTACTTCACGCCTGTCGTGTGCACCACATAGCAACAGACAATTAGTCTGGTCAACTTGATACTATGTGTGCATGTGAAAGGAAGTACGTCGGTACACCAGACGTTATTCATGTCAAACGTGCAAAAGGCTTATTCGGACAGGGCCTATCTCTGATTTGGCAAACGGGACCTTCACTGGTTTTGCGGGTTATAGGTTCTGATATACCCAGCACGATATGTGGCAAAGGGACTGCCCCCTAACGCCCATATACCTTAACACACTCTTCTCTTTTGTTAACGCACCAACCCCCCTAAAAACTGAAAGGAATTCCTTGGAAATTCCTTGGAAATTCCTTGGAAATTCCTTGGAAATTCCTTGGAAATTCCTTGGAAATTCCTTGGATGTTTGAGACACAATGGGGGAACAATGGTAGGGGGGATGCCCTCTGCCACATATCGTGCTGCATATGGGTTCTGAATAACGCAAGTAATCTCAATCAAGCCTGCACACCTCAGTACAATTTCGCAGCTGTTGGGTTAGGGTTTAAAATACTGCTTAAGACAGAAACCTGTGCTTCACAAAAACAGATTACCAGTTAAAATTTCCTGTCAGCTGCATTACTTTTAACTGGTACTCTAATTTTTGCTTAGCAGTGTTTTTGCTAAGCAACTCCGTAAAATTGGGCCCTGATTGATCGCATTTAGTTCTCTTCACAACGAGTAAATTTTGAGTTAAATTTAACTATTGTGCTTTTTGTTCAAATAGAAAAAACAAACAACAGATGGTTTACTAATATTAGCATTGTAATTGCAAATCGAACAAAAGTCGTTAATTTAAAAAAAATTAATCGGATTTCAATATTCTAACACCAACATCCGTTGTTTAATCCAATGGAAACAAATAAAAGGTGTGATTGTATATTTTTCCAAACGGATTTTTTCTCAACAAAGTACATTGTAAATACAAATATGATCTTGTAATTCCTATGTGTTGTTTTTGCAATCTGTTTGCACACCTGTTAAAACTCGGCTGTGTCAAAGTGCGTAACGTTTGACTGATTTGCATTAACAAAGAGTAATTTATCATCATGGGTCTGTTAATAAAGAAACAATATCGATGATCGGAGTGGAAATATCGCATTTGCTGCCCCAGAAGTTGGGTGTAATTTCGGCTGCAGCTGGACGCAGCCACGTACGTCAACTCGACCCTAATCGGGCCGCCATCGATCGACCTAGATTCTCATTTTTAACCGTACATAGCATGTGTCGTGGGATGTTTAATGGTGTGTGTAATGTCCAATGTCCACCATACTAAATCCATGTCCGTGGCAGTGACTTTCGTACTCGGGGCCACTTGAATTGTGATTTCAGCGGCGTCGTCAGAGTGGACGGGGCAAGAAGCACAAGACTTTTTAGGGGCGCATTAATTCCCTTAAATCCGCTTATAATACTTACAACTTTTGAAGCCTCAAATCTCACGGGGTGGGGGAGGTTTCAAGAACATTTGGGGGGGGGGGGGGGGGGGGGGCCGTGGGAGTGGATGCTGGGGAGGGGAGTGGTTGCTGGGGAGCACGGCCCCTTTTGCGCAGATCTGAAAGATCCTAATGACCTTTCTCCGCTACCTCACGTAAAGTTACCGCGACATAACTTCAAGAAATTTTACCAAACGTTCTCATTGGATATTTTCCCCGCGCTTATGGAGAAAGTTACAATAAATCTGTTGTGTAATGTTTCCCTGTTTAAGACCACACAACTTCAAAGGGTTAAACCGCACCCATTGTGCTCATTGCAGCCCCATACATAGGACCGTTATATCCGTTTGTACCATTATGTCCGCATCATTGTGTCCAAAGAAATCATGTCCGCATCATTGTGTCCAAAGAAATCATGTCCGAACCCTTGTGTCTGAAAAACAGTTTGCACCATTTTGTCAATTTGTTCCATTATGTCATGTTCGCACCATTGTGTCCGGAAAAAAAATCATCTGCGGACACAATGTTTCTGCACAATGGACTATGGTCGAAGCCGGAAGTCTCTGCAGTCTTCTTTCAAATGTCAGCATTACATCATTTTCCTCATGGGTTGGGTTTAGTTTTGTAATTATACCGCACAACTTAGTACTTTAACAAAAAGTCCAACAGGAACATGACTTAAAGGCACAGGCTCGTCAGCAATGCGCGCCCGCCAAATTCGTGCTCGAAACACGCAGCTCCATGCCTTTGCTATGGAGCTGCGTATTGCGTGGCACACATTTGGCGGGCGCGCATTGCTGACGAGCCTGTGCCTTTAACACACACCCAAGGAGGAAAAATGTGTTTGAGTGTACTTAGAATCCAAATTCCTTTCGGTGCTTTTGAGAACATCGTACTAACATCACAGAACATTAAAAGAGACTACTCCAAAGTAATACTTGAGTGTGAACTGAGGGGAAGTTTGAAGCACAGCCGTCTGGCCTCCACTCGAGAAGTCCCAATCCGAAGCGCAACACTTCACGGCAACGGTGGGGCAACACCAAGAGGCGAACTGAAGTCGAAACTCGGTAAATATTTCAGCACTTATGCTGAACAGACACCGATCATCTTACTCGCCAAAAAGATACGGAAGGAAAGCCCCCCTAAGGTCTACGACAGCACACCAAGTCTAGTCTCGGGGATAAGAAAGGAAAGTGGAGATGCGAAATTGGGAGACAAGTGGTGTTTGAAGACATAATACACAGAGGCTATGGGCGCGATGATGGTGTTACATGGGCCTGGGGGAGGCGTTTAGCTCTGTGTTGCTGGATTTAGATTTTATGTTCTGAGAAAACATTGTAAGCTGCGGGTTTGTTGATGCTGGAATTTATGTGAGATTTGTCGTATTTATTGGGGTTGTGATGAAAGAATTCTGTGCCAAAGTTGGGGATTGGGGAACATTTAAAACAAGAAAAATGCCTCCCCGGATGGGAATATAATTGTGAATTTTGAAAATGGCTTTGATGTACATGGGTGGCTATAGAGAGTGCAGTATAAAGTGTACATAGGGAAGAGGCAAGTGACATATAATATTGTAACATGTATTCTGTTGTAATCAAATTTGGATGGAGATTAAATTTAAGATTTATTCTTAAAATGTTGTTGAATTTCCCATAAACCGACACTTTTTGTAATCGAACGTTCTGCTACAAACACTTAAAAATGTCGTGTATTTTGTGTTTCTCACGGCTAGAGGAAAGAATTGAGTATAGGCCTAGTTGATAATGACTTTAGATCTCGTGTGGGGAACATGAGACAGGACTGAAAAAAATGTGTTTTCTGAGACATCTCTAAGTTTCCCCACTTCCAAATGTCGGTTTTTCTTATTGATGTTTGATAAGTCATTTTAAAGAAAAAACTATGATCAATTCAATTCTTACCCAGCTAGATTTTACATCAAACCTTTGGCAAGGGTTTCAATCAATGGGAAACCCTTATTTAAGAAAATCACCAGCAATTATAGTTTCATTTTAATTATCACGGTACCAACACGAACGTCTGATTCCATATGAAGAGCAGGCACAACGCCAATCATGCATGATTGGCGTCGCTGATGTACCGACGCATTGCCTTCCACGTGCACACTTATTATCCAGTTTATCAGACTAGTTGTTTAAAGAACTCTGGATGCCGCAATGGGGCGACATTTCGGGAAGACTCTCCCCGGTGACCACCGAAATTTCGGCAAGAATCACTCAAAATGACACCTTATTTTTTTACCCAAAGCTTCCAGAGGTGCTTCCAGACCAAAGAGAAACAGCTCCAGTCCCAATAAAAACGGTTCTCGACCTAAAAAAAAGTTTTTTTATTTTTAAACTCAAAAATATTAGGGCGACACCAAAATGTCGCCCTATTGAGCAGGTCGCCCTAATATAGCTTTTTTTACACACGATTTGTCGCCCTATCCTACAATTCATAGTAATTTTGTTACTTAGTAATTATGTGACCGGGTGCACGCAGCGGGTTTGAAGTACTGAATCAATACCGTGTTCGCAGTATAGGGGAGAATGGCATAAAGCAACCAGACTGTTGGTTGCTAGGCATTGGTGTGCACCACGTAGCAACAACAGCATAATATATGAACTTTCTTAACTGCACTTCCATTTGAAAGTGAAGAATTTGGGTCCTCAATCATAGTGCAGAGATTACATGAAAAAAGCTAATTATTAGAGGTTTTTCCACAAGCGTACATGAAAAACAAACGCAACAGTACGACATTGCAAAAGTGCAACATTGCGACAACGCGTGTCTATGCATGGACAACTTTCGTTTAATTCTCCCGTACCGATGTGCTTGTTTAACTTGGTACATTACCCACTACTAATCACATATTGGTCTACCCGGAGCACGTAATGGTCGCCCCTTTTGAGGCAAGGCACGCGGTTAATATTTAAACCCAAATTACATTGAAATCAACAGTGGTATTTTATGGTGCGATGTTAGCATCGATTTTCCGTCTACATTCCGTCAAAATATTGGGTATATGTGGATGTTACATTGCATGGCTGATACAAACGGTCTAGGCCTGCTCGTTTATTCGGCTGTAGTCTGCTTAAAGGTCAAATACATCATTTCCAGTTGAAACATGTTTACGAATTCCACGAACAGCATTACTTATAATAGTGTTGATAAACTGCCTTGTAGACGTTTCAGCCACATACATGTAGGAATGCTTCAGAAATCAATGCATGTTTTTGTTGAATGTATGGTAAAAGCATACCTTCAGTTGTTCCACAAGGGACCATTTTACACGGACAAAATCATGTGGTGTTTGTTACCATTGCTATCAACCTATTTGGTTGGGTTTTCTTTTTAGGTCACTGCAAATGATGTACTGGGCTTTAAAGGTACACACCGGCTTCGTTGGGCTATTTTGGGCTCGAAATTGACGCATACCAGATTCTGAATGACCTTCCGAAATAAACTGAACATATCCTGAAAAGAAACCACAGAATTTGGCCGTTTTTTTGCAATTTTCAAAAAACAGAGGTCACGTGACTTTTCGGAACCAGATTCTGGTTCCGAAAAGTCACATGGTCTTGCGAGTTAGTTTTGTGTCCAGTCGCATGTCCAGTCGCAAGAAAGTTTCTTACTGCAGAACTGCACCAAATTCAACTCTGATTTTTCCACAATATTTATAAGTAATTGACAAAAGAGAGACTATTAAATACAGGTATGAAACAAAGTTGAACATAAGTATGAACATTCGAACAGACATGTTTGTTTAGAGTGTCCGGAGAATGGGACTCGGCGAGCGCGTGCCACGGTATGGCAAACTACGGTGGATCGCACCGCGCAGCACGGCAAATATCCCGAGTGCACACACGGCGGGTTGGTTGGTGTAGGCCTACATGTACGTTCGTGAAGAAAAAACATGATGCTAACTTCTCCAGAGAAAACGGAAATTCATAATCGGTCGTCCGGGCTGTCCAGTGAAATCGTGATCCGAAAATTGGAGATATCCCGAGTAGGAAAAGAGCGAATCGTTTGTGACAAAGTCGTGAGCTCGCGCGTAGTTGCAACGGCTGGAAAAGCGTACAACCCGTCATTTGACCGTTTTTGTCAATTTTCCACTTCATTAGTAAATTACGGGATATTTTTTTCACAACGACCATCAAAAAAGTATTGTCAATGCTGCTACATCACTAAATCATGTAAACACTAGGCCGGTGTGTACCTTTAAGTGTAATGGAATGCATATGGTCTTCATGTCGTGGGAACCTATGTTCCCCTTTAATTGTTTTAAAATTCAAGTATACAGTTGAAGTCAGAAGTATAAATACATGTACACCACTACCATCATCACCCAAAATGGTAAACAGGACTACCCGAACCATTGCAAGGTGTACAAGCTATGCTTTCAAGTTAAGTACTGCAAGCACGTGAGGAATTCAACAAAATCAAGAATTTAGTAAAGACTGTTACATAAATGGTGTAGGCCTAAGCACACAAATGTTAACACTTGGTTCCGTTGCATACAGTTGTATTTATTTTTCTGACTTCAACTGTAGATAAATGTTTGACATTAAAAAGCTGATAGCGGGTAAAGTTATTCAATCAATCATTTCATTTACAGAAGAGTTTTTGATTAAAAAACGTTGCTGTCTTATTATTTGCTATCAAAGAAGGCCTACATTTACATGGCGAAAGAATAGACTGCGTGCTCAGCATTCGAAATGTTATCATTACTAACATGTAATTCCGCCTCAGCCGTGTTATAAATGAGATGTTAGTTTTACATCGAAAGGTGCCGACTCATGGCTTAATTACATTTTTATCAGGCGTCTATGCAATGCGTATTTGTTTTTAATTTTAACAGTAGCCGCATTCGGTGGTCTTTATTAGTAATGTTTCATTCCTTTCACGAATGATAAATGTGTTTGCATCGATTTCATTAGTACATTTTCGCGCCTTTGTTGGTACAAAAGACGTTTGGCCTTTGCAAAATTGCTATGTAAACAAAATTGTACTATACCAATATAACAACACACCGACAAAGAGATAAAAACATTCATTAAGTTTATTTATTTTTTTAATAGACCTGAAACGTAATGACGTCACGCGATGTTTACCGCGGTGCATTATGGGTGAAAAGTGGGGCCGAAATCGCTAATTTTTGAACTTTGCGTGCGTTGCATGCATAGCGCCTAGCGTAACTTTGTGAACTTTACTAACCGCTTCGCAGGCAAAAAACGTCCAAAACAAAGATCGTCAATTTATAAAATTGTTCGTGTCAATTTAGTTGTGCCTGCGTGAGTTTTAAGCGCACGACGGACGCCGGAACTATGGTTTTAACTTTTAAGGCTTCAAAAGGCGGCGAAAATGGCCCTGCAATAATTGTGCAAACTAGCAATGCAGAGATTTCGTCCCTACTTTTCACCCATAATGTACCGCGGTAAACATTGCGTGACGTCATTATGTCATAGGTCTATCGATATTAGGCATTCAAGCAGAAATGTTGCTGGAAGTGATGTCGTTGAATCTTAAGCCGGCCGTACACCTTGCGTTTTGTCTGTGATTCGATCACGATATAGCGCATGTTGTGCAGTCGCATCACAAGTGTACGGGTTTTGCGATACGTTCCGATGGCGATGTGGTCACGATTTTGTGTACGTGTCCGTCGCAACGCAATCGCAGCATGCTCGATATTTGGCGGAACGCAAGGTGTACGGCCGGCTTTATAAACAAGCAGCATGGGTTGAAGGTGTATAGTCTTTGTAGTAGATCGATTCACCGTAAAAATACATTTGAAAAAAGGTGTTTTACTTTTGCGATTTGGCAAAGTTGTTAGTTTTCGGAAAATATATTGCACAAAAATGTGTTTAAAAAAAATAAAAATAAATACATTTCAAAATAACACGCTTGTTGTTCAGCGATAACTGTCCGTCATTTCTTATGTTTCATGAAATGTGTTGTATGTTTGGCATAAGCTTATAGGTGCACCCATTTTGAACTGATTGTTTTAGAAATCCATGTGCACGTAATGTGTCCTGTGGAATGTTTGTTTGTTTGTTTTTGCGTCAACTGAAGAGTTTTCCATGCGTAACATTTTGCTGATTTGTCACTTTATTATCTATAAACTGAAACAATTATTTATGACCCTGCTGAAAATTACTTTATAACATTGCCACTTTTTAAATGTATGGTGTACACTGGTTCAAAATTTCAGATTACTTGACATTTTGACATTCTGGTTAACAGATATTTCGTGTTTCGAAACACCATTTTTAAGGTAGATACTTTTATAAACAATAAACCTTTAAAGGCCCAGTGATCATTTGCAATGACCCCAAAAAGTAATCGACGAGTTTACAGGGGAAAAGTTTTGAAATAATAGCAACTATCCATTGAAAGGTTTTCGCTTAAAATGATATAATTTTACCAGAAAACAATCCGTAAAGATGAAATTATTTAGATCGTTTGCAAACGATTTACTTATTTTTGGTTCGCATCTACGCGGTCCAAAATGCATGGGCGCTGTGTACTGCGTGTGCGTGTTCCAACGCGATGCATTTTTATGGATCGCGCGCACACGCAGTATGTGCGCCACAGAGTACCCGATCAACTGAGAACGAATATTTGAAACACCCCGCCAAGACCAGGAAAATGCATATGGATTTTCATGGTTTTTTTAAACGTGGTACATTTGACAAAGCTGAAATTTCTTCAGATCATCTACAGGGCCTTTAAAGGCAAGGTTCGTCAGCAATGCGCGCGCGCCAAATTCGTGCCACGAAATACGCAGCTCCATGCCTTTGCTATGAAGCTGCGTATTTCGTGGCGCGCGCATTGCTGACGAGCCTGTGCCTTTAATGCGTGGTTCAGACCCGGCATCGGCAAAATAGATAGACTCGTGATTAACATAGACACTTGCGTGGTATTTGCCGAACAACACCCAATCAATGGTCGCCGGTTTAATGAAGGTCCCTACGTTCCGTTACAACAGGAACACATACAGTGAAATGTTAATGATTAAAAACGGCCAAGGGGAAACAAATCGGATGTGATGTTTTTTGCATTCTTTAAAATTATTCACAGTTTTATTTGATGCAATGCACGAGCGAAAAAGCAAATCTACTTTATATTGATGGATAGGAAACGGATGTAAAGATAGTGCAATCGCTGTCATTGGTGAGACATGTTAACGAAGTGCATTGGTATTCCTAAATAAACAAATACTACTAATTTAATGGATTTTCCTGGACGTTTGAAGGACGTTTGCACCATAGATTCCAAAGTTTTCTTTAAAAATATGTAAATAAACTTCATACCCACTGTTTATTTACTTTACTTTGATATTATAATAGACCTTTATCACAGTACGTCCATTACCATTCTGAAATGTCGCGCTTTCAATTCGTATATTTTTAAGGATGTCGTAGGGAAGTGATTACACCAACCTTTTTGCTTCCACATGTCATACAAATTCGAGATTGCAAATTTTCTGTTTTCTTTCCATTAATAGTATTTTAGGCAGATGATTGTTTAGTATAGGTTAGAACGAAATATATTTTCTCCTTAAAAGCCCATTTTATCATTTATTTGGATATTAATTTCCCGTCCCTAAATCAGTTTTATAAATTATCTACTGTCTTTCGGCATGTTACCAGACAACTCTGGAACGCACATAATGTTGACCTCAGTGTGTGTTCCAAATTTATAAGGTTAATTTCTATAAAGCAATATTGAAAATGGCGTCTTAATAAAATCGTACACGAACGTTCTGTGTCCTTAATTTGTTCGTGAACATCTCGTTTGGGTGGAGGTTTATGGTTAATCAGGCCAGTTAACGATTTCTTGTTGGCGATGTGCTATTGAAGGACTTTCTTGTGTACATGATGGAAGGATATGCGGGATGTTGACTCATGTAGCGACCTAATTTTGCGTCAAATGGCCTATTTGTTTCAACAGATGGGAGATCCAAAATGCCGGGCCGGCGCGCGGCGGTGTACTCTTTCAACTAGCAAGTTTCTGGTGCATGTATTGACCTACTTCATTTCACATGCACACTTAGTACACACTTCACCAGACTAATTGTTTGGTGCTACGTGGTGCACGCATCAGGTGTGAAGTACAGAATCAATACCGTGTTATCCGTAGGAGAGAATGGCATAAAGCAACCAGACTGTTGATTGCTATAGGCGATGGCGTGCACCACGTAGCAATAATAGCATAGTATGCGAATTTCTAAACTGCACCTCCATTTGAAAGTGAAAAGTTTTATCATGCAAAAT
Source organism: Henricia sp. BOLD:AAB3569 (assembly GCA_037783545.1). Lineage (NCBI taxonomy): Eukaryota > Metazoa > Echinodermata > Asteroidea > Spinulosida > Echinasteridae > Henricia > Henricia sp. BOLD:AAB3569. The sequence continues at coordinate 3,312,740 of JBBELK010000009.1, read as the reverse complement.
GCTAATAGAAGATTGTTTAAAATATATTCATGTACTTTGACTTCCAACAACCAACTGCGTCTGTGATACTGCATTTATAAAGCAGGGTTTGTGTGTGTATGTATAAGTGTTCAAACAGTGTTGTATCAGCAGATCCGTATCAGGATCCCGGATTGTGATCCGAATTAGGAATCTTGGATACCAGATTTTGATCTGAAACGAAACAAACGGTATGAATCTACCGAAGCAAAACTGTAATAAATGACACTAAAAACACCACGTTATGCAAAATTCCACTTTACTTTAACGTCATTATGGTTTGACCATGGCATGAATATGACATGTAGGCCTACATATACAGTTCTAATTTTAATACCACAATCGCCGAACTTGGAGGCTAAGATAAAGTCAAATAAACGTAAATTATTATAGTATTAAAGCTGTATCGACTCTGTTGGCGTTTGTGAGTACATTATACACAAACAGAGCTTATTGAAAAATAATCACATTAATGTTTTCGTAAAATACAGATACATAAACATTTCGCTTATTCTTTTTTATCAAAATTTCACAAAACTACGTTTCACAGATTGCTTCAAACACAAAATTGTGCTTCATAACGTAATTATTATTGTATATAGAAACAACCATTTAAAGGTAGAACATATGATTGGTATCAGGAAAATCAGGAATGTTCACAGATTTACACATAACTTACACAATATAGACATGATGACGGAAGAAAACTTCCCCTGAAATGGTTTTGTCTGAACTGCTATAGTCTTTGAGAAATGAGTAAAAGAATTAATTTTCGTATCATGAGACGAACATTATTTTTTTCAAACGATGTCGATCACTTCGCCCTATAGACCACTTCGCCCTGGACCACTTCGCCCAAACGCCACTTCGCCCAAACGCCACTTCGCCCAAACGCCACTTCGCCCAAAAGCCACTTCGTGCGCAAAATCAGGCCGTGGTTCAGGGTGCACGTGGTTTTAGGGCGAAGTGACTGTAAAGCTTTCGGGAGAATAACGACACATTTTTTGACTGTTTTCTCAAACGTTAGACGAAGTATTGAGCTGACCTGTACTCAGGTTGATTTTAATCATGCATATCTTCAATCATACAGGGAGATGAAACTATTTGTACCGGTTTACCAATCATGCAGACTACCTTTAATTACAAAATACCCTATTTACAAATAATTGGACTCGTAAAATCCGTCGACTATGAGTCTCATTATTATTTCCTGGATATTATCTCGCACATACCAGAGATAATTATCTCGTTTACGTACCATGATATATCTCGAGGCCTACGCACGAAACAACAACACCAATGTCGTAACTAAAGATTTGTACTGTCTTACAACGGTATAGTCCAGTATTGTGGAAAAAAACCACCTATAGAACATATCGAATAGCTGCCATCTTGTAGAGCAGTTTTTTGTTCCGTAAGGACATCCATGGTTGCACTTACACTGTTGACCAATTTAAATAACGAAAGTTGCTATTCAAGATAGCAGCTATTCGATACGGTCTATTCGGCTTCGTGCAACACTAATGCACAATGTGAGACTATACGTATAGAAGCACATCCCGTATGCTTTCTTGTTGAAAGGAGCATGTTGAAATAATGGTTTGAGGATACGACCGTTTTCAATGTATCACTTTCCACAATATGATGAGGTACGAGGGAAAAACTGCAGTATCTGCCTGGTTATCATAATCCGTTGATAATCAAGGATTAATCAATTAAGAATTAAGGATGGCATTTTAATTTGTGTAGATTGAACTACCAAAATAATGTGATGGAACAAAATGAAGTTGTGTTGTGGAGAAAATATACTGCAATTTTTCTCATTTTCAAATTTTCGCAGATACCGCATTCTTTTACTGTGAGACAGTTTACAGTGGAAGTCCCAGATATAATAATACTAAACATGAAAACTGCCAACCATTTGCGACAAAATGCTGTGAAAACTGATTTTCTTAAGATATATGCCATGCATTTGAAAGCATAGCAATCTACAAATTTATCAGTTTATTGTTTGTTTAAACTGCCTTTCATATGCACTGGCTTTAATTTGTAAACACAAATGTAATGCCTTTAAATCGACATGTCCATGTATATTCATGTTAGGATTATGTGTCCTAAATTCTACACGAGTGTACACTTGTTTACCCAATTCGAGAGAAGCTGTGCGCAATTTTCAAATTTCCCCAGTGCTATTTTTCTTTCTCGATGGCCAGTTGCTTTCTATCTGGGGCTGTTTTTGTAAATCCCAGGTTCTGGTTAAATATTCATCGGCTTGAGCCACTATAGGGGACGATGTTAATAAATCATTTCGAAAGACGCATGACTTTATTTTTCGGCTTGAGAGTTCTTGGGATCGATAATGGAAGAAAAACGTCCGTCGGCTACTGTCGTGTGTCAAGTTAGTCCCGTTGGTGCTTAGTGCTGGGATTTAAGGATGTACAAAATAGAAAGTGTCACGTTTGTAGGTCATTAGATGTCGTTTTAGGGTGCAAATAGTTGCGACTTGACGCTTGCAGCCTATAATAAAAGCTTAAGTAATACTGACATCATCTGTATTCATATATGAGGCTTCTTTCTAGGGAGTTCCAGACCGTCTTTGACACTACGTGCTCGTAAAGGCGTACATATAAATATAAATGACGTCATCGGGACGTAACACTGCATTTGTGGTATTATTTTAGTCGGTGCAGTCGGTGTCTGATAAATAGGTGTAGACAAACAGTAACTGAAAACTAAACCAACAGTTTTAATGTGTTTGTAGGATTTACAACCCGTAGGCTAAATTGCCTGAAGCCTAAGTGTTTTCCACCTAAACATCAAGATACAAAGGTGGGTGGCGCTATTGGCAGCTATTGGACCGTATCCACATCCCCTCCGAAGGATGGACTAATTGTGGTTGAGTGCCTAGCTCAAGGGCACAGGTATCACAACCTAGTGTAAAACCCGCAACCCATGCAGTGACCCAAACCACTCGGTTCCACATGTTGACTATCTCTGGGCCTTCAACGTATGGTTGAAGTATATACAGCTCAGTTAGTTAGAGCAGAATTTTCGAGTCCAAATCTACCCATATCATTTGTTTCTTTTGAAGAACTTATTTCAAAAAGACGTAAACGATTTATTAGATAATGGGTTCAATATGCATACGTCCGTCGGTCTGGTACTGTCACGTTATTTTATGTAAAGTCAGTATTAAATAAGTTCGTCTCTATACGCTATTTGTCTGTTTGTCATGTCAGTCAACATGTACCGTTTAGGTTGTATTTGCTCGTGTGTCAACCATGAAAAAACAAAACAAAATGGTGGAAAATATCACAAGGTAAAGGCGTGTAGAGTGACGTAATATGTTGGTAGTACTTTGCTGCACTATATACTATACGTTTTGTGGCACTGGCATATGTCAACGCTATAGCAATAACTACTTTCTAAATAGCTCGTGCTAAACTCCACAACCAGTTCTCCAAACACTCGATACCCCTCAAATATCATCATGAAATACCAGACGCTTTTAAAAGTGTGCATTCAATTAAAATAAATAAATATACCGAGGAATTTCCGCATCATATAGGAAGCTAGCAAAATAATCTTATACCGTTTGTTTTTGTAGACCTTGGTCTTTCCGTTCAACCACGCACGCATCATTTAAGCACACATCTGCATGAAATGGTTCTTTTTGCTTGGTCTGTTAAACACCAATCATCGGGCATCCGTTGTGGTTTACCAGAAATTACATCTGGAAAATAGATCTCATTTATCATGACGACTATATTAGTACACTGGGTTCAAGGGGCCTAAAGATAGATTACATGATTGGAAATGGGAAACTGCTACAAACGGCCTTACCTCCATGTGAGATTGAGGATGTGTATGATAAAAACCAACTTGATGTGTATATCTTATACCTCATCTGCGTTCCGAGAAAACGATAACAAAAATAACAGTCTTAGTTCATGGTTTAAAGTAATTGTACGAAGCCACCTATTTAGGCCGCAAATGGTTATCGGGGCCTAGTTGTGTACGCACGAAGACGGTCTTGTAAAAAAACTCTTGTGAAAATGCACACGCATTTTTTCTTATAAAAATATATACATGTACCATCTCGGGCGGACTCATTGCATTGGACAGCTGTTATCACGTCTATCCTCAATTTGATTACACTCTTAAAAAGACGTGGTTAAAATGTAACCATGATGTGGTTGACCACGTCGTAGTCGTCAACTATGCACCGACCCCAACGGTGTCAAATTTAACTCTTTTAGCGTGGTCAGTTTAAATAACACCCCGATGTTGTTGAATTTCAACCACGTTCCGTGGTTAAATTACACAAATTACTTGGCAATTTCTTTAACGACTCCAACGCCGTGATAAAAAATTTGCACCACTTTATGTGGTCAATTTGATAATACGTTAACCCTTTTGGGGGTCACGTTTTAACCTCATTTAGGAGTGTAAAGGGTAAACTATAGTTCCGTGGTTGTATCACATCATCACCTGACGCAGATTTTGCATAACGATGTTATGTTTAACTCCATTGTATTACCTTTATTCACAAACTGCATACATTGTACATCATACAAAAAATGTACTGCAAAATGAAAACAAATTACAAGCATGCATAGCATGTACAGTTGAAGTCGGAAGTATAAATACATGTACACCACTACCATCACCCAAATGGTAAACAGGACTCTCCGAACCATTGCAAGGTGTACAAGCTATGTTTTAAGTACTGCATGCACGTGAGTAATCCCACAAAATCAAGACTTTAAGCGGGCCTCCCACTGTGCGATTTTTGCCACTAATTTCCAACGATTAGGTACGATTTGGTGAGATTATCAGAGACTGTCCATAGACTCTATACACAATCGTATAGTATAAAAAGGCTTTTTTTAATGTCTCTAAATACGATTATGCTAATGCATAGTTCCGACCTGTCAACCAACCGAACCCGCCGACCAATCACAACAGAGCTAGCAGATATCACTGACATAGGTCAAAGTGCACCGTCTCACAACAACATGATCACGCGATATGTTCTGCCGGCCCCATACAATTTGTACAGTGTTGTATGCGATGATCCGGGTGAATTTTTTGTTTCAAGGCCGGTCGTTTCGTTGTTCAAATGTACGAAAGCACGTATGTCATGATATGACATCCATGTATTACTGGCCCTTTTACTCTGTGTGTTCTAAGATAACTGTCGACCCTGAAACATGAATGCCTTTGAGTTTTCTCCAATGAATCTGTGCTTTCCGTTGAAAAGCCCATTGGTTTGTGCGTAGTGTGTCGCCATTTTGACGATAGCGTGTGAGCCATAGCAACAATATCCACGGGGGCGGGGCTAACTAGGCAAACTCGGAACTATGCATTACAACATCACGTGACATTTGACTACTTCAAACGTTGTTAAAATAACCCAGTAAAACGTGATGTTTTAACCGCGTGGTATACAGGATGGGGTCAAATAGTTGTTCATTTTACCACGAAAGTTGTCAAATTAATTGACCACGGGAAAAAACACGCAGATTTAAGAGAGTATATGAAAATACAGGCGATGCATCTGACAAATAAACACTTTTTGACCTTTTTAGGAATTACCCTAATACCCAAAGCCGTCTTCTTATGATGTAAACGTATGATGGTACATGTACTCATTTTACGGAAACGAATTCAAGCAGGCAGCCTGGGGACGAAGTTGACAAACAGGTGATTTGTTTTCTTCTTCAGATATCCCTATTATCGCCGTTGACGCAAAATGTATTGTCCTGTGCTAACGTCATAGCGGACCTGAGAGAATTAAGACTGGTTGACATTTAATCTGATTATGTGGCTATACGGTCTAGTTACTTCGGACATCACCGCTAATATCAATATTAACTGGATTGGGGAAAACACCGTAGATTGCACAATTTTCAAGCCACGGAAATCTTTTCACAACATTAAATTGGGCCACGAAAATATCCAATTATTGGCACATGGTCAATAAACCAGCCTCCTACGGTGCGACTTTTGCTTTACGATTTCCTCTTGATTAAGTAAAATGTGTGTACCCGAGACTGTGTATAATACATACTCTGTAAGTCTCAGGTAATCTAACAAATCTTCTTGAAAGGTTCATTGTATTTTTGGGGAAATCGAAATGACCTGAACGACCTGAAACTTAACGGCGTATTGTCAAGAAATATAGTGAAAGCAATAAAAGACCTGATACCAAATATCCTATACCTGGAATTATTTCTCCTGTATCTTCTCAAAAGAAAGATGGTTTTAAAATTAGATTGTCTTTGTGTAATCAGATTCAGTTAGTTGCCAGTGTTGGTTATTTTCTGGGCAAATCCTTAGTGGGTTCAAGTGTGCCATATGTATAATAGAGAATCCAATGTAACAATTGAAATTCACGGTTTGATACTATCATAGTGCATCTATTTTCAAGATTTTCTGAAATGAAATTGCCGTGTCTGTAGAGGTAGGATATATGCGGGTCAGCTCACTGACATTTTTTGTTCGGATCTGTAATGTAGCTTATTGTACAGTTAAATCAATTGTCTGTTCAAAATAACAAATGGAAATATACCTCAGTTTTCCCGCCCATTGTTAATTACAAAACAACAACACCAACAACAACAAAACAGCATCTGAATTGTAGTTACACATATGTAGGGCAATTGTGCTTCTAATGTGCCGGGAAAAAAGGAAAAGGGGTTCAGTTATGGAGAACTAAGTTAATGTCGACTAGAAAACGCTGTATACAAACGCATACAGTGCATGCAGTGACCCATTTACTGTGTTTCGTGTCACATCCCTCAACCTTCTTAAACTCTGGCTTGAGCAATTAATAATGTGGTCCGTGTCTACTAACACAGCCCTTATATTTCATTTTAAAGATTAAATTAAAATGTAGTTTAGATAGTATTAATACATACGTTTGAACAAACAAGGCGTGTTTTGTTTCAACAAGCACCAATTCCCCCATCGCATTAAATCAGAGATCAGCAGACAAAATAATTGCACACAAAAAGGGTTTCCTATACGTCACTGTGTGTTTGCCGGCCGGCCTTGGCTGGCAAAGCAGGTGAATTATTGGCAGAATACGCTCGGAGTTTGTTTGCCATCACTTCACCCTGTTTCCCCCTTCAACTCCCCGACCCCCTCCCCGGTCCAGTCGATTAGGTCAACGGATAGGGTAAATGTTGTACCGCTATTCGAGAAGGCACGCGCGTTCTGACGGAAACATCGCAAACAGTGATCACTAGCTCCATACATCAAACTCGCCTGCGCTATAACGACTTGTGAGACACGCGCATGCATAACTGCCACATATTCAACAGTAGACTCGTATAGGCCTAATTTCTCAAACCACTCAATTACTGAGTGTATCTATTTCCTCCCGAAAAACACAGTTTGCGTGGTTGTGTTTTACGTTCAAAAGCACGAAGCAGTAATTGGGGCAGGTCTACAAAAGTGAGGTCGACAAAACGTCAGAATTAAACCCTTGATATAATTTTAACAGAACGGTCATTTCAGGCGATTCTTTTACATGTAACCCTTGGATTTTGTAAACGGTGTTCTGTTTCTGGGAGAATTCTGCTGTTGAAGGCTTTCAGAAACCCAGTTTTGTTTGGTCGTCAACCTGATTAAATCTGCGTAGGATGAGCTGACCTACACTCTCAGAACGTTGGTTAAAATTTTTAACCAACTTGGTTAAAATTTTAACCAACCATGTATTACCAGGTGAACATCCCAACAGTTGGTTAAAACCTTAACCAACCCAGGTTGGTTAAATTTTAATACGTGGTTGGTTAAACTTTTTAACCAATTATTGGTTAATTTTATTTTAACCAATCTGTTGGTTAATGCTGAGTTGGGCAAATTTTAACCATGCAGTTGGTTATACCCGAATGGTTGGGCATTTTACTGAAATGCTGTTCACAGTAATTGGGCAATATTTTACCAACAGTTGGTTAATTTATTATGTTAAAAGTTTATAAAAAATATATTTGGGTATAAAGGACACTAAATAAAGGCAAACACCACACGATGGACTTGACAGTTTTACATTTATTTTATTTTATTTATTTTGTGATATTTGATGTACATGTATGTACTTTAGCAGCAGGTGTAGGCCAAGTATATACTGGTATTTTCTAAATGAAAGTATTTGGCTTCCTTCAAAATTTTCATTTTTAAATGTTTCACCATCACACTGTGTTAACAATGAGTTCGAGAATGCTTGTGTGACGTTTAGCTCAGCTGCACTATATGAAGTCAGAGAGCGTACTTTTATTTTTGTGGTTTACACAGCCAAAGGAAGGTTAAATTCAGATTAGGAAATAACAATTTCCGAGTTGCAATTACAATTAATGGCAAGTTCGTTCTACAGTGTGAGTAAACAAAAAACTATTATACACTTTTAAAATTACTTTTTGTGTTTTAGTGTACCAATATTTATATGAGATGTTCTGACATGTATTTTGGATAGGTTCTCCTGTGCATGATCGCACATGAGGCAAATAAGGATGTCAGGTGGAACACGACTTGCGCCAACATCAGAATAGAAGAAAAAAAGAGACCACCAAATTAATTATTTTCCGAAGAACCTGTTGCAAAATCTGGGACGGATGGCAGCTCTGCACTGGTTCAAATCCTTTTCTTTTTCCTAGCCATACTGAATTGGCGCAAGTCGTGTTCCACCCGACACCCTTATTTGCCTCATGTGCGGTCATGCATGAGACATAATTTAATTAAACTGCTACCAAAAGACACATGAGAACTTATCCAAAATACATGTTGTCAAAACATCTCAAATAAATATTGATACACTAAAACACAACAAGTAATTTTAAAAGTGTATAGTTTTTTTTTTACACAACCTGTAGTTGTGTCGAAAAAGTGGTCAAAATGAAGCTTTGATCAAAAAGACGTGGTTCACGCCGAAGCCTTGCTTAGCAGTAGCCTAGTCAGATCAACTGCGATGTGCATGATGAGTGGTTATGGCCTTGGCCTCTGCTGTCATAGTTGTTGTCGAGTAACAGTTGCTGCCAAGATGCCAAATCCGATCCGATCCGATCAGCCCCTCCTGTGTGGATAAACAAAATGAAACAAGGACTATTAACATAGTAAGATCCAAAGGCGGTTAGGCCTATATATGTGACCCATCCATTCATACTACTATTAAACTGATAGCAACTGATAATCTTTCTGATGGATACCGGCGCATTACAAATAATAATGCACCTATCACTGCCCCCATCCCTCCCCCGCGCTACTCCACCCAGCGATGCCCCACCCCTTAGGTGGGGATTTGGTCCGACGATTTCCGTGCCCCTGCAGGGTGGGACTTAAACGCATGGAATTTTGCCCCACGGGTGGAGAATTTGTCATTCGAAAGGTGATAATCCCTACTCTTAGGTGGGGCAGCCCGGCGGGAGTGGTGGGAAAAAGTTACACGTATACAGGCCGTGCGTAGCTAGTATGGTGTACTGTACACATGTGATGTAGTTTGTGGCCCACACTCGCTGCACACGGCGCGCTGCATGCAACGTGAAAGTAACGTTATACTCGTGACAACCCGCGCGTACGGGTAAAAAATAACACTTTGAAATCGGCTTAAATCTTCGAGAAAGGTTTCCAAAACCGACCGCTAGCAACCACTAAAATGTCCCCCCACCATTCACCGATCGGACCAGACAATTAACGAGGCAAAACTTACCTTAAATTAGTCGTTTCGGCTCGGAAACACCACTACATTTTGCAAATTTGCCGTCAACTCATCCTCCATGACACGAGTCCTGTATACGTTTGTGTAGTAGTTTTACACGTACAAGGCACACACACACGAAACGAACGCGCTTGGGCATTTTGTCGCTCTTGCCTTCCTGCAGACAATCGAGTCACTAACCAATGGTAGCTTTCACTGGACACCACGTGACATGGTTGGGCGAATTTTTTAACCAACTTTCGCTTCGCGGGGGGTGTAAATTATAACCATAGTTGGTTAAAATACAGCCCTCTGATCTTATATTTTACACAACCCGCTGTTTACCCAACCAGAAAGCATAATATTTCTTAACCAACCCCTGGTTAAAGAAAAATTTACCCAACTCGGAGAATTTAACCAACATTGGGAGATTTTTAACCAACTGATTTTTAACCAGTGATATTTTAACCAGCATTTTGAGAGTGTAGAAGCAGCCGTAGAAATTCAAAAGCTCAAGGAGGCTCTTTAAGCTGAGTAGCGCACCCTGCCTCAGCGGCTCTTACGGGAGCTGGTGTAGTAAGCCTTGCTACAAGAGGTGTTCATATACGCATTACTGGTGAATAAAATGTGTTTTATATCTCTTCGCGATCTTTCGGTCAAATTTGCCGTTCTTTTTGAAGGGTATACTTTAGGCATATAGGCCTATACTCGCTGAAAGAGACTGCTCATCCCGAATGAAGATTGCCCAACGAAGCGACCTATTCGCGCGAGCACGTCGTTATAAACACTGAGCGTACATTTACGACAGATTAATTTATCAAAAGACATCGCTTCAATACAGCAAAGGAATCTTACTCCGACAACTTGCAACCGTGTATGTATGCATCATCACGCGTGCAATTTTGCATGACAAAACTTGAAGTTATTTTCTTCACGCAGTCTTCAAACAACCAACATCAACACTCGAGGCACCGTCCCATAGGTTACTGGCCTGCGATCGACGATTGAACACGTTTCAGCGTGGGCTTGCAAAACACGAGTATAATATGCAATCGAGTTAGTTTCTTATTTCCCATTCCTTACTCGTATATGAGATTAAGTACTAATGTATACGTATAAGGAACTGTATTAGGAACCGAGTGTTTTTCTTGTACATGCACGGGTTTCTCCCGCCCATCGTCTTCTCTTCATATGTTTCTTTAGGTTTGTGGGTTAGGCCTACGAGGCAAATACACGTAACACTTTTTAGGAATCCTTAGTTTCGGTACTGCAGCAAATCTGAACAACCCCACCAATAAAACAAATACATGCACCAAACAGATCTTTGTTCTATACACTAACTATACGCAAAGAAAGATCCAATTCATTTCTCACATTATGCTTATTTTCACCACTAATTACTACTATTCGCTAGTTTGAGGCACAAATGATTTTCGAATGCGTAATTGGAAAAAACACTGTTCAACCATGTTCATCTGGTAACCAAATACTTATGTATTTGCATAGTCTGTGGGCGTGTCAAGATGTAACAAATTGATATCTAAATAAGGAATCGCTTTCGTATTCGTGTAGCAAGGTGACATGCGTACGTGCAGGTACGAATAAGGAACAGGGACCGTGATAAGGAAGCGATTTCAACGTGTCCATTTGCTCAGACTGAACCACTAAATTTTACGCAATGGGCAGTGTACAACAGAAGACGGTATTTTCCCGCCATTTTACAGGTAATACAATGCCTAATAATTGCCTACAGACCGCTCCCCGGTCCACACGATTCAAATATTTCTGGATTAAGATGGCGGACAGTTGGCGTCATTAAGGGAGTCGTCTACCAGTCCATTGTATAATAGGTCAGTGTCAAATACCGGTGTTGCAGCGCCCTGATTCTTGCCCCGTCGCGGTGCGGATAAGGAGGTGTCTACCTAAAAGTCCCCTGTGCCGTGCAATCGCCTTAGAACGCCGTAGATACCGGCGACCTCATCAGAGCAACCGTTCCAATCAACCCGGCCCACGCGGCCTGCGGTCTATTTTCCCTCAACAATCCACTGATGCTGGGGATTGATGTTAAATATACCTTGCTGTCACGCCGCTGTTTTCCTAAGGACAGCGTTAAAGACGCCCTAAAGCTGATGTTTAAATACCTGTCCGTTTTTAACGTGGCCAAACAAAGGTCGGTTTACAAGTTCCTGAATGTCGGCGTCTAAAGTCCGTCGCTAATCCGTCTTATATGTTTGAGGATGCCCACGGAATTCCGAGTATGTACGAAAGGTGTACTGAGGAAATTGGCGTGTACTCAAAATGGTCGTCAGGATTCAAAATGAACCCCTGCACGTTTCATTCGCTGGAGTGGTCTGCAAATTAGCTACATTAATGGTATTGAAATGAGTTTGTAATTAGGGTATTCGGGTCATTTCTTAGAGCTACCGTGCTATGTGCAGTGCTTAAAGCAGACTGAAATCATTTGGCATGTTTTGGTTGGTGTAGGCCTATACGTATTTGAATGATAATGTCAGTAATTATGAAAAACATGTAGATTTTCATTTAAAGCCTGAATACATGATTTGTAATGTCCCAATTTGACCAAAAACAAACCTTACTCAAATGGAAGATAGAAGTGGTTCTAACTGTCCAATGCAATGATTCAACCGAGATATATTTGTATAATAATAGACAATGACGTAACTTGGTCGATTATCTTGATTTTTAATGGATTATCTTGGTTGACTTTGATAAAATAAAGACTGTTTTTCCACGTATACATGTGAGACGATTTCAAGTCAAGATCAAGGGAAACCTTAGCCTTTTGGCAAGGGCTTTGGGGTTATATTGTTTGGTAAATTGTGGGGCAATTTGGCGTATTTAGCGGAATATACAAAGGCTGCATGGGCGAACTGTATGTCTTACCATAATAGTGAATCGGCCACAAGACTCTACTTAAATCGCCGTGTGTATAGACTCTACTCAAGTCACCAAATCGTCCAAAGGCCTTGTCAAAAGGCTACGGAAACCTACGTTTGGCATGGACATTTTGGGACACCCTGTAAGCTTAAATAGGACAGTGGTTTTGCACAATTTCTTGAAATCATGGAGACTGTTTTTCATCGTTTTCTCGGAACGTATACACCAATCCGGTAATAAGGTCTTCTTCCCTGTACATCCGCCATAGCTGGGGGGCTTCCACTGAATGAACTGTATGTTTTTGTTGTTGCTGAAGCTGCATTTGTTTACTTCGAACAAGTTGCGCGTCTTTGTATGGTTGTGTGCGCGCGAAGGCGGGCGCGTCGCGTGTACGCAAAGGCGGGCGCGTCGCGTATACGCGAAGGAGGCTCGTTCGTGCATGTAATGGATGAGCGCTTTTCAATCTAACAGCAACACAAAACGCACAGCCCATGCACTGGACGCCCCCCAGCTATGGCGGATATGCAGGGAGGAGATCTTAGTTACCGGATTGGTGTATAGTTGACGTACTGAGCTGGCTTACAGATTATACACATCCTCAATCACATATGCATGGAGATAACACCGTTTGAAACAGTTTTCCAATCCAGACCTGTAATCTATAGCTTTAAATCACAATTTATGCAAAATTCTGTACGATCTCGTCTGCGTTATGTCGCCAGAGCAAAAATGCATTTGGTGAATACCAAATTGCCTTAAAATAACTTTGATATTTGCGTTTGTCCACCTTGCCATAAAGTAAATTGGACTTCCGTTGATTTGGACTCGGGTTTACACATTTACATCTTATTTGCAATTTGGCAAAATACTGTTTTTCTTTCGAAAATGGGCATGCCCAACCAGACGAGTTGCGTTACCAAAATCAATAAGTACTTATCGTTCGAAAGTGCTGGCTGCAAAAATAACACTCATGGCTCTCCGAGTTATTCTCCGTCTCAAGTTTTGTCTCAAGGGCTGCAAATTGGTTGTAGTACATTAAGAGATTAATCTACTGGTATTTGAAGAAAGGCGCGAAGTATTACTCAAGTAATCCCAAAAGATGTCTGGGATTGTATGCGCTTAAGGGTGACCAAAAAACTCTCAAAAGTAACATCTTGAAAGAATGTGTAAGATAGAAAAACCATTTACGTGGGTATAGTTCCTGTTTTTTCGCAATTAACCGAAACGGTCCATTTTGACTATTGAAAGAGAAAACCATATACATGCTTTCTGCTTTGTACCGAGAAACCTCTGTGACTGTTGTCCAGTGGGGCTGCTGTATCGTTTCCGTTTATTTGCCGAAATAGTTACAAAGTATCAGGGCTCTGTTACTGCTATAGTTCAAGGTAGTCTACATGATTGGTAAACCGTTACAAATAGTTTCATCTTCCTGTGTGATTGAAGATATGCATGATTAAAACCAACCTGAGTACAGGTCAGCTCCGTACTTCGTCTAACTTTTGAAAAAAACAGTAACAAACTGTGTCGTTATTCTCCCGAAAGCTTTACAGTCACTTCGCCCCGAACCATTTCGCCCTGAACCATTTCGCCCTGAACCACGGCCTGCGCATGCACGAAGTGGTTTTTGGGCGAAGTGGCGTTTGGGCGAAGTGGTTCATCAGGGCAAAGTGGTCCAGGGCGAAGTAGTTTTGGAACGAAGTGACCGACATCGTTTGAAAAAAAATAATGTTCGTCTGAAGAGACGAAAATTAATTGTTTTACTCTTTTCTCAAAGACTATTCTACTTCAGACAAAACCATTTTAGGGGAAGTTTTCTACCATCATCATGTTTATGTGTAAGTTATGTGTAAATCAGTGAACATTTCTGATTTTCGAGATACCAATCATGTGTTCTAAACTTTTAACGTTAAGTTGTCTGGCCGAATTCATTTTAAGATGTAACTTGAATAGAAACGTAATTTGTTTCTCAGACGTTACCAGCTATCGAAGTTACAGAAATCTATCCAACTTTAACTCCCTTAAAGGTCGTATATACAGGATTTGTAATGTCCCAAAATGTTGATACAATTTTTTTACTCAAATGGAATATGGCCCCATCTGCCCAATGCAATGATTTCGCCCGAGATGATGATTTTTTTAAATAAGAAAACGATAATTGAAGTTGGATTTATATAAATGCCCGTGCGCACGCAATAATTTGTTTACAGTTCATCTATGTGCGAATGAAACTAGGCCCCTGACTACTGTGTTATTATGTCCCCGTTTTCCACGCACTGTAACCAGGGAACCAGCCTAAACAGCCTAAACAATTTATTGAAAGCATGGACACATACAGTTTTACACTGTTTTCTCGGAACGTAGATTAGATAACAGAGATGGGATTTACATACATACACATCCTCAATCACACATTGAGATAACGCCGTTTGTGATATTCCAATCCGGTAATCTTAAAAATCTTAAAAGTTGCACGTTTTGCACTCCATTTGTGGATTTTTAGCGATGTGTCATTCTAAAAGTATAGTATCTTCAGCAAAATGAAACAAAATACAGATTGATTCATCTCTGCAGATATATACAGTTGTAGTCAGAAGTTTACATACAACTGTGTTAAAACTGGCGTGCTTAAACTTGCGTTGTCACCATTTTTGTAACAGTCTTTATACTAAAGTCGTGATTTTGTGGAATTCCTCACTTGCTTGCAGTACTTAAAACATAGCTTGCACACCTTGCAATGGTTCGGGTAGTCCTGTTTACTATTTTGGGTGATGATGGTAGTGGTGTACATGTATGTAAACTTCTGACTTCATTTGTATATGTAAAATCAACTCGGAACACCGAGAGTGTGCATTTAACCCCACAGCCATGCGAAATACGTAAGTTGAACAACGAGATGAATTTAGATTCACAAGGTGTGCCCGTGTTTCGGCTTTTTGAGCAGACCGCACGAGTTGCATCTTGGACCAATTTCTGAAAGCGGAAGGAAATGCATCTTATTTCCCCGTCGACATCCGAATTCAGCGCGCGGACACTCAAGTGCCGGCAAAACAGCGGGATACTATTAATTTATACGGATATGTCCCCGTTAGATGTAATGGGTATTTGAGGAGATTTTAATGGACTGGAACAAAAGTAGTCACTTCTGATCAGGGGATGAAAAAGTGATTTCGTCAAAAACTACGAGTGTAGCGAAATAAGGCATTAGCGATGCCGGAAGTGTAGCCGCGGACGGAATTACAGAACTTAAAAATAATGGGAAATGATTTAGTTTACATAGAAATTACGTTGGACTATCGTATAGCCCCTTCGGTGCACAAGTCCTCGAGTTTTTTTAGGGACAGTAATTAAATGGGTCAAGATGAAACCCTGTCACGTGAACACACTGTTACTTATATGGTTTTGGACTTAGTTTGTTTCTCATACGAAATCTCCAAAACGAAATTCACATGCGAATAGTGTGTAGAAGCGAGTTCACAATTTTGGTGCGCATTAATTAGCACAAAAATATATACCGAAATTCTTAATCATTTGAATTATTTTGACCAAAATTCAACCTTTTTAAAACCATGTACATTTCCATACTGAAAAAAATATACTTGGGTTATATTAACCCACGATAGGATGAAAACTTCCACTACTCAAAGTTTGGTATGTCTATACTTGTTTGGAATATAAACAAATGTCAGTGTTTTTTATTAATATTTGGGTAACAAATGGGGTAGTTGGGACACATATAACTGAATAGAAATATAACAGACCTGTTGTAGTTTTCACCCTATCTTGTGTTAAATTTTAGGTGCATCGTTTGCAGTTATACCTAGGTAAAACTTAAGGCTATGAATGGTGGAAATCATCGTGTGTATGGGTTTACGGTAGCACCATGTGAATCTCATTTGTATATGTGTGGTTCTGAAAAGAACCGGTGAGTGTGAACTCAACGTTTCGAACAGCGTGCTCTGTTCGTCTTTAGGAGTAACGTCGAAACGTTGAGTTCACACTCACCGGTTCTTTTCAAAACCACACATATACAAATGAGATTCACATGGTGCTACCGTAAACCCATACACACAGTTATAGTACGTAAATGTTTCTGAAAATTCATATTGGTGACCGTGTTTATGCCCACAATAAAACACTGCTAATGTATCTGCATACATTATTAGTGGCCCCGTTTACCGTAATATTTTGTGTTATAGGTGAAATACATGTGTATACCTGTTTTATACATGTGTCATGCTACAATTATTATACTACTCCCGCAATAGTTACCGTGAATATTTGCAGACGTACCATTTGGATACACGTGATATTTACTTCCCTGTCTTGTTTTGTACATCTACTCAATGAATTCGGCTTATCAGGTACAACGTTAACAAATATCGTAACACAATTTGGCGAACTTAACTTGTTTTAACATCGCTTTTAGGGGAAAATAATTGTGATTGGGATCCGAAGGAATTTGAAATACTGCTATAATTATAAAGTGTCTTAATTTGCCAAATTTTACGAGGAATCCAATGATGCATAAAAACTCGAATGTCTTTTAGGTTAGTGAAAGATGCATGATGCTATTTTTAGTTCACTTTGTCGTCACGTTTATAGGACTAGGACCGCACGGTCACGAGAAAACTACGGAGAAAATGGTATTTCACTCTACACCCTGTAATATAGTAAAGTAGTAAAGGTGCTCATGGCATGGATGGCGAATCTCACTTGCCAAGTTATCCATTACCACTTATGCGGCCAACTCTGGGACTTCTCCCGTAATTACCTCGGAATCCCGGCGTAGACAGAATTACTCCAGAATTACTCAAGGAACCGCAGCGGGCCGTGCGAATCTCACCGCGTGATGCCCAGCACCTTCTTGAAAGCCCTACGGAAATCTCTGTTGAACACGGTGTAAATGAGCGGGTTCAGCGCACTGTTGCAGTAGCCAATCCAAAACGCAAACTTGAAGAGGAATTCCGGGATATTGCAGGCTTCGCCACACACGGTGGCGATGACGTAGAGTTGAAAGAACGGATACCAACATGCCAGGAAGCTGCCCATGATGATGCCAAGGACGACCGTGGCTCTCCGCTCGCGTGCTTGAGCCACTTTACGGCGCTTCCTCTCTACTTCACGGTAATCACACGAAGAGGCCCGCCGGCGTAGATCGGCAGCCGTAGCGGCCGAGTCTGGAGATAACGAGGACTTATTGGCAAATCGCAGAGTTCTCGTCCCTGCATCATCTCCAGGGGGTGCGAGAGCAGACCTCTTGCCCCCGTTCTGATTGTTACGGTTCGCGTCTAGCCGTAGCAAGGTACCTGGGGCGTGACTAGACGCCTCGTCCGTATCGACCAATTCATACGCCGCCCCCTGGCTGGCACTGGGTCTACTATCCCCAATACCCTGTCCAAGATTGGTCCGTGCGTGCTTCTTTGCCGCTCGCCATATCCGACAATACACAAACACCATGACAAACGCTGGTATGAAGAAAGACCCCATGGTCGAATACAACACATAACCAGGATCACTGCTTACCTCGCACATGAAGTATCCATTCACCGTCTTGTCCGCGTTCCTCCAACCGAAAAGCGGCGGCACGGAGATGATAAAAGACAGCGTCCAGACGGCGCCGATCATGACATACGCTCGGCGGTGCGTCCGCCATTTAGCGTACTTGATCGGTTTGGTGATGGAGTAGTACCGGTCCAAGCTAATAAGGCACAGGTTGAGAATGGAAGCGGTGCAAGCTAGGACGTCTATGACTTTCCACATGAGGCAAAGGAAGGTCCCGAACACCCAGCAGCCCAGTAACTCATTGGCGATGCTTAGAGGTACAATCAACACCCCCACGATCAGATCGGCTAGGGCTAGGGAAAGCAGGTATCGGTACTGCGTTGCTTTGAGAGTCCGTACTCTAACCACAGAGATACAAACAAGCGAGTTTCCAAAGACTATGCCGATGATTATCAGACCGACCACAATGCTCCAGATGATGATGTGGACCCCGGAGTACCCACTCGGAGGGAATGGATACGTGGTGTCAGCCGGTATTTCCGTCGAGGTCACATTGGGCCAAAAGGTCCAGTTCGCTCCCGTTGAATTGAAATAATCCATGTTCAAATCTGCGTCCCTAATGCGCGTCCTTCTGACGGATTTGCTCAGATAACTACATGTATCGGCAACAACTCTCGCTGCTAATCATATACACGAATGTCAAACATTTCAAAAACCGTTTTGTTTTCTGAATTAGAAAAATGTTTGTTTTGAAGAGCGTTAACCTTGCAATCGATCTGCCTCCATACATTGTAAACAATAGCTCGTGTTTTAAACTGCTTCATCGATGCACTTTCATCAATGCATTGTTTGGACACGCTCAATTTTGCGTAAATTCGTGTTGTGCTGTGTTGTCATACTGGCACGATATTTGCAGAGATATGAATGGTATATTTTACACACGAGGTCGTCTGATACACTGTCTATGTTTTCTTGGAAGATCAGTTACAAATCGTCTCAGTCGTGGTACATCTTAATAGCAGTGTTTTAGAATGGTGTCCAAACTTGCGTTCACCATGATACAAATGTCATGTACTGGCATCGATGAATCTTGGAAATACATCGTTGTGTCGAGTTGACACTCCACTGTCTATGAAAATCGATCATTCAAACAATGTTTGCCTCATGTTTGTGGTCTCGTCCAAAAACAACTTGGCACTGTTCATTGAAGTATGCATTTGCCCCATTCACCGGCGATGCCGCACAAACTACACACGGTGCAAAGAAACATTTTGTGCACGCCGATTGCAAAGTCAGTTCTTGAAGTTGCAGTTCACGGAAGAAAGCAACATAATTTGCCACAAAGCCCTTAAATGAAAAACGAAGTTAGCGAAGCTGAATTCACTTCGGCAACGTAACAGCGGGGATTGTAGAGCACAAGCCGTGAGCCAAGTCTCCGTCTGGTCGGTCGCACTACTCTGTTCTTGTGTTAAAAGTCCGCCCAGTGAATGTGTATACATGCGACTGACATCCATCCATACCTCATTGTTGGATCACGGCTTACCGTGCGGTGATGTGTGTGTGTAATAATGCGCAATGAGAAGTTAGTGACGATGGCTGATAGTTATCCAGCCAGCTGATACAAGCTCACGGCGCGCGCGCGACATGCCACAGGTGCACGCGTGCGCGCAGTCACGGGCTCTGATTGGCGGGAGCACTGGACACCCCCTTTCCCATTGGCGAAGCAGCCAACGACCAGGGGCCAATTTCATGGCGCTGCTAAGCACAACAATTTGCTTAGCACAGGATTTGTTTGCTTTATTTCGCAAAAAATGGATTGCCAGCCAAAATCGTAAGTGTTGTGTTTTGAAATGTATATTCTCCTACTCTTTTCTTGCGAATAACACAAGTTGGCGTATAATTTTGGCTTGTAATCCATTTTATAAAGGAAATAAATCCTGTGCTAAGCACATTTTTGTGCTTAGCAGCGCCATGAAATTGGTATACTATGTGTTGTTCACGTTCTGATGCAATTTCACCTTGAAAGAGCTTGTTCAGATTTTGTTTAGAAAATGGATTTCGTTCTAACCTAATTATCATATAAAATACCTCCCCAAAATACTATCCAAGAAAAAAAGAAGAAAATTTGCAATCTCCAATTTGGATGTGGAAACAAAAAGGTTGGTGTAAACACTGCACTGCTTTATATAACTGGATAAAATTTAATTAGTTTACAAAACATCGGTGGTATTTGCCGATATCCTTGAAAATATATAAATTTCAGAATGGTATAATGAGACAAATATGACACACCATTTCGGGTGTATAGTCGTAAACAGGTCGACACCAGCTGTTGATTTTAATGACCCGAAATTCCCAATATTGACACATTTCAGATTAGCACTGGCAACCTCGTTTCAGATGCTGAGTCATTGTATTACGTCACATTTTTTCATTTGCAAATTTTATCACAAAAGAAAGCACTGCTATTCTCGTTCTCGATGACAATTTTAAATTCCTCCATTGAAAATGTTATATCAACAGAAATCCCATAAATAAACATATGAAATGTAGATGTCGGCCGACCTGGGGTAGAAATATGCCCCGTGCCGCCTACCGGCTTAACGACCTGCTCAAACCACTGCTGCATATCGCCAACGGAATATCGGATTCATGGGATGTTTGAACTAATAACTTAACAATAAATAGGCCGATCCATCATAGACTCGGCAGTTATTCGATCGCTTGGGGAATACGGAATGACTAAAATGTAACTATTTTCATCAGCTAACTGTGTGGGATCGTGACAGCTTTTGTGATTAATAACAGTGCTTTTACATAGGTTGCAATAGGTTGATTGAACTCCGTAATAGGTTTGAATCTCTTAAATATTTTCGTGTCTCTTGTTGTAGTGTCTTCGGTTGTACAATGCCGACGCTATTTTTCATAACTGGATGACTTATTCCTCTGGGATTCATTTAGCTCCGAAATGCGATGCAAAACAACCTAGAGACATAATCGAATTATTTCAGGGTCTTGGTTAAAGTCCCTATGGAAAAAAACATTTTCCAGAATTGCTGGCAATCTAATTAATATTTGCTCAACCAGCTACAATATGTGTTGGCACAGACTCCTCGTTGTGTCTCAAACCGTCCGAGGAATTTTAACAGAGCCCCCACGAACCATGAAAAGAGCATTGGTGCTAATTGGTCACTCTTTTATTTATATTATTGATCAGCTACCACCCTATGCATTTTCAGAGCTACCAATATTTTTCAGGAATGTTTATTTGGTATTTAAACATGTGTGTCCAGATCACATTTTGACATATATTTTACCCGTGGGTTTATTATATACCATATCATTTGTCATATTTATCTCATTACCATTCTGAAATTGTACGCCCTCAATCTGTATATTTATAAGGATATCGTCAAAAATCCACTCAGGTTTGGTAAACCATAATTATCCCGAACATAAGTAAGCAGGGTGGTTTCCATATACAAATTGAAAATTTCATCGTATTAATTGTGCATTTGCAAGATTTTCCACAGCGCCATTTCAACTGTATAATACAGGGTGTCCAAAAAATCCACGAAAAATAGTCTTTATTGCATCAAAATCAAAGTCATTTTTGGTGCAGCAAGGTCGGTCCTCAACTATGAGTGCATGCCTATCGACTAAAAAAGTGGCCATGCAGTTCTTGTCAAATAATTAGACCTGGTTCATATAGGGTGTGACTTTGCCGTAGCCTACCAATAACTTTTGATTCGCTTTTCTGATTTTGATACAATAAAGACTATATATATTTTTCATTTGAGAAGATTCCCTATCACTTTTATCAGGATCCGGGGAAACATATATTCTGAGGTTGCCTGGTTTGGCCTGTACCTTTTTGGGACACCCTATTACTAACATTGAAACCTTCATGCAAATGTTAGCGTGACGTTGTATAACAATCATTCACACTGACGGCACAGGCTCGTCAGCAATGCGCGCGCGCCAAACTCGTGCCCCGAAATATGCAGCTCCATATAGCAAAGGTATGGAGCTGCGTATTTCGTGGCACGAATTTGGCGCGCGCGCATTGCTGACGAGTCTGTGCCTTGAATCATTAAAGAAGAAAAAAATGGATTGCCAGCCAAAATCGTAAGTGTTGTGTTTTGAAAGGTATATTCTCCTACTCTTTTCTTGCGAATAACACAAGTTGGCGTATAATTTTGGCTTGTAATCCATTTTATAAAGGAAATAAATCCTGTGCTAAGCACATTTTTGTGCTTAGCAGCGCCATGAAATTGGTATACTATGTGTTGTTCACGTTCTGATGCAATTTCACCTTGAAAGAGCTTGTTCAGATTTTGTTTAGAAAATGGATTTCGTTCTAACCTAATTATCATATAAAATACCTCCCCAAAATACTATCCAAGAAAAAAAGAAGAAAATTTGCAATCTCCAATTTGGATGTGGAAACAAAAAGGTTGGTGTAAACACTGCACTGCTTTATATAACTGGATAAAATTTAATTAGTTTACAAAACATCGGTGGTATTTGCCGATATCCTTGAAAATATATAAATTTCAGAATGGTATAATGAGACAAATATGACACACCATTTCGGGTGTATAGTCGTAAACAGGTCGACACCAGCTGTTGATTTTAATGACCCGAAATTCCCAATATTGACACATTTCAGATTAGCACTGGCAACCTCGTTTCAGATGCTGAGTCATTGTATTACGTCACATTTTTTCATTTGCAAATTTTATCACAAAAGAAAGCACTGCTATTCTCGTTCTCGATGACAATTTTAAATTCCTCCATTGAAAATGTTATATCAACAGAAATCCCATAAATAAACATATGAAATGTAGATGTCGGCCGACCTGGGGTAGAAATATGCCCCGTGCCGCCTACCGGCTTAACGACCTGCTCAAACCACTGCTGCATATCGCCAACGGAATATCGGATTCATGGGATGTTTGAACTAATAACTTAACAATAAATAGGCCGATCCATCATAGACTCGGCAGTTATTCGATCGCTTGGGGAATACGGAATGACTAAAATGTAACTATTTTCATCAGCTAACTGTGTGGGATCGTGACAGCTTTTGTGATTAATAACAGTGCTTTTACATAGGTTGCAATAGGTTGATTGAACTCCGTAATAGGTTTGAATCTCTTAAATATTTTCGTGTCTCTTGTTGTAGTGTCTTCGGTTGTACAATGCCGACGCTATTTTTCATAACTGGATGACTTATTCCTCTGGGATTCATTTAGCTCCGAAATGCGATGCAAAACAACCTAGAGACATAATCGAATTATTTCAGGGTCTTGGTTAAAGTCCCTATGGAAAAAAACATTTTCCAGAATTGCTGGCAATCTAATTAATATTTGCTCAACCAGCTACAATATGTGTTGGCACAGACTCCTCGTTGTGTCTCAAACCGTCCGAGGAATTTTAACAGAGCCCCCACGAACCATGAAAAGAGCATTGGTGCTAATTGGTCACTCTTTTATTTATATTATTGATCAGCTACCACCCTATGCATTTTCAGAGCTACCAATATTTTTCAGGAATGTTTATTTGGTATTTAAACATGTGTGTCCAGATCACATTTTGACATATATTTTACCCGTGGGTTTATTATATACCATATCATTTGTCATATTTATCTCATTACCATTCTGAAATTGTACGCCCTCAATCTGTATATTTATAAGGATATCGTCAAAAATCCACTCAGGTTTGGTAAACCATAATTATCCCGAACATAAGTAAGCAGGGTGGTTTCCATATACAAATTGAAAATTTCATCGTATTAATTGTGCATTTGCAAGATTTTCCACAGCGCCATTTCAACTGTATAATACAGGGTGTCCAAAAAATCCACGAAAAATAGTCTTTATTGCATCAAAATCAAAGTCATTTTTGGTGCAGCAAGGTCGGTCCTCAACTATGAGTGCATGCCTATCGACTAAAAAAGTGGCCATGCAGTTCTTGTCAAATAATTAGACCTGGTTCATATAGGGTGTGACTTTGCCGTAGCCTACCAATAACTTTTGATTCGCTTTTCTGATTTTGATACAATAAAGACTATATATATTTTTCATTTGAGAAGATTCCCTATCACTTTTATCAGGATCCGGGGAAACATATATTCTGAGGTTGCCTGGTTTGGCCTGTACCTTTTTGGGACACCCTATTACTAACATTGAAACCTTCATGCAAATGTTAGCGTGACGTTGTATAACAATCATTCACACTGACGGCACAGGCTCGTCAGCAATGCGCGCGCGCCAAACTCGTGCCCCGAAATATGCAGCTCCATATAGCAAAGGTATGGAGCTGCGTATTTCGTGGCACGAATTTGGCGCGCGCGCATTGCTGACGAGTCTGTGCCTTGAATCATTAAAGAAGAATCCGCGTGTAGGATCAACATTTCTTGAGAAACAGTACAATGTCATTTTAAGAGAAATTAGTCCTGTCTCAGTGTTTCAAATCAACCACCAGTAGTAAACTATATCCTTCTTTTATCACACCATACACCTACACTAAACCTCCTGGGCACAAGGCTACACTATCTAGCATGATTGCATCAAGACATTAAGCTTGGGTTCCAATTAAAGCCATTTCGAAGGTAATTGAAACAATTAAAATCCATCCCGCGTTTAAGAGGTTGGTTTTCACGCTGCGGCTGGCACGTCGCGACGCGTCGGCCACGAAGCGTGATTTGATATTTATCTTTCCCGTCGCTGCCCGATCATGCCGCGCCAAGTAAAAAGTAATCGCGGGCTCCCTGGAGTACTTGGTTTCGTGTGTCGACGGCTATTTCGTATATACGGAAGATAACGGGTGATTTTATAAATAAAGATGATAACATAATGACAGGAAATTGCATCAACAATGATCACTTGTAATTTTTCCATTTACGTCCCAGAACTTGACTCAATTAATATCAAAGCCCGTATACAGGATTCGCAATGTCCCAGATTAATCAACTGTTTGCCAGGAAAAAAACCTTACTCAAATGAAAGATAGAAATGCAATGATATGTTGGAGACTTGGATAATAGGAGACTTGGAGCAAGTTCGATTCACGATTATAATTAACCATAGTTTGACTATTTTCAACCGAACCCAGTCTATGGTTAGTCGTGTCTGGTCAACCATTTTGAACCGGCCCACAGGGCACGGTCACACTGGTCATGCACTGGTACCCATCAGGCATTCAGTTGATGCAGTGGTTTGAGTGGAACCAGTTGACTAACCAAAGGCGTTCGTACTTGCACGTTAATACGCGCATGTGTGTTGCCCAGAATGACGTTCGATCCGTTGTTAATTTTTGTCGTGAATCGAACTTGCTCTTGGTGGCAGTAAACAAACCGGTCCTTTTCCATTGTTACGTCACGTTTGAGCTAAAGTGCGCATGCTCAATATGACGTAACAATGGAAAAGGAGCGGTTTGTTTGCTGCCACCAAGCGTCTTAAAAGCATCCCATTGAAGATGATTCGATACAAAATAATGTGTGCGCGTATTAGGCCTATATATATAGACAGTTTTGTTTCACAAGGGCGCCTTCATTATAGCGTTAATTGGAACGGAGGAATCTTGAGGTCAGTAAACAAGGTTATGCTCCGCAGTAAAACATGGACATGTCACAAGAATCAAAATGGACATTGACAGTTGCCAATCAAGGAGTGACAGAAAATAGCTGTCTCTGCAGCAGTTTGTGCCCGGGGTTATCATCTTTCAAATGATTCTTATTTGGCGCAAATGCGAGATAATTACAACTGGAATGAAAACGGATTTGGTTACATTTGTGGCAAGACTGTACCGAAATAAGAACGATTCTCAAATCAAATTATAGGAGGTCGTCGATTTCTTTATTGCCAAATTAATTTGATTTGCTTGCTACATTCACAAGATTTTATTTCATTTTATCTGTGAATTTCAGAAATTTCATCAGCACAACGCCAATGGTCCTAAATCCTATTTGTTTCATTTTGGTTTTTACATTTTTTTGTTCGTGTTTTGCCTTATTAGTTTACGTGTTTCTTATTATTTAATGTGACAAAATTGATGCTGTATAGGCAGCCCCATGCCTTTGCTATGGAGCTGCGTATTTAGTAACACGAATTTGGCGCGCGCGCATTGCTGACGAGCCTGTGCCTTTAAGCCCAACTTGCTATTAAAGGAGCGTGTCCAGATCACATTTTGAGCCCTCATTCTTCCCATGGGTGCTGTTGTCATATTTTTTCATTACCATTTTGAAAATCGCGCTCTCGATCCGTATATTTTCATGAATATCGTCAAAAAACCGTAAACTAATTTATCCGTTCCATAAAGCAATGCAGTGATCACACCAACCCATTGTATGTATTTTGTTTGTATTTTGGGGGAGGTATTTTATATGATTGTTAGGTTAGAACGAAATCCATTTTATGGAAAAATCTGAACAAGCTCCTTTAAAGTTATAAAATTTTCCTAATGCCACTTCGTACTCAGATAACCTTTCGCGATTCGTATCGTTTTATCAAAATATTCACTAGTAAAAACAAACGTTCATAAACAAATCTAGCGGCATGACCATAAGAATTATCGATCCGTCATTCGGGGCGACAATTTGTCCGGACGCTAAGCACTTCCCTACAGAAATTGCTTTCATTAGCGTGTTCTCTTGAGGGGAGCACGGTTATTACACAACTTGCGAAAATTTTATTTATTTCATAACGCCGGCAGGGGAAAAAATACTCTCTAGTTTGTTCAAGGAGGGTCAAATTGCTTTGCCATCGATCTTTGCTAATTTTTGGCACTTTGTGGACCAGGAGGTCGATGAGAAATGGCCGCAATTGTCCAATCTCTCCCGGCCTACGGTCATTTCTGAGTATTAAGACTTGTTTGCATTTATTGTAATTTTGGAAAATGGACGGACTCTTAATTTATGGCCGGTACCGTTCCACTATTTGGGCATTGGGGCTAGGGGAAAAGAAGAAAGAAATGCGTTGCTTGTTGATACAAAAGTGTTGATTTCGAATTATCGTTTGTGTGGGATCTGTATACGTCTTAAAGATATATAGATTATGGGATTGGAATACTAAGGCGTTCTCCATGTGCGATTGAGGATGTGTGTAATTCCGTCAACTCATTTAATTTGTGCATCAGCTACGTTCCAAAAAAGAAAACAAAACAATAAAAACGTATTTATGCTTTCAAGAAACTGTGCTAAGCCACCGTCCTATTTAAGCTAATACCACCGTCCTATTAAAGCTAATACGACGAGGTATTCAAAATCACCGGATTCTTCTTTAGTTTCTTGTAATTAATACTTTAGTTTCGATCTTTGCGATATTCTGTCTCTCCCTGTGTGCACTTTACTTGCTTTAGTTCCTCTAGGGGGGAACTTTCAAGTTGATGTTGAAGCCAAATGTTTCTTTCGCTGCAGCGTTGATCTTTTAAGATCCACTAATCCTGAGCCAGGGACGAAGCTGGCCGTTTCGAAAGTTAATCACGACTTTTACCTGATAGAAAATGTCTGTCGTCTGTAATACATGAACCTCAAGCGCCTTTTCTATACTCGACTTGTTTACGGGTTCTCGCGCAGCGCGCGGTACCAGAATTCAAGTGGTACCACACGCCTGGTGGCTCCAAATACGCGCAAAAAGCTTTCAGCACTTCACAAGAACTTTAGCATCAGGCCAAATTATTATTTTCTGTTCTGTTGCTTTGTGTTTTGTGTAGCTGGGATTAAACAAAGCTGCCGCAATGTTGTATGCCATATTTCTCGATCGTTTTGTTTAAATTTAAACATATTACAAATTTAGATTATAATTATAAATAAAAGAAATAAATCGGCCCTGACCACAAGCAATATACTTACAAGGAAGGAACACTTTGAAGTAGTAAATGTACGTGATGGAGGAGGAGACGTTTTTAGATGGAATAAGATGTAGGGATTTAATAAATTGATTAGGGATTTAATAAATTGATTGGTTTTACGCGTTGCCTACAAGTGGCACGGTGTCAAGTTTCATTCCCAAGTTCACTGATCAAGTTGGCAATAATTTGCGAGGTTGAACCTTCTTTGTTTGAGCCATCCTTTAAAATCCCGTTAACCTAATTTGTCCAGCGTAGCAATGGGAAAGGTACCATTACACCACCACGCCTTCACTTTTGAGTTTAGCCACGCCCCATGAAAATCCTGATAAAGTACAAATGAGACTCGGTCTTCGTCTCTATTTTCAACTCCCGAAGAATCAGAGAGTGTGATAAAAATGCACATGGGTCTAAGCATTCGCTGGTAATCTGAGGCGTCCATTGTTTTACTGCAGACCCAGTAACTTGGCAACACACAAAATATTACATTTTATCCTTAGTGCCTTTTTATATTCAAAATGTGGGGTGACGTTTCACATAATCTCAATTAGAGTACTAAAATTAAGTAAAAACGTGTTTTTTTTGGTTTTTTTGCCGAGGTTACTGGGTCTACACCAAAACCAGTGGACTGTTTCCGTGTGCTTTGGCATCGGACGATTACTAGCGAATGTTTAGACCCAGTTATCCTGGTAACTGACGTCACACTTTAGTCTCGTCAACCCGAGCGATATTTGGGGAGTTGTTATTGGGAATGCCATGGTCTAAGTGCTGATAGGGTTGTGCGCCTTATTGGCAAGGCAGCCGTTGAAACGAAATGGTTCTGGTGATTTCCTGATTTGCAGCGGTAATAATGGCAACAGTGCCAGGAGTATTCTGCAGGATAGACATGTACGAGACAAACACCCACCATTATAGTACCATTATTAACGGTTGGCCATTTTTAAAAATTAATTATTTATTATTATTATTATTTTAGTCCATATTTACAGAGGAAACGGCATATTTCAAGCACATATGCACGCGCATACAAACATATCAAGGCTAGGTGGGATGTTGTGTAAGTGTTACGTAATGAAGACGGAGATGAAATGCTAGTCTCATTCTTGGAAGGACAATTATTGTAAATATCGTAGAGCACCTGCGCCCATCTATGTGTATAATGAGCTGTTTTCTGGACTAGGAGTCACTTGTATGAGCATGAATGGCCTAGAGCGCCACCAATAGTCGGAAGTGCAAATGGCTGACCGTTTCAGTGATTTATCTATTTAAAAAAATGAAATAAAAAATTGATTATTTGGCGTGCAATGAACTGGTTTAAAGGAGTATTTCCCAATCATGTATAATATGTCCTTAAGCATTTGTGAGTCGCTCCACCGAAAGTAGGCGCTTGTCGCACAGGCCAGAACTGAGATAATGGCTAATTTATGCATGTATGTCAAGTAGGGCTCTTTTTTTTATATCAATAACAGGATTTCTGCATGAGACCACCTATTAAGTATCCATATATCACATAAAGAAGTTTAAGTGAATAAATACTACCGGAAAACATTTTTTTTAGTGTTTTTCTAAAGCATACCTTCATGAAACTAGGCTAATTTGACTAAAACGATGGGAAAATCGCCGATATTGCATGCTTATTTTAATTGCCTTCGGCAGGGGTTGGCACTATATCCCATACAAAAGAAGAACACATGTTTTCATATAGGTATATGGCTTTTGGATTTAGAATTTGCAGGGTTGCTAAGGACTTTATGCCTTATCAGAATTACGACCTTCTACGCCATTTTTCTCTAAGGCGCTTTCCTAAAAAAATAACTTGGTAAATTGTTGACGGATTGACACAATGTTTGTAGTTTTGTGAAGCTTATAATATACTCTATCTGATTAAGTGAGGCTCCATTTTGGTGGAGTGGCTCACATTTACACTTTGTGTGTGTTACACTTCTGCGTCCCTCTTTTTACGTATAATAATATATCACAGCCAATGCTTCGTTGCGATATGAAATACTTCGCTCAAGAATAGACAACACAGTCATACCAAAAAACAGGTCATATACGAAAACAGACAACACACGAAACCGAAGAATAAAGCGGCCAATTTAAACGAGGGTTGCAGTGATCCGTGTAAGTCTTAGTAATCCCTGAAAATAGTCTAGTGGGACATTGGCGTGTCATTTGATCCTGCGTACAGTCAAATGGCAATGACTCCTGGGCTTTGTCAGTATTTCATGTCCGATTTCTTAAAGGCCTAATTACATAATTTGCAATTAACCAACATTTTACTTCACGAGTTGACAAGAAATAACAACGACTAAAGGTGTCGATACCAATGGTAACAAACATTTGTGGGAGAAATTGCCAACTAGAAGTTCTTTTTAAAAATCCCTCTCAAGCGACATTAATTCAACTCAAAAACCACGCATGCATTTTTAAGGTTATCTGATTATTACTGCATCAATGTGGCTGAAATTTCTACAAGGTAGTTTATCAACATTTTTTTTCAGATATGTAATGCTGTTGTTCATCGAATTCGTAAAAACATTTATGTGGAAATGATATAATGTGTCTTTAAAGTACGTCGCTCGCTGTAGGGAAACTTGCGGCACAGGATCCCTTAAATCCGCTCGTTGGCCGCATTTCAGAGACATTTTCTTGTTCGCTTCAGACTCGAACAGGTTGCAAAAATTTCTAAAGATTGTCTAGGGATTTGTGCACGCCTCAGTGTCCTTTTCTCCGGTATTGTTTTAATGGTTTCGGCATCGAATTTTATTGATTCAATTTGATGTAGTCTGTGCAGTAAGTGGGTCAAAAGATGAGGGCACATGATCCCTGTGTGCAGAGTGTCATTAGGAGTAATTGGGTCGGTGTCCCGCTTCTTACGCTTGTTTGTTTGTTCGCCCTTTTTGCAGAAATTTAAAAAAAGTCATGAAATCGGAGCATATATGTCCTAACTTACATCGTGACAATGAACCTTTTGCGTGTTATATTTACGTAATGGCTGGTACGTGCCCCGAATTCTCCACTTTCAAATGAAGGTGCAGTTTAAAAAGTCACATGCTACGCTGTTGGTATTATACGTGGTGTACGCCATTGCCTAGCACTCAACAGCGTTGTTGCTTTATGCCATTCTCTCCTACGGTGAACACGGTATGAATTATGTACTTCACACCTGCCGCGTGCACCACATAACAACAAAAAATAGTCTGGTCATTAAGTGGATGAGCGTGCATGTGAAAGGATGTACGTCAGTACCACATGCAGACGCTATTCCTGTAAAACACGCAAAAGCCTAATTGAGAACGCGGCCTTCTCTCTAAAACCTGAACATGATGACGTCATCACGTCTCAGTCCACACAGTCGACGTGGCAATCTTAAAGTCCCTATTCCCTGGAGAAGCTGCTCTCCGCTCTAGTACCTCTTGACTAAACAATTGTAGTTTATTTGCACACAGGACGACGACAGGCATCGTCACTCGGCAGCGGTTTTAGGTCAAGTATTCAGGGCACATGCGCTCCTCGATCGCGTTCTTGATTTGTTTTCATTACAACTTCAACCCATTTCTTACAAATTTCATTGTAAATCGATGCAAAAAGACGTGTTCATGTCAAGTGTACCAGTTAAACGCACGTTGTACCATTTGCATCTGACCCAAATTCTACTTCACGGGTTGACAAAACTAAATACTCGAAGTGTTGATAACAGTGGTCACAAACGCCACATGAATTTATTTCTGCCCACGATGGTACTTTCTGTAAGAATTTAACAACTGAATGTCTTAAGAAGTGGCCGAGTCATGACTTGAGCCAATTTAAGAAGTTGGCAGAGTCACTTATATCTAAATGTGGGTGCATATCTCGGTCATGATTCGACCGTGGATTTGGACAGTCACGGTTCGCCGCCATATTTGTGAATGAAAGCTTCAAAGTTGACTCGGTCATGACCAGTCGTGACTATCCATGTGTGTGAACGAGTAGGCCTCTCCGCTCCGCCGATATACACGCCCCGGATTCGAACCCAGGACGCCAGAGGTGGAAGGCGAGGAAAGAACCACTGCGCCAACCCGATCGTCCCACAGTACGAGTCACTAGTTATATTTCTTCTAAAAACATCGCAACCGTGAGCATGACCGACATTTCATGCATCTTACTCAAATTATCGAATTCCCTTCAAATATTGGTTTATTTCCTTCTCCCAGACTTTGTCCTTTGTCTATTTTAGTCGGGAGACAGGAAATTAAAAGAAATTAAAGACCAAAAATATTTTAAATATGATATAAGAATCGTTTGCGAGAATGATTGGATTAACATCTCTTATTGCTCGAAATAATTAAATTCCGCACGTTAGTTACGTCACTAAGACCTCGACGGCTGTTTTCAGAAATGTTTTAATCTGTGAGCTTCTGAAATCCGATGTAGTTGGCCTGTAAACCGTGAACAAATGCAAAGCAATACAGCCACGATTGTTTTCTAAGCGCGCGTCGTTGTGGTTTAGACCCATATAACGGCCGTCGGTACGGTTTATTATATGGCTAATGATTAACGAAGCGTGCGAAATGTGCTCATCTTCAGAACAGCGGAAATTTTCACTGAATATAAAAGGGATGCTTGGCGCGTTCAGAATCTCATTTTCTTCGCTTGTCTAATCGGGAAGAATCGCTTGAATAAAGACAACTTCAAGGTGCTGCCTGTTTGTATAGTCTTAAAGAGAGATGTGGTATAGAGCGTATCGAATAGCTGCCGTCTAGAAGGTCACTTTCTTTGTTCCTTGAGGACGTATACACGGTTGCACATTTTGTGCTTACATTGTTGGTCGATTTATATGGAAAAAATGTTGCCCCACAAGATATCAGCTATTTGTATCTGAAACCTTATCGTCGTTTTATAGTGCATGTGCCTATGACATGTGCACCACACTAAAAAAAAATGTCCATTTATGATTGACAAATTTTGTTGAAGGCATGCAAGCATTAATGAGCTCGGTACAAGGATCTGCCAGATATCTAGTGTGGTGCGCTTTTCGTTTTCAAAACGAGAAATGTTATCAGGAACAACTGCAATACAGTGATTCAGGACAACCAGTTGGCTTCATAGCTCAATTGGTATAGGGCGTCTGCACGTTGAGCAGAAGGCCCGCGGTTCGAATCCCGGTGGAGCCAAGTTGCTTTTCACTGCATCTAGATTTCCTAAACTCATCATCTGTCCACATTTGTATCGAAATTATTCACCCCGGTGGTCCCTGGGTCATAATCGCTAAAAAATATTCACTTATTCATACTTAATAATTGGAGCAAGCCGGGCAGGGGTTTGGGGGGTATATTAAGTGATCTCTGGGAGGGGTGGTTATCTCATTGAATGTTTTATCCCTCTGTAGGGCTTGCTAAGCTCACGTGATGGGTAATCCCAATCAAGTGAGGAACAGCTGCACTACCGTGATTCGAGACCACCAGTTGGCTTTATAGCGCAAAAATAGGGCGTCTGTACGTTGAGCAGAAGGTCCGCGGTTCGAATCCCAGTGGAGCCAAGCTGCTTTTCACTGTATCCAGATTTTCCCAAACTCATGGACACTTATTCATAGACAAAAATCACACAACTTTGCTTTAAAGGTTGGAACGATGACATACAAATGTCGATTTACCATCAGGCATTATGGAAGGCAATCAATTTTCTATTGATCCAGCCCCGGCGGTCCCCATGCACATTATGACGTGGAAGTATGATGTGATGATGCCTCTTTGGAAATCTTGTCATCTTCAAGTATATGATGTTAAAAGGATTTGTGAACTCGAAAGAAAAACAACCAGACCACGAAATGCCCTTGTGACTGATGAATGGTACTTTGTATCATCGTGTGAACTCGCTCTAGAAGTGCAGGAGCTCAGGGTGGAGTACCCTGCCTCGGCGGCTCTTACGGAGACCGGTGCTCAAAGAGCCCAAAGAGGTGGTAATTCACGTTATTGACCCATAAAATATCTCAGCTTCCTCGATATTCCGGCCAAAGTATAAACTGCAGTTTCGCTTTTTGAAGGGTATTATTGACAACTTTCAAATTAACACTGGCAGCCTCGTTTCAGATTCTGGTCCATTGTATTACGTCACGTGTCTTCTCATTTGCGAATTTTATCACAAAAGAAAGCACCGAGACCCTATGATAATTTGAAATTCCTCAATATCGAGCTTGAATGATGTTGGTGACCGTTTTTGGCGAAAAGGTACATTGGTCTCAGTTCACGAACGTGCTTAAGCTACAACATGTCACAACATACTTGGCTAATTGGCGAACATTTTTTTGCTGCCGAATTCCCAGCGCAAAAGGGCCGACTCTCACACGGACAACCTTCGTCTAAAAGAACCACTCCGTTCATGGAGCCGGAAATAAATCCCACTCAGAATGAGGCTAATCACCGGGGGCCTTTGAAGTTCCGCAAAATATATATCGACCGGAGGATAATGGACCCAAATAAATCCCTGAGCGAAAACTGCATCTTCTAGTAAGGGTACATACATACATACATACATACATACTTAAAAGACGGAGCACTATTTTGAGTTTCATGGTTGCCGAGAGCGTAATGTTTAACTCTGCCAGGGCGTACTCCGTCCATAATCTACAGTACTATGTATCGTTGCGCCGGGCCATGCCCGTGGGCTGATATATAACTCTATGATCGTGCCTCCTGTTTGCTCGTAGAGGGCGCTCTCGGGCCTTACCAGTAGTCGAGTCCATCACAAGTCCTCACAAGCTTTCACAAGTCCATGGGTCTTAATTCAAGTCACAAGCTATTCAAATGAACTCCAACAAAGGCATTCTTTTGTGCGTGTTCATCCTTTGCTTCTTGCTACTGGACTTGTGACGTACTTGCGTGCGGGATTTGTCACAGACTTGTGATTTTATCAGCCCTAAGTCTTCTCGTTGATAATTCGTTTTTATCCCTTAAGAATTTGCTCCAAATCTTTTAACAACAATAACACCAAGAAATTATGTAACAAGTCAAATTTTCCGATATATGGACAATAATTTATGCATAACGTTTATTTCGAAGTAAGCCATTGAACACCAATTTGCAGCACATTGCGGCCATTTAGCACACACCAAAACTGGTTATTTACAAAAATGTCATTAAAAAGCAAATTATAAGATATCAAACTTTTGCCATTTTATATAGATTTGAATGTATTATTAGGCTATATCAGAATATTAGGCTATCAGGGGTCGATTTCACCAAAATTTACGACGCGTCGCAAACACCAAATCCATCGCAACTCGCCAAACCAATGGCAAAATTACAAAGGGTTCGGTGAGTTGCGATGGGTATGGTACTTGCGACGCGTCGCAAGTCTTTGTGAAATCGACCCCAGAATATATACTCTGATATAGAATATAATTCCAACATTACAGACGAGCAATATATACAAACATATTTTGTCAACGTCAGGATTATTGCACTCGTGATAATAACTACTATACGAACATTGTATCATTAATAAAATAGGATAAAATAGGATAAAATCAATCTGTTCGTCACTCCAAATGAAGGGTGTATAATTATAATACAGATCAACGCTAAATTTCATTTCTATACTATTAGCCGAACTAACGGCATGTAAATGTATAGCAATTATTCACAGCTCAAGCTATCATACAGGCTAACATCTAGTCAATCCCATGGAGGCATATCTGTCATGACTAGAGATGCCGCCACATCTTCTAAGAATAGTTATATGTAGATATTTCTACAGCTAATTCTATTCGGAATATATGAACGTCATGGATCACTTCACCGAAGAGACGTGGACCGGCAATCGGTCAACTCTTCTGGTTTTTTTGCCCCACCCAACGTAACTTGTATTAGCACTGTATAGACCGTATCGAATAGCCGCCTTCTTGTGGGGCTGTTACTTTGTTCCTTGAGGACATACATGGTTGAACATTTCGTGCTTGCATTGTTGGCCAATTCAAATAACAGAAGTTAACCTACAAGATGGCAGTTATTCGACACGGTTTATACTCAGTGCTTCCCCGATATGAGAAAATCTTCATAGCGTGCTCGGGTGGGACTCGAACCCACGACCTCCTGCATACTATACAGACGTCTCCTGCATCTTGCAGAACGTCGCCAGGTTACATAATTACAGGACAAGTTCGAGGGGAAGACACATGGTTTGACAAGAGTCCCTCGAACAAAGATTATCCGTCATTCAAGAGACTCTAGCCAAACTAGTATCGAATCAATGGTGTTAATCGCACCAATATCCCGTATTTAGCACCCTCACTTTCAAACTAACTAACGTGAAATGTACAATTATCTAACAGTATACACTAGCCCTAACCCTAGCACCAGCCCAAATTCAGAAGAAATTGCTTCGTAAATTGGTTGACGTCATGAATGACGTCAGAGTGACGTAATGATTATCATAACAAATAATGCGGAGATATACGATTACACGCATCGTATATATAGGCCGTCATGTAGGGCAGTTTCCTTGTTCCGTGTAGAAAGCACATTATATGCATGATAGCGCATTATGTGCTTGCATCGTTGACCAATTTAAACATCAAAAGTTGCCCTACAATATGGCAGCTATTCGATACGGTCTATTGTGGTACAACTTATCCCCACTCATTTTCACACAAGAACGTTGCTTAAACATTCGACGAAAACCAACATTCTCTTAGAATTTGATTCGCCATTGCTTCAGCGCTACGAAACGAAATAGAATTACTCCATGCTGCTTTATAAATATTTACAATTCATCTCCAACAACTTTGTCACCTTTAATTTGTTTTTCACCACAGCTCGGTGCGCCATCTTTCAACCGATGTGCAATTTACGAGTTCAATCTTGCAATAAGACACTTTTCTCAAATGAGAATTTTAAACAAGCCGACACTACGTAAAGCCGTTAATCTTATGAGTTCCCCAATGAAAAGAGAATAAATCGTGTTTTTACCGTGCAGATTTATCAGGGTTTTTTTTGTCATGGGCTTAACGGAACTACTCTGGGATTTCGTCCCAGAAAACATAAATCATTAAGGTAAATGTTCAGTAGGAGAGCAGGAATTTGTTCAATTTACATAAGGTTCTCGATAAATCAAGAAACAAATTAGTGAAAATGGATAGACGGCGGATGCGTATGCTATATCAACTATGCAGAATGGAGCGGAATATACCGGGTGTTTCTAAGTGCGGTCTAAGTGCATAGAGTTAATCATACTTTTGCCCCGTGTTATTATCGGCTATCAAATTATCATTAAAATAATAATGTTGTCTAGAATAGTGGATAGGCCTATACTGCTACTATTTTCGTCTTCTATACATCCGTCTGGGCCGGCCGATCATCGACATTTGGTTGGGCACAGAGTTGTTTTGCCTGCCGCGTCTCGGGAGTTCATCCAACACCTCGGGGTGAAGGGTAATTAGTTGTCACTATTTTCCATCAAACCTTGTTGTATTTGTATATTATACCATTCGATGACAAAAACTATATTTTGTGGGTGTTAGAGTTTTACAACTCTGACCACCCTAGGGAATACGGATGGGGTTTTTAAAAATTGAATTTCTTTCAGTTTTGGTTCAATTTGATGCTTTTTGACAATATTTAAAATTTTCAACCCATTTTGGGTCACTTGGAAATGATATAATCGGTCCTTAAAAACTGCTGGCATACACAGAGTTTTATGAGCCAATAATCTGAATAAAACTAAAGTCTACACTGGTTTCAAGGGCCTGGGGTATCCATTGAGTACACGTTTTCCATCAGTTCTAACACCAAGCAAAGATGGTGGACCGTGGACGTATGGGGAAAATGCCACCACATTGCTGGGTAGCTCTCCAGTCGCCTCGGTTAGTCTAATGGTGTTCAAATTGACCTTCCGGTGGCTATTTGGTGTTTTCTTCATCCATAGTCTGATAGTCGGTCTGCTTATGCGTTGTGTACGAAACTGGTAGCTTTTCGTCCATTAGTATAGCCTGTAAGAAACATAATTTGTTAGTATTTCTTGTATAGCTGTTTTTGTTTTGTTTCGAATGTATTGTTTATTTGTACATATACCTACCCGAGGAGTGAATTGTTATGGACTATTCTAGTCTTCTTACGACCCTAGACATTTTCTGAAATTAGTAAATAAATAAATAAATATATGTGATATCACACGCCTTATCTCTGCTTAATGTACATGTGTACAGAAGCATGTACCATCAAAAACGTACACCACCACAATGTTCTGTTTCCTAGTTTGAATACAAATTGTCATTTCTGTTTTCATAAGAGTACACGAACTTATGAGAAGTGAAATGCAAGCGATCGTATAGACCGGGAAGCAGTTTAAGCAAAGCATTGTCTTTCCTCAAGCAAGATGGCCGACGCGTTAAGCAACTTGCTTTCGATTTTTGTATCGCCATGCATCTGCTATAATAATTAATTGTACATCTTGTCCACTCTATAAAGATCAGTGCTACAGACTAATCGGACGACCAAAACTCATCAAGTGAGGGCGGTATAGTAGAACAGCGGTGTATCTTAATATTGTGGGCGGGCTCACTAAATGCTCGTGCGCGAAATCAATGTGTTCGGCTTTAGGCACGGTCTTTGCAATTGTCTTCCTGCGTGTAGTACATGTATAGTTGAGATCCTCTTGGCACAGCCTTAACTACGCTCAACAGGGGTTGTTCAGATTGATATTGTCAGATGTTTCTTTGGCAGCGTTAATACTTTTGCGTTGCACCAAACGTGTGCCGGCGACAAAGCCGCGGCCGTTTCGTAAATGGCCTTGTTTTTTTTGTTTTGGTGTCTGCTGCCACCAAGAGTTTCAAGTTGCACAAACCGGCGCGCCGCGGCGTGAATCAGGAATAGGCATAATTTCAGTCGGAAAACTAAAAGCTCACAGTAAACATTTTCAGACCAACTTCAATATTTTTGCCACATATGAGATAATTTTCACATAAATAGTGAAAATGGTTGCGATAGTATTTCTGCCTGACTGCCTCCTTCCATCTCTGTGGCCCTGGTTCGAATCCTGTTCGGGTCGCGAATTTTTTATTTCCAAACGACATAGCACCTCTTGTTTTCTGATCGCTGGACAACATGCATACTAATTCACGTTCTTCAAACCCAACTGCAATTCGGAAGTGTTTCAAAGTATTTCCTCAGTTACTGAAAAAGATAATGGTATAACCACAGCGAGAACTGATCTCGGGTCCTTCTGATTGATAGTCCGTTGCTTTACCACTAGACCACCAAGCAACTCGCCAGAGCCTCAATTTTTCGTTCCTTTATTCCCTAATTTAAACAACTCCTTGAGGGCGCTATAAACAGAGTATGCATATTCATTTGCAATGCACCAATCAGAAGGCACATAATCACTATGTCGTTTGGAATAAAAATTTCTCGTCCGAGTCAATATTGATTGGGCCGTTAGTCCCTGCTTGATCCCGTGTGGTTTACCCGAATGTTTGTGTGTGGGTTTTTCCTCCCGCCTCTAAAAGTAAACGTTTTGTACGCATCTTCTCCTGAATATAAATCTGTAAATTGTGCTTTTAATTCATTATTCTGTTGATATTATTTAAAAGTCTCGTACTAGACTGAGTGAACTCACAATTTTGTCCTCCCTTCGGGGCGGGTCCCTTAAAAAGTAGCACATGGGGGCGTAGAGAAAACTCAATAATGCCACAATTCTCAACAACCTGTATGTAAATAGAATATACCATATTACTCGCTTGTTACAACTGATAATGTTTTAACCACAACCATATTATCACCGACCGATAATTTGACTAAAATGAGATAAAGTCTATATTTTCCGATTTTGGACTACCGAGCAATTTGTAAAATGTTCCCCCTACCCCTCTGAAGAAACGAGTTTGGTGTCGCAGAGTCCGAGGCGAGTTTTCGCGTCCATAACTAGAAATATGTTTCTGACGTATTCACTGGTTCAAATATCTTTCGTCAAATTTGTCAAACGTCACCAACATTGTTCTGGTCATAGTTTCAAAAACGTTACCGAGGTTGTGCGACATCAGGCGCATTTCTTCAAAGAGGGTCACAAAAACTGCCGAGAAACGGCCCAAAAGATAAATATGAATGTATTGTATATGAGTGCATTGTATATCTTCCCCCTAATACCAGAACAGCCTATGTCAATTTGTGGCTGAAGTTTTCTGTAACTTTGGATAAATGAGGCCCATAAATGAGGCCCATGCATCAATATTTACAACTTGTAACTAACATAAATCTATACGATTACTATTTATGCTCGAGCTTCTGATTTTTCATCTACAATGAAAGTTTTAAACTCGTTTTTCTCCAAATGTCATTTTTGGCATAGATTGTTCTGGTTTTTAAGAAAACGATAATCATGTTATTTCTGTTACAATTTCAGAAAGAACAACTTCCAAGCTTTAAAATGATGCTTGTTTCAATTTCGTGCGATAGATCTTATCTATAGCGCAAATGAAGTTTGCCGACTTAACGGTCCGTCTGTGTTGGACGACGTCGTGGTTGATTTGTATATCATTTAAATGTATAATATTCAACATTGACCTTTGTTTTACTTTTTACAAATGGATTTTGGGGTTTCAGCAAATGTTAATAAATAATTGTTAATCACGTTCTACGTTCACGGATGGTGGAAAATCAAGATTAATTACGCGCTGCAGATGGAACGGAGTGATTTATAGACAGGGGATTATCAGTTTTGAAATCGAAAAAAACAGCTGGGCGGAAGCCGTTAACAGAGGCGTCAAGTGATTACAAATAATGTACAGATGCTGAGTAGCTAAATTGGAAAAATACATTGTAATCTAATTTTGATTCTTGAAAATGCAAGCACCATGGTTTTACATAATATCACATCATAATCTGCACTGGGCGAAAAAAAACAAATTCAAACTAAAAACAGATTTAAAAGAAATATCTTTCTTTTTTTTCTTGATTCCCCCCCCCCCCCGGAATTTTTAAATTTTTTGATATAATAAGGCGTATCCGATGTGTCATCATATATGCCTGATTGTGTCATTTTTTTTTTGAAAACACGAAAACAATTCAAGACCAGAAAAAACCGTTTGAGTCTTATTTTTGTGAGTAGTATCTTATTGACTTAAAATTTCGAGTAATTTCGTGAAATCGTAATAGTACCTCATAAGTTCCATAGTTAATATGCTTACAAAAATTGCACATTATACCTTTAAATTTATCAACAAAGCAAGAATAATATTGACATCTTATATAGCGCACATATTTATCCTGCGGGATACTCATGGAGCTTTACAATATCATTACCCTGGTCATTGGGCACAACTCCTTGGGCAGTATGCAGCCATGGCAGCCCGACACAAGCGCTCAGAGGCTGTAACCCTTGCATATATCCATTTAGCAACTTATGGCAAAGTGCCTTGCCCAAGGGCGCACGCACCATGATCGCGGCCGGGAATCGAACCCACGACTGTGGAATAAGACACGCTATTAAGTTCAATGCACCAAACCGCTCGGCCATAAGGTGCACCAAACCGCTCGACCATTATTTTGGTATAGTGTATCAACATAGACAACTTGCTGCCGTCACACATGACGTCATACGCATAATGTCTCTTCTAGTGAGGTGCGTGGGTCTGGTCTCCAACTTACCATGAGAATCCAAGCTCTTGAACTATTGCAGCACTCAGCGAAGGACCTGCGGGTATAAACAATTTCAAACAATTTTACGGTATGAATTGGTTATCACTTTTAAAGTAGGCAATAAGCGGGAACTACTAGTGTTGCATTATCTTATGTTCCTAGCGTCGTTTACTTGTATGCACACACATTGCGATATAGGGTTTTGCCGGGAAACCAGCCTACAAATAGGACAATGGCTTTACACAATTTCTGGAAAGCTTGAATATAGTTTTTCATAATTTTCTCGGAACTTGGATAATGTATTGTACTGAACTGACTTAAACCATCATATACATCATCAGTTACAATGGGTCTATAGGGAAAACATGAGGGGAGAATACCACTGTGCCTTATAGCTCAGTTGGTGGATTTTTTTCTCATCCCAAGTTTGGCTGTTTCATTTCAGTGGTGATTAGACACCATATCAGACGTCGCGATCCTAGGTTACACATAGATACCACTGTTTGTAACAGTTTTCCAATCCTGTATAACTTGTAAAGTCTTACCTACTGCAAATCCTAGGCAGAAGGCGACGTCCGCAATGGCGTAGATGCTACCGTAGACTGATACGTGTCTGATGTCAACCAGATGACCCATAATAGGCATCATTGTAGCATCTACCATACCTGTCACCAAATACGATATAATTTAGTTAAGTACCTCGCAAAATGCAACATAAAACAGTGTTTAAACATTAGTGACATTTTCTACTCAAGTATACATGTGAAGAAACCAGAAGTGTCATAGAGCAGCTAGCCAATGCATAGTTCCGACCTGTCAATCAACCGAACCCGCCGACCAATCACAACAGAGCTAGCAGATATCACTGACAGAGGTCAAAGTGCACTGTCTCACAACAACATGATCACGCGATATGTTCTGCCGGCCCCATACAACTTGTACAGTGTTGTATGCGATGTTCCGGGTGAATTTTTGGTTTCAAGGCCGGTCGTTTCGTTGTTCAAAGGTACGAAAGCACGTATGTCATGATATGACATCCCTGTATTACTGGCCCTTTACTCTGTGTGTTCTAAGATAACTGTCGACCCTGAAACATGAATGCCTTTGAGTTTTCTCCAATGAATCTGTGCTTTCCGTTGAAAGTCCCATTGCTTTGTGCGTAGTGTGTCGCCATTTTGACGATAGCGTGTGAGCCATAGCAACAATATCCACGGGGGCGGGGCTAACTAGGCAAACTCGGAACTATGCATTATCCCATGGTGGTTTTAATTGGTACTCGCAAACAATAAGCCAGTTGCGTGATAGATTTGCATAAATCCTAGAGTCCTGCCTCTGCGCTATGGCGCTCGCATAATAAGAGAGTACTGCACCAGACTACCAGGCCGTTGGCAACGGTTGCCAAGTGGCAAGGGGGTGCACGCTAGAACATGTTAGCCGGCGCGAAAGTCTGTACGGTACCTGGAATACCTCGCACAGTACTCTATGCATTTTGAAGCTGGACCATCCGAAATTACATGTTGAAATTGCATGTTAAAACATGTACTCGCCATGAAGTTTCGTCAAAATAACGAGTTAGAACGTCTTGTTTGACTCGAAATGAACGTTAACTTTGAAAGCTGGATTGTTCCCAATCTGTGCATGATCAATTCAAGAAAAGAGTAACGATTTCGGGTTATGAGACCGGTTCAAAGTTGCCGATTGAACGTCGAACCCGAACGAAGGGAGACGTATACACTTTACAGCAAACTTGACTTGAAATAGGGGAAATAAGATGACATGCAGCTAGTAAATCTTGCCACAATATGATAAAAAATTAATATCGCCGTTGATTGTTTAATATCCATTCGACGGAACTTCGTCAGAAATTGGCGAGTTTTGCTGTTTCAGATCGCCGTTCAACGCGACAGCGAGCGACTCTCGTTTTGCGTACATGACCGGCATATTCCGAAGCCCAAGTAAAATCGCGAGAAATACATCAACGTACGCGACTTAATTAAGTGGAGATATAAATACCGTACACCCTCGCCACTAATTCTTTCTATAATATTACATGATATTATGCCCCCATAAAGTTTAAATTTGGTTAGGAAACGTGATTTGGTTTAATAGGAAACATGAATTTTGCGTGTGTGGACCGGGAAAAATGGAAATGCGAAAATTATGCGATGCCTACTAAATATACCAAAATAAAAAGGTCGATCGTATCCCGGTTCGTGTTTGCTAGACAGATTTGTGAAACTGAGGACTGTTAGGAGATATAATTGTTTGTCTTTGTTTAAAATTTTATTCTAATCGAAGTGTGTTACGGGTGCTGTTTGTCGCCCACAAATTAGAGCCTGCCCTTTTTTCCCATCTCAATTTTTAGTGGTGAATTCCGTATTCCGCACGGATATAGACAAA
The DNA here is from genome assembly GCA_037783545.1 of Henricia sp. BOLD:AAB3569. NCBI lineage: Eukaryota > Metazoa > Echinodermata > Asteroidea > Spinulosida > Echinasteridae > Henricia > Henricia sp. BOLD:AAB3569. Next base: position 3,268,760 of record JBBELK010000009.1, on the reverse strand, counting down.
CTCAACAACGTATAACACAACAACCGCTCGGTCAAGTTTTTGCAGCCAAAGTATTTCTAAAATCTGTTGTAACTTGTATGTAGCTAGATAATCATTTAAATTCATAATTGAATTACTTTTGATTTTACCCAAGTTGCTGCGAGACGTCGATCATTTGCGGAAACAAACAGGCATGACCTTTTCTTTTCAAAAAATTCGGAAGGTGTATTTGAAATCGTATGCCGGTCTTGTACGCAAAACGAGAGTCGCTCGCTGTTATGTTGAACGCGCGTTTTGGAACAGTAAAACTCGCCAATTTCTGACGATGTTCCGTCAAATGGATAAGCAATCAACGGCGCTATTAATTTTATCATATTGGCAAGATTTACAATCTGCATGTCATCTTATTTCCCCTATTTCAAGTCAAGTTTGGTGTCTAGTGTATACGTCTCCCTTCGTTCGGGTTCGTGACGTTAAATCGGCAGCTTCAAACCAGTCTTATAACCCGAAATCGTTACTCTTTTTTTTGAATTTATCATGCACAGATTGGGAACGATCCAGCTTTCAAAGTTAACGTCTATTTCGAGTCAAACAAGACGTTCTAACTCGTTATTTTGACGAAATTTCATGGCGAGTACATGTTTTAACATGCAATTTCAACATGTAATTTCGGATGGTCCAGCTTCAAAATGCATAGAGTACTGTGCGAGGTATTCCAGGTACCGTACAGACTTTCGCGCCGGCTAACATGTTCTAGCGTGCACCCCCTTGCCACTTGGCAACCGTTGCCAACGGCCTGGTAGTCTGGTGCAGTACTCTCTTATTATGCGAGCGCCATAGCGCAGAGGCAGGACTCTAGGATTTATGCAAATCTATCACGCAACTGGCTTATTACTATTCACCCTTGCGTCACTGCATTGCAACTGCCATTTTTTGTAAAGTTGGTATTCCAGTGCTTTAGACAACAATGTTTTTCGTTTCTTGGGTATACCTCTCTCTTCACCAACTTTGCCAAATCTGAGATGTCATGTCGAGGAGTGGACTAATAACCGTCTATATGGTAAGACAAGTACATACCTATTGCAAACCCCAGCAGAAAATTAGGTACCACGAGATGACCCAACTCCGTAGCAAACGGGATCTAGACACAAACACATTAAATAAAACGGCGAATGACTTTTCATCGGTCAGTGTAACTTCAAAAGACATACAAATCCGTGTGCACAAGCATTTTTAAGTGCGCCTTCTTGCGATAAACTAATTCCCTGACTACCGTGGTACATGCATTACATGTATGGCTAAGTTTTTCGTGCAGTATTTATAGCCATGGAACCAGCCTAAATGGGACAGTGGCTTCGTACAAGTTTTGGAAAGCTTGGGCACAATTTGTCATTGTGTTCTCGGAACATTGATGAGATACTGAGCTGACTTACATACATTTTGGTTTTTATCATACACATCCCCGATCACTCATGTAGATATAGCCGTTTATAGCAGTTTTCTACCCTGTAATTTATCTGTAACTTTTGGGTGATATCATATAAAGACCACTCACCACGAGTATCGCTAGACCAGCCAATAGCATACCGAGAAGGGAGGCCAGCCACCTGCAAAACAAACGACAGAACGAATTCCACATTATGGCTACCACTCGAAACTGCGTACAAGACTAAATGGATAAGTCAAGAAACTTGTCAATTAAAATATTTACTCTTTTTCTACTAGTTTTGCGTTTTCGCTGTAATTTTAATGATAATAATGGTGGATTCTTATATAGCGCACATGTCCACTCTGCGGGGTGCTCCTGGCGCTGTTACCAATATTACCAATGCCATCAGGGAATCACTATAGAACCATTTCGCTTCAACTAGGTTATCAGCAGTTAGATTGTGACATTCCCCTTAATAACAGCTTCCCAAATATCGCTTGGGTTGACGAGGCAACTGGGATAAAGTGCCTTGCCCAGTGACACAGGCGCGTTGGTCATAGTGGGGCCACAACCTCTGATTGGGAGTCCCGCTTCATACCCACTAGACCACACGCGCTTGTTTACATGTCAATAAGGAATTAATTTATGAAATTAGAAATTAATTTGCGACTTAAAATATATACAATTGGTCCACGAGCATTTAACAGGCACCCCAGCCGCGTACTTCCTGGGGAGTCGAGGTTTAATGTATTATATTGTTGAGCCCAATGGCCAGGGGGAATAATGTATGACGAATTAAGCCTGTGTATATGACATGCGCTATATAGAAAAACATATGAATTTACCTGCCCACTTTGTGGCCCAGTGGCCCAAAGATGTTGGTGCTGATGAGATACGAAAAGCTAGAAGGAAGGAAAATGGCGCCTGTGCATGTGATAAAGAATACAGACTGATCAAATAATGAAGCAATGACTTGTGACTGTCCATCACTGACAGACGGGCTGAAAATCAGCAAATTTTATGTTTGCACTGCAGAGCAAAATACTGTAATGTTACAGCAGTGTCTGAAACAAACATAATTTTAGAACTTAGAAGTTGTTCTTTTTAAAACATTCGTGGTGGATGATTTTATATGAACTAATCAATGAGGCGCAATTTGATAGTTTACCAAGTCTATGAACAACAACCAAAACGTCAAATACGATATAGCTTTCTTCGTAAACTCACCAATTTCCCAATTTGATGGGTGGTGCATGCGATGCAAAATCCACAGCGGCAGAGTTGGTTCCAACAAGGCAATGCCCATATTGCCGAACGTGATTGCACCTGTGATCACCAAGGACATTTTCAGAAATATATGACTTTTTAGGTACCATACCACACATTGACGTCAAGTATGAATATGTGAAACTATGAAACAAATTTAATACCACGAAAACAGCGTTATTAGACATGCAAACAAATCAAATTGAATTCGCATGGTTTCGGAAAGGTGTCGCTATATAAACTCCTCAAAAAAAGTTCGGAAAGTCAAGTTTGACTGAAGATTTCTCTCTTGTTGCAAAATAATTTTCCTTGAATTTTATATCATTGGAAAGCCCTGTTATTCCTCGTTACGATGATGTGTCATTTGTTATGATTAAGCAATTGGGGGATGTGCAGCAGCAGCACAGCTGAATACGGGGGCGGGTGTAAAGTGAAATGTCACAAAATGCATTGCTATTGTCAAAAAGTGCATTGACACATTCCCATCCTCCAAGCAAAAGGGGAATGCACTGCATGACAATAGCAGTGAATTTTGTGACATTTTACTTTCCACACACCCCTGTATTCCGCTATACTGCACATCCCCCAATTGATTAATAATAACAAATGACACATCACTGTAAAGAGGAATAACAGGGCTTTCCAATGATACCAAATTCAAGGGAAATGATTTAGTAACGAGAGAAATCGTCAGTCAAACTTGACTTTCCGAACTTTTTTTAAGGAGTTTATTTAAACAAGTTCGAAAATCCACTATGTTTGACTGAAGTCACTCAAACAAGGGATAGTACCCGTTGTTCAAGGGATTCTCTGATGGCAAATAAACGCTTAAAATAATGGTAGTAAGTACCTGCAGCAATCAAAATGTAAGGATCTCTCAGCAGAGTCAGCAGTGACGTCCCTTCAACCTCCGTCTCTTTGTTCATTCCAGGTTTGAGCACAAGTAACTGGAGCACTATGGAGGACAGGTTTATTGCATAGGAGCTGTTAAGACGAGGCTTGGAATGGGTAAGCAGTCTTCTACTTTCTTAATTAGCATTATTGTATGGGGCTCTTTCTCAACTCTAGAGCCCCTTTTTGGTAATCCAAGATACTAATTTCCAACAAGAAGATGACTTAAAGACGCAGGCTCGTCAAGACACCACGAACAAAATCGTGCCACGAATTTTACCGCGCTCCATACCTTGCCCGAGTATGGGTGGCCACGAGTTTCACTGTAATATGAATTGATACATTACAGATTATATAGAGTGGATAAAACCAGCATAATTGGTATACACCTTTTCCAGAAAGAAACTGCATGATCAAAGAGACTTAAATTATATCGTAGGAGTTAACAATAAACCATGATACAAGACACGTCTGGTTTTTGTGTGTTAATTGTTTGATATATTTTACACTATTTAGAAATTGCATGGTATATTTTGAAAAAGCCATTTTTACAAATGCATCAAAACGTTGCACTTTGGCTCCCGTTTATGGGAAGATTCGTATCGCTGTTCATAGTGGGCCTGTAGACCGCATCGGATAGCCGCCATCTTCTAGAGCAGTTTCTTTGTTCCTTGACGCCATGTATGGTTGCACATTTAGTGCTTACATTGTTGATTAAGTTAAGGGTCAAAAACTTCTCCCACAAGATATTCGATACGGTCTATGATACTTACATCCATCGGCTAACGCCAAACCCGCCAAAACCAGGAAAGCCGATTCTTTGCCCACAAACTGGTACATAGCGCCCCCAAATGGCGGACCGACTATAAATGAAGTAGGAAACGGTAAAATGAATGTTAATCGTTGTTTCCAAATTCAATTTTCATGAGAAATGACTGAAGCAGAATAACGGTTCGTTACATTCAGAAGACGTTATTTGGTAAGATAGCCATGTTTCTATTTGATACTTAAGTGAAATAACTTGTTGGTATCATATAGTTGGACAGATGTTCTTCAATTACTCTGTGATTACCATACTTAGTTCTTTGGTAATGAAGATTGCTATTTTGCAATATAATGTAATGGGGATTGCTATTTGGTACTTTGGTGTATGAGGTTCCTATTTGGGACTTCCTTTTGATTGGAGCGAGTGGGACATTATGTGTTACTTTGTGATTGTTATTTGGTACTTGTTGGGATTGCTGCTTACATCTTTGGTGGCACATGAATTTAGTACTTGCGCTTAGTTACTTGAGTGGGACTGCTGTTTTTGTATATGCGAATCTGTAGTGGAATATATAGATACACTCCATTTACGTTGGTACCATTATTGGTGATATCAGATACTCACTGAGCACGCCAAAGGCAAGGCCAGCCAGAGCGATCCCCATAGCAGCTCCCCGTTCCTCGTTTCCGGGGTACCGCTGGGCAAGCATTCCCATACCTTTACAAGACAATAACAAATTAACTTTAGTACCGCAAACAGCAACTTTATAGGGTCGTTGGTTCAATAAAAAAGGTATAATATAGGAAGTGTGATGAAGGTGTCATATCCACTTAACGCCCGTATACAATATTTGCAATGCCCCATTATGTCGATCCGCGTCATTGTGTCCGAAAACCATTGTCAACACCACTGTGTCAGTTTGTACCATTATGTCCGCGCCATTGTGTCCGTTTGTACTTTTATGTCTTCACCATCGTGACCGTTTGAACCATTATTTCCGAAAAAAAAGTATGTACCGAACGACTATGTTTAAACCATTGTGTTCAAACCGTTGTGTCCGAAAAACCATAATGTCCGCACCATTGTGTCAAAAAAAACGTCCGGGGACACAATGGTTCAAATGGACACAATGCATGTACAAATGTATGTCACAACCGTTCGAACACTGAGCTGCCGGGTATCGAGTGGCCGGCGTCATTTAATAGGCAAATTGCTGGGAACCCACCTGCTACTGATGAACACGATGAGCCGACGCCTTGGATCATACGAGCAACAATCAGCAACCAGTAAGAGTCACCAAACGCAAACACTGAAAAACAATAGGTTCATGAACAACTTTATGTCCTCCGGGTTTAATGTGAAAGCAATTTTGAATCGTCTGTCAGTGGAATTAGAATCGATTTCAAAATGTCCAGCGTTGGATAATACCTTTAAAACCTCACCTAATGTCGAGACGAACATAATGACGAAACCACTAAACATCGGAATGCTGTAACCAATTCTGTGTGCAAATGAACAAAATACATTATTTAGAAGTTTCAAATGAGTTGACGAGCATACAACCCTGACACGTGTTTTTACAAGTTTGTTAGTTGGCGCATGTTCTTTGTCCCTGCAACATTTAATTAAATGCACAAATTTGAAGATTTGTTTTCCTTGCAGATGATTGAGACCGTGAGATATAAAGACGAAATTAGTTTGAAACGCTAAAACTCCTGATATTTAATTTCCATGCACTGTACCCGATTTTAAAACATTTTTTATAAAAGCTAAAATTATTTAGGACTGTGATTTTTTTACGAATGTAAATTAATTAGGCCTGAAATTATTTACGATTGAACTTTTTAGGACTTAGAATGAACAGAGTGTAAACTCACGGTGCGAGGCGTAAAATTGCGGTAGGCCCTACATAGCAATGTTCGGCCTGTCATCGCTAAAACCGGGCTACAAATAACCTAATTGCAATATCTTGTTTTTAAAGTGATTAGTCTTAAAAATTAATCCAGCGGCGAGCAAGCTAAGCTCTATGATTTGTAGACATGGTGCTACATCGTGCCTGTTTGACATTCCTCCTGTGGAGCGAGTGTGTTGTTATGGCGATTAGTTACAGCAGCATCCGCGACAGACCCGTACTTTGAGACTTTGAGTGGCTTCAAGCCATAAATTTGCATTAAATAAATCACTGATCCATCAGATCATTGCCTTACCTATTTGTAAGAGGGCCCACAAAGGGGTTGGCTATCAGCTGCACGATCGCCTTGGAGGCAAACAGCATCCCGACCTTCATGTTTTCCTGCCGAAGCAGTAGTTTGTACCTGAGCTGCTCTTCTGCATTCGTTGAGGATGAATGCCCAGAGGTACCGTTTGAGTTGCCTGTATCGTGATGGGACAATGGGAATTTAAGATCAAACGGTTGAGTTCTTGTTGGCGTAACTGCGAGGGATAGCGGGTTTCATGCCTGGTGTTATTTTTGGTTCTATTTGGGAGTGATTACGAGTAAAGAATGTTGGATTGGCTTTTGCTATCGTTTTCAGAAATAGATTCATACGGGAGTCAGTGGTACCGCCATATTTGCATCATGACTAATAAGAATAACAAGCAACCCACCATTTTACCTCCACAAGAGATTGACCCAGACAACTCTGCTGCATTAGCTGAGTGCATCAATGCTCACTTCTCTTCCATTGGTAGTGACATCAGGCCTTGATCGCTTTCAAGCCTACCTGCATACCTGCCCGCCCCTACTCCAGCTCCAACGATTCATCCATGGCAAGTGTTTTCAGAGCTTTCGAAAATTAGCTGTAGCAAGGCTTGTGGCCCTGATGGCATGCCAGCTAAGTTATACGCGAATTCGTGTGTGAATTGAGTTTACCCTTGACTGACATACTTAATGCATCTCTTGAGCAATCGGTAGTTCCTCCTCAGTGGAAGAAAGCAGTCGTCGTCCCAGTACCTAAATCTAATCCTCCTACATGGAATCAACTACGGCCGATCTCACTGACTGATCATTTCGTCAAGGTTGCAGAGGCATTTGTTATTGGATGGCTCTCACAGGATATTTAACGGCACATAGACCCCAACCAGTTTAGAGCTATAGGAAAGGTCACTCCACTACTCATTACCTGGTCAAGCTTCTCAACAACGTGTTCCAACATGCTGGTAAATCAAAGAGCCTTACACGTATAGTGGTCACTGATTTTAGTAAAGCTTTCGACCGAGTGGACCACAATATAGCCATCACTAAATTACTGGACATAGGTACTCGGCCATGTATAGTTTCATGGATCGCCGACTTCCTTTCACATAAACTTCAGTGTGTTAGATATCGTGGCTCTCTCTCTCTGATGGCTGGTCAGAACTGCAAGCTGGGGTCCCTCAAGGAACTCTCACAGGCCCTGCAGTATTTCTGATCATGATAAATGATGCAGCGGTGTCCAGTGAGAGTCATCACCTTACCCTGAAGTATGTGGATGACCTGACCCTAATTGAGAACAACAGTAATAGCAACATGCAGCAAGTTCTCGATTATTTCAATTATTAGGCTTCTAAAAACAATATGTCGATTAACTCATCAAAGTGTTTTTCGATGGACATTAGCTTTGCCAAGTTTCCTATATCCTTGGCTCCATTGCAGCTGTCTGGTCAACAACTCCAATCAAGTGATGTTCTCAAAATACTTGGCATCAAAGTGACAAGTAATCTCAAATGGGACGTACATATCAATGACATTATATGTAAAGCCAGTGGACGGTTATTTATGTTAATAACTCTTGAAAGATTTGGCCTTGTGATTAAAGACCTTGTCACCATTTATGTCGGTTTCATTCGACCACTATTAGAGTATGCTGTCCCAGTCTGGCATCCAGGTCTCACAATCAAACAGCACAATAGAATGCCTACAAACACGTGCCTGTAAGATTATTTTAGGTACGGATTATTTGAGTTACCATCATGCCTTGCAATTGTGCAAAATCCAAGACCTTAAACAACGTCGGCAGGACATATGCTTGAAATTTGCTAAATCTTAGTTTCAAAATGACTCTAGTTTTAGAATGATGACAATTGTGCACACATGACTTACATTCTAGTGAGAGGGGCTCGGAGACGTTTAGGGAATGGGTGGGGTCGGAGGTCACTTCACTGCAGTTGGTTCTGTTTGTGGTCTGCAGGAGCCACCCGTTCACATACTCGGGATGTTCGTGCTCAAAAATATAATCCGGCAGAATTGGCACTGTGGAAAAAGTAAAACGAAATATACTATTCAAAAACAGAAACGCAAATTTCTTAAAATATCAATTCTTGATCAGAACAGAAGTTTGTTGAATACAGCGAACTTTATGACAACAAGTCACTGATCGACCAATACTTTCAAGACTGAACGCTTCAGTGAGTTTGTCCAGGTCCAAGTGGACCTGTTTGAAGAAAGTGATTCCCACAGTAATGAAATGTGACATTTTCTGTTTCCTTGGAAAATCCTGCAGTCAAGGCTGCTCCGTAGAAAACAAATTCTGTTGAGTTTCGCAACCTGAATAAACTTGCGTGGGATGAGCCGCGCGTCTCCAAAACGGCCCCCATAAGTACAGGTGCTCAGGGAGGCACTTAGAGCAGAGTGGCCGGCGCACATTGCCTCAGTGGCTCTTACGGAGGCTAGTGCAGTCAGCTTTGCCACAAGAGGTGGCCATACGCGTTACTGATTGATAAAATATGTTTGGTCTCTCAGTCTTCTCGATCTTTCGGTTTATTTTTGGAACTATGTACTTTGTGGTGATGATGATAATGACAATGTGGACTTATATCGCTCAATTATCAGGGGAAACCCCTATCGATGCGCCTACACTATCATTACCCCTGATCATAGGGCTCCATTAAATCACTCAATACACCTTCTCAGCTACCTAGAGAGTAGGCCTATACAGCCTCGGCTGCCTATCAGGCACTCGATGACTAATCAAACACATCATCATTCGCTAACCTTTCGAGTACCCATTTTGCTCCTGGGTGGAGAGAAGCAATGCGTGGCAAAGTAACTTGCTCAAGGACACACGTATCATGGATGAACCTGGCTAAGATTCGCAGTGCAGAGGCAATATCGCAAAACACATCGCCTCGCGAAGGAATAGGCCTAATTATGATTCAAAGTCACTCACCCACAACTGTCATAAGTGTGTTATCGAGTAGCAAAGCCACAAACACTATGAAGAGTACGAGGCGACGGGACTGCCGGAGATCCCGAATGCACGTTTGTACGCTGAAATCCCGCCACCAATAATGCAGCGACGACCGGTAACGCTGATACAGCGGCGCCGACTCGGACACTTGCCTCTCCGAGTCCATGGCCGGTGTTGGATGAATAGTCGCTTGCTTGGGAGATATGCTTGGACTGTGGATTACAGAAAAACAGAATTGGGACATTTTTAAAAGGGCCCTGAAATGGTCTGCCAAATTAGGCTCATTCTTTGTAATTGATGCAAGATTACTATACATTACCCAAACATTCACTGAGAATCAGTGATATTTTCATATTTTTTAAAGAAATAGTTAAGAATCTTTAAGGCAGGTATATTTGTACTGATCCCTCCTGTAAGAAAACGAACACAATATCTGGCATGGTGCCTGATCACCATTGAAATGAAACAACCAAACTTGGGATGAGATAAGGACCTTATTGGGATTCGAACCCGAGACATCTGACTCACTAGGCAGATGCTCTATACCAGCTGAGCTATAAGACACAGTTAGTATACTCCCTCAGGTTTTCCCCATGGACCCAATGTTTCTCTCGGTGTGGCATTATGGCGCAACTAGGCAAAGCAACAAAAACAACATCTGGTATGGTGCCTGATCACCATTGAAATTAAACAACCAAACTTGGGATGAGATAAGGACCTTATTGGGATTCGAACCCGAGACATCTGACTCACTAGGCAGATGCTCTATACCAGCTGAGCTATAAGACACAGTTAGTATACTCCTCAGGTTTTCCCCATGGACCCAATGTTTCAAAGTACCATTTCAGCGAATGCGTATATGAAGTGACTATAAAAAAAACCTATTATATCGCCTCGGAAAATGCTTACGCATACATTACGCTCTTAATTAAGAGAGATAGTTTTCGGATTATGAACCCTCTAAATACCCTGACCATACGCATATAGAAACATCCAAACATTGATCTTAATTAATTGCCGTATGAAATCACTGAAGAAAATAGACTTCGCGCATACACTGAAAAATAGTAATTACATAATCTATGGCCCGGCTGGCGGGAAACAATATATCACCATCTGGACTGTGTGTTTGGCGCCACTGCATTTATGTAGCTGACATTTCTACAGGGTATAATTTATTTACATTGTTCTAATAGATACATAATGTTATTGTTCCGGAAATACGTCAAAAATGTTTCGCCTGCAAATGATATAGGCCTTTAAAAATGTTTTCAACTGCCGTAGGAGTGCTCATATTAGTATAAAATGAGCATAAAAACAACATTCGTCTTCTAACATACAGTGGCTGTCCCTAATGATTCATTACGCAACGATCGGAATCGGCAAATTAATTGGTGTCATTCATTAAATATTCTCCCACTGAACAGCGAGAATGGCGTGCGTTCTACACCTTAAATGTGTGTTTTTTCGAGCACGCAATCGGGAAGATTGCGCACGCAAATTTAAAACTACGCGCATTTAGTTTTGAAATACCAGCGAAAATCATTCAAATTCGCCCAAGCCCCGAGCTTGTGCCAAATTGAATGACGATTCAATGCTTTGTATTTAAATGACGCAAATTCTAATCTGGATGTCTTAGCGAACAAATGTGAATGACTTTAAATGAAATCGAATAACGTGATAACCAGAAAAATTGCGTCCTGATCAAAATCGCTTGAATACTTTAACGAAATCGAATGCATTTCTGATGAATTCGAGCGAGAAAACCTACTTAGAAATCCATGCACGGTTTTTGTGTTGAGCGAGTGGTAAAAATCGTTAATTGCAAACAATTAAAAAACACCTCCATCTGGCAATTTCTCCTATAAGGTAACATTTTACACGGGAGAAAATCATGCGGTGTTTGTTACCATTGCTATACACTTTTAGTCAGATTTTTTTCTTGTCAAATCATGAAGTGAATTTTGGGTCACTGCAAATGATGTAATGGGGCTTTAAAGGCAGTATACATGATTGGTATGTCGAAAATCAGAAATGTTCACAGATTTACGCCTAACTTACACAATATAAACATGATGACCGTAGAAAACTTCCCCTGAAACGGTTTTGTCTGAAGTGCTCTCGTCTTTGAGAAATGAGTAAAACAATTAGTTTTCGTCTCATGAGACGAAAATTCAATTCGCCCCAAAACCATTTCGCCCAAGTGCCATTTCGCCACAAATCACTTCGTCTAAACACTACATCGCCCAAATGCTACTTCGCCCCAAAACCACTTTGTGCACAGGCCGTGGTTCAGGGTGAAATGGTTCAGGGCGAAGTGGTTTTGGGGCGAAATGACTGCAAACCCTTTTTTTTTTACTGTTTTCTCAAAAGTTAGACGAAGGAGCTGGTTTTTACTCAGGTTGGTTTTAATCATGTATATCTTCAATCACACAGGGGATAACACTTTTTGTAACAGTTTACCAATCATGTTTACTATCTTTAAGCAATGCTCCAAGAGCCATAGATTTCAAAAGATGTACCGTTGAATTTTAATTTAAAAAAATTTGATAATTAAATAAACTCTAAAAAGTATCAAGCGGTTTTGTATTGAAAGGTAATATGATTCACCTCTGTGGCCCTGGTTTGAACAAAAATGTTTCTCGTTTTCTTGTTACGAAAGACAATACCAAACACGTTTTTGCGGCTCCGTAATGTCTGTTGTAGGTTATTGGTTAATCAAATCTTCAACTCACCTTTGCAATATTTTCCAGTGAAGCAGTTGCTGAAATGTGACGAGTTGTGCTCTTAAATTGTCTTAAAAACCTCACAGGTAACAAGAGAAGAGAAAAACGCACGGTCCAAAAATCGTCAGCTCCGTCAAACGACCAAAACAGTTGTGTTGTCCATTCACTTCCGTTTGCAAATGACGCTCTGTCGGTACCATAACAGCATAAAGTGGTCGAATGTTGAGTTTACCTAAACGCATGTGCATAAAAACAGGTAAATGTGTACTTGTATAAGCGTGTTGGAAGAAAACACATAAGCGTGGCAACCTGTTGCAGTGACTGTATATAGCTCAACTCATTAAACTCGAGAAATTCGTAGTGCGCACCGCATATCGGGCCCAAAGGTAACCAGACCCCTTCCGTGCCCGATGCCGTATTTCGTACGGGGCCAATCGGCGCGTTTCTCCCGCCTTCGTCACGCAGACAGCACGGTCAATAAACACCGCCTGGAGGAACACACCCACCATGTATCAAAATGCAACGGCCTTATGTAGGGGCTTTCTAAGACGCTAATAATCCATGAGCGACAATTGGCTTGTGTGTTTGCTCGATTCGCCGCATTCGGGAAATTAACTCGGAAATTGCGGTCTCAACTCTCTGGTACGTGTAGACATAAAGGGAGACTTAAGAATCAAGTTAGACCACTATGTAATATATCTAATTCTAAGACTATCGCACTGTTTCTGACCAGCCAATAAATATAGCGCGGTGATTGAGAAAGACCTCAGTACGAGCATACAGAGACAGAAGGTAACGAACGCAATATTTTGTATTCAGCGGGATTCGAACCCGAGACTTCTCACAAACCGGGCAGATGCTCTGACTACCAGCTGAGCTATAAGGCACAGTGGTATATTCTCTCAAGTCAAATTTCCCTAAGAAGCAAACCTTTCTTTCGAGTCTCTTGAGCGTAACAGTACTTTCAACGGCTTTGGTGCGCAATCGGAATTAAATTCACGGGGTTTTGTGGTCGGACAATATTGAGTACACCGACGATAAAATTTGAACTCTGACTTCAGCGGCAACCTGCATATTTTGAATTTAGTTGTCAAACCGCTAATATGTCGGGTCAAAGCCGAAATTGTAAAAAAAGGGGAGCATTTAGAGCTGGATTCTCCAAACTAAGCAACAAACTAAGTTTAATCCTTAGGGAAAATCTGAAAGAGGAATACAGCTGTGTTGCAGAGCTCAGCTTATATAACATATAGACCGTATCGAATAGCCGCCATCTTGTGGGGCAGTTTCTTTGTCCCTTGGAGACATGCATGGTTTTAGAAACAAAAGGTGCCCCGCAAGATGGTGGCTATTCGATACGGTCTATCGGGTTTGAAAGCAAATAAACATTATTATAATTTTCCCATCATTTATATAGAAATGACAAACTTCAGCTTCAAACTCGGCCCCTGTGCTGTTCATTCGTCAATTGTTTCTAATATATTCAGGACTTCAGTATAGCCGTCGTAGCCAGATGATTCGTTGTAGACGATCAAATTTGCCAAAACCGAAGGAGAAATCTGGTAACCGTATCACAGAAAATAGCCGTTGACATGCCATGGATGGTTCCCGAGCCATTCAACGCAAGGTCCCGTGCCAGGTTTGGCTTACGACCGGCGACCCCGACTATCGATCGCAGATGCCTTGCCCCAAGCATCCTTATTATAAGAACACGGAATCTCGTTACATATAGCTGGAAAATTCGTCTTCTTACTGACAAATTCGCATTTTTCTATGCACCTCGTTTTTATTTATACAAATGAGAGTACATAATTTTATCGTGTTTCCCAGAATTCCTTGTGGGTTAGATCGGCTTGGACCTCTGGTCAAAATGCCCCATTGTGTGTAGAATTGTCACCAAATTGACTTGCCAACAAAGTGCCCAAATAAAGCGTTATTAAAGTGTCTATTTGATATTTTCATATAACGACTATCTTATCACTGTCGGAGCGTCATATTTTTATATTATCCCCTAAAAGCCGGCCTCCACTCATGTGCGACTTTTGCTATACGAATTCCCCACAATTGGCCTTTTGCATGTAACCCTTGCACTGTCCATTTTCAAAAAGATGTACTAGTCAGAATGTCCACATACTATGCTGTTGTTGCTACGTCGTGCACGCCCTTGCCTAGCAACCAACAATCGTACAGTATTGATTCTGTACTTGACACCTGTCCTAGGGCACTATGCACCAGGTCACGTTACATAGCAACAACAATTTATTCTGGTCATCTGGATACTGATTGGGTTTGCAGTCCCTACTTGACCGCGTGGGTTTTCCCCTGGGGATTTCTCTGGGGGTTTTCCTCCCATCTAAAACTGCAACTCCTTCTTCGTCATCTCAAGTTGATAATAAAGTATAGTTAAAGCTAAACCCGTATAGTTGATGGCATAAGGGGCCTTAGTTGCCGAAGATGCTATAAAATTAACAACAACGACAGCAGCAGCAACACCCAAACATTGCGCACTCCCTTTTTGTTCCGCTGAAGACTAATTACATCGTTTCAACAGACGATAAATGGCGTCGAACAATATGAAAACACTCCGGATGTGTGCCATCATTTTGTGGTTTCTTTGTCCATGCAAACCGGTCTCAGTTAATTTAACTGACAATCATCCTGTGATTTCTCGACCGAGTAATTTAGTGGTTTTCAGCACGCCTGTCATGTACACTGAATGACGCACGCCGGTATAATGGTTTCGTGTTTGGTAAATAATTGACGTTCAAAATTAATTAAGTTCGCTCATTAAAACGGACAATCTGGTGGTTCTCTTGTCACAGCAAATATTTCTGGCGACAATATTGAGAACGATGTGGGTTTATTGTTCAGAGGTATGATTTCTTTGAACGGATTTTATTTCGACATGTCGTTGATTTGAAATGTTTTAGTCCGAAAGATGATGTCTGGAAATTTTGGTTAGATTAATAATCGTTCTCCTAAAACAATTATATTTGATTTACCAGTGTATTAAAACGAGCCTGTTCTCCCACACATTGGAGAGAGGAACAAATGATCATTGCTATAGGCTATAGTTGTGCCTGTTTTACCAAAAGAACAAATCTTCGTAAAACATTTTTTAAAAAGAATCTTAATTTTGGAAAGTAATTTATTTTGGGCATTTTAAACTCATTCATATTTTTTACTAAGATAAATATAATTTTTAATCTTGTTTTTGAAGATTTCTTTGAACACATTTTTTTTTTTTTTGGGGTTGTTGGCTTGTTGGCTTGTTTGTTTGTTTTTGTTCAGGATTAGGTCCAAATTACTATTGATAATATGGCCGTCAGAATCATGCATAGGCGCAACAGGAATTCATGAAACATTTTACGGATTCCCGGAACAATGACATTACATATCTAAAACAAAAATATTTGTAGGCTAAACTAGACTAAATTTCAGCTATACATACATGTAGATGCAGCAATACTTTATAAAACCTTTAAAATTCACGTATTGTGTTGTGTTAAGTAAACGCTAAATGATATAATTTAGCCTTTTATATTTTGATTCCGATGTTGTGAATTTCAAGCACAAGAGTATACAGAAACGGCTGCATGTATGGCCGCCCAACAGGTTTCAATCTAGTAGCCCCTGGCGTTGCGTTGGTTGCCACTGCTCGTAAGATTGACCGAGTCTACTTTAGTGTTGGGCAATTTAGTGAATTCCTCCACTCGAGTATTCGCTAGTATTGCTGGAACTGCAACAAAAGTATTACTTTTTTGTTGTTGTACAGTTTTCAATTCTAAAAGCAGCTCTTGTCGTTTTTAGAAATTGACCGATTTGGGGTTACAACTATTGGTGTCGCATTCAAAACGCTGGCATGTTGAGGGATATACGTGTTTACTTCTTGTTTGGCTCTCTGATCTTACTGTAAATGTCCTAGAAATATGAGGGAATGAGCCTGTTTGTTAATATGTATCAGATGGAGATATTTGATAAAATGAAGGCAGTATTTTAATGTTTTTCTAACGATGACTGGCCGAACAACGTTAAATTGATATGTGATATCCACTTGAAAATGTACTATTTGGGACAGAAATAAAATCGTGTGTTTAATTTTTTTCACCGTTGTTATCCGACACTTGGAATTTTCATAGCAACTCATAAAAATGATACAATTGGGCTAGGTATTAAATCCGTTTTTAAAGTTAAAAGAAGTGCAATTAACGAAATACAACAGGCGTTTATACATGTACAATCTAGTCTCTGACAGCTCATATGGAAGGTCGCCATTGAAATGGCGTTTGGGATTTGCAACAGTGAACTTCCAACAGAAAATTAAAATAGAATGCTGCAAAGAGCACCAAGTCCAAAGCCAGTGGTGGATTGCAATAAAGAAAGTTAAGATGCCTTAACTATTAAGACGCCTTAACTAAGACATCATATATTATGTCTTGCAATAAACATTGTTGTGTCATAATAGCTTGTATCTTGAGACACATAAAACTTATAGGACACCTAAATTTGGTTAGGACACATGATGTGTCTTAGACTTAAGACAGTTATATTGCAATCCACCCCGGGACACCAAATGTTATAGCTTTAAGACCCGTGCAATCTTCCAGTCATGTCCGCAGCTTTTTGTAGGGGGAAAATGAAATTGCGCTTACCTTTATTGCGTGAAAATGCAGCCAGACATAGGGGCCTACATGCACGTAATTCCTCTTTGTAAATTAATAAAGTAAAATCCGAGAATCACTTGCTGGATACACCACTTTTCGGCGCACTAAGTACTTTGGGCAAGTTCAATTGTCGAGGAGACGCCCGATTCTCATTTTTACCCCCGAAAGTCGAAGAGCTTGCGTTCACCGATGACGTTCATTGGCAGACAGAGCGTCTCAAAAACCAAACGTCACGGTATGGTTAGAATTCATTATATCATCCCAGCGCACGTCATGATAGTCACTCTGACGTCATTTATATCCCGTGTCGCTATTGGTCCATTGTCGTTTTTGGTCAGTGCATAAAACAGCCGCGTGTAGTTCATACCTGTGTTTCCTGCTTTCATAAAATGGCAACGTTTCGGTTCCCATTTCCAAGTCAATACTTCATCGACTAACTCGATTTGCCCTGAGCAAAGAGACCGAAACTCGAGCTATCGTGGTCGCTTGTGTCCACGTAATGTATGCAGTAGGCTACTGCAACTTGTTGCGCACATCTTGGATGGATGCTGCTGTGATATTATTAGCTAACTATAAACTGTATGAACCATTTGCAATGGCGGCCATGACAGGGGGCAGTCACATTGTCACCGTGCGCCATGCACGAGTGGATCTATTGTCACATCATTAATACAAATGTGGACAAATGTCCATGAGTCAAAATAGGTCTCGGATTTGGCAAGCTGCGCAGCGCCCTCAACAGCAGAAAGTAGGAGACATTGAAAACATAAATTTGTAATTGAGATATATTCTTCCTTTATAACTTAGCACTGGAAAACGTATATAAACTGCAACAGTCAATACAAAAATATTTGCATAGTTAGTAATCGCGATTTTTTTTCTTTCGGGAATCACGACAGTTTACTGTTGGATGTACTTTAAATGAACACTATTTACATATTAAGATTAATCTCGATAGAAAGTAAAAGGAATGGTGTACAATTTTCTGCTTACTATTTATACATTACAGGTGGTCGAAGAGATGTAGCTTATTATTTCACAAAATATTTTGAAATAAATTACCAGTAATTTACCTCGAGACAATTAATGCAATTTATTTACATTTAGAACGAATATGTAAATTTTACATTTTACATCTTATAATTTACATCTTAAATCTATAAATTTACACCTTAAAACGTTAAAGTGACTTAACACACACGATTTAAAATACAAAACCAACCCACTGCTGGAAATTTAAAAACATTTCCAGGGACGCTGCTGCCATCGGTTTTAATGTAAAATTACAGGGTTTTTAATTTGTATATTTTGTTTACAGTGCACATACTTTGCTTTTTTTACATTTACAGACATTTTATTGCTATATATTCACTTAGAAACGTAAACGCTATGTAATTCATCATTGGTAATATTCAACACATTATGTAACTGTGTTATGATGACTATGAACATAAAATTCAATCGCAGATAAAAGAAAGAACATCTGAATTACTTAAAGAAAAAATAAGATTGGTCCTAAATAAGTCCTTGCGGAACACCACAGGTGTATACTATTTGAGTAGAGGATACGTGGTATCCATAAGATTGTTTTTCTCATTGAGGTAGCTTATGCTATTAATCAAAGATTCCGCTTTTGCGGATTGAACAGGACCGAGTGTTTTATACAAACTACCCCGTACCAGCATGATTGGGGTGGAGCTGAGGTGTGGTGGTGATGGGGTGTGGGTGGGTGTGGGTGGAAGGAGTGCGCGTCCAACACTGTTGGGTGCCCTTCAGTGTCTCTCTCATGCTCTGGATGAAATCCACGGGCTGGACGACGAGGACGACATTCTCCTTGGCCAGTCGAAGAAGCCTCATGACTTCATCGGAGCTGGCGAACAAATCCACGGCCTGGGCGTTGATCTCCGTAATGGCCCAGTTGCACATCCCGCCCGTTACGCCAGTTGTCTGGGGCCGCAGATCGCCGCGTCTGGAGGCTAGGCCATGAGGGTCAACGCTGATTATCTGGACAAGAAATGGTGTTTTTGTTGTTAATTGTATGTCAATTTTGTAACTGAGGCCTTTATGATATCAATAAATATTAACATATTGTATTTATTAAGCGCTTATTACGGAAGTTTGTAAACCTTAACTGGAATTTGTTTCATTACAAATCTATTAACTCTTTAATGGGTTATGGAACACAAGTGTCTTCCGCCTAGTAAACATCCAGATACATAGAGGTGGGTGGCACCATTGGCAATCGACAGCCAGAGATACTTGGGAATCCCCTTACTCTTCACAGAAGAATGCTCTGGGATCTTTAAGGTGTGTTACACGGCACAACTCCCATCCGAAGGATGGAGCAATAAAGTGTGACGTCAATTGCCAAAGTAACTGGTCTACAGTCTCTAAACATTCGCTGGTAATCTGAAACGTCCATTGCTAAAACGCAAGGAAACAGTTCACTGGTTTTAGTGTATAGACCCATTAACTTTGGCAACACACGACGGGTGACGTTTTCATTTTAGTACTCTTTTGTCTGATTCTTACCTCATTTCCTTCGAGATGAATGCCCAAGTCATCCCGCGATGAAGGCCGCTTGATCGTACACACACACCCGTGTGGTATCCGCTTCAACACAAACTGCACCTATGATGCATAGATTAAAAAAACATTTGTTACACGACTGTAATAAGATTACGCACAGTGGCGATTTGTTAGTTGAGTCATCGTCGTGTCTATAACTGAGTCAATTAGTTCGAGTCCAAGTCTAGGTCACCAGCCTCGAGTCTGAGTCCGAGTCCCAGGTCGCTTACATCGAATCCCATTCCGAGTCCCGAGAATATTTGCCTCAAGTCTGAGTCACAAGAAAAACCTGCGAGTCACCACAGTTGCGTACGAGTCACCACGGTCGAGTCCGAGTCAAAGTGATTTGTTGATGACCCGGGTCAAGTCGAGTCTGAATTGCAAAGATTAGGACTCGAGACGGACTCGATTACACGTCCTGGACTCGAGCTCCACAACACCTTACGTACAGTGGCGACCTTATAAGTTGATTGGATGCCTGGATGGCATGTGGCTCAGCCTGACAATGGACTTATAAGTGAACCCCCTGAATGAAGCTTCCGTCCGCCAAAGACCGCCATGTTACTCCAGGAAATACAATACCTTGCCTAGACTGTGGTATACTGCTTTTACCGAGTTCATGTGTTCAAGTGGAATGTAAGCAATCGTATGGACCGGGAAGCAGTCTTGGCAAACCTTGCCTTGCGAAGAGTAACATGGCCGACGAGTTGCTTCAATTATCGTACTGTACAGACCGTATCATAGCTGCCATCTTGGAGCAAGTTCGGGCGGGCGGGCGACTATAGTTAACTAGACTAACCATAGTCGATCTGGATGTCACCCGAACTCTGCGTGGTTTGACTAGCTTGTCTGACTAGAGGAACCAAGCCCCGGGGGTAGGTTCATCTCTAGTCAGTTGTAATCATGTCACTTTTCAAGATGGCGTAAAGGTAAACTTTCACTAAATTTATATCAGAATTAAAGATGAATTAATAACCAATTGTATGGTAGGTTTTGGTGAACGAGTTGAAACATGGGAGAAAAGGTTGCCAACAAATGCTTGTATTTTTTTGTAAACCGTTGTCGGCGGCCAGTGCAGAAGATTTTGGCCATGTTTAACTAGATTTGCCTGACGACGCGTTCGGGTGAAAATAAAATCGCTAATGGTCTTGTAGAGAAACTTGCTCTTGTAGAGCAGTTTCTTTGTTCCCTGAAGACAAGCGTTGTTGCACATTTTGTGCTTAAACATTGTTGACCAAATTCAATGTCAAAAGTTGCCACACAAGATGGCAGCTATTCGATACGGTCTATAGAGGTCAGGCGATGAAGCTGACATGAATCAAAATATCATGCCTAGAATGTCTGGTACCTTGTGGTCATCGGTAGTTCTCACAATGTCCATAGCAAAGGCAGCCGACGTGAGCGTCTGACTATTTATTTTGATCAGCTGGTCCCCGACTTTCAGAGCGCCTCTCAGTCGTGTCTCTCGCTGGTCCCATCCAATCACCCTGCATGGTGCAAATAGTTTTTACCACATTCAGTTATCAATTTCTAGCATGAAATACCATTTTGGACGGAAATAAATTCATGTGGTGTTTGTTTACCATTGCTATCAACACTTTGAGTAAGGTTTTTCTTGTCAACTCATAAAAAACAAAACTGGGTCATTGCAAATGATACAATGGGCCTTTAAATCACCAGGTCCCTTTGGCTGTCTCGGCTCACAATATTGGCGGAACAAATCTCATAAATTTCCGTGCAAATATTACGCCACTGAAAAAAATTAAAATTAAACTGTGACCAAAAAATCACACCTCACCCCATTCCTGTTAAGTTGAAATATCTGTTTCGTTTTAAGGTTAGAATGTCATTTTGTTTGCTCTTCGCTTTCATTTGGAATAAAAGGCTGAAATGCTCATCATATTATCGATTTGTTTCATTATTAAGCTCAGTATTTTTTTCATTTCCATCTAACATCCCTCTCCTGCCCCACTCTCAAAGGTGAGTTCAGATCCACGCCTGCACCCTAAACTCACCAAAGTCCGTCGTTCTCCTCCATGAGGGTGATTTTGTCTTTGTCCCCGACCAAGGAGCTTTTGTCGAACGTCTTTGTGATGCTCAATTGTTTCTGCTCTTCTTTCAGTTGTCTGGAAGACAAAATGAAACAGATGACTAAATTATAAATTAACATCTGGTGACACTCGACAAAATTGCCCACAACAGAATAATGGCAAGTTTTGTAAGATTGTAATGTAAAGAAAAACATAAAGTTGTGTCTTCTTTTATTGTATTGAATTATTGTATACGGACAACGTCGAATTACTTTTTCAAAATTATCTTAAAACTAACGTATTCTCGTGTTAAATGTAAAAATATAGACTATATGTGACATCAGGGTAATAGGGTCTAAACATTCGCTGGTAATCTGGAAGTCCCTTTGTAAAGCGCAGATAAATAGTTCACTGGTTTTAGTTTAGACCCAGTAACCTCGGCAACATACAAAGGGTGACGCTTCCACTTTAGTACTCTATAAAGGTTGGGTGTAACATGTATTAAAATAATTGTTAATTTTTATCTGTTTTAACAATATTTTTTTAACAGACAAAAAGACACAATTTCAGACACATTTCAAATTGACTTTTTCGAGGCGAAATCCCCACGGCCAGGTGCAAAAAAATGACTCACTGTGTTTTGTTTATTAGACGATCGCCCGTGCAAGACGGCACAGGAGGGGGCGCTTTTCGTTCTTTTCGTTCAATGTTAACCTTCGCTACTGGTTCAGTATTGTCCTCGATGCTTGAGCAAGCACTAGCCGTGCTTTCGCCTTCAACGATGTTGGGCAAAAACTCCATAGCGAGGTCGTTAGGGGAGTTCGGCGGGTTTAGGTTGTTCTGCGGCGGGTTTGTGGTCGCCGCATCAGGAGCGGGCACCGGCAGAGCACCGATGTGATCTTCGTAAATGGGCTCATCTTCGCTCTGAATATTGCTCAGTTCATGGAGATCGCTGTATATATTAGCATTTTGCCTGAGCTTTTCTGATGCCTGAGCTGCCTGGATCCGATGTTCGTCTTCCGAGCGTATGAAATGGATGTTTATGTAATCGTTGGAAACTGTAATATTGAAACATTTCAATTTAAATAGTTAGATGTTTATGGACGTGGTGAAGATATTTACTTTGATATTAAAACAGTCACGCTCCTATTATGCTAAAATTAACATGTAGGATTTGTTTTTTTCCATTTTCAAAAATAGGTCCAAAACGGACACAATGTTCTGAACATCATTGACACAATGGTGTTGACATAATGGCACAGACGGACACAATGGTACAAACGGACACAGTGGTACAAACGGACACAGTGGTACAAACGGACACAATGGTCCGAACATAATGGACACAATGGTCCGAACATAATGGCACAAACGGACACAATGGTACAAACGGACATAATGGCACAAACGCACACAATGGTCCGAACGTAATGGACACAATGGTGTTGACATAATGGTACAAACGGACACAATGGTACAAACGGACACAATGGTCCGAACATAATGGACACAATGGTCCGAACATAATGGCACAAACGGACACAATGGTACAAACGGACACAATGATGCGGACATAATGGTACAAACTGAGGCAATGGTTTTTCGAACACAATAGTGCCGACATAATTGGCCAAAACCATCTGTGGACACAATGGTAAAAAAAACCGGATTCGATATGTTTCTGTACAGTCGTACCTCTGTCGTCTTGTATCACCACGTGGTTCCGTACGCAGCACCTGGAAAATCGTATCTTGCTGACGCCATCATCGGCACAATCAGCGCTGGCGCTAGCACCATTGAGGACTTCTTTAAGCTGTTTTTGGAGAGCATCGAACATCCCCGGCGAAGACTGTACGATTCCTGGACTTGCCCGGCGACCTCGAGTAGTCACCGGCGGCCTCTTGGCGGTAGACTCGCTGTCACTTCTTACCCTCGCCGAGTCGACATCGTTGCCAACAGTCTCTGCTTGGTCCCCGGCAGGCGCGCCCTGCAGACGGAACAGGGACCGCATAATGGCTACATACCACTCATCGCGGTGCTGTTTCGTCTCGGCTCGAAGATGCAATATTTTCTTCCCGTACCTGATGCACAGGTAGGTGTCATCTTGATGTTTGTCCACCTCCAATTTGTTGACATCAACAAACTTGATAGTATCCTTCAAGGTGGTTTTCGTGTAATCCTTGTAAGTGGTGAACGCTGTGACGTGGTCTTGTTCTAAAACGCACCAGGCGCGTTTAGTCGTGCGTTTCTGCAAAGCATAAACAATACATGTTCAGTCAAACCTGCTATAGACGAAGCCCAAATTATACGAATTTGATACCGGTCTGCGCACTTCCGTTGCTTAAGAGCCTCTTTATCAAACCAGGAAGTGAACTAATGTACGCACGTGAATTTACAATCAGTCCTACATGCCACACAAAACAGCACACGTACACACTTAGTCAAAGTACAATACACTTGTAGCGCATGCGTACTGCCGACTTGACACGAAGAGCCTCGGTTTCAATGCGGAAGTGCGCAGAACGAGCTAATGTGAAATTCGTCTATTAAAGGAGCATGACCAGAGTTTCTGGAAAATAGTTTTCGATGTAACTTACCGATATTATCAAGTAACTCCCATACACACCTCCCATGTCCCAAAAACCCGAAAACATTCGCAATTTCCAGTACAAAAATGAACAAAACTATCGAGTCGGCTTTCAGCGGATAAACGTCGATACTGGAAAATTAGTTTACAAATAATCGGTGGATTTTCGACGATATCCTCGGAAATATGCGGCCTAGAAGCGCGGGAGTTTCAGTTTCGTGATCAAAAAAATATAACGGATGTTATGATATAAAAATCTCATGACCCATAAGGTAAGTCCCGGGGAGTTATGGGTAAAAAAAAGTGATCTGGTCACACTCCTTTAAGGCCAACATGGTAAAATGGCCACCTGTTTATAGTCATGGTCATTTTTTCCCCAGATTTGTTTGGTTTTCAGCCTGATTAAACCAGCTGCGATGAGCTGACCTCTAGATATCTCCGCGTCTCAAAAACAGCCCCAGAAGTGCGTGTTCTCAAGGAGTACTAGGCAAAGTGACACACCCTACTTCTGCTGCAGCCAGCCTCAACAAGAGGTATTCATATACACGTTAATGACCAAAGGATTTTTTACTATTCATTCTACTCTGACACCAAAAATTGTATACATGTGTCCGCCTATCCGCAAGAAGCTGACATAAAAAAAATTCCGACGGGCAAAACCCCTCCCTGGTTGCAAAACCCCTCCCTGGAAAAATTCCTGGATTCGCCCCTGATAATGGCCTTTAAACTTACAAGATGCCAAGTATTGGGTTGTTTCTCTGTCGTTAGGTAACCTTCTTTGAGAATCTTGCAGATTGGGGTTTCGCCTGACGGGGCTGCTGCCGTATTCATGATGCCAGATACCTAGAAAAAGAGAACATCTGATTCAGTGACTCAAACGCCCATTTTATCTGCAGTGACGCGCGATTTTACTTCACGAGTTGACAAGAAAAACCTTACTCAAAGTGTTGACAGCAACGTTAGCAAACACCACACGAGTTCATTTTTCAAGTTTCCCCCAAGATGGTACGTTTTATGTAAGAAATCAACAACTGAATAGGTGATATAAAAGGTGAATAGACCCTATATACATGCATCACTCATAGTTCTAAACATGACGTCAAAATCTAATCCTGTAAATTATCCTGTAATACGTCACCGCACGCACAATCGAAGGGAAAATCCCTAGGAAAACCTATGGCACCCGCGGCAGCACAAAGGCCTTTTTTTACCTTGTAAATAAACAGCCTTTGTGTTGGGGTACCAGTGTACATGGTGCACCTGGTCGTCCGCATGACGATGAATCACCTATACATTTATAGACTGCCGAAGTGAATACGTAATCTTTTTTTGGTTGCCTAAGCAATAGACTACTAAAGTGTGACGTCAGTTGCCATGGTAATTGGGTCTAAACATTCGCTGGTAATTTGAAACGTCCATTGGTATAGCGCAGGGAAACTGGTTTTAGTGTAGACCCAAAAACCATAGCAACACACAAAGGGTGACGTTTTCACTTTAGTAGTCTGATAGGTACTAAAAATCACCCAACCGTGTCCCTGTGCTTTTGCAATGGTACTTTTTCCGACGGCCATGATAGTTTAGAGCCATGGCAACAGACCGTTCGAATAGCCGCCATTTCGTGGGGCACTTTTGTTACTTAAACCGTTCAACAATGGAAAAAAAGATGAAGATCATTTGTTTGAACACGGTGCACATGAACGGAACGCACAATATTCTTTTCAAATTGGAGATTGCTTTGTTCGCTATTTTTCCATTGCACTACTTTTCAACAAACAATGTTTATGGGCTTCACTTCCTGCTTGACAGACATATTTGTGTTACTATGAGGAAATGAAATTGCTCAATGCTCTGTCATGTTTATCGCTGAAATTCGAAGAATTTAATTTTAAAAAAATACCTGTCAATACAAATCCCTCTCTGGAAGAGGGCATAAGCTCATTGCCCAATCCCACCCTTTGCGTGTTGCCATGGTTATTGTGTTTACACTAAAACTAGTGAACATTTTCCTGCTCTTGGACGGTTCAGATTACCAGCGAATGTTTAGACCCAATTACTATGACGTCACACTTTAGTAGTCTATTACTATTTGTTACTCATACTTCCTTCCGCCATCACGTGACACTGTAAATGTATTGGTCGTTTTGTGCACACCGCCATATTGTCCTACATGTAATAGATACTAAAGTGTTACGTCGGTTACCATGGTAATTGGGTCTAAACATTCGCTGGTAATCTGAAACGTCTATTGGTATAGCACGGAGAAACAGTTCACTGGTTTTAGTGTAGACCCCAAAACCATGGCAACACACAAAAGGTGACGTTTTCACTTAAGTAGTCTATAGACAGCCGAAGTGTGACGTGCGTTGCCATGGCAATTGGATCTAAACTATCATGGCCGTCGATAAAAGTACCATTGGAAAAGCACTGGGACACGGTTGAGTGATTTTTAGTTTAGATCCAATTTTAGTTTAGATCCAAAAGGTGACGTATTCACTTCGGCAGTCTATAGCGTACACTCCTGTGCAGTGGTTTTGTGCGGTTTTTCCGCGGTACCTAACCCGAACTGCTCAACTTCACATGAGATCATGCGAAGAGCTGTGTGACGTCACCCAATACCAGGCCTGAATAACACTTGCCGTGATTGGCCAGATTCTGTCACCTGACACAGTAAACATGTCACCTGACAGAATCTGGCCAATCACGGCAAGTGTTATTCAGGTCTGGTATTGGGTGACGTCAGCTCTTCGCGGGATCTCATGCGAAGTTGAGCAGTGGTTAGGTGCCGGAAAACCGCGCAAAACCACTGCGCATACCGATAGTTGTATATGAACTACGGATATTGCTCGAAATTATTTAATATTGACCAGGACAAAATGTTTTTTTTTACATGTATTGTCCGAAGATTAAAAATAAAAATAATAAAAATAAATATTTGGTGGTAGTTGAAAGCTGACTTCGTATTTTCTGATTCAATTAATGTTTCTAAGGTTCGGGAAGAAACGGGTCTCATTTTTTCTTACAAAATAACATGTGTTCTCTTAATCTTTTTGCTTGAGAACTAGGATCAAAATTTGGTACAATTATTTCGAAACCCAAGAAAGAGAGAAGTCTCCTGCTTGCCTGTTAAACATCTCCCGAAACGTTTGAAACGTTAGGTTTTTTTTCGTGATAAGGCAGTTATTTTATGTCACCGGGGGTCGATTCCATGAAGTCGTACGATAGTTCGTAACTCAAGATGCACGTTGTTCGAGGCGCACGTTACGATGGTTTACCCATCGCAACTGGGGTTACTACGAAGGATCATACTAGCGCTTTGTGAAATTGACCCCATTAAACTTTACAAAATTTAAAGTGGTGTACTCACTGTTCAAAACTTCTAGGAGGAGAGAGACGATAATGTGGAGTCAGATGTCTTGTCTAAGTACGCAACACAGTAGCGGTGATCGGCCCCGAACTATTTGCTCGCAAGTCCGACGCACTGTACAAGAATCGATGTTCACAGACCGCTTGCTCTACCAAAATGTGTGCACCCGTACCCGTGAGCTAATAGTTTTATAAACAAGGAAATGCAAAGCTGAAAAAAACTTTTCTGCAAAACTTGTTATGACGAGACGGACTTTGCGGGAATTCCCCGATGATGCAATACAATGCATGGAGTTTGTTTGTTTAAACTTTGAAGGGGTTTGTTTTGGCAGTGTCGTAACTACGGGGGTGCCCAATTTGAAATTCGATAATGGGTATTTTCACTATTTTACCACATTTTAGAGGAATAGTGCCCCCATGACAAATGCACCCTAGTTACGCCGCTGTGTTTTGGAGTTTGAGTTTTGAAGATATTCACTGTATGTATGTATACATTATTACATGTACGCTCAGGACAAGGTCGACTTAGAAAAACTGTTCTTATATATATGTTTTCTATTACCAACAATTTAATACAATATCCATGAAAACATCCCTAATAAATGTAACCATTGTTATTGGGCCTGCACTAAAACCAGTGAACGTTTTTCCTGCACTTTAGCAATGGACATGTAAGATTACCCGCGAATGTTTAGACCCAGTTGCCTTGGCATCTGACGTCACACTTTAGTAGTCTATTGTCTTACTTTACATGGCTTATGAGTGCTAATGGTTAAAACCTACAATGACAGACAGGACGTCGCGGGTTCGAATCCCGTTCGGGGACGCTTTAAAGCTTTTACCAAAATAACTGCATCCTCAATTCTACGAACACGGTGTTTTCTATAATTTGTTTTTCAGTTTCCCAACACAAACAGATATGTGTACAGGAAACACCCACATGCCAAGGTTAACATGGTTAAGGATCTGCACTAAAACCAGTGAACTATTTCCTGTGTTCTAGCAACGGTCGTTTCAGATTACCAGCGGAAGTTTAAACACAGTTGGCAATTTTAGCAGTCTAGCTATAGACCTTTTGCACCGGCAATAGATCCACAAAGTGCCTACCGTACCCGTGCATGACGCACGGTGAAAATATGACTGATCCCTTATACCTTTTGTCGTTTATTATTTAATAGTCAAAGTTGACCTCGCATGGTCATTAATTGAAAATTAAGAAGTAGGCCTAATTGTTCTCTTGAGACTTCTTCAGAGAAGAAGTGCTGTCGGCTTGTCTGTAAACATATTTTCTTAATATTGACCTTCTCATAATTGATGCTAGCTTGTTAGTTCCGTTATGATTAATAATTGACTTTTCATTGTTTATTTAGTTCGAGAATATTGTTTGTGTATGGCACTTGGAACAGGCGCGCGCGACGATGGGTGTACTTCCGTGTAGCCTACGTACGTGTTGCCACATGTGTTGCAACATTTATAAAAGTTCGAATAGTAGGGTCCAGAATGGAAGTCCCGTTCTCGATGTCTTTACCAGAAGTTTTGAAGGTGTTTTCTTATGGATTTGAGGGTGCAAAATACAATGAGAGGGGTCTGACCCATCGAAATATGTGGGGAACTCTCGCTAGAGGGCGTTTTTCAAAATGGCCGCCAAAATCACTTAAAATCACCATAACTTGGTCAGTGAAGCACCCAGCAGCACGATTCTGATGTCTACACCCATGTTTTTAGGGTCAAGGAATCCAATAGATCCACTTACAAGAGCCTAGGACCTACCATTCCAAGATGGCTGCCAACATTTCAAAATGGCCGCCAGTGAAAATTAGTTTTGCCTATATCTCGGGTGCAGACAGTACTAGAAGTATGATTCTGGTGTCTATACCCACTTTTACAGGGTCAAGAATTCCACTGGAATATCTCAGAACAGCACAGGACCTCAATATCCAAGATGGCTGCCAAAATTTTAAAAATGGCCACTACTAAAAATGCAGAATTTTGCCTATTTCTTGGTTCCAGAAGCTCATATAAGTATGAATAAAAGTTTTGATGTATTTTTAAACATATTCGAGGATGCTGAATAAAATGAGACGGGTCTGGGTTTAGGGAAAATGTAGGGAACTCTTATAAGGGGCCTAAGTAGGACCTACCAGTCCAAGATGGCTGCCAAAATTTCAAAATGGCCACCAGTGAAAGTCTGTATTGCGAATGATACTCAGCAACAATACCCAAACAAACTAATAGTTATCCTAATGTAATCAATACAATAATTGACAGTGTTACAGTAGTGCATACTGTGACGGCCCGTACGGAAGCTGTTACGGCCCGCCACATTGGTGGCAGCGGTGGGATTCACCAGTACTATGGATAACTGAAGCGGAGGACAACGGAATAGAGCAGAGGGAGCAAGTCGTACTTACACTGGGGAGACACCAGGTAAAATAGGCCGATTCTGGAGTGGAATTCCGGTACCGAGGGAGCGACTTCTTTCAAGCAGCTGCATGTGTGGAGTACAGCAACAAGTGGAGCAGCCAACGTGCTTCAATCAGTCAAGGAAGCAACCCAGCATCAGTTGTCTTCAATGACATATACAGTGAATCCCGGAGCGGCTCCAGGAGGATTGTCAAGATGGACAACTGATGGGGAAGGGTGGATGAAGCAACCATTGGCAAGCAGCACTACACATCTTGAGGGTGGATGGATAGGTGAGCTCGGGGAACCAGCCGGAGGATCGCCTATGCTAAATCCATTTAGCTCCTCTACTCCAGCGAGCAACGTGCAAATGGCAAGAGCCAAGGCAGAGGGGCACCCAGGCCACCTGTAACAATCGAGAAGATCGAAAACTGGTACCCGGAGGAAGCAGGAACAGTTAGAGAACATTTCATCATGAATGTTGGAGTTTCTGCTCCACCGGGAATCACTACCGCTAGTGGGGGCTTTCAAAGGCATAGTGACAATGGTTTTCAGCACCACGGCGGCAGGATTGCGAACATCCCCAGGGTATGCAGCGGCAGCCGGACAGTCTGCACGAGCGGCAAGCCTGAGCACGGCTTTAACTCAAGGCAGACCTTTCGAGATGGCACAATGGAGAGTTGGAAGCGAGCATGTGTCGACGTTAGATCAGGGGCGGATCCAGGAATGTGAATAAGGGGGCGGGGGGGGGGGCGGGGGGGGGGGGGGGGGGGGGGGCGCCAAAGGCCCGAACGCGAGGACCGCAGGCCCGAATCCCCCAGCGGGAGGTCTGGGGGGCCTCCCCATGAACATTTTGAAATCAAAGTGCTCCAGATGCGTTTTCCTGCAATTTGGAGACGAAATATTGATACACCAACCTTCATCATTTTATATGTTCATAAAATCTTTTTTTAGTCTGGCAAAAATAGGGGGGGGGGGGGCGCCCGGGATCCGCGCCTGTTAGATGAACGATCCAGCGCAAGGGCTCAAGTTTTACGACTAAGATGGAGTCGAGTCAACCACAGCTACCAAAGGTTTCCTCATCAACGAAAATGGGAGGACTGGCGCAAGGATTGACGGGAGCAACAATTGGAAGCAGGAACCCAGAGAGACCCAGGGCAGAACCAGAAGAGAAGACGGGTGAAGGGGATGAGAAGATCCAAAGAGCACAACGAAAGCCGAGCTTTATTCCGGACAGATTTTCAGTGGACCTTCCTTGGAGGGATTACAAGGCTTATTTTGAGGATTGTGCCGCCATCAACGCGCGGACTTCGGCAGAAAAGGCATTTTTCTTGGCAGCAAGCCTAAACGGGCAGGCCCAGCAGGTACTTGGAGATGGGGCACACGGCGAACAAGTGAGCTACGATGACCTTACTACAAGATTGGAAAAGAGATTTGGTCCCGGGGAACAGGCGCGAATTGGCGGGAATGGGATCCGTCGGACGACTCTTAACCTCTCCCCCGCTTTCCGACGTGGACGAATCCACAGGGGCGCTGTATTCACGAAGGAGGGTCATGAGGCACTTTCCCCCCGTCTGTGGATGTGGTCCTGCTGGCTCCACTTCTTGTTTGCAACACTCTCTTTGCTCCTCGGAGTTGTGGTTCGCATTGCTTTCTCTAGATCAATCATCATTCTATGTAATACGGCAAGTTGTTCCGACATAGCCTGCGTCTGCCGGTTGAATTCTCTCTTGAGACAGATTCCACGTCCCGGTGGACCCTTGGATTTCTGTCCTGGCGACCACCTTGGCCCTGCTGCCTCTGCCTCTCGAAGTTGATGAACGATTATGTCTCCAGAGCCGCCCGTATCGCTTTATCTAAGGACTTTTGGTGCGCTCTGAAGATACCCGCTCGCACTTCTGCATCTTGGATAGCATGCTTGAAATGCCCCTGGGCGAGTCTTTCCCTCAAACCTCTAGGGAGCTCTGGGTATGCCAATTCGATAAGCCGTCGGATGCTGTGTCCGAGAACTTGTAGACCTGCACTGACTCCCCTCGTCGTACTCCGCAGTTCCGATAGGAATCTCTCGGCCTGTTCCCCGGGACCAAATCTCCTTTCCAACCTTGTAGTAAGGTCGTCGTAGCTCACTTGTTCGCCGTGTGCCCCCATCTCCAAGTACCTGCTGGGCCTGCCCGTTTAGGCTTGCTGCCAAGAAAAATGCCTTTTCTGTCCACCTGTTGATGGCGACACAAGCCTCAAAATGAGCCTTGTAATCCCTCCAAGGAAGGTCCACTGAAAATCTGTCCGGAATAAAGCTTGGCTTTCGTTGTGATCTGTGGATCTTCTCATCCCCTCCACCCGTCTTCTCTTCTGGTTCTGCCCTGGGTCTCTCTGGGTTCCTGCTTCCAATTGTTGCTCCCGTCAATCCTTGCTCCAGTCCTCCCATTTTCGTTGATGAGGAAACCTTTGGTAGCTGTGGTTGACTCGACCCCCATCTTAGTCGTAAAAACTGGATCGTTCATCTAACGTTGACACATGCTCGCTTCCAACTCTCAATTGTGCCATCTCGAAAGGTCTGCCTTGAGTTCAAGCCGTGCTCAGGCTTGCCGCTCGTGCAGACTGTCTGGCTGCCGCTGCATACCCTGGGGATGTTCGCAATCCTGCCGCCGTGGTGCTGAAAACCATTGTCACTATGGGCCGTACCCTGGTTGCCTTGGAAAGCCCCTACTAGCGGTAGTGATTCCCGGTGGAGCAGAAACTCCAACATTCATGATGAAATGTTCTCTAACTGTTCCTGCTTCCTCCGGGTACCAGTTTTCGATCTTCTCGATTGTTACAGGTGGCCTGGGTGCCCCCTCTGCCTTGGCTCTTGCCATTTGCACGTTGCTCGCTGGAGTAGAGGAGCTAAATGTATTTAGCATAGGCGATCCTCCGGCTGGTTCCCCGAGCTCACCTATCCATCCACCCTCAATATGTGTAGTGCTGCTTGCCAATGGTTGCTTCATCCACCCTTCCCCATCAGTTGTCCATCTTGACAATCCTCCTGGAGCCGCTCCGGGATTCACTGTAGATGTCATTGGCGACAACTGATGCTGGGCTGCTTTTTTGACTGATTGCAGCACGTTGGCTGCTCACTTGTTGCTGTACTCCACACAGCCGCTTGAAAGAATTCGCTCCCTCGGTACCGGAATTCCACTCCAGAATCGGCCTCTTTCACCTGGTGTCTCCCCAGTGTAAGTACGACTTGCCCCCTCTGCTCTATTCCGTTGTCCTCCGCTTCAGTTATCCATAGTATTGGTGAATCCCACCGCTGCCACCAATGTGGCGGGCCGTACCAGCTTCCGTACGGGCCGTCACAGTATGCACCACTGTAACACTGTCAATTATTGTATTGATTACATTAGGATAACTATTAGTTTGTTTGGGTATTGTTGCTGAGTATCATTCGCAATACAGACTTTCACTGGTGGCCATTTTGAAATGTTGGCAGCCATCTTGGACTGGTAGGTCCTACCTAGGCCCCCTATAAGAGTTCCTTACATTTTCCCTAAACCCAGACCCGTCTCATTTAATTCAGCATCCTCGAATATGTTTAAAAATACATCAAAACTTTTATTCATACTTATATGAGCTTCTGGAACCAAGAAATAGGCAAAATTCTGCATTTTTAGTAGTGGCCATTTTTAAAATTTTGGCAGCCATCTTGGATATTAAGGTCCTGTGCTGTTCTGAGATATTCCAGTGGATTCCTTGACCCTGTAAAAGTGGGTATAGACACCAGAATCATACTTCTAGTACTGTCTGCACCCGAGATATAGGCAGAACTAATTTTCACTGGCGGCCATTTTGAAATGTTGGCAGCCATCTTGGAATGGTAGGTCCTACGCTCTTGTAAGTGGATCTATTGGATTCCTTGACCCTAAAAACATGGGTGTAGACATCAGAATCGTGCTGCTGGGTGCTTCACTGACCAAGTTATGGTGATTTTAAGTGATTTTGGCGGCCATTTTGAAAAACGCCCTCTAGCGAGAGTTCCCCACATATTTCGATGGGTCAGACCCCTCTCATTGTATTTTGCACCCTCAAATACATAAGAAAACACCTTCAAAACTTCTGGTAAAGACATCGAGAACGGGACTTCCATTCTGGACCCTACTAGAATGCTGTGACATACTTACTTGTGCGTGAGAATAATCTCATTTTCGATAATCTAAAACGTTTGCAGGGATTTCCAAAAGTGACTGAACAATCACTTTTTAAATAAAAGGCTTTGCCCCTCTCATCCCTCCCCCACCACTGCAACACCCATCCAATGTATGGAATAGACCATACGTACATGACTAGATGTTGACGTCATGTCTATTCCATACATTGGAGGGGTGCCAGTAGTGGCGGAGGGGAGGGGCACATTTTATTTCATTTAAACATGTTTTTCAGATTCTTCAAAAGGAGACACATTCAGAAGTTTCTCACGTACAATATTTGAATTTCTTCAAAATTTGTAGTACGTCGCAGCACACGGAACTACACCAGTGTCGTCGCCTGTTACAAGTGCCATACACAAACAAAATTATCGAACTAAATAATGAAAAAAAATCAATTAATAATAAAAATGGAACCGACAAGCATCAATATAGAAGGTCAAGATGGTGAAAATATTTTTTTACGGACAAGCCTACAGCACAGTCTCAAGAAAACAATCATTATAGTTCCCCTTAAATTTCAAGTAATGACCACGTAATGTCAACTTTGTCTACAGTGAAATTTGTATGTAGTCCAGTCCCAGTCACTCTCACAGTCACAGTCACAGTCAGTCTCACAGTCACAGTCACTCTCACAGTCACAGTCACAGTCACTCTCACAGTCACAGTCAGTCTCACAGTCACAGTTACTCTCACAGTCACAGTCAGTCTCACAGTCACAGTCACTTTCACAGTCACAGTCACAGTCACTCTCACAGTCACAGTCAGTCTCACAGTCACAGTCACAGTTACTCTCACAGTCACAGTCACAGTTGCTCTCAGTCACAGTCACAGTTGCTCTCACAGTCACAGTCACAGTTGCTCTCACAGTCACAGTCACAGTCACTCTCACAGTCACAGTCACAGTCACTCCCACAGTCACGGTCACAGTCACAGTTACTCCCACAGTCACAGTCACAGTCACTCTCACTCCTAGAGTCACAGTTACAGTCACAGTCACAGTCAGTCTTACAGTCACTTTCTGGTAACAGTCACAGTTACTCTCACAGTCACCCTTACGGTCACAGTCACTCTTACGGTAACAGTCACTCTCCCCTGGCGTGCCACTTACAAAAGTCCTCCTATACTGGTGCACCCGTGACTTACAAAGGTTTTCCTTCTAGTATTTTTAAATATTGGACATGCATGCGCATTAGTTTCAATGGGGCCTGATTTTCATGTGGTGCACCAACAAATATTCTAAAGGCAAGTGCATTCATTACGACCTACATTTTGGCGGAAAATCCCCAAGTTACTCAATAAACGTATACTGATTCAGAGACACTATCGTCATCATCATGCCGACGACCCTGGTACCCCAACACAAAGGCTTTTTATTTACCAGGTCAAAAAAAGGCCTTTGTACTGCCGTGGGTGCCATAGGGTTCCCCCTTCGGTTTTGCGTGCGGTGACGTATTGGGGTAATATTTGGGACTATATTGTGAGGTCATGTTTAGAAACTACGAATCCCGTATATTATCCTAAGGGTGCACCCAAGTAAATAGGCAGAGATCCGTGCGCCGAGCTCATGAATATTTTGTATGCCCTCAAATCCTTCTTTATTATAGAGAGAGTTGCGAGCTGAACGAGTGTGGTCTTGTGTAAAATATGGCCGTCGTCGCGATGTGGGGTATTTTTTTCTTCCAACTATAAACATTTCAGACACTGTAACTCCTAAAAGTGGCCCTATATTGCCCAGTAGCGTATGTGCCTTTGTTCCAAAATGGATGCTGGTCTCATTAGAAATGTTCATTGTTGCAGGGGTAGTTTTGTTTCAAGTGGAAATTAGGGAATAAAAGTGACGAATTACCCCCATAAAATTGAACAGAATTGAAAAGATGAGACTTCAAGGAGTATTTTTTTTGTTGAGAAGCTGAGAGAGTTGTGAGTATTGTGAAAATTGGGCATTTAGCATTGGTTCCTATGGGAGCTCTATTTACTTGCTGGCAACCAGAAATCTGTGGTGCAACCCTAAACGTCACCGGACGCAAACACGTACACGTAGGGGAAAACCCTCTGGCACCCGGCACGTATTTACTCAGGGAACGGGCAAATAAACAAACTTTGTGTTAAAGGGCCTTATTTAGGATTTTTATCAATGAAATATATGCTTTAAAACCACTCTACTCAGTTAAAGTCATAAAAATCCTATTTGGAGCTTGCTTTGGGGGTTAAAACAAAGGTTTTTAGTTTTTATGCTAATGCGAATATGCATATTCATGACCAAGGTCACGATGTCACAAGAGGCAAACACAAGAAAATCACATTCAACTGTGCACAAAAGATTCCACTTTTTTCTCAATTTTCCTGAAACTTTTGTAATCCATGGCTGTTTGAGTTTGTTTTACATGTTGCCTGCTGTAAGCCATGACAAAACTGGGGGGTAGAAACTGCAGCAATTTGCCACAAGTCCAATTTGAAGTCTTATGTTTTTTCTTAACTTTCCCTTCTGTCTTCCTTATGTGATGCATTTAAAACAGCGCCCTCTGCGATTTATTGCAATGAAATCTTCAAAGTTGGAAAAGGCCACCTTTTATTGATTTTTACATCCAAACGAACAATAGTATGTCTTGCTGAACAAGTAATCCGTCACTATGAAGCAAAGCTTAGGCACAAAGTTGTTTAGCAGTGTCACAGCCCTTTAAGTTCGGGCACCAGTACAGTGTGTTGTTACGGCGGTCACAGGAACTAGAGTGATTCGAGACCACCAGTTGGCTTCATAGCTCAATTGGTAGGGCGTCTGTCCACTTTTGTATCAAATAACAACACTGGTGTTATGGCCAAGCGGTCTAGTGCGTCGAACTTAAAGAGGAAGAATCCCCCTTGACGAAAATCCAGCATTTAGGCTTTTTTCGATAGTCCAAACATCCCTCTTGCCGACGTGGATTTTTATTATTTTTTAATTGTCGGTTTTAAGTGGATAAATTGCAAGCAAAAGTGCGCTTTTCGAAAATGAGATTTTCGCGATTTCTGAAACGCTCATTAGGTATTCATTATATGCGCGTTGTGACCCCGTGACGCAATCCTGAGAAAGAGAAGTCAACACGATAGTTAGCTTCATACGTTTACACGCAAACAACTTGGAAAACCGTCTCTTTTAGATGGTGTTTTTTGAAGAATTTTGTTGTTCCAAAAAGCCAGAGATATGCCCAGTAGCTGCGTGGTTGCATGTTTTACCAGACACTATGAAAAAAAAGAGCAGAAAGATTTTCTTTTCTATTACCAAGAGAGAGAAAAATGAGTCGCTCATTCTATAACTTGTACGGCCGATGTCCAAACACGGAATCTACGCCCGCAGTGGACCGTACACAGACCGCTGTAAATGCCGTTCGTTCCGTGACAAAACCACCCGTCGCACTGCACCAGTATTTACTTCAAAAGAGCTTTACTGTGAGCCACAATTTCATCATTTTTTTTCACAAAACAGGTAATAGTAGATTGCTGTCATATTATGAAGTGTTTTTCACGTTTGTATTTTGAATTACAAGGACAAAATAGGCATGATAAACATTCACTTCGTGTATTTTCCATTCAACACTGCACAGACCGTTTTGTATGTTTCTCAGGATGACGTCAAAACCCTGTTGATAAACAAGCCGAGTGACCTCGAGCGTTTCAGAATTTGGGTGAAGAGGGTCGGAACTGCTTTACGTTTTAAGCAAAAGTCTGTCGCTTTTTTGTGAAAAACAAGTTGTGATGGTGTTGTAGACACATACACCTCCATGATAAACAGAAAAACTTAAAAAATGTGGAAGGGGGGATTCTAGCTGTTTAATTGTTCCTGTGCTAGTAAAGAATGTAGGTTCGATTCCTGGCACCTGTGCTCTCGACCACACTTGCTCCCATTCCTGTAATTGGCGGTCCCTCCGCTGTTGGATGTGGTATGTAAATAAAAGTGCATACATTATTG
Source organism: Henricia sp. BOLD:AAB3569 (assembly GCA_037783545.1). Lineage (NCBI taxonomy): Eukaryota > Metazoa > Echinodermata > Asteroidea > Spinulosida > Echinasteridae > Henricia > Henricia sp. BOLD:AAB3569. The sequence goes on along the minus strand of JBBELK010000009.1, from coordinate 3,230,793 downwards.
GCTGAAACCTGTAAGTGGACAGAAAAAGAAAACCCAAAACAGGTGACAAAGTTTCGTACATGGCGCGCCAGTAGGTGGCGCACCAGTACAAGGCTTGGCCTTGTTAAAGGTCAAAATGTATTTTTTGTAACGCTTTCCCACCAGAAGACAACTATCAAAAAGCACCGTATTTGAATGGGTAACAAAACAATGAAAAATGATATGATCTGAAAATCTCAACATTCATGGGAAAATGGGTGCTCAAACGTGTGACCTGGATACGCCCCTTTAAAACCTTGCTCTCCAAGATCCAATAACGACGCCACCTGTTGGTCGAGTCGTAACTCAACGCTTGGTGGCGCTACACTTGTCATGCAAATCGGAAAAGTTTTCGCAGGTAAACGGTAAATTGACAATAATTCAAGGTGTGAATGTATAAACACCAGCGTGAACCAGGGAAAAACAAGGAAGTTTACTGCAGGACTAAAATTAAACGTAAACCGGACCTAAATTTATTCCAAGCTGTGCGTCGTGCATGTAATTTTTAATAATATGATTGTCGAACTATATTTGATTTTGTTTACTCTTATTTGGTGAAAGTTTGGGATGTGTCTATGTGTTCCAACTTTTTCATTTGACAGTCCGGTCTGACGGTGCACCTGTCGTCCTGTGTACGTCGAGTTGTCCACAACTGTAGGTCGCACGTTGGTTGTGGGACAACGCTGCCGCTTCACTTCCCGACTCGTGCCAACTCGACCGGTAAGCCAGCTCGGTTATTTGCCTAATAACTCTTCTTCTTTAGTACTGTGCATAACCTCCAATTTTATTTGGACAGAACTAAAGGTACAAAATTGTGACTCAGAGAGTGGGTGAGGTCACAATTCTGTGTGTATATTAATACGTCTTAGTGTATTATACTAGTGTTAACATATCTGTTACAGATCTGTAGACTGTTATTAGTGTTAATAGAACAAACACCGTGTTAACAGGAGTAAGGTCGCAATTCTCTGTGTTGGTGTAACAGATCTGTTGACTCGGCGTCTTGGGAAATGTCAAGGCGGTAGGGTTCTGCACGACTTTCAACACTAACACTATGGTAGCATAGAATTGTGACTTCCAGTCCGTGTTACAAGAGCTTAACCACTTTAGAAGTGATTGGAATTTGCAGAATCTTCTCGGAGCTAAAAAATAAGTCTCAATTGTGGGTAGAATGCACATCAAACACATTTGAGTCTTTCCACGGTAAAGGGGTAATTTTGGCAACACAGACCATATTTTCCAGAAAATACCTCTGTAATAGACTGTCTGGTCTCAAAATAAAAGAAATAAGTTTCAGTTGTTCTGAAGAGATAACTAAAGGGTTACAAATAGTGTTACAACATGCCTTTCTAAAAAACCTGTGTACAAATTTCCAATATAGGCTCTTAAACCGGGACGGCCTAAAATGTAACATAAGTGTCTGTCCGTCATAACCCTGTCGAATAACCCTTGACAGATTTTTACGTTCAGGTACCAAATGAAAGCTGATAACTTTTTCTATTCTAGAAAAATAACAATTTACAGTAGCTTAAAAAAAATATTTTGATGCTCAAATTGGCCTAAAATCGGACATTGCAACTTTAATATGTCTTTCTCATTTTTTACTCAGGTGCTTGTGTGCGTAATACAGGCTGTTGACTTCCTTAAGCCACAACATGTCTAAGAAGTCAGCTACATATGATGAAGCCTTGTACTGGACGGTTATAGACGTCGGGGATTGGCTGCAACAGGTGATTGTTAATGGCACTTTCGTAGGTCTGACGTAAATGTCGGCATAGTCGCCAGGTCCATCAATAGGGTGGTGAGGTCACAGACCTGGCGACTATAGACCTGTCCGCATTGGACTTTTTGGGGAAAAACTTACCGAGACAATGGGTACTTTTCCCATTTTAAGTCCAATGCGGACAGCCTATGACGTTTTCCTCTCAGTAACTTTTCCTGAGTCCAGCAGTTACTTTTCCTGGCCAGGAAAATTTACCAGGGAACTTTTTCCGAGACGAAAAGTCCAATGCGGACACAGCAAGTCGGTAAAAGCGCTCTGGAAGCATACGTCCGGGCCGTGAAGGTCAAACTGCCAAGGGACACTGCGCATGCTCGCCCATGGTCTCGGTAAAATTTCACTGTGTCAAAAAGTATAAATGCAGACAGCAGTAAAATTTAGCCCTTTCTTAATTTTACCATCGTCTTGGTAAAACCTCCCCAAAAACAAGTCCAATACGGACACAGCTTATGACAACATTTACGTTAGAGCCTCTTTTGGTGTTTTGAGATATTTTTGTAGAAATCCTTTTATCTTCTCTTAAAATAGAACTCTTGATGTTTGACATCTGGGGCCTCTATGACCACCAGGCATCAATGAGCCCGCTTTGCAGCAATATGACCCATGGAAGGCCATCGACCATGGCCAAGTGGTTTGGGTCATTGGCTTGCAACACTTGGGTGAAAACTTGGGGTTGCGGGCTCGATACCCAGCCGTGGTACCTGTGCCCTTGAGCAAGGCTCTACCGTATGACACAGTTGCTTCATCCTTCGGAAGGGATGTAAAGCCGTTGGTCCAGTGTGTTGTGTAACACCACTTAAAGATCCCAGAGGACTCTTTCGTGAAGAGTAAGCCAGGGGATTACCAGGTGTCTCTGGCCGTCGGCTGCCAATGGCACCACCCACCTATGTATCCCGATGTTTAGGTGGAAGACACTGACGGACACCCAGGACTTTCTTTGTTATGACATTTAAACCATGTAAAAATGTTAGTTTAATGATAAAAATGCAAAATTAAAAGCGGAAAATGTCATGATTTTGCTTACATGTAGGATAAATTAAGGTTTTGAGAGTTGTCCCATAGGTTAGAGGTCCCAGTGCGAGTCCGTGCATCGTAATCTTGCCAAACCCTTTAAAAATGTCACAGAAGAATTCTTGTGTAGGGAATCATTACCCTAGACCTGGGTATTTTCACGGTAAAGGGGGTATTTTGGCAACACAGACCATATTTTCAAGGAAATACCTTTGTCTTGTCTCAAAATCAAAGAAATAAGATTAAGTTGTTCTCAAGAGATGACTTAGGCCCAAAAAGGGTTACAATTAGTGTGACAACATGCCTTTCTAAAAACCCTGTGTAGAAATGTTCAATATACGCTCGTAACCGGGACGGACACTTGTGTTACATTTTAGGCCGTCCTAGTTACGAGCGTATATTGGAAATTTGTACACAGGGTTTTTAGAAAGGCATGTTGTCACACTATTTGTAACTCTTTTTGGGCCTCTGAAACTTATTTCTTTTATTTTGAGACCAGACAAAATTATTTTATGGAAAATATGGTCTGTGTTGCCAAAATGCCCACTTTACCATGGAAAGACTCACCTGTGACATACCATTTTACACGTTACGGCTGTCGGCTGGCATGCACAAAATGCCCCACCCATACAGGTAACTTGTGCAGGAAGGGGACTAATTAGAGAAACAGGTGATGTTAAATATTGTGAAAAATATTCCGGTATCGTTCACTGTATTTAACAAATATGTTCTTATCAAGAAATTACATTTTCATATCGAGAAATGACAATTGCATTTTTTGGTGGGTGGGGGGTGAGTATATAAAGGGGCCGATAGATTCTGTCACATTTTTGCTTTGTTGGTGTCTCTAAACTCCATACTGTACTGATATCGTTTACATGAATACTCTAAACTTGGGATGAGAAAAATTGTAAAAGCCTGATCGGGATTCGTACCCGAGACCTCTGAGTCGCCTGGCAGAGGCTCTACCAGCTAAGCTATGAGGCACACTGGTATAGACCTTTATCATGGTGCGGCCATCTTCTCTTTTCCCCTATTAAAATGAACGCAACCAAAGCAAGGCTAGCAGAAAAAACAGTTTGGCCCCATGTTGAAAATGTTCATTGTGTGCATCACAATGACATGCGCGCAGCGTGATCAAGAAAATTTTCATCACATTAAAAAAGTGCCACTGGGTAGACTTGTTCCTTGAGGCCATTTCCCTTGTCAAAATAACAATTTGCGTTTCCAGGCAACCCTTCGTACGTCATCGTTAAATGATTTGCTTCCGTTATCAATTAAGCCGCGCTGTAGAAGACCATCACCCCCAATTACCTCCCCCGGGTCTCTCGAGTTATTTCTGTCACAATGACTTCCAACTTTAGCCCAGGGTGGCCTTCATTTAGTGTGGTTACCCGGCCGGTTTTTCGCACATGCAAGTGCACGTGAGGACGGGAAAACAGCGGGGTACTCCGTACCAGCCGGGTTGCATAGTTAATGTGAGTCATTCGTACAGTTGTCGCGGTTGATTCGCCACTCCGCTGGTCAGAGAAATCACAGGTACATTTGCCGTAAACCGTGCCAGTGTGTCAGCGAAAATTGAACAGGCTGTCTCGTGTACATTTACAATGTATACTGTGTACCCTTCATGTACAGTACTTGTAAGAACCTGCTTGTGCTGGTACATGCAGGTGCATGTACAAGAAAAGTGACAACCCCTGTTCAGACCTAGATCAACATCTGTGTGGCTGAATCTACGTATGGTCGCCTAAAGGATTTGCTGCGGAGGATTTACGTTAATTCTGGGCTTTACGTGACTTTCCTGCACTTTCAAACCCTGTGGATTTACACTACATGTGTACTTTTTATGGACGCCTTTGAAGCAAAAATAAGTGGCTTCTTCATCAGGTACATGCGCAGCGACTTGCCACAAGGTTTTTCCATCGTACATGTAGTTTCAGACGAAGCCTCTACAAGTAACAAGACGCATTCTTCATTTTTCGTAGTCAAGTCGACAGTACAAGTGCTTGTGTGTACTTTCAGGCAGCCTCATGCCTTGCAGCAAAAAGTTCCATGTAATTCAGCATGTATGCTTCATCCACTGTATTAATTGCTGTGATTCCACAACAGTCTTCGACTTTTGAATACACGTTCTGACATAAATGTTCTGTACACAATGTAATCTCCAGACTGCCCACTGTATTATCTCAGTGTGACATATATACATGTACGGTACGTGTATCCTAGCCTGAATGCCTCTGGCCGTCACACATGACAGCCAGAGTAGTTAACCGCCCCCAGCGGCCGGACTTTTTGTAGCGAATTTACTACATACTTTGAGCAAGATTTTCCTCTCACCCAGGACAGAGATTTCCAAAGTTAGGGTACATTGTACCTACACATAGAGGAACTCGTACCTTTTTCCCAAAACACGTTCCCTTATTCATCTTCATCCATCTGGCCAAGAGCTAGGCGACGATCATTCTGCAAATTCCAGAAATATCATTCCTCCATTTCCGTTTCAAAAAACATGGCAGGGGCCTCTGGGCGTGTTATAATGCATTGGGCGGGTAGAGCCCTCAATGCTATGCGCCCCAAAAAGTCCGGCCGCTGGGGGCAGTTAACCACTCTGGCCGTCATGTGTGACAGCCAGAGGCATTCGGGCTATAATAGATGTGTATCCACACTTGTATGTCATTGCATACTGTACAGTATTGGGTAAATGTATGTTGGGTATAGACCAATGAGGTACATGTAACTAAGGTCTCCTTCCCTGAATATCCGCCATACATTGTAGCTGAACGAAAAGTGCTCATCCATGTGCACGTGACGCGTACACATACAGTCTTGTACCCACCTCCCACAGCGGACGTCCCATATTGTTCCTCTTTTGTTTGGACTTAGTTTTTTTGTCGACTGCTCTAATTTGTATTGTACACGATTCCAAATTGCAGACCTCATTAAATGGGGGGGGGGGGGGGGGGTGGGGGGAGTGGTGGTGGGGGGAGTGGTGGTGGGGGGAGTGGTGGTGGGGGGAGTGGTGGTGGGGGGAGTGGTGGTGGGGGGAGTGGTGTGCGGAGTTACTGAGAGGAAAACTTCTTAGGCTGTCCGCACTGGATTAAAAATGGGAAAAGTACCAATCGTCTCGGTAAGTTTTCCCAAAAAAGTCCAATGCAGACAGGCCTAAAGACGCGCAACTTGTTCGAAGTGATAAAATGCTCATGGATTAATTGGTGTATATGCATGGAACAAGTGGTTATGAATTCATGCTTATAACATAAATATACAGTTCAAAAACCACGGCCTACAATCCTGGCCAAAATTGTTGGGCCCGCTCCCCCACTCAATGTTGTCAGCCCGCGCTGGAGCACAGACCGTACAAAAACCAAACAACATTGAGCCCCGCTCAATGCCGGGGGGCCCAGCGAGTTTTGGTAAGGATTGTAGGCTCGAAGTGGCATTTGGGCGAAGTGGTCCAGGGTGAAGTGGTTTTGCAGCAAAGTGACCGACATCGTTTGAAAAAAAAAATTTTCGTCTCATGAGACAATCATTAATTGTTTTACGTCTCGCGAGACGAAAAATAATTGTTTTGCTCATTTCTCAAAAAGTATAGCACTTCAGACAAAACCATTTCAGTGGAATTTTTTTACCGTCGTCATGTTTATATTATGTAAGTTATGTGTAAATCTGTGAACATTTTCTAATTTTCGAGATACCAATCATGTGTTCTACCTTTAATACATTTGGTTTCTGTTTTGCTCACAGGTCGGTTTTTATGAGTTTATCGAACCGCTGCAGAAGTATAACATCGATGGCAAAGAGCTACTTGTAAGTACTTCCTGAAATAACAATACATTAAGAAAAATATAATGCGTTTATCATCCAATTCATACATTATATAGGTAATGTAATATCGCTTTTAGTTTCATGTCTCCATTTTTCTAAACTTTATCATTCTGCCTGCCAACACAGAACTGTAAATTACAGGGGTGTAAAATCTCTGATTTTTAGCGGATTTCCGCTTTTTTGTTGTGCGCTTCATATTGTATTTTCCCCTTTTTTGCCCTTCCAACGGGGCCATATTTTATTTGCCTAGCATAAAAAGAGCGCCCTGACTCGATTGTTTCGAACTCGGTACACTTGCTAGGCGCGGCATTATGTGGCATGCACGCCGCGCCGACTGAACTGATCAAGACTGCACGCACTGGCAACTGATACGCCGAACCTAGCGTGTGCACCGAGTTTGTGACAATCAAGTCAGTATTTTGCTCGTAGACACCAATATAATCGCAAAACAGATATACAGTAGGTTGAATCTGTATCTGAGCTCTATTACCAGGTTACACAAATTTGCCATGTTTACGAGTTTGAAGCGGCAGAGAGTTTAGCTCTCCTGCAAAATCCCATTTGTTTGTACACTTAGCGCTCATGTGTGGTATTCTAGAATTTCGTCCCATCATACACTGCGTGCAGGGAATTTTTAGGGAAACCGTAAAAGCACGTATATTTGGGGTCCAAGTTTTTGCGTCACCTGTCGCATCAAATAATACGATTTTGTAAATGCAGGGATTACGCATGTATTCTTTAATGCCTTCTATCTCCAAGTAATTTGTACAGTTGAAGTCAGAAGTATAAATACATGTACACCACTACCATCATCACCCAAAATGGTATACAGGACTACCCGAACCATTGCAAGGTGTACAAGCTATGTTTTAAGTACTGCATGCCCGTGAGGATCGAATTCCACAAAATCAAGAATTTAGTAAAGACTGTTACAAAAATGGTGTAAGCACACCGGTTTTAACACTTGGTTGCATACAGAACTTGTTTTATACTTCTGACTTCAACTGTACATGTAGTTGTGGGCTACTAAAATGATGGAACTGTTTACATTTTCAAAGTCACTTGTAGTTTCGGAAAAGAACAAAAGTGAAAATAGTTTGAGCATAATTCACAACTGAAAATAACGTACAATAAGGAACAATTTTCTTCTTCTTTCGTATGATCCCCTATAAAAGAAACAATGAAATGAATATATAATTTATATGATGCCGTGCCAATCAACCATTCGCTGCCGTGTGCGTGCAAAGCGATGTGCAGAAAGGATAATTAGAAATGCGGGACTGTCACATCGTTGTGTAGAACAATAACATTCATCACATCAAATTTAGAAGTTGCATATCGAGTACACTTCCTGGACATTGTGTTATTTTTGTGTGTCACAAACTGTACGGTACTTGGAATCCAAACGACATCTACCCGGGATAGTCAACTATAGTATACACCACATCCTGCGTAAAGGCATGTATTCTGAATAAGTTGTCTTTTTGATATTCTAGACCTTTCCTATTTTGTTATCCCCTCGGGGGAACCAATTGTTTCAGGAGTTGTCCGAGAGTAGACTACGGAAACTCTACCCTAATATGCCAACAGGAAAGAGTGATCCAGCCTTGTAAGTACAAACGCTTGTAGTCATTTAACAGTTTAATCCGTTTGTGGTATAGCGCCATAGACATTTTGTTTTGAGTGGATGTTGATGAGTCAGGCTAGTATTAGTAATTACTGTTTTGAGAAATGAGAGTGTTGACATGCACGTACATGTACTTTCAAAATTTACATGCAAACTGTAGTTTTCCCGCTGTTGGAATTTAGCCTTTTCAGCTAACACTCTGTAGTTTTGAAGTTGTGAAACAACAGAAATGCCGCTATCGGTCACGCAAGGCTTGAGAAATGTGTACTTCGGGCCGAAAAGTCACTGCTAGTGGCTCGCTGTATTGAGCTCGTGCCAATGACGTCATTTTGGGAGTAAAACAATGCCGCGTCGTTGTGGAAGCAATGTGCGTGCGCGTTGTGTGTGTCCATAGCGCGCGTAACGCGCTATGATGAGGCTCCCATTGGTGGACTAAACCGCGTTGCGCCCACCAGAGAGAGACACAACGCGCACGCACATCGCTTCCACAATGACTCAGCATTATTTGACTCCCAAAATGGCATATTCGCACGTGTTCGAAAGGGGTCAATACATAAATGAAATTGGCCTTTAAGTACATCACAGACCTTAATTGAAAAAAATAATAATTTGCCAAAATGTTAAAGGAGAATTATACTCAAGAATTACCTCGTGCTCAATAAGTGCCATTCATATTAATTGTTTTAATGCAAAAAACAAGAAGTATTACCCACTGAAAAGCAGATACGAACTTCACAATTTTAGCTATGCGTCACACGCTATGGGTGTTGTCCAAATACTGGGCAAGGAATACCGTCTTTATGTACAAGTCCTGGAAATACACAAAAAAGGAGCACATAATTTAGTGAAACGTAGAGGAACAACAGAATTCAAACTGGAATTGTGGCATTATATGCTGCACTGTACTTTCCACCCATTTTTTCAATCTCATTGTTAAAAACAGACATGTTCTAACTTGTAAAAAGAACAACCAGTATTTTGTTTTGTTTTTAATCAAAAAAATCAAGAAAACTGGCACCTTTTTTGCATACGTACATGTACTGTACATGTAGGAGAGGTGTATTCCAGTGCTTGCCTAATACCAAATTACAAGTACGGAAATTCAAAATTAGCATAAAAACAATAACATGTAAATTACACCCCAAAAAACAGCTCCGAGATTGTTTTGATTGCAACTAAGAGGACAAATTAGGGACATCTACCCAAACACATGCATGGATTTCAGTAATTAAATGCCTTAGTGCCTGGATGTGAACATTAAATTGCCATTCTCAGTACGTTTCCTGCAGTGACAAAGATACTTCCTGGTATGATAAGGTCTCTTTCTGCAACTATAGTATTGCACATTGCACATACATGTACACTGTATTTCCCGAAGTGGAAAACATGGCAACATTTCTGTGAATTGTTTTGTTTTCATTTGGTGCATTGAGGTATACTGGAGAATCCTTGAATAATTACATCAGAGCTGGGTCATTCTATAAATTTGGGGTCCACTTTTTTCTGTCCCCGTTACATCTGACATCTTGTAAAATGTTGTATTTTGTAAATTCAGGACATATTCTTTAAATGCCTTCTATTTCAAAGAGTGATTACATAAAATACAATTCATAAAAATATGGTTTGAAGGCATTTTTAATGATACTTGTATGGCAAATAGCAGTATGTCAGGTGTAACGGGGACAGAAAAATGTCACACGTTGGACCCCAAATTTATAGAATGACCCAGCTACCTTGTGATCAATTTCGTGTTGTGCCAGAAATGAACAATTTTTGTTCCCTGAAATGAAGTCAACTGTGGCATGCACTTTGATGACTTGCATAATTAAAGGCACAGGCTCGTCAGCAATGCGCTCGCGCGCCAAATACATGCCACGAAATACGCAGCTCCATGCCTTTGCTATGGAACTACGTATTTCGTGGCACAAATTTGGCGCACACGCATTGCTGACAAGCCTATGCCTTAAACTTTAGGATTCCCGGAATACGGAAAGAAAACACACGTTTAACTTTCCTGGGAGTTCTTCAAGTTACCCACGATCAGTGTCAGACACCTGATGACAGGAAATATGAGCTTTTCAAAGAGCTTAACATGCTAAAAATAGACCTGAGCCCACCCTGTAGCACCAATTAAAAATCCATCAGCCTCCATGAACATACACTGAAATCTGAATACATGGTGAATCACTAGTAATATGTGCATTGGTGTCCCGGGGAGATATCATTTGTGAAGGCATGTTAATTGTGATTCCAGACTTTTCGTTGGTAGTGATTTGTTCATTAAAGTGTGTAACCTTGCTTTTTGATAGTCTTTCTCAGGCATAGAGCCTTTAGGTGATCGATAATATTTTCCTATAAATGGTTTTATGCTCTGTCATAAGGGGCACTTTGGCTCATTTTGACTGTCATCGAATTGCGTGAAGCACAGTAGGCCCTGTTCATAGCCAGCCAGCAGAGCTGCACTTTTACACTGTCGATTCTCCCAAATTACATCACATTCAGGGAAGATTCCCCGTCTAGGCATTGCTTAGGGGCCATATAAAGTTTTCAGCATTTTTAGACCCCCTCCCTATTCCAAAATAACCAACATTTTTCTGGCTGTGCCATGAAATGTCAATTTTACAGTGCATGTTAAGTTCTCCGTGGCCTTTGACCCCCTCCCCCTTCCTACTCTTAGTAGAACTGCAAAAATGTTGACAACTCTACACAGTCCCAAATGCATTCGCACAAGACAGTCGACCAACACCAACAACAAAATGTATCAGGTTTATGAACCGTTTCACTTTTCGTATTCAACATACGTGATTTTTTTGCCCAAAAGTCAGACTGCCCTACAATGAAAATCACAAGTTTCAACAAGAAAAGTTTACTTCTTTCTGCAACGAATAAAGCAAATGGCTCTGTGTTCCAGAAATCGCTTTATTATATGTTAATTACATGTAGCTCTTTAATATCCAGCAAGAACTTTGGTATTAGGGTTGGGTTTTGTTTGGTACAAAACGCAGACTGTGACAGCATTTGGTCATTTTGAATGCATTAAGTCTATATTGTGATAAACATGTAGCCATAAAAGGTGTGTATTCTTACAGAAAATGTAGATGTATACATAACATGTACATGCAGGAAGTTAATCAGTGACTTGTATTTTAATGGCCTGGCAAGGTTCTGTTTACACATGCTCATGCATTGTTTACACAAGACCTGAGAATAAAAGTTCAACAGGATTTATAATCCTATGACAAGTCATAAATTCAGCTTCCTAACATGCAAAAAAAAAGAAACCAAAGAGTTGTGACATTTACATTTAAGGGCCCTATAGAAATGATAGATGATCTGTTTTTGAGCGATTCTGGGAACAAAACCATTATAAATCAAAAGAATGACATAAAAAACATATCGGAAGACTTTTCAGCTCCGTCAAATGCACTACGTTTCCAAAAACAATGAAAAATCCTTGTGCGTGTTGCCGCTCTTGACGAAGTGTTTCAACACGGCTTATTCTAAATTCATCTCTTCGTTCTCAGTCGGTCACATATGCACATTGTATATGGGTCTTTCCACATGGGGTACATTTCTGTGACATACAAGATCTTACATGTCGGTCCAAGTTCACTTCAAATGTCTTAATTTTATCTTTAAATTATCCAGCTAAACCGAGGAAATAACTTTTACCCCAAGGAGTAAGAAAAAAAGTCCTACAACATACATTTCTGTAAACCCTGTAGGCTGTGTACAAATTTTCCCTGATAAGGTCTGTCCACATTACATACGTATCAGTATAAGGGGACTACTCCTGGCTGACTCGCTGCCACTGTTTATCACGTGACCGCCCGAACAAGGGTGTTTAACCACAACCTATTCATACCCCGAGGTGCGCCCAGCTGGAGGGTCGGGGGGCTCCCTTTGAAGTCGTCGGCCAGAAGCAGCCTTTTGTTCCCTTCGTGCAGGCGGCTAGTTGTAAACCTGTCAATCATCGACCAACCCAGCAAGTTGGAAATGATTACGTTCAAACCGGCACGCGGTTTTATGTCAACAGAGAAACGATTTGAAGAGGGATTACATTGAATAGTTTACCGGTATACAGACCGTTTCTGTTTTGACCTCGCGCCTAACATGTTTAATTTTTGTTATATTTCAGGATGTTGTGGAGACAAATAAACAAAGTAAAGGAGAATCGGAGGACTGGGAAGAAGTCTAAGATCTCATTTCCAGGGTAATGTGGGCTTTTATTGCCATTTGAACTCAAGTGCTAGAAACTGAACATCGGGTCACAGTTATGATACAGCTTGGCCTACTGCTCGGTACAGAACTGTACATGTAGTTTACAAAAACATGTTAACAGCTCATGTCATCTGTAAAATGCCATCCTTTGTGTGTTGCTAAAGGCTACTGGGTCTACACAACAAACCAGTGAACTGTTTCCCTGTGCTTTAGCAATGGAAGTTTTAGATTACCAGTGAATGTGTTGATCCAGTTACCTTGGCAATTGACGTAACACTTTGGTAGTCTACTACTTTTGACTGGTGTTTTTCCGAAGCACAGAGATTTGCTAAGCTGCATTATCTGCCGTGAAATTGAGCCGTTTTATTTGCAGAAGATTGATTTAGCTACTGCTAAGTAAAAACACTTTCAGATTTTGACAAACTTTTCTCTTCTTGCTCCTGGGGGAAGAAAAATGCATTTAAGTGTTGTTGTTGATCACGTGATTTATAAAAAGAATCAGTTATAACTGATTCTTTTTATAACTAACATTTTGAAATAGCATAAATGCTATTTCAAAATGTTAGTTTTCAAAAAAAAATTAAGAAAAGAAGTAACATTCAGTGAGCAATCTGAATGAAAAATAAATTTTTTTGAAATTATTTTTTGGGTTTATGGACAGCTTTACACTCCTTTTAATTGTGGTTAAAATGCTCTTGGTGCTCTCGGCATTTGAGCAGATGGACGAAAGTCGGAGTCTTCTGCTCGCTGGTCCTGCCTGTCTTGCTTTACGCAAGTGAAACGTTGACCTTGACCAGTGGGTTGAGGCAATGACTGGACGCCTTCCTGACTACTTCCCTTCGCCGCATCTTCGGGTACAGCTGGATAGACCATGTGGGGAGGGTTATTACCTGCTTGATCTGAGTGCACCAGCTGCGCCCCTATGACCACGTGGTTCGCTTCTCCCTATTGGATCCGGCGGATCGGATCCTCAGTGCCAAGGACCCTAAGGGGCCGGGTGGAGGAGACCTGTTGGTCAACCCCGTGCGTCGTGGTTGGTGCAGCTAGGGGAACCTGGAGGGGTGGGGGATGGGGGAAGAGGGTGAACGCGGCGGAAGGGGTAAAAATGCTGTGCTCAAGGGCGCAGGTGACACAAAGCTTTCACCTCAGTGTTGTGCCTCAGCGACCCGAACCACTCGGCCACGGTTCTCCACAAATTGGTTAACCGTGACATTTATGAACCATGACAAATTTCTTTCATAATGAAACTGTAGATGGGGAACTGAGAAGAAACCACCACAGGCACCGAAACCAGACTACAGGGGACCTGCGACAAACCGACAGGCATCAAGGGACGACCAAGGCAGCGACGGTACGTAGGCATGTGGAAAGATTGTCTGAAAGCCTATTTACACTTGATCTCAAGCTCGGGATCAGCTCCGGATCACAAACTGAGTGTAAATGCTTTCGGGACTAAATTGGCCCCCGGATCAGATTTTGGTCTCGCGTCGGCAGAGGGTCGAACCCCGAGATCAGGATCAGTTTGCGGTTAGATAAGCAATTAATCATCACCGCATCTACTCCACAGCCGTTGTGGGGGAAAAGCCCACGAAATTCAAGTGTCCTTGCACACTGTACATGTACATGCACATTTTTTGTTCTGTACATGCACGCATACAGCATGACCTTTGACTGCAACTTCTGGCGCCGCGCTCGAGATCAACTACAGAATGTAAACGCGATTAACACTGACACATTCTTATCAGGGGATCAATCTTGATCCTGAGCTCCGGACCAGTGTAAACATGGTGTGAGGTTGAGAATTTAGTTATCCTTTTTCTGTGTAACCTTTCTTTACTTTTAAATGGAGGTGCAGTTTAAAGTCACATATGCTGTTGTTGCTACGTGGTGCACACCAATGCCTAACAACCAACGGTCTGGTTGCTTTATGCCATTCTCTCCTACTGTGAACACGGTATTGTTTCTGTACTTCACACATGCAGCGTGTGCCCGGTCACATTACATAGCAACAACATCTCAAGTCAAGTCTTTTGCATTTATGTTGTCAGACTTGCGATTGGTTGATGGGATCTTGCAGAACTTTTGTAAACTTGAATAAAATTATAGTGGACAAATTTTTCATGTTTTTATTTTTTTTCTTCTGCAGATGAGGGTTGGGACAGTGATTTTTCCGATGATGAAGAGGTGAGACGTTCGTTTTGTTTGGAACCAGTCAAAGTAGTAATGCCTAGCCAATTAAAGGCACAGGCTCGTCAGCAATGCGCGCGCACCACATTCGTGCCACGAAATACGCAGCTCCATAGCAAAGGCATGGAGCTGCGTATTTCGTGGCACAAATTTGGCGCGTGCGCATTGCTGACTAGCCTCTGCCTTTAAAAATTAAACCTAGCCCCTATGTTATGTCATTATGTAACTGTCATGCATGACTGAGCAAACATGGCCATTATGAAAGGTGGTGAAATCATCACTGTGACAAGTTAGCACTTTACTTGAAAGTGGGATAAGGGCAATGAAGTGTTGAGAACACGCATTTTGAATGAAGACGAGCAGTCAGAGACATGAGGAGACGATGTGAGCTGTGTATTGAGAGAAATGGTGGGCATGTCGCGGGCACAGTACACACCCCTGAATTGATCTGTAAGGTAAGGTTTGAAAAGAAATGTCCTATCATCACTTCATAGACAGCCGAAGTGTGACGTGGTTGCCATGGCAATTGGCTCCAAACTATCATGGCCGTCGGCAAAAGTACCATTGCAAAAGCACAGGGACACGGTTCAGTGATTTTTAGTTTAGAGCCAATCGCCTAGGCAACCAACAAAAGGTGACGTATTCACTTCGGCAGTCTATTGCCCTTGTCCCCCTTTCAAGTGAAATGCTAACTTGTCACAGTGATGATTTCACCACCTTTCATAATGGCCATGTTTGCTCACTCATGCATGACAGTTACATAATGACCCTGGTACCATTGGACAGAGGACAGTCTGGACTTTCCCTACATACACACCTCTTTTTGAAATATTGCACAGATTTCTGATAATTTGCATTTAAAGATGGGTTTCCTTTTTTAAGGACACCCTGTAAATCCAACATATATTCGCTTTGCATTTGTTAAGAACACTTCATTTCCCCCCGTTGCTTATGAACTTCGTGCACTCATTTGTTCACAGATACCAATCAAGGAAATAAATATCAGTTGCTGAATAACCCCAGTTATCTAAACATTTTGTGCTTTTGCAGATCGCTGAGTTCGAGCCAACGGATAGCCCCTCATCACAAGGAAACACACATGGTAAATCCATATATATATCTGTACACAGGTCATTCCATGAAAACTTGACACACTGTTCCCCTTATTATGTTGTGACACTTCTGGAGTTGATTGTTTTTATATTAATATTTTCTGCAAAAGAAAGCACCATGAAATTAGCCTCTAATAAATGAGGAAAATGCTAGAGTCCCATATATGGGTCTTTCTATAAATTAGGGGTCCAGCTTTGGTGTCCCCCATTACATTATACATATTGTTTTTGTAAATTCAGGACACCTTTAAATACTTTCCATCTCAAAGAGTGAGTACATAAAGTACAATTCATACAAAATGGATTAAAAGCAATTTTAATGATTTTTGTACGAAAAATAACACATCAGGTGTAACGGGGGACATCAAATGTCACACTTTTTAAAGAAAGACCAACATACATGTAGCGCACATATCGACCACGCAAGATTTTTGCGTCAACCAAAGAATGCCCCATGCGTAACACTAATTTTGCTGATTTGTCACTTTGATATCTGTTAACCTGAAACAATTTATAGCCCTGCTGGAAATTATTTTCTAAGGCCCGTTTCAAACGCCGTGCTTGTGCCGTGTCAAATTAAATTCATTGTTTAAATTTGACACGGCACAAGATAGACGTTTGAAACCATTTGGCTCTGCAAATTGAATTCGGCATGGCAGAAGAATTTAGCTCGACAGGGTCTCAATAGACCGTATCGAATAGCCGCCATTATGTGGGGCAGTTTCTTTGTTCCTTGAGGACATGCATGGATGCACATATTGTGCTTCCATTGTTGAACGGTTTAAGTAACAAAAGGTGCCCCACGAAATGGCGGCTATTCGATACGGTCTATCTAGTGTGGCAGTAGCACGGCGCAGTTTCAAACATCGTGCTTCTGCCATGTCAAATTTAATTCCAGTTCAAAATTGGTCCGCAATTGTGTTCACAATTAGGATTGCGCATGCTCGCAGCGCGTATGCGAGCAAAGAAATAACCAACAAACAAGCGCATCAAAACAATAAATGTGGCGACTTACAATGGACAGAATGGAAAACACACGTGCGTGACGTGCACACGCCTCATCCGCCATGTTGGATGTATTTAAGTTCGACTGGGAGTTTGGAATTAGTTCAACGTTTGAAACCACTGCCGTGCTTACACCGTGCTTCCGTTGTGCTAAATTTAATTTTATTCGACACGGCATAAGCGGGAACTTTGAAATGGGCCTAACATTGCCATTTTTCAAAAGGTATGGTGTACACTGGATCAAAATATGTAGAGATATGGCTGCTTCAAGTCACTTTAATTGCTTATTCCCTGGTTGACAGATAGTTTATTATATTTGTTCATCCTCCTTGCAGGACGTGTCACAAGCTACACTCTGTCCTCGACATCGTCAGCTACAAATTTGGTATGTTGTCTTGGAAAAATAAATTTGCTTTGGCCAAATTATAAAACTGAACTGTTGAACTTTTTCAGTTGTTGATTTCTGATAAAACTGTTATACCAAAGAAAAACGTACCCCTGCATGATTGCCGCATTTGCGATGTGGGTTGACGTGATCCCCGTTAGAGGGCCATGTTGGGTTTCTAACTTCTGACTGTAAGCACAAAAGGTGCAACCTTGCATGACCTCACAGAACAAAGAAACTGCCCTACAAGATGGCAGCTAGTTGATACGGTCTATAGCCAAATGATAAAGTTCACTGTTGCAAAATTTTGAAGATTTTTTTTCGCTGACCAAGTATAGGAGTATAATGGTTGTATGGTATTAAACAGCAGATTTCTAACGTTTATTCTCTTATTAAGAAGGACCAGCCGTTCTTCCTGAAAAAGCTGAAAATTATTTGCTTAAAATAATCTCTGATTTTTGCAGTCGTCGAACCCCCTCTTCAGAGCCGAACTCTCTCAAATCCTGGCTCGCAAGCAGAAAGCTAGAAGCTATCCAGTACCGTCTTCATTAAGGCACGAGCTCCGACGGCAACTACATTTAGTAAAAATTACAACGGTTGATCACATCTGTTGAATCATGTTTCATTACATCATAGAACACTTACAACACTTACGCTCATGGAATACGGCATCATGTAGTGCGTCTGCGTCCCATATCCCACTCGGCCTTCGGCCTCATGGTATATGGGACACAGACACACAACATGATGCCGTATTCCACTCGCGCTCATGGGATAACTAATAATGAACAGTGTATGTCATCTGTTTCAGCTTGACATCAGTAAGCAGTCGCACATTATCATGCTATCGACACAGGTCCACATAAAAACATAAGCATTCATACTACATGCATCCAACATGGGTACGAGTGAATAGAACCACCGCAGAAATGGTTAATGATAATGGTGGATTCTTGTATAGCGCACATGTCCACCCTGCGGGGTGTTCCTGGCGCTGTTGCCATTATTATTATCGCTGCCATCAGGGAATCACCAGAACCATTTCACTTCAACTAGGTGGCTGCTGGCCAGACGCTCAACCCTATCAGCAGTTAGATTGTGACATTCCCCTTAACAGCTTCCCAAATATCGCTTGGGTTGACGAAGCAACTGGGATTAATTAAGTGTCTTGCCCAGGGACACAGACACGTTGGTCATAGTGGGGCTAGAACCCACAACCTCCGATTGGGAGTCCCGCTTCATACCCACTAGACCACACGCGCTCCCATACTAGCTATTGGGAAGAAATACTGCAGGAGTATGGTCGAGAACCATTCACCTGCTGAGATGACATGCGCAGCATTCAGCCCACTTATCTGGCAAAACCCCGATCAAGATGCCAACATTATTATTACCCCTGATCATAGGGCTCCATTAAACCATTCCTTTCACCATCTCATCCCCCTGGGGAGTATACAGCCCCGGCTGCCTATCAGGCCATGCACTCAATGGCTAATCAAACACATCAGCATTCACTACCCGCTCAGGTACCCACTACCTTTAGAACTTACCAAGGTTTTGAATACGATCCACTGGACCACCCCGCCATGCTGACATTTTCAACAAAACATTTGGAGCAGTGTTACATTATATAACATTTTCATAGGTACATTTGTAATCGCAAAGATGGGCTATAGCACATTTGTTCACTCATCTGAGCATTACATGCACAAGCTTGGCAGCAGACACCACTTAGAAACCATAACGGCCAAGTGTGTGAACATGGTCATGTCATGCACAAAACACCTATACACTTGTTCATGCAGGACTTTAGGCTTTGCATGGTGAAGTCAGCACAAGACCACTGGCTTAGGCCTGACCCAGAGATGGCAAGAACGAGCAAGGTTTGGCCCATAGATAGCCCAGCCGACCCTGGCAGTGCTGGACCGACTGACTGTCAACTTTGAGCTAGCTGTCGCCTAGCCATCCTTGGCCCAACCCTGGCCCGGGTGACAATTAACAAGGCTGGTCCGGAGCTAGCATGAGTTGGCCCAGAGCTGGTCAGGGGTGGGCCACCTGTGGCATGCCAGGCCTGAGCCAACTCTTTGTGCCAGTTTGGCCAACCCCGGGCCAACCCTAGCTAGGCCAGCCCTGGTCCAGCCCTGGTCCAGCCCTGGTCCAGCCCTGGTCCAGCCCTGGGCCAGCCCTGGCCCAACCCTGGGCCAGCCCTGGGCCAGCCCTGGCCCAACCCTGGGCCAGCCCTGGCCCAACCCTGGGCCAGCCCTGGCCCAGCCCTGGGCTAGCCTGGGCCAGCCCTGGCCTAACCCTGGGCCAGCCCTGAACCAACCCTGAACCAACCCTGATCCCTGGCCCAACCCTGGGTCGAAATATTGTGCTGGCCAAGTTTCTATATGATTTGTGGTGCACCATGTCAGAAAAATCGATTTTAGAACAGTGGCTCAAAAAAACAAAAAAAACAACCAACTGGGGCCGATTTCACTAACGTTAAAATTTGCGATCATCGCAAGAACGATCGGTAACTTCAATTCCATTGCATGCTAAGTTGCGATGGATTTCGAGTTTAGCGATGGATTTGGGCATTAGCGATCATCGCTAAGCGTTAGTGAAATCGGTCCCTGGTCTTCGCAATATTTATACCGGTGTGCTCAAGTCGTACACTAGATGTGAACCAGTTCTTCTAAAAACCGCACTTCACAAAAAAATTGCTGCAGCACAATTTTACTGACTCCACCATGCAAAGCCTCTATATTGTTCAACCTTGACACTCATGCATCTCGTGTTTCATTGACAGAGTTCATGCGCCTCTGGGAGGGAGGACGACTCCAGTATGTTGTACCTTGCACCCAATACAGGTTAGTTTTTACATGAACACTGTTGCCACAAATGTTAAATTATAGTAAAACCTGTCTACAGTGGCCACTGGATAAAGAGGCCACCTGCTTATAGTGGCCATCCAAATTTGGTCACAGATGGCATGTGTACATGTATACATGGTATAATGCTAATGCAACCTTTGTAAAGTGGACACCTGTTGATAGTGGCCAGTTTTATGGTCCTGAAAGTGGCCACTATAGACAGATTTTACCAATAGTTTAACACGAATTACGACATCCCAACTTATTGTAGTATTACTATAGTACGATTACAAGATTTTGTGTCTCTTGTGACCCCAAATCTATTCTAATCGTATCACAATCTGTCAACGACGAGAATTCTCATCCATTTCCGTATCACAATCGGTCAACGACGAGAATTCTTATCCATTTCCCCTCGTGTGCACGCGTGCTTTCTGCCTCACTGCGCTCGCCTGGCCTACTTTTCCCAGGGCGTTAGGAGCAGCACGCGCGTGGCACACTGCAGGCAGCAAGCACGCAACACGCGCACGGGGAATGGATGGATTACAATACGATTTCGAGATTATGTTGCTCGTGTGACCCCACTTTATTGTAATATGATTACAATCTGATTATAATAAGTTTGTCGTCTGACCCCGGTCGTCGTTGAAAATATTACAATCGTATCACAATCGACTAATTACGAGAATTTTTCGTGTGACCCCGGCCTTAGACACCAAGCTTAGGTGACAGATTAGAATTTCTGGGACTGTATCGTATGTGTTGTTTGTATGCTTGTACTGGTTGCGTGTGTTATGCAGATGCCATACAAACAACGCAACAGGTATTATTGTGGTGGTTTACTTGTGCAGCTTCAGGGTGTATTGTTTGTGCTTGGGAACAATTGCACCTTGGAAAATATCTTTGAATAAAATTTACAGAATTCATTTTCCGATTTCCGGAATTTTAACGACACGACTGGATTTGGGAGTTTTCTGTTTTTTATTGTGAAATCTCAAATTTTTAGCGGATTTTTGCTTTGTTTGTTGTGTGCTCCGCGATCCACATTTTTTTTTCTGCTTTTTTGCCCTTCCAGCGGGCCGTATTTTTTTTAACGAGCACCCCCAATTAATTCAGTAATTTTGCGAAGCAAACTTGTGCAAGTCTAGTCGCCATGACATAGAGCAGACCAAGACTGTATCGAGTAGCGAAGCAGACATGTACAAGTCTAATATCCCTAAGCAAGCACCATTTTTGCCTGCATCGTAAACGATGTCTACATTTTTAGCATACATTGTTGTTAAGCATGATTGGGCTGTTTCATTGAATGTTATTCAAGGTTGTTTTTCCCACACCTTTTCCCCCAATACTTCCATTTCCGGCATAACTTTTCAACCTTTATTCTGCTTTTATATCATCATCATACACTTTATATCAATATATTAACCGCTTTTCCAATCACCGCCGCTTTCTATTAACCAATCATATTGCCCACACTTGGCCGTCTTTCGTTGCTTCCCGTCCCCCTTGCACTGCCTATAGATCATGTAGAGGAAGAATTTGATCAGACCTACGAAGTGCCAAGCGAACAGATGAATGCGTCCTACGGTAAGCCATTATCAGGTCTGGTCGAACTTCAGAAATAAAATTGTGTCCCAAGCGGATAGAAGAGCATAAAGGCGGATACACACTATCGCAGAAAAATCACACTTTTGCGCTGCGCTCACCGCATTGCATGAGCTCCCAATCACCGATTATTCCAAAATTGAAAATTCCAGTTCTGGTATCTTGGGGCTTCTCTGATACCTCATTGGCTGCGCGTTGGAAAGGTCAGCGCACCGCGGTTAAAGTTCAACAGATTTGAACTTTGACCCAGCTCAAAACGTTTTGCGCGTCGCGATAGGCCGCGCAGAAGCGGAAAACCAGTTTGTGTACAAACCAATGGAACAGTGTGATTTTTCCGCGATAGTGTGAACTCCCCTTAAAAGTAACAGCATTGATCAAGCTCACTGTGCTGTTAAAGGTACAGGCTCGTCAGCAATGCATGCGCGCCAAATTCGTGACACGAAATGCACAGCTCCATAGCAAAGGCATGGAGCTGAGTATTTCGTGGCACGAATTTGGCTCGCGCGCATTGCTGACGAGCCTGTGCCTTTAAGCACAACAAAATTTGCTCGCCACAGTTAATTTACTTTGCCAAAATGGGTTACCAGCAAAGATTGAATGTACACTGGCATTCAGCTGTGATTGCTAAGATACCAAGTTAAGATGAAATTGTTGCCGGTAACCCATTTCTGCAAAACAAATTGAAATTTTGTGCTAAGAGAATTTTTTTAGCTCAGAAATGCCAATAAAAAGTTGGATTTAAACTCGTCCTTTTTGCGCATAAATCTGATGTGCGACGCTTTGAGAGAAAGCAGTGTGGAGGGAATTTGGAATGAAACAACACTGAAAATCACAAAATCACAAAAATAAAATCTTCATACACCCAAGTTGATTTTGTGGTATTCAGTGTCATTTTACTGCAAATTCCCCTATGCTGATTTTTCCCCAAAGTGACCGGACGTGCGTCAAATTTACATGCAAAAAGGCTGTGTGAATCTATCCATACTCTAGGTCTGCTGTGGTATAAAACATTTTTCCAAATCGGCGGTAATGTTTTTTACAAGGCCACCCAGCTTGTGGCAGTGCTGGCATAATTTGACATGGTGCATGTGTTATCATGCGCTTACATGTTTGAAAAATTCATGATTTTGCGGCAGACCTCCCCCCTCCCCTCTCCACATCCCCCACCCCTTCCCCCCACCCCTTCCCCCCACCCCTTCCCCCACCCCTTCCCCCACCCCCACCCCCCACCCCTTCCCCCCACCCCCACCCCTTCCCTATTCTACACCATTTTGAGTGCATCAAGCAAGTGACTACCCAACTTTTCCCAATCCGCTCCCCACCCCTGCCAATCCACACCCACCCTTCCCAATCCACACCCACCCTTCCCAATCCACACCAACCCTTCCCAATCAGCCTTTTGCATGTAACATATGCATAATGGCTAGCGCCCTGAATTATTTACTTTTACATGTAAGTAAATGCCTACAGTCTCACACTATGTTGTTGCTATTGCCTAGAAACCAACAGACTGATTGATTTGTGCCGTTCTCTCGTACGGAGGGCACGGTATTGATTCTGTACTTCACACCTGCCGCGTGTACCACATAGCAACAAAACTTAGTCTGGTCAAGTGGATACTAAGTGTACATGGGAAAAGAACTACATACGCTATTCATGGAAAACATGCAAAAGGCTAATCCACACTCCACTATCCCTTGCCCCCACCCCTTTCCCCCACCCCTTGCCCTTGCACCCACTCTTGTCCCACATAATTATTTTTAATAATTCATCGCCCTCCCAACAGTGAAAATTATGTTTTGGTTTTTTTTGCTAATGACCCTGTCACACCTTGACGATTTAGCCAGTGTATGCCAAAAAAAATGTTGGTGAAATGTTTTTCGAACAAATATTATTTAATGATAAATGTTATTTAAATTAGTCCCAGATTCTATGTGGCTGGCAGTGTGGGTCTCAAGAAAACCTTGTTACATCGTAACAATTTTTTATATTAGCTCCAGAGGACTGTGATGAAATATACGATGTCCCACACGAAGAAGATGTAAATAGCAACAGTGAGTTTGTTTATAATTTCTAAATGGGTCATTCCGTGAAGTTGAGGAACAAAGTGTGACATTTCTTTATTTCCACAAAAATGGTCAAAAAGGGAGCAATAAATCACCATTTATATAACGATGTTGCATGATGTGGTGGCTTACACTGTTTGGGGGTAATTTGGGAGTCTTCCGTGTTGACAGAGTGCCATCATTTTGAATTATTTAACAAAGTGGTGGTTGTGGATGTAACTTGGAAACCAATACAGTTCAACTGCTTTCACTCCAACTACAAATGTTTTCATGTTGAATTTGAAATTAACACACAGTTCTCAAACTAAACAATCATTTTTAATTTGAATTTGGAGGATTCTACTGTAAATTTATGTGTGATTCAAGAAAATGTGCTAAAAAGCACCAAATGTCACACCTACATTTGAACAAAATTCCATTTAGTTGACATCTAAATTTCAATCCATGAGGATTTTGTTACAAGTAATGAATGTTTTTAATTTCTCTCAACCAACGGCTTTAATTTCTGAATAGTATTGATTCATGGGGTTATCAAGGGCAAAAAAAAAGAAGTAAAAATGGTTGTGGATGTAACACGGAAACCGTGTTCCTCAACTTCATGGAATGACCCAAATACAAACATCTTTAAACAATAATTTAGTAGAAACAGACAAAGTAGGTCAATATGAAAAACAAAAAAGGCTGTCACCCTGTTTACACTTGATCCCGAGCTCGGGATCGAACACAGAGCTCGGGATCTGCCCCGAATCACAAACTGAGTGTAAATGCTCTCGGGACCAAATTGGACCCAGATCAGACCCCGAGATTTTGGTCTTGCGTTGGCGGAGGGTTCGATCCCGAGCTCGGGATCATTATGCGGTTGGATAAGCAATTAATCTTTACCGCAAACTGATCCCGAGCTTGAGATCAAACCCTCCGCCAACGCGAGACCAAAATCTCAGGGTCTGATCCGGGGCCAATTTGGTGTGATATGTGCATTATATAGATGTTCACATGAACATGCAGTGTGTTTGCTTGATTTCTTCTGTAAAATCTTAAAATCTATTTTTAAAATGTGTAATCTTTAAATCTGATTATTTTTACCAGGTCTACATCCTGATTACCCCAAAAGACCTCAGCCCGGGGTGAGTAGTCTCTTATCATGGCCCAGTGGTCTACTGGTGCGTGTGCCCTTTGTCAAGGCACTCTGCCATAAAATTGCCTCTCTCCACCCAGGAGGAAATGGGTACCTGTGAGGGTAGAGAAAGCTAATGTGTTTGATTAGTCCCTGTGCGTGTAAGCTGTACGGGACTGTATACTCCCCATGGAGTTGAGCAGGATTAAGGAATGATATTACGGAGCCCAATGAACAGGGGTAGTAGTGTCAGAGTTCCGCGCAATGTCTATATTATAATAATAGTTCCATTTTTTTCTGCCCTATGTTATTTCTAGCTAAATAAAATATGTAAAAACAATTAAGCAAAGAAATTGGCAATATCCATTGAGAATTTTAACCCCAGGCTCTAAAAATATCAAGGATTGCTCCAAACCCCCACCCCCTGCACACCAACCAAACATAGTCCCCACAGCCACCACAAAAGCTACATGTAGGCATTTTTGGTGTTTGCTGGTGTCTGAACATAAGCTAACTTAGACCATTCTCACTCTTTGAAGTACGGTTTCTGAAAATAGCCTGAGACATTGTAGACTTGGAATTTTAGTTGCGATGTGTTCGAAAACTGGGGGTGAAGATTTCAGAAAAATGCACTAACAAGTTAGTGCGCTAAAATTACATCACGCCACTTAGAATGTGTCATCCTAAGTGAGTTTTTGGTCAAAATTCACTTAGGGTGAGTTGCATGATGTCATTTTAGTGCACTAGCTGGTTAGTGCATTTCATTGCTATCCACCCGTGGTCTTTTTCTCCATGCTTTAAAAAAACTTGTTT
Organism: Henricia sp. BOLD:AAB3569; assembly: GCA_037783545.1. Lineage (NCBI taxonomy): Eukaryota > Metazoa > Echinodermata > Asteroidea > Spinulosida > Echinasteridae > Henricia > Henricia sp. BOLD:AAB3569. The sequence continues at coordinate 3,205,169 of JBBELK010000009.1, read as the reverse complement.
CTCTTTCACAAAACTTGTTTCTCTTTCACAAAACTTGTTTTTTCTTCTTGAATTTTACAGGCAAGATCAGTGAGCCCACTGTAAGTTGATTTGTTTAGTTTGTAATTATTTCACATTAATTATTTAATGTTAATTCACCTTTTGGTCATTCCATGAAGTGTGACATTTCCTTATTTCCAAAAGAAATTGTATTAAATTTCAACAACAAGCTTAGGCATCATTTGTTTCTAAAGTGATGTTGCACGATGTGTGGTTTACACTGTTTGGGGGCAATTTTAAAGCCTCGAGTCCTGACAGAGTGCCGCAGTTTTGAAACATTCAACAAAGTGGTGATTGGGGATGTAGAAGGAAAACCAGGAAAATTTAACGGACAATTTAACTTCTTCCACTTTGACTCCAAATGTTTTCGTGTTGAATTTGAAATTAAAGGTAGAACACATGATTGGTAAACCCTTACAAATAGTTTCATCTCCCTGTGTGATTGAAGATATGCATGATTAAAACCGACCTGAGTAAACGTCAGCTCCGTACTTCGTCTAACTTCTGAGAAAACAGTCAAAAACTGTGTCGTTACCACTTCGTCCCCAAAACCACTTCACCATAGAACCACTTCGCCCTGAACCACGGCCTGCACACAAAGTGGTTTTGGGGCGAAGTGCCGTTTGGGCGAGGTGGCTTTTGGGCAAAGTGGTCCAGGGCAAAGTGGTTTTGGGCCGAAGTGAATTCATAAATATATGAATCAAATTGATCTAATGCTTCCTACCGCAGGCTCTCCCCACGCCACGAGGCCAGGCCACTGCCCACATTACCTCCGTCCCAATCACCCTCACATTGGCAGCAGCACCAGCAGGTTGAGCCCCAAACATGGGCCGGCTCTCGGGAAGTCTCCCAAGCTCACCAAAGGTCATCTCCATCCCCTCGTCACTTTCAAAGGCAGACGGATATTGCAGTGGAAGAGGTAAAACTGAAATATGAAAGAAAAATGAGTTGAAAAATTGTCGGATCCCGGGGAATCGGTCTCCCCCCTCTCATTTTTGCCAGTGGTGGCAGCAGTGGGATTTGTCGTGGTCGTTATTCCCCTTCTTTCCCTTTTCGCCACAATGGTGGCAGCGGTGGGATTTCTCTTGGAGGTATTTTCTCCGTCTTCCCGATTTGGCCACAACATCACAAAGACGACCAGGGTTGATGCTTACATGAAGCAGTCGGGTACACAGAGTCATGGGTGAATTTATGATGACAGGCAGGCAGTATCCACCGAACCAGTTTTAAAATGTTTTATGTGTTTGAATGACTAATACCTGTGAACTTCAGCAATATGGCTCCATGGTAGAATAATGTTCAGAGGGTGGTGTGAAAATGACCTTTAATCTGAAGTGGATGAAAATGGTATACAAGAGTTCTCCACCAGAAGTCGGTGATAGCCACTTCTGGTCACTTTGAAAGTATCATAAATGGACTTGGCGCCCTCGAAAACATCTATAAAGACCCCAATATTGTGTAAATCAGTTCATTATTGCCTAAAATATGCGCCTGGTCAGTCTGGAGGAGGAGGAACTGGAGACCCTAGGGATCATCCAGGGGTCGGAAAATTTGAACCCTACCATTTTACCACTATTTGACCTCAAATCGACCCAATAAAGCCAAAAAAAAAATCAATTTTATCACGAAAATCTAATTGGAGCCATTTTCGTGACATACCATACCACACTAAATGTTTAAAATTAAACAACTTGAATACGTGAAACATCACAAGCCCTTAAAAGTCTCCAAAATGTACATGTGAATTTCTGGACTTATACCATCCGGTATTGAATCTCTCTCTGTGTGTCTTTCACCATATTCTCAACAGGAGCAGCAAGAAGACTATGAAGTGCCCGCTTTACGTAAGAATGTTTAACCTGTTGAGTTGAAATTGTAATAGACTACTAAAGTGTGACGTCAGTTGCCATGGTAATTGGGTCTAAACATTCGCTGGTAATTTGAAACGGCCATTGGTATAGCGCAGGGAAACAGTTCACTGGTTTTAGTGTAGACCCAAAAACCATGGCAACACACAAAGGGTGACGTTTTCACTTTAGTAGTCAATTACAAAATCGTCGTAGAGTTTTTGTCAGAATTGCCTTTTTTTAAACGTTTTCAGCAAATGCCTTGTTTTGCGTGTCAATTCGTCGCATTTTTCGCATTGTGGCGAATCAGTAAAATTCCACTTTCGAGTAATACAGCTTTTTAGTAATGCATATTCTGGTTCTTGGATTTTGTTTTCTTGAATTTCGATTTTTGTTAGAAAAATGTTATTAGTCAAAATTATGTTGTGTTTTGAGTACAAGTAAGGCTGGTCCAGAGCTGGCATGAGTAAGGGTAATCTCGGAGGGATATTGACGTCACAAACTATGCCAAAAAATAAAAATCACGTGCGTCTTATTAACTACTCGTAATGCTATGGACAGGCGTGCCTTCAATGGCCCTCGCCTTGCGGCTCTGGTCATTATCACTCGTCCAGGCCCCTAGCCGGTTTTAAAAGTACATGTTTAAGACTGAACAAACCCACTTTTATTGCCTAATTCAATTTCAGAGTCTTAAGATGATATGACTCGAGTGAGACTCCGAGTCCACAATTTCACTGTGCAAATACTCCAGGTCTCTGTAAGATAAAACCTATAAATTGGTTTTATGTACTAAAAAATAAAGTATCATTTGCTATTTATTTGCAGAAATTAACCAGCCAAATTATGAAGCTCCCATCATGGAACAAGAGGTAAACTTTCTAATAAAGTAACAAACCTTTTATGTGTAGCTGTTACATCTAAAACATGTAATTTAAAGATAGTATACATGATTGGTAAACTGTTACAAATAGGTTTATCCACTGTGTGATTGAAGATATTCATGATTAAAGCCAACCTGAGCAAAAACCAGCTCCGTACTTCGTCTAACTTTTGAGAAGGGTTTGCAGTAATATCGCCCCAAAACCACTTCGCCCTGAACCCGAGGACACAATTATGTAATTTGCCATTTCCCAAAATCATCAGTAATTTCCAAGTAAATGTCATTTTAATATCACTTTCCTTATTTACAACACATCGTATTTACTTGTTGTCTTGTCTAACAGGATGAGCCGGAGGAGGAATATCTTGTACCTGTAGCAGGTAAGATTGCTGCACGTGGCACGCACAGAAAGGAAATGAATCATTCCGTGTCGAATCACCAAATTGATTGCTCTCCGTGACGTAGAACATCCTGTAATGTTTGGTGGTCAACGGTCACGCGCGTACACGCGCGCACATACAGACGCACATGGGCACGCGTAAAAAATACTCACCAGCGTACTTTCATTTGAAGATGCCGCACGCGCGCGTTGCGATACGTTCAAATTATTGAGCAGCTTGTAAAAACGAAAGTGCTTTTGCTTGATCAAAATTTTTAGCCTGAAGAAATACATTTTATCATTATCGATACAACAGCCATGGCGCAACGACATAAAGCAAGGTTAAGTAACAGAGGTAAGTGCAACCAATGCGCTTTTATTGCTTTTTTAGCCGGTTATCACTCGAGCCACGTGGGTCATGAAAAATGACAACCAAAATAGTGGTTGGAAGGGGTGACGTTACTGGAAAGCCCGACCAGGGGTTAGTTTCATGGTGCTGCTTAAGCACTAGCTGAAAACGTTTGCTTACTGTAGCAGAAAAGTTGTGCTAACGTTAACGCTGTTTCACTTAGAAACTGGCATTGTTGCATCACTAATGTTTAGCAAATTGTCCTTTGAAGCTAGCAAACGTTTAGCAGTGCTTATGGTTACGGTCTGCATGAAATAGCTGGAGCCTCCGTTAGCACAAAATTGACTGTTAAACAGCTCCATGAAATTGGCCCCAGATCAGATTTTGTTAAAACTTGGTATAGTTATTGATTGGGATCCCACAGCACCAAATCTCAAATTTTAGGTCAGTTGGGTCAGAGGTTTTGGAGATACGGCCCCCAAATTTTGATAATTTTGGCTAAAACATAATATGAACGCTCATATAAGTCTTGAGAACTACTGAGCCAAATCTACGCACATTTGTTTTGTTGGAAATGGAATTTGACAAGAACTCCAAATCTTTCAATTTTTTTCAGATTGAAGTATGTTGGGATACATTTTTGACCAATTTTATGAAATCCCTGTCAAACTCGAGAATCTTGACCATCATATGCAAAAAGCACTGTGTTCTGGGACGAAAAGAGCTCTGGTTTTACCTATTGTTTCATGTCTTTCTCTTACTTGCATCAGATGGAACACCTTTTCAACCCCAGAGACCATTTAATACTCCAACTATCAAATCAAGAGATTTCATGTCGCCCGGAAGTCGTCCCCCAGCACCACTGCCCACCGACCCAAGCAGTGGACTGCCACCCCCACGACCAGCCAAGCCCCCCGAACTCAAATTCACCTCAGCACTGACATCAGACGAGGCGCCACCACCAATCCCGTCGCGCCCTCCCGCGTCACGTACCCCAATAGAAGATAAAGGCTTCCCCATCGTGCTTCCCGACCCGCCGCCCTCCGTTATCCGCGAGGTGGTCAACAAAGTCGAAGCAAGCCGACGGGAAAGATCGCCCATCCGAGAAAGATCGCCCATTCATCATGTAATGAGCAACGGCGGCGAAAATCGTAACACCATTCCTCGGCCACCCATACCTATCGCCTCCAAACAACCGCCCCCGTTACCAAAGACCATCCCGCGTGATCCGGAACCGCCCACTCAAGAAAAAGACGAGAATTCTGGTAGCGGCAGCGGGACCATCGGAATGAGGCTGAAACAGTTTCAGCGAACCGCCGAAGATCCGGAACCAAGGAGACCCGGGATGGCTCCCAGACCAAACCCGACTCCCAGACCAAATCCGACTCCCAGACCAAATCTGACTCCCAGACCAAATCTGTCTCCCAGACCAAATCTGAACAAACCAGATCAAACCAGAACAAACCAGAACATTCCAGTCGTGAGTAAACCGCCTGCAGGGACAAGGCCGTTGTGGTTGAAATCCAATCCACAGGAAACAGACTCCCAATCGTCGGTAAACAGCAGAACAACTCTTCCCAGCGGCACGCAGCCAGCCCAGCCCAGCACTCAATCTTCGCCAACGCCCCAGAAAAGACTCACTCCGAATCTGAGACCCAGAGTACCCCCAGAGCTGCCTTCTCCGATTGAATCCAAACCTATTCCTCCTATTCCAACAAAGGATTCCAAAACCATCAAGAAGTTTACGCGTACGTACAATGTAGCCCATAAAATAATTACTTTATTTTATTGTTTTATTTAAAGGAGTGCTTGTTCAGATTTTTACAGAAAATGGATTTCGCTTTGACCTAACAATCACATAAAATGCCTCCCCGAAATACTGTCCATGGGAAGAAAACAGAAGCTAAAAGGTTTATGTGATCGCTGCCATCGGAGGTTTTTTACAATATCCTTAAAAATATACGAATTGAGAGCACAAAATTTAAGAATGGTAATGAGAAAAACATGACAAATAATCAAAATCTCAAACCCATGGGAAAAATGGTAGGCCTAAAAATGTGATCTGGACAAGCTCCTTTAAAGTGTTTGAATTGCATAAAGCTTACCATTGTCTTCCAACTGAACATCAAGGTACATAGGTGGGTGGTGCCATTGGCAGCCGACGGCAAGAGATACCTGGTAATCCCTTTACTCTTCATGAAAGAGTGCTCTACAGTCTTTAAAGTGCATTACACAACACACTGGAACAACGGTATTACATCCCTTCCCAAGGATGGAGCAATTGGGTTTAAGTGCCTTTCTCAAGGGCACAGGTACCATGATCGTGGAGGTTGCAATCTCCTGTTGCATGAATTGGCATGTGAGTCTTTCCACAGTAAAGGAGGCATTTTGACAACACAGACCATATTTTTCAGAAAATACCTTTGTCTGGTCTCAAAATAAAATAAATAAGTTTCAGTTGTTCTGAAGAGATAACTTTTTTAGCAGGGCTGTAGTCGAGTCCACACTTTTCGAGTCCGAGTCCTTGGGTCAAAATTCAGCAGGACGAGTCCGAGTCCCGAGTCCTTGTTTCAATCTTAAAGATAGTATACAGTGTTACAAATAGTTTTATCCCCCTGTGTGATTGAAGATATGCATGATTAAAACCAACCTGAGCAAAAACCAGCTCCGTACCTCATCTAACTTTTGAGAAAACAGTCAAAAAAGGGTTTGCAGTCATTTCGCCCCAAAACCACTTCGAAGTGGCATTTGGGCGATGTAGTGTTTAGACAAAGTAATTTGGGCGAAATGGCACTCGGGCTAAGTGGTTTGGGGCGAAATGGCACATGGGCGAAATGGTTTTGGGGCGAATTGGTTTTGGGGCGAATTGAATTTTCGTCTCATGAGACGAAAACTAATTGTTTTACTCATTTCTCAAAGACTATAGCACTTCAGACAAAACCATTTCAAGGGAAGTTTTCTACGGTCATCATGTTTATATTGTGTAAGTTAGGTGTAAATCTGTGAACATTTCTTATTTTCGAGATTACCAATGATGTATACTGCCTTTAAGTGCATTACTGTCAACTGTCAATGGTCGTACCTATGATCTCTGCCAGCTTGTAAGTTTGCTCTGTATGTCTGGAAGACGTTTGAATGTAGTGTGACATGAATTATGACCTTTTATTTCCGTACATTCTCTCCCTAACAGCTTCATCTCAGAGAGTCCATCCAGAACTCCCAAAGCCCATACAGCGAGAGGAACCACAACGATCTCCCCCTGAACCTCAACCAGTACCAAGACCCATGCCTCAGCCCCCAAAACAGGTAAGAAGCAGGCCTGTGTAACTATGATGCTCATAGACTTTAAGCTTAGCGTACATCAACATTGCAACTAGTAGCAACTGATGTTTCCGGCAACTAGAAGCAACTCGCGGCAATAAACCCTTTCATGGTTATCGACGCCATGTTGTTCACGAGGCAGTTCGAACACGCGTTGCTGTCTGCGTGCGCGGAACATGTACGACTGCATTGTTAGGTCACTGTGCATTAGTTATGATCCGCACACGCACACGGCAACGCGTGTTCGAAGTGCCCCGTAAACAAGATGGCGTCGATAACCGTGAAAGGGTTTATTGAGAGCAACTGATCAGTTGCTTACAAAGGTTGATGTACGTGCACTTGCAACTACTGGCAACTTGAAAAATCCCAGTTGCAGCGAGTTGCTCATGTTCTACTTTCTGGCAACTAGTTGTCTCCAGTTGCGGTCGGTTGCGTCGAAGTATGCGTACTTGCAACTAGTTCCTGTCAGTTGCACGTGTGTGTCTGATCACATGCGCGCACATCAACAGCAGTTGCAAGGTCAATGTATGCTAGGCCTTACCGAGTTGCCGTGTCGATGTGCGCGCTCTGGAAATGTAGACATGGCTGGATGCTCCCAGTTGCCGCTAGTTGCGCACGTTGCGCACACATGCCAGCAACTGATCAGTTGAGTTGCTTCCAGTTGCAAGGTCGATGTACGCTAGGCTTTAGCAGAGTGTAAAACCCGCCGTACACCTTTGCGATGTATCGGATCATCGGACCACATTGTGTGCGCTGAAACAATTCGGGCCAGTCTGACCGTACACCATAAACCGGAGCAATTTTTCAGGTTTTGAATACGATCCACTAGACCGTTCCGCCACAGGACTCCACATGTTAATGGTGCAAAATCCTTTAATTTGTACTCAATTTTCCTGTTATGTTTCTGTTTAATTTTTTTTCCAAAATGACCACAGAATGAAATGACAGGCTTCCCATGGTACGACGCAGATCTAAAACGAGAAGAGGCAGTGCAGATCCTGAAACAAGCCAAAACTGTAAGTTGTGATTTTGAAAAAGTGTCATTTACCGTAAAACCGGGATGTCAGTATTAAAGGCACAATCACATGTAGAATCACTACAGAAGAAGTGAGTATACAGTGCTAATCTAAACTCATCAAAAAAGTTCGGAAAGTCAAGTTTGACTGTCAATTTCTCTCTTGTTACTAAATCATTTCCCTTGAATTTGGTATCATTGGAAAGCCCTGTCTTTACAGTGATGTGTCATTTGTTATGATTAATCAATTGGGGGATGTGCAGTATAGCGGAATACAGGGGTGGGTGGAAAGTGAAATGTCACAAAATTCACCGCTATTGTCATGCAGTGCATTCCCCTTTTGCTTGGAGGATGGGAATGTGTCAATGCACTTTTTGACAATAGCAATGCATTTTGTGACATTTCACTTGACACCCGCCCCCGTATTCAGCTGTGCTGCACATCCCCCAATTGCTTAATCATAACAAATGACTCATAATCGTAAAGAGGTTAAGAGTAAAGAGTTTAAAATAGCCAATCATGATACATGTATTTGTGTCAGTCGACCAACCCTGCACAGAAGCAGTGCCCGATTGGTATGTGTGCTTCCTATAGAGCCTTTGCACGGGCGGCCATGACAGGAGGCAGTCATGTTGTCACAAGTAGGCACTTTGTGGATCTAAAAACCTGCCCCCTGTCATGGCCGCTGGCGCAAAGTTTATATTTGTGTTCTGTGCTTGCATGCACTGTGTGGTGCAGCAGTTGTTGTTTGGCCATTGTCGGGAAAATGTCATTCGTTGGCCCTTCGGTGGCATTAATGAATTTGCAAATGATTTGCGTTATGTTGGAGTGGGAGTCCCTAAGCAAATACATACATACCTACTGTGTTTGGTTTGTTTTTGTTTTTGCTTAGGGAGGTGAAAAATGTGTGTCCAATTTTCAATTCGTCTGAAGTTAAATTGTTTTGCTCGACTTAAAGGCAGTATACATCATTGGTAATCTCGAAAATCAGAAATGTTCACAGATTTACACCTAACTTACACAATATAAACATGATGACCGTAGAAAACTTCCCCTGAAATAGTTTTGTCTAAAGTGCTATAGTCTTTGAGAAATGAGTAAAACAATTAGTTTTCGTCTCATGAGACGAAAATTCAATTTGCCCCAAAACCATTTCGCCTAAGTGCCATTTCGCCTCAAATTACTTCGTCCAAACACTACATCGCCCAAATGCAACTTCGCCCCAAAAAACTTCGTGCACAGGCCTTGGTTCAGTGCGGAATGGTTCAGGGCGAAGTGGTTTTGGGGCGAAATGACTGCAAACCCTTTTTGGACTGTTTTCTCAAAAGTTAGACGAAGTACGGAGCTGGTTTTTGCTTAGGTTGGTTTCAATCCTGCATACCTTCAATCACACGGGGGAATAAAACTATTTGTAACAGTTTAACAATCATATATACTATCTTTAAAAGATCTTTCTTTTTTTGACCTTTTTGTAGGATGGTGCATTTGTAGTAAGGAACAGCACAAAGGGAGGTGGGGAAGTCCCCTATTCCCTGTCTCTGTGGTATGATAACAAGGTCAGGAATCTTCACATACGACTCCGCGAGGACGGCAAGTACGCGCTGGGCTTGTACAAGGAAAGTGAACAGGTGAGATGGGTAAAGTGTCCACTTTTTTCCCCTCAGCACCCATTCCCGCCTCCTCCCCCTCCCCCACCCCTCATCCCCCTTCCCCTCAAACCACCCCTCCAACCCCCCTCCCCCCAAAAAAAACATTGTGTGTAAGATCACAGATAATGTCTATCTGTGGTGTACTGTGGCGGAGCGGTCTATTCGATCGTATTCAAAACCTGGGTTAGTTCCAAAGGTAGTGGGTTCGAATCCCGGCCCCGCCCTTCCATGGTGCGTGTACCCTTAAGCAAGGTTCTTTGCCACGCATTGCTTCTCTCCACCCAGGAGCAAAATGGGTACCTGAGAGGGCAGCGAAAGTTGATGTGTTTGATTAGCCGTTGAGCGCCTAAGGCAGCTGGGGCTGTATACTCCCTAGGGAGCTGAGATGGTATATGGAGTGATTTAATGAAGCCCTATGATCAGGGTGATGATAATGTAGGCGCCTTGATCGGGATTCCCCGGATAAGTGAGTGGTATAAAAACCAACCTATGTATAAGTCGGCTGAGTACCTCGTCTACGTTTCGACGAAACACGTTCTAACCCTTAGAATGACGAAGACTCTGTAAGAGTCGGAATGTGACGTCACTCATTTTCTCTTTGTTACTTCGCTGTAATTCCTCAGGTTTTTGACTCGGCAGTACTTCTCATTCAGCACCACATGACCAACCCCCTAATCTTAGCCGCTGATGCTGGTCAAACGTGTCTCAAGGTCGCAGCACCAAACTTCCGTTGACGGTTAAACAAAAAAATACGCAAGCCAATCGGCAAACGGTTACGGTAATCTATGTTCCTACCTCCTTCCAGCTCTGAGCTGCTGTCCGATGTTTGAGTGTAATGCTGCACTGCTTAACCAGTTGACGCTAGGATTATTTTTGCCAAAAAAATACAAATTTTTTTAAGGCAAATTCAGACAGGCAGCGACCAATTGTGACGATACGTAGGAATTTACTCCATTAAGTAAATTGCAATAAGTAAATTATTATAGATCCACAAGTTATTAATTTCATCTTTGTTTGTTTTTTTACTCCAATTTCACAAAAGCGAAATTGCTACTTGACTTTTTGAATTAGTTGCACATAATATTAAATGTAACTAACATACTAAAAGATTTATAATAGAATAGTAGTAATCATATTTTATACTGCTTTAAGAATATTAGTAAATTCTTATTTTTGCAAAAGGTCCAAGTCTTCCTATTTTCAGCTGATAATACGTTATTCGTTAATTACTGCATTATCAAATGTAACATGGACATAGGAAGCGATGTTACAATTGATAACGTAGTAATTAATCGATAACGTAGAGTAGAGGAGTAGTAGAGTACTAAAGTGCAAACGTCACCCTTTGTGTGTTGCCAAGGTTACTGGGTCTACGCTAAAAGCCTAAGACCAGTGAACCGTTTACCTGCGCTTTAGTAATAGACGTTTCAGATTACCAGCGAATGTTTAGACCCGGTTATCATGGCAACTGACGTTACACTTTAGTGGTCTGTTGCTGTTACATGTATATGGTGGCTAAGTCTAAGTTTTGCATAAGATATCGGCCAAAGAAGATAAAAGTCACCATTGAGAAGTTATGGAATAAGAAGTGCATATTTTGAAATTTTTACGAAACATCAAAGTTTCAAAATCACAATATTGTGCTCCAATAAATTCCCATTGTTTAAAGGCACAGGCTCGTCAGCAATGCGCGCTTGAGGCCAAATTCGTGCCACGAAATATGCAGCTTCATGCCTTTGCTATGGAGCTGCGTATTTCGTGGCACGAATGCTGACGAGCCTGTGCTTTTAATTTTTTAGACTTATACCTCATTTGAAAGCTAACGAAGTATGCAAACCTTACGATTTTCCCATACTTTGCTCGGATTTATTTGTCAACTTTAATTTTTCTAACGACTTGGTGCTACTGCCCTTCATTTCCGACATACATGTATTATTAAACGACTTCATATTGGTTGAAATTACCATACTTGAACATATGCAATCAGCAGACAATGCATTTTTTTTCAATGCGAACGAAATTTAGATGATCGTAACGAAAACGATGGTTCTTAGTAGACCTATAAGATTATTTTTCAATAATTATTTGCATTTTTGAATGAAATACAAAACAAGACTTAAAAATATATTAATATTTTTTAAAAGTGTATTTTTAGTAAATTTCTATTATCCGCAAAATATATTTGGCTTCGTAGGGAATGCGATGAATATCGGGCCGATTGCATCATTCAATAAGTGCCTCTTATCTAAGGTTTTGGGTAATTTCGATCTTTTATGTGAAAGTACTTAAAGTAATTCTTGAGTATTTATACCTTTGCACTGTAATTATAGACCAAGAAAGTGGCTTTAAATCTTTACTCTCCGAACTCTTCAAAATAAAATTGCAGTTATTTTATTTTGTAAATTAAAGGAGTGTGTTCAGATCACATTTTTGACACACCAATTTTTCTTGGGATTTTGATACTATATCAATTGTCATATTTTTCTCATTACCATCCTGACATTTCGCATTCTCAATCCGTATATTTTCAAGGATATCGTCAAAAAAACACCAAAGTTTTGTAAACTAATTTATCTGGTTCCATAAAGCAGTGTAGTAATTACACCAACCTTTTTGCTTTTCCACATCAAAATTGGAGCTTGCAAATTTCCCGTTTTCTTTCCACGGATAGTACTTTGGGGAGGTATTTTATATGATTGTTAGGTCAAAAAAATATATCCCATTTTCCGAACACGCTCCTTTAAAAACAATAGCCATTATGCGTGTAGCAGCTAAGAGGATAGTTTTCTCGTTTTAGATTTCTAAAAACTAGATGCGCAAATTTTGCGCCCTTAGGAGACAAAGACTGCCCTCTGAACTGACGTCATACGCATATGGTCTATTGGTTTTAATGATGGGGGATATTTTTCCAATTAATTAATATAATTTTTTTAATTTATTAATTGGTGGCAACTTTATTTCGAAAATGGAATATAATCCAAACTGAATAGCGAGTCGCCCAAGCCGACATCTAAGTAATGACAGTCGTGCCTTAACGTTTAATCCACTGGTATTTTGCTAACCATAGCTCTCTGTGAAGAATAAAAGCAATTATTTTTGATAAGTGGGAAAACGGGAATTTGTCAAGGTTATCTTTGTTGTATAAATAAAATGTTTTGTAGCTGGAAATGTACACTTTTCATGTATCAAATTGAAAAGAAAAAAATGGTATTGTATAAAAAGCCAGCCAGTTTGATAAACAATTAAAGGTGTAATGTTTCTACTCGGGGGCAATTTCGCCCTGAAGAAATAATTTGAATGAAATATGGATTAATTTTCTCGGGTTTTCCAATGAAATATCGGCCTAAAAAAATCCACCAATGGTACAGTTGAATAAACAAAAGACAGAACTTGTGGAATTTGGGCCGGGCGTCGGAGTTTTAAAATTGCACTTTTTTTGGCCGTAACTTACTAAATGTTGGAGAGTGAATATAGGCCTACTACTCGAAATTCGCAAGGGACGTGATCCCTTGCGAATTGCAGATTTTGAAATATTTTTTTATTTTCTGAATGCTGTAAGATGTTTTGTAATCTGTTTTCTTACATACGGATTCAATATATATTTTGCCTTAAGATTCTTAATTGTTACTTTTAAGAACAAATTAATATCAAGATTTTAGTGATCTTTGGCCAATTTTGAGTAATTGAAGGTTTTTCTGTTACGTTTTCTGTTTGTTTTTATGGACTCTTTGGAGTTTATATAGCGCTAAGTTATGAACAGTGCCTTGTCAACTTTGAGTTCTGGGTGATTACTAAATTGATGAAAATGTGATACAAAATGTAAATACGAGTGGAATTTGTACAGAACTTGAAAAATAAATATAATTTGGAAATTAGCGGACCGTTTGATTCTCATCAGTTTTTGATTTGCTTGTACGTCTTTCACTGTAGTGACTGATACGGAATTCATTTTATATCATTTTAATCCATGCTGAAGGACTGCTTCTCTTTCTCTTTTGGCAAAACAATAAAATTCGACTCGGAAAGTTGTTTTGAAAATTGAAGGTGGAAATGCATGTTTTTGGTTTTTATGCTGATGTGAATTTTGTGATGTCACGTGGGGCAGTTACAGATTTTTTTTCCCCTCGCCCTCGCTTGTTATTGCAAGTTCACTGTTTCAAGTCAGTCGAGGACGAACTAAGTTGCAGAAATTTGCAGACAATTGTAGCCTCTCTCCAAGATGCATTTAATTAAGAGGAGTTAGGTTCTGAATGGAGTACTAAAGTGTGACGTCTTTGTTATGGTAACTGGGTCTAAACATTCGCTGGTAATCTAAAAAGTCCATTGCTAGAGCGCAGGGGAAAAGTTCACTGGTTTTAGTGTAGACCCAGTAACGGCAACATACAAAGGGTGACCTTTCGCTTTAGTACTCTGTTGTTTTAGAAGCATTTTTTCCCAAGGCAGAATGGTATTGAGTCTAGCGCCCTCATAGTAACTTTTGGGCGTTACCACATGCAAATTTATTGCTTTCCGTGGCAACAAGGTAAGTGAAGAGCGCCGCCAGTACTTTCTGTAGGCGTTGACGAAACACTGTACTCAACAAGTGCTTTGGCTCACACATTTGTCTCTGTATTTATCTCTAGAGCAGCTTTGTACCTCCTTTAAAAGGCTTCGTATTTAATAGAACAATTATGCATGAGTTTGAAGGACACTTGAGCATATTTAAGGTGGATTTGAAATTTTGATATACAATGGAGCCCAAGCCTAAGACTTCGAAATACAGTCGTTTTAAAAACCCCGTACACGCAGACTTCCCACAATGCACTAGTGCTATTGTGTCTGTACGTAATGTCTGCAGTGCACAGCTGTTTCAGGACGAATGCGTAACACAAACATACTCATAATAAGACGTGCGTTGTCGTTAGTCATACAGAGCAAAAAAATGGCGAAGACGAAGCGAAAGGTCCAATGACTCACGTCCTGATGTCTTTCTGGTTTTCAAGCAAGAACTGCCCAACCAACCCACCTCTAAATTTCACCCCGTTCCTCGGCAGATTGTCAGGCCACGGCCGTCATGGCAAGCAGCATGGCCGCTCACGCCAGCGGCAGTGCCAAGTCCAGTTCGGAATTCATGGTCGGTGGCAAGTACAAATTGGTGCGGAAAATTGGCAGCGGGTCGTTCGGCGATATTTATTTGGGCATCAACATAACAAACGGGGAGGTAATTTATTTCTTTAAATGTTTAATTAATTACCGACATATTTTTACCCTGAATATGCACCGAGGAAGAGAATTTAGCCTACGTTATTTGTTAAATCAATAATAAAACAAATTCTGAAACAGTGTGAAATTTGCTTTTATGATTATGGAAAGGAACAGTTTCTCATTAAAGCTTGTTGTAACGTAAACGCCGGCATAGTCACCAGGTCTGTGAGGTCGCCACCCTATTCATCATCCATTGTTCATCAATAGGGTGACAGGGTGATCAGGTGATGAGGTCATGGACCTGGCGACTATGGCTGCCGACAGTTACGTTAGAGTTTTTCCTTCAGGCAAGATTACCATCTGACCATGCAGGAACACAGGGGATTTGTCTTGTAATATGACATGTAAAAATGCAAGTTTGATCATAAAATAAAAAACTTGCCTAAACTTGGTTAGAGGGCAAAACGTCATAATTTTACTTGCCAAAAACTTAACGTGGCATGAATTCTGTCCACTGGTTGCCACTGAGATGCCGTAGAAAGTTGAAGGAAACTGTTGAATGTTTGTCACTCCTAAATTTACATCCCTTTAAAATATTGACACTTTCTGGTGTTTGAGTCATATTGAGGAAAATGTTTGACAAATAGCTACGATAAGCTTGCTTGAAATTATCGCAAGATTGTTGTGCAGAAATACGCAATAAAAAGTTGAGCAAGTGGGCTTACACACAGATGTGCAAGGTTTTGTGCAGTGAACGATTTCCCCTGTATCGCATCGCAAAATGCGACGCGTTTTTGACAATCTGCGATGCCACTTTTCAAAGTGCATCGCAGTTTTTGACTTGATTTAGCGATTTTTTTCAACATCTGGTCCTTTCTTGCACTTCAAGATTAGTTTTGTTAATGTTAGTGAAAAATGAAAAAACGAAAATGTGAATATTACTATAGGAACATTGTTATGGTCTTTAAAATAACTCGCAAAAGAAGCCCTTATATGCAGCGTTTAATCATCCATTTTGATTTTGCTATACAAAAATACTGGAATGCTAAACAAAATTTGAAAATTGCTACGCAAAAAAAAAATTGCATAGCAAATCTGCTATCCAATATTTCATAACGAAATCGTTCACTGTGTAATTTAGCACAGATTTATGCCTGGAATGAAAACTACGCACTCGACGACGCTCACAAAGAGGAAGTGATAATAGTTTGTGTGCTAAAACAAACGACAAAGTGCATGTTTTTTACACTGAAATTTTGCACAAACAGAGACAATCTCCCCAAACTGTCGCTGGTTTCACAAATCTGTTTCGCAACACAAACTACCCTTTTTAGACTAGAAATCTCACCGTCAAACAAACATCTTGCTGTGTTCCAATTTAAATATTTTAAAAAATCGTTTTAAAAATAAATATCGTCAGAAAGTATCCTTTATTTTCAGTATCTATTAAAAAAGTTTGAATTGAACAATGCTGTGATGTTTTACAGCGCATTTCTCACGATGCGCCACTTCGCACACAGCAGAAATCCACTGTAAAACTGACCAGTATTAGTGTACCCAGTGCGCGCGCGATGAAGTCGCAGATTTCCAAGTCCCTACCTAAATTGTTTCTTTTTCAAAAATTAAAACTTCTTAGTGATTATCAAGGAGAAGAAGTGTTGACCAGTGAATGGAATTCAATGCAGGATGTAGCCACTACACGTTCTTGACATAATGACTAACAGAAGGAGTCAATTTGGCTGCGAGAGTCGATACATTTTTGTCTCCCAAACCCAGCTGCAAGATGCTGTGTTGGTGCCAAGGTGACTCCACTTTATATTGGCTTTGGCAAGGCACTGATACAATGTGCATGTACATACGGTAGTCTGGTCAGTCTGGTGACCTGACATTTCACAGCTGTTTGTCTGACAGTTTAAGCGCACTGACAATATTCAAAAATCTGTTTTAATGTCCCAACCCCAGTAACTACATGTATGCCCAGCTAGTACGGTACATGTATGTACCGGTATGTTGGGAGCATCCAGAATGCCACCCACAACCAAATTAATACATGTACTTTCCCTTCCCCCAGCGGCCCACCCCACCCCCCAAAAAGCAATTCTCTTTGGGAAGAGTTGTAAAGTTGATCAGATTGTTTTTCTTTAAAATATTAAGCATCAGTAAGTGCACATTTGGTTGGCACACTGAAATTTAGGAGTTAGAAAAATAAAAGATAGACGTCGACCTTGCAACTGCAAGCAACTCGCAGCAACTGTGAGCAACTGATCAGTTGCTTTAAAAGGTCGATGTACGCGCACTTGCCAACTATTGGCAACTGGAAAAATCCTGGTTGGCGCGAGTTGCTTATGTTCTACTTTCTGGCGACTAGTTGTGCTCAGTTGCGTCGATGTATGCGTACTTGCAACTAGTTGCTGTCAGTTGCACGAGTGTGTCTGATCAGGTGGGCGCACATCGACAGCAACTGAAAGCAACAGTTGCTTCCAGTTGCAAGTTCAATGTACTCTAGGCTTTACTGAGTTGCCGTATCGATGTGTGCGCACTGGAAATGTAGACTTGGCTACCGGTAGATGCTCCCAGTTGCCGCTAGTTGCGCAACTAATCAGTTTCTGTTGATGTGCGCGCTACGCACACATCGACAGCAACTGATCAGTTGAGTTGCTTCCAGTTACAAGGTCGATGTACACTGGGCTTTAGAAAACACTTCAGCCTCATATGCTTTATACATGTACATGCCGTGATCAAGTACATGTACACAGTTCTTTCCAATCAACCAATCGCTTTCAAGACTTTCAGTAATTTCAATCATCCAGTTTTAAGTGGGCCTGTTTGAACAGTAATTCCCAAAGCAATGATATGTTTCCGCCCACTCCTTTTTCTTTTTTTTTGAAATTCCTGTAGTTAAAGGCTCTCATGAACCCAATTTTGTTGGGTTTTAACTTGATTAAACCTGCATGGGATGAGCTGACCTCTGGAGCCACACATCTTACAAGCAGACAACACTTCAGGCCAGAGTGGCGCACCCTGCCTCAGCGGCTCTTATGGAGGCTGGTACAGTCGGCCTTGCCATACACATAACTGTCTGAGAAAATAAGCTACAACTCTCGGCCTCCTTGATCACCGTATGTGTGGGGTACGGTGGCCGAGTGGTTTAGGTCACTGACTCGCAACACTGGTGAAAACTTGGGGTTGCGGGTTCGATATCCGGCTGGGGTACCTGTGCCCTTGAGCAAGGCACTTAAACACACTTGCTTCATCCTCCGGAAGAGATGTAAAGCCGTTGGTCCAGTGTGTTAGGTAACATACTTTAAAGATCCCTTTCGTGAAGAGCAAGGGGATTCCCTGGTGTCTCTGACCGTTTCTAATTCATTGTCTTCTCCTCACGGGTTTCCTCACGCTTGCGAGCGACAGTGCGATGAGCACTTTTGAGGAATCCTTAGTTTCAGTACCAGAAAGTAGTAATAATAATGTTAATTATCGTTACTTGAATTTTTCTCCCATTTTAAGTGTATTGATAATCACTCACAATATCTCCTTTGTATTTTTGTTTGCTTTCGCCAGGAGGTTGCTGTAAAATTAGAACCAGTCAAGGCAAGACATCCGCAACTCATGTATGAAAGCAAGCTGTACAAAATACTACAAGGATGCAACGGTGTCCCACACCTAAGGTATTTATCTTATCCTATTGTTAAATTTGGCAAAAAAAAATAGTCATGCCCAGAACATGGATTGAGTTTTTCTACTTTCAGATGGCTAAAAGTGACACTTTTATGTTAAACTTTTGGACGGGATGACGTCACTTTAACCCAATAACACTCGGTGGTAACAAGTAGTGCGTCTTATTACTCGGTAATGTTCCTCATCAAGGTCAATAACAAGAGTTATATACCTCATGCGTAGATTCCTGTCATCTGATTGGTTAAAAGTGGGGGCATTAAATCGGCTAGACCCGGCGCGTATATGCCCACAGGGCAATATTCTTTGCAATGCCCCAGGCATAGTCATTTAGCGGGTTCCGGATGCGCGCATTACATGTGTTAGCATAGCTGTGCACCAACTATGCAGCTGGGAGCTTCACGTAAACATTTATCAGGACGGTAATGGCGGAATCTCGACGTCTGTCGTAGATGATGAAGTCCTTAAGAAAATAAGAGAAGTGGCCTACAGTGAAAACTGTGTCAGGTGAAATGTGCTACTAAAGTGCCAGGTGATTATGCTACAAAAGTTTGCTGTAAATATACAACTTTTCCGCCGTAGACCAGCTTCCGAAATCGAAACTCGAAGGACCACTGTCATGACTGTATGATGTATCGTTACTTTTAACCAACCAGATGACAAAAATCTACACATTCGGTATATAAAACAAATATTGACTGCTGTTTATTCGGGTCATGGTTAAGATTTCTTGGTTAAGAAACTTGAATTTCACTGAGTTAAACATGGAAGAAATACAGGGCGGTTTTGGGGGCTTTGAGGGGAAATGTCTGTGCTCCGCCTGGACTTTCCATTGTGTTTTGGTATTTTAATAAGCGTGGATCCGCCACATATTTCTACCTATGGTCGCGAAAACTCGACCTAGCTTGCGCAACTTATACTATATTTTTTCAGAGCGGATCACATATTTTCTTTCAAATTTAAAATCAACTTTTGTGGCAAAAATGAAATTGAATTCGAATGGGATCACAATTCCTTAGTGGAATCGGAAGTGATCTGCAAAAAGGTTTGAATCGCCCAAGCCTAATCTGAATTTGTCTGCCTACATGTATGTACCGGTATGTGCAATACATGTACATATTATGTACGTGTACGTTCACAAATGCAGGAAGTTTTGAGTTGCAAAGGGAAATACAAGTCCAGGTGATCAGTATCCGTTATTCTGATGACAAAATCCTGTTTACATCCGTTTTTGTCCTGTTCCACAAATTGGAGTTGTACAGATACACCAGAACACTGTTGAAGCAGTCCTGAGGACTTGACGCAATTGGCCCTTTGCGTTTAACATACATGTATGTGAATAATGGCTGGTACCCTGAATAGTTATTGAGCATACGTAGTACACGGTATGCCTATCAATCAACCGTCTGGTTGCTTTATGCCATTCGGTTCAACAGTGAACGCGGTACTGATTCTGTACTTCACACCTGCCGCTTGCACCACATAGCAACAACAAATTAGTCTGGTCAAGTAGATGCTAAGTGTACTGTACATGTGGAAGGAAGTATACACACCAGATGCTATTCACATATAACATGCAAAAGGCTACGGTAATTCTTTACACATGTACATATAACAGGAACATTTGGGTATGCCAGGTGTTAATTTAATATGCTACGTGTACATGTAGTATGAGTGTTTGGCCTGTGTATGGTGCAACATGCCTGCTAAACATTAAAAATAGCCAATCCACTGATAGGGGATGATGACAGACTGAACATTAAAGATAGATTACATGATTGGATTTATAAAAACTGTTACTAAGGGGCGTTACCTCCATGTGTGATTGATGTGTATGATAAAAACCAACCTTTGTACTTTATTGTACAAGTCCGCTCAGTACTTTATTCCAAGAAAACAATGAATTTATCCTAATATTACATTATGTAGTTGTGTGAAGCCATTGTTTTATTTAGCATGTTTAGGCTGGTTCCCTTGCTGTACTGCATGGAAAATAGATGGGTCTTTCTATAAATTAGGGGTCCAATTTTAGTGTCCCCCGTTACATTTTACATCTTGTTCTTGTAAATTCAGAACACATTCTTTAAATACTTTCCATCTCAAAGAGTGAGTACATAAAGTACAATTCATATAAAATGGTTTAAAAGCCATTTTAACGATTTTTGTACGAACAAAAACACATATCGGGTGTAACGAGGGACACTAAATGTCACACTCTT
Organism: Henricia sp. BOLD:AAB3569; assembly: GCA_037783545.1. Taxonomy (NCBI): domain Eukaryota; kingdom Metazoa; phylum Echinodermata; class Asteroidea; order Spinulosida; family Echinasteridae; genus Henricia; species Henricia sp. BOLD:AAB3569. Next base: position 3,184,615 of record JBBELK010000009.1, on the reverse strand, counting down.
GGACCCCTAATTTATAGAAAGACCCAGATGCAAAATACACAAGGACTTGTTTTATTCCAAAACAAACGGCGCTGATTTCGTGTTCTGATGAATTTCAAGTAAACGAATGATTCTAGTCCTTATTTTAGCAGTGGGATATTTGAAGGTACATGTAGGCCTACTTGACAGCTTCTAAAGGCCTGTCCGCATTGGACTTTTTTGGGGAAAACTTCCCGAGACAATGGGTACTTTTCTGCGGACAGCCTAGGACGTTTTCCTCTCAATAACTTTTCCCCGAGTCCAGCGGTTACTTTTCCTGGCCAACGTCTGCCCAGGAAAATGGATCAGGGAACTTTTCCTGAGTCGAAAAGTCCAATGCGGACACATGCAGTGAGTCGGTAAATGCGCTCTGGAAGCGTACGTCCGGGCCGTGAAGGTCAAACTGCGAAGGGACACTGATCATGCTCTCGTAGGGTCTCGGTAAAATGTTACCGTGTCAAAAAAGTCTGTATAACGTAGTAGTAGTACTGGTACACATACAGTGTACATACATGTACATGTTGTATGTACAATAAATTTCAAGCATAAAAAACCTGTGATTTGTTGTAGGACCTACCTGTACAGTGTGTATTTTGTATGCATTTAACCCTAAAACTCCTCATCAATCCTACATGTACAAAATCAATATGATTTTACATAACACCCTAGGGAGTTGGGGTTTTTTCAAAAATTCAGAATTTTCAAATTATTATGTAAACTGCCACATTTTGCTGCCTTAAATTCCATGGAAACAACATGCCAGTATGCATTATTAAAGTACATTACAGCCATATTTCAGCATTTCATCAGTGCTTAAAATATGCCTGATTACTGCCTACATGTATATCTCATAACACAAAAACACCATCTAACTGTCTAAACTTTATGCCCCAATCTCGGCACAGACAGTTGCCCGTGCCAATTTCTATTTTGTATAGGAAATGAGCACACCTCACGAGGGTTGCTTGACCCACACAGTCGGCCGATTTCCACGTACCGGATTTGGGCTGACTCATCCGCACGTACACAGTGCAATACATTGTGCTGCTGCACCCAATCTGTGTAATACGTACAGACACAGTACATGTAGGCTATACAGTGCTGTATTTTACAAGCCAATGCTATTGGTTGCACTGTACTGTTAATGTATACAGTACATGTACACACAAAATCGCCTGAAGGTGGCCTATCCTTGCTTTGTCTGTGCACATTGACTCATCCTCCCAATTTCTAATCACTGCTTGTCAAGGATGTTTACTTCATAGCTGTGGTGTCTGTACATATGGGCCTACATCAGCATGATTCATAATGTACATGTAGGCCTACATATGTATGTGATAGTAACCTAGTATACATGTGCACAGAGCAAGGAAATGGTGTATGGTTAAGTTGTCCATGAAGTTGGGTCACATTTTGTAAAATACCATATATTTCAAATATTTCTACATTTTGAATTATTTAGCAAAGTGCGGTACATGTACATGTAGTTGTGGATGAACATGTACATGTAACTGGGAAACCACGATGGTGCTTTCACTCCGACCACAAATTATTTCCTTTTTAAATTAATGAATACATGTTCCTAAACTAAACAATCCTTTTTAATTTTAATTTGAAGGATTCTAGCTTGAATGTCTGTGTGACTCAAACAAAATCTGCTGGAAATAAAACACCAAATGTCACGTATACATATGCTATTTGCACAATTTTATTTAGTTGATGTCTGCTTTTTAATTTTTTTACAAGTAATGAATGTTTTAATTTTAATACTGTATTGATTCACGGGGTTATCCCGAGCTCGGGGTCGAACACCGAGCTCGGGATCAGCCCCGCATCACAAACTGGGTAAACGCTCTCGGAGTTACCGTAGATAAGCAGTTAATCTTTGCCGCATCCTGTCGCATCCGCTCCACAGCTGTAGCGGGGGAAAAGCCTGCGAAATTCAAGTGGCCTTTTACACTGTACATGCACAATCCATGCACACATTGATCAGTACATGCACACATAGAGCATGACCTTTGACTGCAACTGCTGGCACTTCGCTGGAGATCAACTACAGAATGTAAACATGGCACTCGGGATCATTGCGGTTAACACTGACGCATTCTTATCGGGATCAATCTTGATCCCGAGCTCGGGACCAGTCTAAACACGGTGTAACCCTAACTCTCTACCGTAGGGTGTACAATGTATGTAAAATCGTATTGATATTGGAGGATTGAGGAGTGTTAGACCGTGTTTACACTTGATCCCGAGCTCGGGATCGAACACCGAGCTCGGGATCAGCCCCGGATCACAAATAGGTGTAAACGCTCTCGGAACCAAACTGGCCCCGGATCAGACCCCGAGATTTTGGTCTCGCGATGGCGGAGGGTTCGATCCCGAGCTCGGGATCAGTTTGCGGTTAGCTGGGCAATAAATCTTCCCCACACAGCCCCACATCCTGTTGCGGGCTAAAGCGCGCGAAAATTCCAGGGAAGCCCGCGCTCGTATTATATACACGTGTACATAGTACCACTGGTTCCATGCATTGTGTGCATGCATATATGCCTGGACAAAATGCCTGATACCCCGACGCGACTCATGTGATGCAACGCTGAGAATCTCGATCGCTGGTGTCCGTTACGAAAACACAACGTACTACAAACGTAATTGGTATCCTGCATTCAGCAATCTCTTTTGCGTGTCCGATACAAACTTCACACGTTGAGAAAAAGTGTTTCTGTATTTCCTCTACTTTCTGCAACTTCTCTACTTTCTGCAACTATCTAGCGACACTTTGTCATTATCATACAGCTTAGTTTTTAGTTGTTATATCAAGGATTTCGGAGTGTCATTCAACGATTTCCGACATAGCATAAGTTGACATTATTTCGTCGTGAAGAGAAGTTGACGAAGACGAAGTAGCCGAGTCGAGTTGTCTTCGTGTGAAAAGATGGCAAACGAAGTTCGCGGGCGCTCGTGGAGCAACGACAAACTGGCGAAGTTTTTCGACATTTGAGCCAGCGCAGAAATAATGGCTGAACTGGACGGAACATCTCGGAATTCTGCTGCGTTAGCTTGACCTTTGACTGCAACTTCTGGCTCCGCGCTCGGGATCAACAACAGATATAAACGCGGCACTCGAGACCATTGCGGTTAACCTCAACACATTCTTATCAGGGGGTCAATCTTGATCCCGAGCTCGGGACCAGTGTAAACACGGTCTTAGAGCTAATGTTCTGTAGTGCAATCTAATCTTTGTACAATGTTTGGGAGAATCCTAAAGATTATGTGACCTCTTGGGTCTACATGTATGTACCGGTATGTATGGTGTTTTTTATAAGATGTTTTCTGTTTATAAGAAAACAACAATTGATGATAAATTTATATACCGGTGTATGAGCACACGTTTTTTGCAAGTTGTTCTCATGTGAGCGAAACAAGGCCCATGTCTACTGTGGTAAATGTCTCAGCTTTTCGTGCAGTACATCCAGGGAACCAGCCTACATGTAAATAGGACGGTGGCTTTGCACAATTTCTTGAAAGCTCAGACACAGTTTTCAGTATTTTTTTTCAGGATTTATGGATGAAGTACTGAGCTGACTTGTACACAGGTTGGTTGTTATCATACGCATCCTCAATCACACATGGAGGTAATATAACGCCGTTTATGTTAAACAGTTTTCCAATCGTGAAATCTGTCTTTAAAATTAACCAGACACATTTTGGAATTTTAGCAATTTTTAAGGAAACGTGACAAGTTAGAGTACATTATGTATACAGCTGAAAACTGCTACAACTTTATGCAGGGAGTTGCCCACTCAATGACCTCTCCATGTACATGGTGCACTGTTACCAAAAGCCATTGAACAATGGGTTCACGGCTCAAGGTCTCTCAGTCTCACAAAGGGTCTGTTTTCTGAAATATTATGCTCAAATCTTGGTTTCTGTCAATTACTAGTAATAATAACAAGCCATTATGCTGTAGATTTACTTGTTAAACAATGAAGTTTTAAGTGTTTTGTGCGCAGTGTTGATTTGTACCATAGGCCTATACAGTATACAAGAAGACATTGTCTTTATGTTTTTAATGAGGCATTGTCATGAGGTTGATAAAAATTACACTGTACCATTAGGCCAATGAAATTAGATTACTAGTTTCTCGTCGGCACCCGCATGTGATTTCAATTTCTTTTTTTGTAATTAAGCTGACAACAAAATATTTACATTTGTAACACCGTCATCATTATGCATGATTGCATAAAGCGGTCTGTGTGCTGAAAACAAGCTGCCGGACTAATGCAAAAGGTGGATACGGTACATGAAAAATCTAAATTTAGCACTATTGTTCTCGGAGTACATTTTAATTTGTATAAGTACAAGGAAATATTTGTATGAGCACTTTTTTTATTATTAGTAGAGGGTTGAAAATTTTACATGTGTGAAACGTGCTGCTTCTTTGTCAACCCAGTGTTAACATGGTTAACCCCAAGATTTTTCTAGAGCAATATGCATCAATGCTGGTTTCCCAGCTGAGAAGCACATGTTTTGCATTAAGACCCCAATTATACATGTACCTGTACTTTGGCATATGGTTACAGCATGTACAGTTGCTACGAAATTTAGGGCCCAAAAAATACCCCAAATTTTGACTAAACTTATGCACGTATTTTTGCAGCCATGTACGTACGTGGAGTGTACATGTACAATAATTATGTGCTTTTGTGTGCAAATTTACATGTGCTTTTTTTCTCCCTACATGTACATTGTCCTGTCACTTGCGGTACACAGCTTTTGACAAAGACTCTGTCTGTTAAGATCGGAATGTAAGGCCACTGTGCTAATCAAGTTATGTCCGGTACAGCAAAACAAACTCTAATTAATATTGAGTTTCCCTGACGCAAGCCAAATCGCATTCTCTGATCAGTTGAGGTACATGTACATGCTGCTAAATAATTCAAACTGGCTAGTCAATACAGGCCAGCTTAGTCAAGTGGTTAAGCATACCTGACAACTAGTCCAATTTTTAAGTGTTAAAAGTGTTGAAAATCAATCGGAACGGTCAACTTGACCTGACTCTCCGTGTGCCGCACGTGTTGTGTACAGTACATGAAAACAGGTGCAGTACTACAGGTCAACTTGACCGTTGTACCAACTCGACCGTTGCAAGTTTCACTACAGTCCGATTTTTTTTTACTCGGCAATGTTGGCAGGTACTGGTTAAGACGTCTGACTAGTATGCAGGAGGGTCATGGGTTTTGAGTCCCATGGGTTTTTTTCTCATACAGTGCTGATCAAGTAGGGCAAAACAAATACCCTAATTGACAGTGAGGCCAATAATTTTACAGAAAGGTTATAAATACTATACTTAACATTTAACAAAAACATTAATGTTGGTAGCTACCGGTATGGTTAAGACGTCTGACTAGTACATGTATGCAGGAGGGTCATGGGTTTTGAGTCCCATGGTTTTTTTTTCTTATAGTGTCTCGGAAAGCACGGAGTATACAGTGCTGATCAAGTTACGTTGGGTAGGGCAAAAAAAAATACCCTAATTGACAGTGAGGCCAATCATTTTACAGAAAGGTTATAAATACTATACTTAACATTTAACAAAAACATGAAGTGAAAGAGCACACTGGAGCGTGCTTCTTACTGCAGACCAATCAATGCTCAGCAACATGATCATGTGATTCCTGACCGTTTTTATGATTGGCATAAGCCACCATACTTTCGTAAGTCTCTCCAGAGCCAAGATAAGAAGTGCTTTAAATAGCATCATGTCTTTGTTGTTAATACATGTACATTCTGTTCTCCAAAGTATTGACATTTACGCTTTGTAGAACCGTGAAAATATTGACAACTTTAAGCCACCCCTTACATTTTTCCTTTTTTACAGAGTTCACCATGCTGTCATGAAATGATTGGGCCTGCCTATTTGCATTGCGAATCATTTAAATTCAGTTTTTTTTCTAATAAAACATTATCTGTTATCTTTCAGATGGTTTGGCACGGAAAAGGACTACAACGTCCTCGTCATGGATCTCCTTGGACCAAGCCTGGAAGACCTCTTCAACTTCTGCAGTCGCAGATTCACCATGAAAACAGTCCTCATGCTAGCCGACCAGGTGAGCAGGGTGTTTTAACTTGACTCTGGGGGGATCTTTATCTCGGTTGCAGGCTTTTCCATTGGTCCGGAAAACTTAGCTGTACATCGCCGCCAGCGTCAGCTGGTGTAGCGGGCCCCGGCCACCCAGTCGTTAATGGGTACGTGGTGCTTGCACTGGGGAAGGAAACGGCAAACCCGAGCAATAGTCGGCTCTATCGCCAGGTTTTAAGCCAAGGAGTTGGGAGTTGAGCGCCCGCAGCAAAGGGCGGATACCGCGCATGCCCCTTCCTTTCCTTTTTTTTCTCTGTAGGGCTTGGTAACCATTTGACGCCGGAGGACGTGTAATCATGCCAAGATTTCCACATCGATGTAGTGGAGGACTAGTAAACACATCTAGGGAAAATTAGTTTGTTATACTGCGTTTGACGTGCTCCTGAAGACGAACAGAACGACACTGTTCGAAACGTTTAGTTCACACTCAACGGTTCTTTTCAGAACCACACATGTACAAAAGAGATTCACATGGTGCTACCGCAAACCTATACACTTGTTGATTTCCACCATGCATAGCCTTAAGTTTTACCTAAACACGCAGTAATTTCCATGAGAAATGACCAAAACAGTTTATAACAAAAGCTACATTGGGGTGTACAATGACAGTGCATCGACATAACAACAATACTTTATACGCATGGTTAATGAGTTCTTCAACTAAAAATAAACCAGCGCCAATGTACCGCACTGTTTGAAATAATCCCAGCATTAACTGGTTAACCTCCATGATAGCCAATCTCAATCAGTGAGGAACAACTGCATATTACTATGTTTCGAGACCACCGTTGGCTTCATAGCTCAATTGGTAGGGTGTCTAGACATTAGGCAGAAGGTCTGCAGTTCAAATCTCTGTGGAGCCAATTATTATTATTTTTTTTTCACTGTATCCAGATTTCCCGTACATGCATACATTTGTCCACGTTTTTATAGGTTTTGGCATTTCCAGCATCGATTTTGACATGTTTGATCTGTACGTTTTCTGTATTAGGAATTCCACTTAGGAATCACGATTCTATTCAGATTTGATTTCCATTTTTAAAAGAAGTTTTGCACTAAAATTATGCAAACAAATCTTGCAAACAAGGCCAAAGTCCTGGAATTTTTTTATTTCTGTAGCCCATTAAATTCAGAATCAGGTACTTCCTTGAATCGCCAAGATAATGAGAATCGATTACTCCAAAAGACAGAATCGCGATTCCGGTTCCCAAATTAGACTCTAGAGAGGATTTATCTTCGGGAAATCTAGAAATCATTCGTACGTGATGTGTTAGCGTATTCAAATTTTTTAATTAATAATTTATCAATTTTGCAGATGATCAGCCGTATAGAATACATCCACTCCAAGAATTTCATCCACAGAGACATCAAGCCAGATAACTTCCTCATGGGCATCGGGAGACATTGCAATCAGGTACATCACGCTGTGTTCACACTGGTCCCCAGCTTGGGATCAAGATTGATCCTCTGATACGAATGCGTCGGTGTTAATAACCACAGTGATTCAGAATGCCGCGTTTACATCTGTCGTTGATCTTGAGCCTATGTCATACATTCCCTAATTATTCCTACGATTGGCCATGACGTAACCAATCTTAGTGAATCATTGCCCCAAGACTTGGACCGGGGTCACACGAATTACGACATCCCAATTTATTATAGTATTACTATAGTATCGTTACAAGATTTTGTTTGTGTTACCCTAAATTTATTGTAATCGTATCACAATCGGTCGACAATAAGAATTGTTATCGTTGGTTTGTAATCTGATTGTAATCGGTTTACAATAAATGGGCCAAAAACATGTGTGATCCCATCTCGTAATTGTATTACAATCAATCCCATAAGCCCCTGCGGTAACTCGCCCTACGCGTGCGCGCACGTACTTTCTGCTTCAACACGTGTGCCTGGCATGCTTTTTCATTCACAGGGCGCCAGGCGCGTGCGGCGTGGTTAGGCAGTAAGCACGCCCACGCAACACGGGGAAAGCCACCGCAGGGGACGATGGGATGGATTACAATACCATGACGTGTTTGTGTGACCGCACTTTATTGTAATGCGATTACAATCTGATGCAAAACCAAATCTCGGGATCTGATCCGGGACTAATTTCAGTCCCGAGAGCTTTTAGTCCAAGTTTTTAATCCGGAGCTGATCCCAAGCTCGGTGTTCAACCCCTTTATACTGATGCTTTTCAGTTTCAACAGTTTCAATACATTTGTTTAATCAATTGTTTCATCCTTTTTTACAGCTTTATGTGATAGATTTTGGGCTCGCCAAAAAGTTCCGTGACGGCCGGACGAAGGCGCACATCCCGTACCGAGAGGACAAGAACTTAACGGGTACAGCCAGATACGCCAGCATCAATGCACATCTTGGTATTGAGCAGAGGTCAGTTTTCAATATCATTCAAAGATCATTTGTGCACAGCGGCATCAAACGCCATAATGCTATGAAATCCCCTGAAATCCCCTGAAATCCATTGTATTCCTGTATTTTAATGAGGCTGGTCCCGCCACTGCAACTTCTATCCCAATGCGGTTCCAAGTATTTGGTATTCTGAAACCTGTACTCAGTTGGCAAAATACTTGTACTCAAATGGTACTCGGCTGTCTCATTACTCGGCCCGTAACCAACTACAACATTGGTATACTTGCAGTTGTGGGCTACCATGGCCTAGTGGTTTCGGTCGTTAACTCGCAACAGGGGTGAAAACTTGGTGGTACATGTACCCTTGAGGAAGGCGTTCAACCACAATTGCTCTATCCTTCGGAAGGGATGTAAAGCCGTTGGTCCAGTCCGTTGTGTAACACACTTAAAAGATCCCAGAGCACTCCTTCGTGAAGAGTAAAGGGATTACCAGGTGTCTCTGGCCGTCGGCTGCCAATGGCACCACCCACCTACGTATCTCGATGTTTAGGTGGAAGACACTTGTAAGTTTCATGCAATTCATCCTACAGGCTGCGAAATGAAGTTCATTTAATAACAATAAATAAATGTATTTTTCCCTAATTCCAGTCGACGTGACGACGTGGAATCCCTCGGCTACGTGCTGATGTACTTCAACAGAACCAGTCTACCATGGCAAGGCCTGAAAGCTGCCACCAAGAGACAAAAATATGAAAAAATCAGCGAGAAGAAAATGTCCACGCCAGTTGAGGTGCTCTGTAAGGTGGGTCATTTATGATAGAGCCACTACAGCCACTAGCACAACAAATATAAGACCGAGTCATATATGCGACTCGCTATATGCTACACATTTGTAGATATGCGTAAGCTGTAGATATGCGTAAGCTGTAGACTGGTTCCCGCCCCACATATTCCACATACAACGAATAAATATAAGAACCGTCTGCCGTCGTGTTTAAAATAGCACTAAGCATTAAGTCATGCATTTATTTTTAGGAGCGCTGCGCTACGGCCCGAGTGTTTGTAACCAGTATATAACAATTTGAAAGGGGTTATTCCATATCTGGCCAAGAACAATTTAATCTAACCTTCAAAACTTCCACATGCCCATTATAGGAACAAAAATCAAATTCAAACCTTGCATCATCATAAATAAACATGCGGTGGCACGCGGAGTCTATACAAATTCTCGAAACAATGACGAATCGTACCCGACGATTAGCGATATTGTTAAAAAAATAATTTTGAAACATATTTTTTTCATTACCAATCTGAAATTTCGCGTATATTTTCAAGGATATTGTCAAAAAAACACTGATGTTTTGTAAACTAATTTATCTGGTTCCATAAAGCAGTGCAGTAATTACACTAATCTTTTTGCTTCCACATCCAAATTGGAGATTGCAAATTTCCTGTTTTCTTCCCACGGATAGTATTTTGGGGAGGTATTTTATATGATTCTTAGGTTAAAACGAAATCCATTTTGGGCAAAAATCTGAACACACTCCTTTAACAACATGTACCGTACGTGTACTTAATACATATTTTCCATGTTGCACAAACAGGGCTTTCCTGCCGAGTTTGCCATGTACCTGAACTACGTCCGAGGCCTGCGCTTTGAGGAGGCACCAGACTACATGTACCTACGTCAACTGTTCCGCATCCTGTTCCGTACCCTAAACCACCAGTACGACTACACATTCGATTGGACCATGCTGAAGCAAAAAGCTACGTCGCAAGTCACATCGCAGGGCAACGTGGGAACCGCCGGCGGCACCAAACACACAGAGAGCAAAAGCAAGAGCAAGCGTTGAAATGGCGCCCTCGCCCGCGCACTCCCCCGGATTCGTCGCCATTTTAAAGACAAGTTGCATATATATGCACAACGTGAGAGACTGGTGCCGATCTCTCATTGTATGATATTGATTGGGAAGGAGCTCGGTGAATAGACTCTTCCCTAGACTTGAGCTATGCTCCTTTGCTTGGGTGTGCAAACTCCATCAAGTTTTCTGTGTAAGGATAAGTAAAAACTCCTTGATCCTGTTGTGCACTTCAGGTGGGATTTGGAACTGTTTAGTCAAATTCCCATGCTGTTAACAACTGTACTGACAGTGTGTGCAAGGTTTCCATATATAAACCTACAGAACGTAACTCCGCACAGCTCGAGATTGTACATGTATCACGCCAAGTCGAGAATGCTTCTTTTTTGTTGTTTTACTCTTCATCCGAATGAATTGAAAGTAATGTACGTACATGTGAATAACTGTTAAATTATACTTCTTAATATAGGTTTAATATACCTGGTTAATTTGCATGGTCGGTACAATTATATTGGCAATAATGTGTCCCGTTGTTGGCAAAGCAATTTTGTCTGTCATATCAAGAAACCAATACTAAAGTATCAAACACTCCACCCCAAGGACATTAGTGTACGGTAACTTTCATTTTTTAACACTGTCATCGTTTCTTATACTGGTAATACTGGGTACCCCCAAAAAAAATGCCAGCATGTTTTCAGGAAAAGCACTTGGTGTATAGACTGTATTGAATGGCTGCCATCTTGTAGGGCAACATTTGGAATTTAAATTGGGCAACAGTGTACCGGTAAGCACAAAATGTGCAACCATGCATGTCCTCACGGAACAAAGAAACTGCCCTACAAGGTTGCAGCTATTGGAAATGGTGTACAGGGTGTTTAAAAAGAAAAACGTATTCCAACTTTGAAAAGCCGTTTTGACCAGACTATAAGTTTGCCAATAAAAAGCATGGTAACATCTTAAAGCATGGGCGTTCCAATGATGCCTTGGTTACTTTCCTAGGGTCACGCATCACTGAGCACCACTGTCTTGAAATTGAGGTGCAAATGGCTGTTGGTTCACTTTCATGTTGAACAAAATCAAACAGAATTGACACACACAATTTAACAAAAGTGACAATCTTATTCAGTGATTGGATTATATTCATTCACACTTCAACACATGTTCTGATTTTTTAAAAAATTTTTATTCACCACGACCCTTCACATGTCCACCTCCTCTATCTAAACAAAATTGACATTGGCGGCGCATGTCGTTCACAGCTCATCTCACAGTGTCTGGATCCTCTCGCAAACGACATGAGCCGCTGATATCAACTTTGTTTGGAGGAAGGTGGACACGTGGAGGGTCGTGGTGAATATAAACAAAAATCAGAAACCTGTGTTGGAAAGTGTGACTGAATAAAATCCAATCACTGAATAAGATTGTCATTTTTGTTTTAATTTTATGTCAATTTTGTTCGGTTTTGTTCAAAATGAGAGTGAACCAACCCCCATTTTGCACCTCGATTTCAAGACAACGGTGCTCAGTAATGCGCGAACCTTGGAACGTAACGGATGTGTCATTGGAAAGCACATATCTTCTGCTTTAAGATGCTAACTTGCTTTTTACTGGCAAAGTTATAGCCTGGTCAAAACAACTTTTCAAAGTTGAATTAGCTTTTTTTTTAAACATCCTGTATGTTGCATAACTTACGCATCAAATGTCTTTCTACAGGCATAAAAAAATATATCAAATTAGCACTCTGGAAGGTTAAAACTTTTCACAAAAGTTTTAAATTACCCCAGAGAGGATTCTGTGCACTTCCTCTTTTGCACTAATGCACTACCGTACATTGAGTGAACAATTTTACGTGTCTTGTAAATAGTATCCGACCCACTATTCTTAGATGTATTTATGATCAGTGTATTTTGCTGTGATGGGCAAAAAACATTACAGTGAATTGTTAAGCCGTTATCGATAAGTTAAGGAAAGAATTGAGAAGTTGATCATGGCTTCAGACATTGTGCACGAAACATATGAGATTGGTTAACAAATTTCTAAGAAAATCATTAATTTTTCCCACTCATAAATTTGGGTTTTTCTATCACGTCTGCACTTACTGATACTTGATAAGTTATTCTAAAGAAAAATATTCATGATCAACTTCTCAATTATTACCGAAGTTAAGGTGCAAGAAAGGTCCTCAGATTTTGACGAAAAACAATCAGATTGTCTGAATTGAAACAGTTTGGAATTTGGAATTATTGTCGCATGTGTATAAAAGTGATCATGTTGGGCCATCATGTTCTGTGCACTGCCAGTTACGAAGAACCAACTAATGTGCCATTGCATGGTTCATAGTTAAAGTAATTTCTAAAACTTAGCTGGGCGAATTTCACAAAATAATAATAGTGCAGTCTTCTATAGTGCATACATTTACATTGTAAGATACCCGTCCTGCTTTACAAAATTATTACCCTGGTCATTGGGCACAACTCCCTGGGGAGTATGCAGCCCGACACAAGCGCTAATGGACTATAACCCTTGCAGGTGCACATTTACTACTGGGTGAAGAGAGGCAACTTATGGCAAAGTCTCTTGCCCAAGGGCACACACATGGGTGTGGCTTTGATTTAAATCCACAAATCTGGCACCTGCAAACTAGCTTAACATTCTAGTGCAAATTAATTCTGATACAGATGCATCTATACAGGGAAAAGACTAAATTTATCATTTTAGTTTATTTTGGGAAGTTTATTTTCTTCGATTACAGTATGTTTATTTTCTTTGTTTACAGTATGTTAATTTATTAATGCACTGATCATGTCACCCAAACATACACTTAATTTTGAGGGAGGCTAAAAGTTGTGCAAAATGCTTATGGGTCTTTCTATAAATTAGGGGTCCAATTTTGGTGTCCCCGTTACATTTTACATCTTGTTTTTGTAAATTCAGGACACATTCTTTAAATACTTTCCATCTCAAAGAGTGAGTACATAAAGTACAATTCATACAAAATGGTCTCAAAGCCATTTTGATGATTTTTGTACGAAAAATAACGCATCGGGTGTAACGGGCGACACTAAATGTCACACTTTTTGACCCCTAATTTATAGAAAGACCCTTATCGGTGTATGTGTTATTTTGTTGCTTTTATTTAGTACGTTTGTTTTTTTATCCTTTTAAATATGTAGTGCTTTTTCATCACAATTGATCATATTTTAATTGGTGCATAAATGGGTTATCACAGTTGAGCATAATTTTAGTTGAGGCATAAATCATGTCATTAACGTACATGTAGTTTTATTGCATGCTAGTATTTCCAGACAGTAAATTTTTCTCCATGGTGTGGGGCGTTGGTGTCAAAAAAGACAAGTCGAACTAGAGACCTTTCCCAGGACGCATTCCCTGTACCTAGGACGCAGCTTTTTCCAGTGCATGAACTATGCGTTTTGCATTGTTAAATCGAACATTGAGCATCCATGACACGCACCTCGAACACTGAGCCAGCTTTGCGCATTATTTTTGTCATATTTTCATCGGAATGACTCCATGTAGCTCATGTTGTTAATAAAACTCCAAATATCTCTCTCTAACATTCGGGAGATTCCTGGTGTTAGTTTCATTAAAATATAAGATTTTGTCTAGCCGCACTGTGTGATTTATGTTAAAATGGCCTCCTTCATTGTCTGCTTTGAATGTAGTAAATAATCTTTTTTTAATTACTGCACAAAAACATGTGAATTTGTAAATATAATGTACAGTCGCCAACATTTGATTTCCCCAAAGTGGGAAATTGTGTTTAATGGTAGAATCCCTTAAAAAATTGTTTTTAAAAGCATGTTTTGTAGAATCTTTTTTTTCTGTAATGGATTTTTTTTCAGATATGGATACTTTGAGATTGACGTCAATCATTGTTTTTGTTTATATAAATGTGAAATAAAATGGTCCAGAAAAGTTTAAACAAAACATCAAGAAGTCTTATTTTTTTGTGTTTTTTCCCTTGCGTTTCTTCGGCCCCTTTTTGTTCTCAATTAAATCCACGCCATGCAACTACTTCAGTCAGGGTCATTAAAACCTCGTTTGAATGTTGTTTTGGGGGTTCAAATCAAGGATTTTGGTTTTTATGCTAATATTAATTTGCATATTCACGAGCAAAGTTGTGATGTCAAGCGTGTTCAGATTTTTCCAGAAAATTGATTTTTTCCCTAAATATACCTCCCCAAAATAGAAGAAAACAGGAAATTTACAATCTCTAATTTGGATGTGGAAGCAGAAAGGTTGGTGTAATTACTGCACTGCTTTATGGAACCAGATAAAATAGTTTACAAAACATTGGTTTTTCTTTACGATATCCTCGACAATATACGGATTGAGAGCGCAAAATTTCAAAATGGCAATGAGAAAAATATGACACATGATATGGTATCAAAATCTCATCACCCATTCGCTCCTTTTTAAGCAAACTCAAAACCGTGCACAAAAATCCACTTTTCTTTTTGATAGAGTGCAAAAAGTCCCCTTTTCCCCAGAAATGTGTATTTAATGCCTCGTTTAATGCCTTGTTTATCGGAAACCCCTTCTTATTTCATAATTGTACTGACGAAAAGTGGCATGATATTCTGCGGAATTTATAAACTCTGCACAAAAAAGTGTTTATTGCACATGTATCCTGTAAACTATACATGTACATTCATATTTTGCCCGAGATCTGGGGCGATAAATATGTAGCGCTACCCCCAAAACACCGCAAGAGATGAAAAGATGGTCCACATAGCATTAAACATTTAGTCTGCTGAAGTGGATATGAAGTGCGTGTAAAAGGAGGTATGTCTAGACTTTATTCATGTGAAACACGCAAAATGCTAATTTGGAACTTTTTAGGTTTGGGCTTTTTACTTTCAGTGTCCTGTTTTGTTGATTGAATTTCCCCTCCCCTAAAGAAATATTGGAAACGCCCCGTAATTGAGGGGTGCGGGTAGATCGTGGGTGGTTGAGTGAGAGAAGAACTTTTGGTTCTTCCATAGCGCTATATTTAGAAATGTATAGCTCTATGGGTTCTTCACTGGTAACCACGTTCTAATAGATAAAACACCGCATCGCACACTGTTGTCCAGTGGTACCAGACTATCAGTCGATACCGATACTGTTTGATTTTGCGACAGTTTACTTTAATAAACTAATCGACAACGAATAAGCTTTTTGTCACCTTCATTGAGTTCGACGTGTTTTTTTTTTAGCATTTTAAAAGTTACTGTGCAAATTTGTAAGTGTGTGGTTATTACGGTTTGCAATGGTCCACATTTATTTTCTAATTTACATTTTGATATTTTTATACGAAGTATTTTAAAACCGATTTTTCGAAATCGACTATACAGAATCGATTCCTGTACCAGTTCTTGATGAGGACACTTCGCCCCTTCGCCTGTTGGCGATAGGTATATGATGACGAGGGCGAATATGTAAAAAGAGGGCGAAGTGACCTTACGCGTACGTACGCGTTTAGTGCACTGTATGTACTAGCACTGTACAGTACACGTACACGAACGCAATCACACGAACATATCGTACAAAAGTAAACAAAATTCCCGTCGTCAGCGTAACTCAGCTAAGCTTTAACTACGTTTACATGGTTTACAAAATAGGTCTGTGTTAAGTACTGTTTTTTAACAAGGTTTACGTTGTAAATGGAAACGAAATATCGAAACCAATGTTCACAAAACGCAGACAAATTTTCTTTAGCAACTTGAGTTCAGCCAGGGTGAGTTGAAGACGAAGTTACGCATGATCTGATGATGGCGTCTTCTGCGTCGGGAACAACGAAATCTGAGTTCATTGTGGGCTCCAAGTACAAACTCGTCCGGAAAATCGGCAGCGGTTCCTTCGGAGACATTTACTTGGGATTGAACATTAACAATGGTGATGTAAGTATGATTGATTTTCCGGAAAGAATTACGTACTTGGACGTAACTATTTTATTCCTTAGAATTAGAAATAGAATGACTTATTATAATTATTAAATTGAATATTCTTCTGAAAGCCATCATCCTGTGTGAAAGTTTTTATTTTTTGGTTTTTTTTTCATATAGGGTAGATGCGGGTATATTCGACCGGTAGGGGAATTCGACCAGTATGAATTAAAAATGTAATAAATATAATAAAAACCACTTTTTGTCATAATTATTATGTTTACTATTTTGTTTAAGTTAAACCCTCGATGGCGATATGGTCAATGATTCAATATACCCCAAGCAATCAAAATAAAATGAGTCTAAAACGTGAAATAAAGTAGCTTCGTCATTTAACGTTGTTGCCTTATGGGGTCCAATAAGAAATACGAGCTACTTTGTGACGTCGGTTTGAACGTCTGTCGGGTGGAGTGGTAATTTGTAATGAACATCGTGTCTTTTTGTATGCTACAGAGTTGACCAGTACAAAATTGCTGGCCAAAATACTGTCCTGGGTTGAAACAATGGTTAGTCGAATACCACATCATTTTATCAAACTGCTGTTTGAGTATTCGACCAAGGGGCATGGCGTGCGGCGCACGTGTATTTTCCTTTTATATCATTAACGAGCATAGCCTTATCTTTTGTTATTTTTGTCAAAATATAATGGTTAAAATACGTATCTGCACTTGTGACCGGGCCGAGCCCCGCCGCATTGCAATAAAGTTTCGCAACAGACACCATTGTGCCAACAAGCTAGGCCTGCCAGAAAACCGGGACCGCGCTTTTGACTAGACGTCAGCTGAAGCAGTCATATATTGCGCGGCGTATTTCGTGGAGCTACGGCACGAATATGCCGCGCGCGCATTGCTGACGAGACTGTGACCTTAATCAGACTCTGGAGGCAGAACGGAACTTCTGCCGAGCACTGACCTAGTTTGCGTATAGAGCTAGCACGCGCCAATCCTTTTGGCGCGTGCCAGAAGAGTCTGGCCACGTGCCGCCTGGGGTTAATGTATTACATTGTATAACATTGTACATGTATTACTAATTCTTGCTTCCTGTGCGGTGTGCTTATGATGCACACGGGACTTCGTTGTTGTGTTGCGGTATGTTAGCTGTGCAGTAGTAAAAGTTGGAGACTATTGAATGATAACTCGGCTTTGTCTTTCTTGTGGAGTCGGAAATCCTGTGACTGTGTGCCTTTTCTGGCATTTGAGTGCGGGAATTGAGGAAATAACACTCGTTAGGCCTACTACAAACAAACACACACACACACACACACACACGTCTCGGAAAAGAATTCAAAATTTCAAAGCACTGAAAATTTTATTTCATGCGCCTCGCGCAAACGGATCCGAACGGTCCAATATTTTTCATTTTTTTTATTTTCTTGCCATGCAGGAAAATTATCCTCTGAATATCATTTGTATGTTTCAATAGATGGCCAAAAGTGTTTATAATACACAAGTAGCACGCTATGAAATTGCGCCGATTAGAATAAAATTACCACTAAATTACGTTTATTTTCGAACAAACAAAGTCCCATCAATACTATGTATTCAGTACAAATGGCACTGGACGAATAACCCAACACAGTAGTCGAATTCCACAACATCTACACCTCATTTTGGTGGTCAAACTGTACATCATTCATCGGTCCTCCAGTTTCGGGCTTGATGCAAATGAAAGGCAGTTACCTAGACTTGCGATTGTCGAAAACTTTTGCCTTGCTTCTCCTCAGACGCAACTGTTATGCTCAAATGAACCTTATCCGGTCGAATACCCCCACTTTTACCCTACATTGAACACGGATTTGGGTGAATTTATATATTGGAATCGATAGCTTATTCAATTCTAAGATATACTTCCAACTGACACTTCCGTCGCAAATGTTGCTTTTCTGAGATAAATAAATGATAAAATTACTGCATAAAGTAATGCACAAAATGACGTGCGAGCGGTCTGTGCGTAAGTGCGACAACAGAGGGCGCTGGGCGACCCCTAGGGCCTACAGGCTTGACAACAGACTGGCATTTGGCCAATCATACATGTATGTTTTGTAATTATTAAGTAACGGGGCGAATGTGTCTTTCATGTCTTTACGTACTTGAGCGGATGACAGTTTCGCTTGATCAAGGGACAACGCTCAGTCTATAGGGTTGGTCCCCTACTGTTTGCATTCTGTCGGTTGGACATCCTGGCACTTTCATATTGTGCCATATTCCTTTACATACAGAAACACATTGTACGTACTAAGCATGATACCGCGGTATGTGTGGGCCTACCCGTATCGGTATGCAGTCACGGTCATTCACATACATGTACCGTACATACACGTACATACACGTACACGTATTGTAGCCACACAAACACATTTCACTGCACATACATACATGTACCGGTATTAATTTTTTCTTCAATAGTAACATCTACATTAGCCCTAAAGTTAGGGCTGTAAATTGCTCGCTTTTCAAATCTGACTTATACAGTCGCAAATCACAGCCCTAAGGCAGGGTAGTACGACAATACTCAGTCTGAAACTGCTCAAATCTGACAAAGTTCTACTACAAATATCGTCCGAAGCACATCAGACCGAGCACTTTCACATACACCATTGTAATCCTGAGAGTCTAGTGTTTCATAAAATAACAGTAACGCTTACGGAATCGTAAATTTGGCCATCTACGATGTCTGGAAACATTGGACAAATTTCGGACAATGTTCTGAGCCGCATTCCCTGGGTGACGCCATCTTAGCTGATATGCTGGACGCGTGGTGGCGCTTCTCGGTCAAGGAGCCCGGCTGTGCAATATGCATAATTCATATTGACGTCCGTGTGTTTATCCCAGCTGGCAATACGTCACTCGCACAGTTCGATAACTAATAGACTGGTTCCCGTCCACATATTCCACAAAGGAGAATATAATATATATTTTCGCAATAAGCGAACCAATCTATAGGGATCGGGAACCAATCTAGATAACTAGCTGCACTGCGCGCGTGACGTACTTGCCAGCTGGGATAAACACGCGCAACGTCAATATGGATTATGCATATTGCACAGTTAGCCGGGCTCCTGTACGTCTCATGATCGAGAAACGGCAGCATATCAGCTAAGATGGCGTCACCCAGGGAATGCGGCTCAGAACATTGTCCGAAATTTGTCCAATGTTTCCAGACATCGTAGATGGCCAAATTGACGATTCCGTAAGCGTTACTGTTATTTTATGAAACACTAGACTCTCAGGATTACAATGGTGTATGTGAAAGTGCTCGGTCTGATGTGCTTCGGACGATATTTGTAGTAGAACTTTGTCAGATTTGAGCAGTTTCAGACTGAGTATTGTCGTACTACCCTGCCTTAGGGCTGTGATTTGCGACTGTATAAGTCAGATTTGAAAAGCGAGCAATTTACAGCCCTAACTTTAGGGCTACATCTACATGTACACCCGAGTCATTGATGTACATGTGCATGTACATGTATGTAATGAAACGGTCAAACATTGGGAAACCAGCTCGAGCATGCATGGTCGTCAAGGACTTTATTTGTTCAAACTCAAAGGGTTATCCACTGAACCTGCTGACTCTGCATGTACCTCTAGAGAGCGAATAATGAGAGCAGTCCATGTACAGTTGTACTATATGCAGGTCTAGAGGCAGGTCACCCTGGTCTTAATAATTTGATTTTGTCCAAATTTAAGAGGACCCTGGGGCCAAATGGAGGGGTACCATGACCAACATGGGCATGCTGGCCAAATAGGCCTCAGAAAGTGGGCCAACTCGGCTGAGCATGAGGCCATTGGCCTTGGTTAATGTCATGCGTGTGGATATACCGGTAGACCAATCCGGTAACTAAGGTCTCCTTCCCTTCTGCTGAGGGGCGTCCAGTGCATGGGCTGTGCGTTTTGTGTTGCTGTTAGAACGAAAAGCGCCCATCTATTACATGCACGAATGCGCCTCCTTCGCGTACACGCGACGCGCCCGCCTTTGCGTACACGCGACGCGCCCGCCTTCGCGCACACACAACCCTACAAAGATGCGAAACTTGTTCGAAGTAAACAAATGCAGCTTCAACAGCAGCAAAAACATACAGTTCATTCAGTGGAAGCCCCCCAGCTATGGCGGATGTAAAGGGAAGGAGGGACAGGTACAGGGGACAGGTTTTCATATGCCACGCAGTGAAAAGGTGAATGCACCCTATCATGGCCATCTGTGCAAAAGGTCTATGTGGATCGTGACTATGGCCATGCCTCTTCTAGTGGCAGATCAATTTTATTAATAATAATAATATTAATAGGCAGTTCTTATAAAGCGTATTTCAGATCCGACGGATCTCTCAATGCGCTTTCTGCATTATAGTATCACACACCTAAATTTTACTTACCGGTACATGTACATGTAATACACCCCTTCATGATTTAGAGGGACATGACACACATTCTTTGGGTGCCGGAGAACATCATACCGTACAATTGATTAAAAATGTTTTTGCTTTTTACTTCTTCCTCTACAGGAAGTTGCAGTGAAGTTGGAATCACACAAAGCAAGACATCCACAGCTCCTATATGAAAGCAAACTGTATAAGATACTACAAGGGGGAGTGGGCATCCCCAAAATATGGCAAGTATAACCTACATAAGCCCGAATGCCTCTGGCCGTACACATCTTATGTATGATGGCCAGAGTGGTAGACTTTTCTGTAGCAAATTTGCTACATACTTTGAGCGAGTTTTTCCTCTCACCCAGGACAGAGATATATTTCCAAAGTTAGGATACCTACACATAGAGGAACTTATACCTTTTCCAAAACGGTTCCCTTATCCAGAAATCATCATCCATCTGGCCAAGAAGTGACAATCGTTCTGCAATCGTTCTGCAATCGTTCTGCAAGTTCCAGAAATATCATTCCTCCACCACTTGTAAAGACTTACTTGATGTTGCAAATTTTCAAGAATTAATTACTTGTTGTTGTTTACAGCGCCTTGAGCACCCTGCAGGGTGGATATGTGCGCTTTACAAAAACTATGAATGGTAGGATAGGGCGACATTTTGTGTGTAAAAAAGCTATATTAGGGCGACATGCTCAATAGGGCGACATTTTGGTGTTGCCCTAATATTTTATTTTTTTAAATCATTTGTTTAGGTCAAAAACAATTTTTTTAAAGGTCAAAAACCATTTTTATTAGGACTAGAGCTGTTTCTCTTTGGTCTGGAACCATTTTAGGAAGCTTTGGGGGAAAAAATAAGGTGTTATGTTGAGTGATTCTTGCCGAAATTTCGGTGGTCTTGCATTTGCGCTAGCGTGCCCAATGTCGCGCACCCAAAAACGTCCGGCCGCTGCGGAAGGTTTACCACTCTGGCCGTCACTCATAAGATGTGTGCGGCCAGTAGGCATTTAGGCTAAACCTACATGTACCGGTACATGTACACTACATGTACATGTACAGTACATGTACAGGCCTAAAATGTTGCCGGCAGAGCAACGGTACATGTACTACCATTTGTCTGTTATGAGTGGTACATCGGAATCCTTTGGGGGATTACATGGTATGAAAGAATGGGACATTATATAAGGGTGATTCTTTTTGCACGTAAATTTGACGCTCGTCATTATGAGAAAAAAAAGCCGCATGGAGGAAATTACGTACATGTACAGGTACATGTATGTGTGAAACGACGCACTGAAAACCACAGAATCAACTTGGAAGGAAGGTGTTTTGGGATCCTGTGAATTTCAGCGCTTCATTTCACTCCAACTTCCCTCGCATTTACGCACCAAAAGGCTCAGTGTGAATCCGCCATTGTTTTTCATGTTTGTGCTGCTTTCTAGGGGTACATTCTTGCTCTTTTTCTTGACATTTTCTTTTAACCATACAGATCAAAATACATGTACATACTTCACCTCCAGAACATTGAAAACAAACAAATTGTGCCTCTTGTGTACACGTACATGTACCGGGTACATGGAATCTGTTAATACACCAACATGTATACGTGTATGTACCATACATGTACATGTAACATGGGTGTGCTTTCCATTTTCTGTGAAACCCCTTTATGAATATGAGGCATACGTGTACACAATGTACTTGGTAGACTTTTCACCCCTTTGCTTTATATTGTTCGTTCACACTTTGTGATATAACACAAAGCCATAGAAGTCAACCTGGTTTCTGTACCGGTAGGGCGTGGGTTTGTTGTATTATGACGTACATGTATACAAGTGTATGTGTACATGTAGGTGGTACTCAGGGTTTTGTCAAATTTGTGACCCAAGTAAAAATGTTTTACATTTATCGATCATAAATAAAATTTAAAAAGAAAAAGAAAAATGAAGTGTTGGAATTAGTAAATGCAGTACATGTTTGTATGACACACATTACATGTATTATGGATGTCTACATGTACAGTACAAGCTACATGTACATGTACGTATGGGTCATTCTATAAATTTGGGGTCCACTTTTTCTGTCCCCGTTACATCTGACATCTTGTAAAATTTTGTATTTTGTAAATTCAGGACATATTCTTTAAATGCCTTCTATTTCAAAGAGTGATTACCAGTACATAAAATACAATTCATAAAAATAAGGCATTTTTAATGATACTTGTATGGCATATAGCAGTATGTCAGGTGTAACGGGGACAGAAAAATGTCACACGTTGGACCCCAAATTTATAGAATGACCCATATCCATAGCTGCCAACCCTCCCGGATTTTGGGGAAGACATCTGGGAAAACAGGAAAACAGTGTTGAGATTTTGATACCATATCATTTGTCATACCGGGGTATATATTTTTCTCATGTTCTGAAATCTCAATCCGTATATTTTCAAGGATATCAAAAACCACTGATGTTTTGTAAACTACATGTAATTTAGTAGATTCCATAAAGCAGTGCAGTGATTACACCACCCTTCTTGCTTCCACATCCAAATTGGAGATTGCAAATTTCCTGGTTTTTTTGTCTCTAATGGATAGTATTTTGGGGAGATATTTTATGTGATTGTTAGAGCAAAATCCATTTTCTGGAAAAATTCTAAGCAAGCACCTTCAAGTACTTTGTTTTTTTATTTAGTTGGTATGGCAGTGAAAAGGACTACAACGTCCTCGTCATGGATCTACTGGGACCAAGTCTGGAAGACCTCTTCAACTTCTGCAGTCGCCGATTCACCATGAAAACAGTCCTCATGCTAGCCGACCAGGTAATGCTGTAATCCATGCACTAGATTGTACATTATGCACCAATCCAAAAGCTAGGGACTCCTAATAATAATAATAATGTTTATTTAAAGACATGCGTTTATTTAAAATTCAACTGGGAGTTTGCAAATAAGTTTGACGTTTAAACCACTGCCGTGCTTACGCCGTGCTACCGTCATGCTAAATTGAATCTAATTTGACACGGCACAAGCACGACGTTTGAAACGGGCCTAAGCTGTTACATTTTGTTATTACTTCAAACAAGTTGCACATCTTTGTAAGATTGTGCATGTGAAGCAGACACATTAAGCCCGTCAGGCTTTGGTGATTGTCAAAAACCTTAAACTATTTTCAAAAGAAGCCTGTAATGCATAGTTCCGAGATTGCCCAGTTAACCCCGCCCCTTAGATATTGTTGCTATGTGCTCACAAGCCATCGCAAAAAAATGACGACACCACGTACAAAGCAACGGGACTCTGCATGGAAAGCACAGATTCATTGGAGAAAACTCAAAGGTATTTATGTTTTAGGGTCGACAGTTACCGTAGCACACACTGAGCGAAGGGCTAGTAATGCAGGGATGACATATATTCATAAAAATGCGCTTTCCTACCTTTGAACAGCGAATTGCCCGACATTGAAACCAAAATTCATACAACATACAAACTGTATGGGCAGAAAATTGCGTGATTGTGTGATGATTGCATCACTTTGACCTATGTGGGCGCCGTCTGCTAGCTCTGTTGTGATAGGTCGGCGGGTTCGGCTTGATTGACAGGTCGGAACTGTGCATTAGCGTAGCATTCAAACAGTTGTAACTTTTAAACAAAATGTGATATTTACAAGGGGTTATTACTTATATAGAGCGTCAAGCATGCAAACAAAAATCCAAAAATTGAAAAAAGGGAAAAAATTGTATTTTATTCATTTTCCTATTATTTGGAATTCTTTGCTACCCAGATGCTGAGTCGTATTGAATACGTACATGGCAAGAACTTCATCCACCGAGACATCAAGCCAGATAATTTCCTTATGGGTATTGGAAAACACTGCAATCAGGTCAGTACGTTTAACTCTCCAAAGTACCGTGGGGTGCTTTCGGACGATGAGTGTTTTCAGAAGTCACATTTTTTGGTAATTTCTTTAAAACATCTTTGGACCTATTCCTGAGTTGACACCACCTGTTGGGGCTTGTGTACTCACAATTATTGTCGAGTTCACTCACTAGTCATGCCGACCCTGGGAATTCTGTGCCTCTAGCCAACTCCCATTCATTTTGTACGCTGTATAATAGAAGTTGTTAAAATTGACTTCATAGGTATTGATTTTTGTTCATATCGATTCATATTTTTACCATTCTGAATTTTTGCATTGTATCAAGGGCATCGGGGAAAAACCACCCATGTTTGGTAAACCAATATATGCGGAATGTAAACATGGTAAAGCAGGGCAATGATTATACTAATTGTGACCTGTCCCCACAAAATGAGCTGAAAGTCAGAATTTTCAAAAATTTAATATTGGTATTTTTTAAAATTCAGCAGAAAAAGAGCTTTCCAATGGTACGTATATAACACATAAGGTAAAACTATTCCCTCAATGCAACACAGCTTGGAGAAGTGGTAGTGTTCAAACAATCTTTCAAATCTTCAAGCAAAATTTCTTACCAGGCACGACGAAAGCTGTCTTCAAAATAGGTCTGAAAATTATGTTTTTTAATTGTTGGATGATGCTAAAAATTTGGAATCAAACAGAATAAGAGTTACTCTTTCCAAATATTACAAAACCCTAAAATTGACCTCAATTTTGACTTTGAACTGTTGTTATAGGAAATAGCGGAGTCCGACTCTACGCTCATTTCACTGTTAAGGGTCACAATTGCTGAACCACTGGGGACAGGGCACTGGGTACAGTCATTTGTACCCAGTCACAATCAAAACTCCACATGGGTATAAAGAAAAGCATGTGTTGAAATGATATTTACCACACTTTAACCTATGTGAACATACATGTAGCACATTGCACGTGTGTTTGTTGTACTACTTTTCCCCAAACAGTTTCAATTGGACTTTTTTTTTCCTTTCATTGTCAAAGCTGTTCATCATTGATTTCGGACTCGCCAAGAAGTATCGTGACAGCAGGACGAAGGCGCACATCCCGTACCGAGAGGACAAGAACTTAACGGGTACAGCCAGATACGCCAGCATTAATGCACACGCAGGTGCTGAACAGAGGTAAAAACAACACAATGTATCTTGTGTTTAAAGATAGTATACATGATTGGTAAACTGTTACAAATAGTTTTATCCCCCTGTGTGATTGAAGATATGCATGATTAAAACCAACCTGAGCAAAAACCAGCTCCGTACTTCGTCTAACTTTTGAGAAAACAGTCAAAAAAGGGTTTGCAGTCATTTCACCCCAAAACCACTTCGCCCTGAACCACTTTGCCCTGAACCACTTCGCCCTGAACCATTTCGCCCTGAACCACGGCCTGTGCACGAAGTGGTTTGGGGGCGAAGTAGCATTTGGGCGAAATGGTTTTGGGGCGAATTAAATTTGTCTGATGAGACGAAAACTAATTGTTTTACTCATTTCTTAAAGACTATAGCACTTTAGACAAAACCATTTCAGGGGAAGTTTTCTACGGTCATCATGTTTATATTGTGTTTGTTAGGCGTAAATCTGTGAACATTTCTGATTTTCGAGATACCAATCGTGTATACTGCCTTTAAAGATGTACCAACCATGTTTTTGGCTCTGTCTGAAAGGACAGTTAGTGGATTTTGTTTAGAAAGTTCGCAGAAAAACAGTAATATAAAACAATTAAATTGTAACTGTTTTACTAAATGTTTCTTGCAGTCGCCGTGACGATATGGAATCCCTCGGCTACGTGCTGATGTACTTCAACAGAACCAGTCTACCATGGCAAGGTCTGAAAGCTGCCACCAAGAGACAAAAATATGAAAAAATCAGCGAGAAGAAAATGTCCACGCCAGTTGAAGTGCTCTGTAAGGTGGGTTTATACAAATAGCTTTGTTTTGGTACGACTAAATCAAAAATTTGAATTAAGTAATGATCAAGGCAGGCTAAAGCACTTTTCAACTTGCATTCCTCTGGTTTATTCCAAATTATTTTCAAAAAAAGGCGTTGGATGCTCGATGCTTGATGCCTGACAGGCATGTGTCTCCAGGCCACCATAGCATCCCACACTCTTATCTTATCTCCGTTGGCGGTTTCCTAATGTAAACAATACTGCTCTTCATTTGATTTTCGTTAAATGTGCACGCAAGATTAATTACATAACGCTGATTAACCAATCTTTGTCAAATAAAGCAATTTGTCTAATGTAAACGGAGTCATTTGTCATCTTCTTAAAATGTCCAAACAGGGCTTTCCCGCCGAGTTTGCCATGTACCTCAACTACGTCCGAGGCCTGCGCTTTGAGGAGGCACCAGACTACATGTACCTGCGTCAACTGTTCCGCATCCTGTTCCGTACCCTAAACCACCAATACGACTTCACGTTCGACTGGACCCTGCTCAAGCAGAAAGCCGCAGCGCCCCCGTCCCATCCCAGCACCGCTCATCACATGACGGCTCAGGGCACCAGACATAGCGAAAGTCGTAACATGAGCAGGCGCTGAACGACGACGTCTCATTGGTCGATCAACACGACATTTGAAGGTGACATGTCAACACAATTTGGCGAAAGGCTGCTCAGATTTGTCATTTGAGAAGACTGGTGCTCGATTTCTACAGTATACAAACTTTTTGTGGAGTAACTGCAAATTTCCACTGGAACTTCGAGACACAAACAATAGAAGTTTTTACAAAAGTGACAAAAAGTGACTCTGTACAGAATTACCGTGTATCCTGCCCAACCCTGTATGCACATATTCAAGAGCTGTACTTGTACGCAATCTGTACTCTGTTTTGTGAATACTGTAAATTATTATGCACTAGACAAGCTGAGAATTGGCCAACATTTTTAAAACGACAAACGAGAATGATCGATGATGTATGTGTAAAACTTTGGAAGCACTAATGCCAACAAATTGTCAAACGCAAGTATTTTTATGCTATAATTTACTTGTCCAAGCCATTGAAGGGCTAGCCTCAATACAGAATCCACATTTGTATGTTGAAATGACTCAAATATTGCACAGCATGAGCCAATTGTTTTTTGAGCATAACTAAAAATTATTTGCGGTCCAAGGATGTTTAAAATACCAACATGATAATAGAAATTCCTGGCGGTATTGTGATATTGTCTGGAATTTCCAGGTACCACGTGGACTTTCCATTGCCTAAATGCCTTGCCCCAAGGACACACGCACCATGGACGTAGTCAGGCCTGAATTCAAATGCATGAATTAACCAGTTTATGCCGGGATTATTTTGGGCAAAAATACATTTTTTTTTTTTAAAGGAAAAAATGATTGGCCAAAGGTTCAGTTAAGACCAGGTCAAGCACCACAAATACTGACTCTTGAGAGTCATTTCTACATTCATTGTATGAATCTTCTCACCAAAAGATCATACTTTACAACACTCCGAGGCGGCCGCCACGGAGTGAGATTTGCTACACTGACGGGCCGTCCACAGCCTTCAAGGTTAAAACATGGTGTGTACGAATGAATGGTGGACAATGGACGTGTTTACATGTCAACCGTGGAAGACAGCGGTAAAGCTGACATTTTAACTCGTCAACTGCCCCTGTGACTATACATTGCCAGAACGTGTTTAAGCAAGGTTTTAAGTTTGATTCGCTAGACCACTCGGCCATGATACTTATTTAGCCAAACAGTCAATGCTAGAGTGCGATTTCTTTCCATGGATGCCTGTTTTCTGGCAATAGAGTACTAAGGTGAAACGTAACCTTTTTTGTGTTTCCAAGGTTACTGGGTCTAAACGAAAACCAGTGAACTGTTTCCCTGCGCTTTGTCAATGGACGTTTCAGATTACCAGCGAGTGTTTAGACCCAGTTACCATGGCAACTGACGTCACACCTTAGTAGTCTATTACTTAAAATGCTGGCTTTTTAAAATTTTGAGCCAAGAAATCCCGCTTTTCAACTGGTTTCCAAGGCTAGGAATTTGTTTATTTCTAATTGTGTACTGGGCTTCATACACTCCTCACAATAAGTAAGGGATATTGGTGTGGTTCATTTTTGGATTTTGTTTTTCCTAAATGACTGTTTTCACCTATTCCTGTGACAAGGTGCGTCTGTCGTGGAGATACAGTTGTATAATCATATACAAAATCATTCAAGCTGAATGCATACCCTTAAAGGCCCTGTAGATGATCTGTTTTTGAGCGATTCTGCGAATAAAACCATTATAATCCAAAAGAAAGACATCAACAAACTCATCCGAAGAAATTTCAGCTTTGTCAAATGTACCACGTTTAAAAAAACCATGAAAATCCAAATGCGTTTTCCTGGTCTTGGCGGGGTGTTTCAAAAATTTGTTCTCAGTTGATCTGGTACTATGTGGCTTGCGTCATGAACTGCGTGTGCGCGCAATCCATAAAAATGCATCGCGTTGGAACACGCACACGCAGTACACAGCGCCCATGCATTTTGGACCGCATAGATGCGAACCAAAAATAAGTAAATCGTTTGCAAACGATCTAAATAATTTCATCTTTACGGATTATTTTCTGGTAAATTATATCATTTTGAGCGGAAACCTTTCATTGGGTAGTTGCTATTAATTCAATCTTTACTTTCAGAACTTTTCCCCTGTAAACTCGTCAATTACTTTTTGGGGTCATTGCAAATGATACACTGGGCCTTTAAAAATATCTGTGTACACCCCACAATATCCCTCACTTATTCTGAGTAGTGTAATATTACATATTTCTACAGTACATGTAGTAATGACCCAGAGCTCTTTCAAATACAAATTTTGAAGAACAAAAATCGGGCATACATGTACCTTTGTATGACTACATAAGAAGCCTTAGTGTAACGGAATACTGTACCATTTGTAATATGCAAAATTGTGCTTTATACGTGAATGTAGAGTTGTCGTTTTGTTTTGATGAGGGTAAAAAGTAGGGTAGGTATTTTCATAATTTGTTACGTTTAATTATTGTTTTTGTGTGGCCAAAAAGAAAAAAAATAACACTTGATTCATGTCTGTTATATAAAATTTTTCATATACATTGAACACTGATTTGGGTGAATTTATATATTGAAATCGATAGCTTATTCAATTCTAAGATATACTTCCCACTGACACTTCCGTCGCAAATGTTGCATTTCTGAGATAAATAAATGATAAAATTACTGCATAAAGTAATGCACAGAATGACGTGGCGAGCGGTCTGTGCGTAAGCGCGACAACAGAGGGCGCTGCACTAACTGAAGGCAATTTTTGAAGAAGAAAACGTGATTTTTCTACAGAAAAGCAACATTTGTGACAAAAGTGCAAGTGGGAAGTATATCTTAAAATTACATTGTGTTGATTCCAGGAGGTAATTTCCTTAAAATCTTTGTTCAATGTATACGAAAAAAATACCATAAAATTCATGTTTTCCGAGGAAGGGGGGATGGGGGTGTTCAATTAAAGACTTTTAAAAACGTAAACAGCAGCATTACATAACTAAAGAATAGACCTTTATCACAGTGCATCAATTTTTGTCTTGTTCGCCATAGTACGTGTTTGGTACGATCAGTGCGTCTGCACGATATCGCGTGTATCTCCCGTTAAGAATCACTTCCACGCTGCACGCTCTCTTGATCGCACAATGTCTGTGCCATTGTGATGCACACAATCAACAATTTCAAAATGGGACCTAACTTTTTTTCTGCAAGCCTCGCTTTGGTTACGTTCATTTTAATAGGAGAAAAGGGGAAGATGGCCGAACCGTGATAAAGGTCAATAGTGTTAATAAACTGTGTTGTAGAAATTTCAGCCACATAGATGCAGTAATAATTAAGAAAACCTGAAAAATCCATGCATGGTTTTTGTGTTAAATGAATGGTAAAAACATTGTCTGCAGATGATTTGTTTTTACAAGCACCTTCAGTTAGCAATTTCTCCCATATAGGTACCAAAGAAAGGTAACATGGGAAAAATCATGTGGTGTTTGTTACCATTGTTATCAACACTATTAGTCAGGTTTTTCTTGTCAACTTGCGAAGTAAAAGGCACAGGCTGGTAAGCAATGCGCGCCCGCCAAATTCGTGCCACGAAATACGCAGCTCCATAGCAAAGGCATGGAGCTGCGTATTTCGTGGCACGAATTTGGCGCGCGTTGCTGACGCGCCTGTGCCTTTAATGAGTTGACAAGATACAACTTACTCAAAGTGTTGATAGCATTGGTAACAAACATCACATTAATTAATTTATGTCCAATTACGATGGTATGTGCACACATTTTTTACCATTCTCTTTCAAAATCATGCATGGATTTGACTGGTTTTCCGAGACATCGACGCATCTATGTACATGTAGCTGAAAATGTCTGCAAGCTAGTTTATTAACATTCTTATCTAGATACCTTATGCCCTTAGTCAAGGAAACTGTAAAAACCTGTAAACTTTTTAACCTTACCGAAATTTAATATACTTCCTTCCTTACCAAAGAGTTTGTACACATTATTCACGTCTGTGCAAAACTGGTGTTCTCGAAGTGTAAGTGTAGAGTATTAATTTCTGTATAAAAATGATTAGTTTAATGCATTTATACTGTACATTATAAAATAGGTCACTACTGGTTGTATCAACCATATTGAATAGCCGCCATCTTGTAGGGCAACATTTGTTATTTAAATTTAAACAATGTAAGCGCAAAATGTGCAACCATGCATGTCCTCACGTACAAAGGAAATGCCC
The DNA here is from genome assembly GCA_037783545.1 of Henricia sp. BOLD:AAB3569. Classification (NCBI taxonomy): domain Eukaryota; kingdom Metazoa; phylum Echinodermata; class Asteroidea; order Spinulosida; family Echinasteridae; genus Henricia; species Henricia sp. BOLD:AAB3569. The sequence continues at coordinate 3,153,247 of JBBELK010000009.1, read as the reverse complement.
TACAATATGGTAGCTATTCGATACGGTCCATGTTTGTTGTAGTTCAATGCAGGCCACACCCTCCAAAATCCTCCATGCTGGGAGTGCACAAGAGGATGTGATTACATGGACACCAATTATTTATTAATTTATTAAACTTTGTCATCATGGTCACTTTTTTTTCTATTTTAGTCTCCTATGGAGAAAATATATGCAGGCATGGGAAATCTTTGTATCCGATATCTTTATTTTCTCCTCGAAATATCAGTGTTGTAAAGAGTCAGACTTGAGACTCGGGACGCCGCAAGTAGACTAGAGTCCCGATTTTCACTGACTTGACTTGGGACTCGAAGGCAGTTTGACATGACTTGACTTGGCTTGGGACTCGAGCAGAGGGAGACTCGTTACAACCCAGTCTCAGTGGTTAGTTGACACTTTTGGACTAACTCGAGAAACCTGTTTGACCAGTTCTCAGTGGCTAGTTGACACTTTTGGACTAAATCGAGAAATCTGTTTGACCAGTTCTCGGTGGCTAGTTGACACATTCGGAGTAACTCGCGAAATCTGTTTGACCAGGTCTCATTGGCTAGTTCCTAACTTCTATCCCTTTCGGATCGGGTGCCGTTGCCGGGCATTGTCACATTTTTTCAAACGTACATTGTTATCTGCGAAGATTTTGTCGGACATTACACTTTTCCATTTAACTTGGATTTCAGGTAGGACGAATTTGTTGTTGGACATAATCTGCAATCTTTTGTCGGACGATTTGCAATTTCATAAACTGGTATTTCTGATTGGTAAATATTCAGTTTGTTATTGTAATTAATATCTGAAATTATTTCTCTTCTCCATAATTGGCCAGCTTGTCAAATGTGTTGTTATCCGACCCCCCTTTTTTCAGCCGGACAATAATATCCGTCTTCGGAATACCTTTTAGGGAACCAAACTTACCATATGACGTTTGCCACACAATTCCAGTTTTCCAGAGATGTCGAACCGTGTGTAGTCGTCAGACATTCTATCCGTGGCAGTCGTGATGTGTCGCACTGCGTAGCCTACGTTTGTCGATCAGTCACCACTGCCCAATGCGCCGCATAATTTGCGTGGTGGTCTTCGTGGTCTTCTTATATGTTCTTTCTTCATCATCAAAGGGTGCCATCGAGTCGCGTATACGACTCCTGACGACTCTGTGGACAAGCTCCCTCCATGCCGCATGATCTTCTGCAGTCCTGACCAGTTCTGATAGAGTTAAGTTAGTTGAATCAGTTATTACTGACATCCATCTGGTTCTTTGTCGCCCCCTTCTTCTCGTCCCTACGGTCCTTCCTAATATGAATGATTTCTCTAAACTGCCATTGTGATGCATGCAATGTCCAAAGTAGAGTAGCTGGGACTTGACAACCAGGGCTTCCAAAGGAAGCGAGGGTTTCGCCAGATGCAGAACCGTGCGGTTGGACATTCTTTCGGTCCACGGAATTCTCAGCATACGGCGCCAGCACCACATCTCAAAAGCATCGATGCGTCGCTTGTCTGCTTTCTTGATTGTCCAGCTTTCTGCTCCATACTTAGAGATAATTATTTTATTCTTTAAAAACGAACGGGCATTTGCATTAATTCGATGCTTCACACAAAGGAAGAGCTGGTCAAGGCTTTCGGTTTGAGTTACATGTATGTTTAATTCGAAAAAAAAAGGTTTAGATACACAAGAATACATTCTTGCCGACTACTCTATACCTGAATAACATGAATACTTATTATAAACTATGTGCAGCTAAAACACGTTATGATGTTATTTGTGATGTAAAATGTTTAAAAACATTGTAACAAGATGGACGATTGATTACCTGATTAACCTCTGCAATGCAACTGCATTATATTGCAACATTCTTTTATGATACAAAGAATTTACGACTAAAAATTATCTTAAGTATACACAAAAGCGAATCGTAAACAAACTTTAAAATCTAATTAGAAAAACAACAACTTGATTTCCAGTTTAAATCGGGTCAGTAAAAAGACAACACAACTATTCATACAAACTTTAAAATGCTTATGGGAGTGATCTGTAAAATGATGGAGAGATGTAAGGCACTGAATTAATTTTTCGACGTTTTAACTTTTATAAATGTACATTCTGTCGCATGTTATATTTTGGTCCCTGATGTGCATTCCTTTCAAATTATTAGTTCTGATTAAGGAACGTTGGGTTTTGTCGGGGTCGAAAGTGAAAATCTAAAAATGGAAAATACGAAAACGAAAAAACAAATGAGAAAATGTAAACCAAAAACGTAAACATGAAATTAAAGAAAACAATTACAAAAATGGAAACAAAAAATAAAATCGAAAACAAAAGTCCAATTTCAAAAGAGCCCATATCTCCACACTAATAAAAAGAGATAACTGTCATCAACACACCATCACAATTAAGAGGAAGCACTGCAGATAGTTTTGCGGCCGTGTTGTTCTATACTTGAGTTGAGACCATCTGCATGTTACTGTTTCTGGAGAAGGAACACGCTGACGGCGCATTTCCGAATCCCGGGATTGCGTCTGTCCAATCTAAACCGCGTCATGTACGTCCTCAACTCGTTATGGTGAGCCCGTAGAAGCGACGTGTACGTATCACCATGCCACTCGCCCAAAACTCTCAAACCGGCCGGCCTTGCAATCTCCTCCAGAAATGAAACATTCTGGCTCCTCCTGGGCCGGGAAGACACCCCTCCACTGACGTATTCTTTGTCTTTATTATCGATAAAGACCACAATAGCACCTCGCTTTAACTGCCTCAGAAGTTTGGCGACCGCGCACTGGCGAATGTCTCGACCGTCTCGCATGAAAGCGACGAACGCCGAGAAAACCTTGACCATGGTGACCAGATCGGCTTGCCGGATCGCTTGCTGCGTAGCCTCGCCTGAAAGCTCGTCCAGGAGGTCGCAATCAATGAATGAGCTGTATATCCTATTTTCTCTCAGCTCCGAGTTGGTATCCCAGAGAGTCGCCCACGCATCTTTCCACGCCCCGGCAAATTTATCCAAGACGTGGCAGACGATGTGCTCGCCACCGGGGCGACCTAGGTACGACCGAAGGGACTGGAGGTAGACAATCACGCCGATCATATCGGTGCCGGGTCCCCCACCGATGGAGCAGATATTGATGCCAGGTCTCGCAAGCCAGCTTTCGGCCACATTCAGCGGCAGATACAGCCACAGCGTTTGATAGATCAGATGACAATGTTTGATGAGACATTGATACAGATACGCCAGGTGGAACGCAGGGTCTGTGAAATCTGGCTGGATAATGAGGTGTGCCATACCCAGGTTTTGGTATGCCGTGGACATGCTGTTGACGGCTTCTACGATCCGCTCCTCCCTGGACAATATTTGGTCTAGTTCTCCATCGTGGTCCGGTATTTTGTCCAAAAGTGAAGGAAGTGCATTCAGCAGTAACCGCGCTGCCATAGGAGGCGCCATTGGGTTGCAAACGGCAATTGCTCGGGTTTTGTTGAAATCTCCGGGAACGCGTCTTGCCATGTTGATAGTTGAACTCCTGCGTGATCAAACATGATAACATTTGGAATAAAAGGTATACGTTTTATACAGGATGATCATCAGCGTAGGGCTACTGGGAAAAAGAAGGGAAACGGTTTGAGGTCCGGTAACCGACTGCCACACATTCATCAAAGAACTTCAAAAAAGGCACAGGCTCGTCAGCAATGCGCGCGCGCCAAATTCGTGCGGCGAATTACGCAGCTCCATGCCTTTGCTGTGGAGCTGCGTATTTCGTGGCACGAATTTTGTGACTTTTTACATTAAAAATGTAAGGCTAAAGTCACACATTCCCGGATTTGCGCCCCGTTGGCGCTACCATTGGTCTTTGTAGTTAATCCTAGTCAGACCCAACTCAAACTTAGTGACCCGTAGTCCATCCTCACCAACCGTCTTCAATCGGCAACGTGTCTCGGTGGAGTTCAAGTTTGCGTGCAATATTTTGCCGGGCCGGTTCAATCAGGAAGAAATTGAAATCGTAGTAAAATCTAGCAGGACCCTACTAGTGCTCTCTTTTTGTGAAGAAATGGTTCAGCATCTGAAACGAGGCTGAAACGATCGAGGGGTGCATGCTAGTGCCGCCTTCTTGTGCAATCCGATTGAAACCACGACACTGCTGTTGCTCATTGTCGGGACTTGCCCTTAGACTTCCCGGCATTCCTTAATTGGTATTATCGTGAGATCAGAAATTCATCCCGGTTTGGAGCCAAAACCGTGGTCGACCGTAGCATGCAAGTATACACCGGGACGTAAAATGGGGCCAACCGGGACGTAAAACCGATAATGTGTGACAGGGGCCTGCAGACTGTGAGAGATAGAGCCAAAGACACTGTGGGATGCAAAGTTGAACTCGTTGGGTGGGCACCACGACGGTTTCAAAAGGTAAACCTATAGTCTCGTACCCCGACCTGCTGTGGATGCTCGCACATCAGGTCTAGGGAATCACGGTGAAAGCTCATCCGTCGCATGATAGGTTAAACGCCATTACATTCGCGAGCCGTCGTTGATAGCACGTGCACTGCTGGGGCCAATTTCATGGCGTTGCTTAGCACGAAAATTTGCTAAGCACAGGATTTATTTGCTTTATAAAATGGATTACAAGCCAAAATTATACACCAACTTGTGTTGTTCGCAAGAGTAGAAGAATACCTTTCAATACACATCACTTACGATTTTGGCTGGCAATCCATTTTTGCAAAATAAAGCAAACAAATCCTGTGCTAAGCAAATTTTTGTGCTAAGCAACGCCATGAAATTGGCCCCTGGTCAGTGCTATGCGGTACTAACCTGTTGTGATTGAATTTGACCGAGATTGGGAGGGAATTCTTCGTGTTTGACGAGGACAACGTCGGAAGTGCCAGCTACTAAATAGGAACCTGTAATGTGGGCGAAGAAGGTACGTGTCATGTTTCTTGTAAAGACCATTTGGGGTCTGAGCCTTACCCGCGGTGCTTATGATAATTCAAAAAGCTTCGCAGGGGTCCCGGTATCCCGCACCGAAATTCAGTGCAGGCCTTAACCAATCAGTGACGAGCTCTCATCGTGATTCCCCAGACCTGGGCTGCGTTCCAAACACGCGAACTTTGCAAACGTTTGCAACGTTCGCCAACAACCGGTACCCGGCTTTCCATAGACGAGTGCACAAAAGCATTGTAACCAGTGGCGAACGTTGGCAACGTTTGCGTATGTGGAACGCAGCCCAGATGTGCGAGCATATCCACTGAGCAGGCCGGGGTCCGGTCGGAGACTAAAGTAAAACCGAACATGTGAAAACCTGCCCCCTTTCATGGCTGCCGGTGGAAAGGGTCTGTGATCGAGTGACCGAGACTCGTTTCTTGTTTTCTCTATATGTGTATATATACCGCATAGAGAGCAAAAAAAAACCTCACCACACTCTCGAGCGTCGCCAGCGAATTAGGCCACGACATGCATGCACTCAAGCGCAATTGAAATTAATTAAAACTTACTAAAATCAAGCGAAGCTGAAGTTGCAATAGCTAGGCCTACTGTTCCTGCGGCTAGTCCACTGAGACCATGCACGACCGATGATTTTGTTACAATAAATAGGCTAGGCCTATTGACCCGTGAGTTAATTGCTCATAGCCGCCCTCGATGGGGAATTCCCCATACGTGGAAATTCATATTTGGGTTAATGTTTAACAAATATAATGACGTCATCATGGTTTGTCTACATCATCGATATTATATACACTGAATGAAGTTGGCCCATGCAATAGCAGTTGACTATCGAGAATTGAAGCCACGCGCAAGCCGCCATTGTACCCCACGAACAATGCTTGGCTTAGACTGCTCCCCGGTCCATGCGATCGCTTGCATGCCACTTAACACATGTAGACCATGATGTAGACTAGTGAAGACTGTATGACCAGTCTAGGCAAGGCATTTTATTTGGTGGGATACAATGGCGGACGGGGGCTTCAATTTTAGACCTCGTTGTTCATCCAGTGATATCCTATTTGCACATGCGTGCTTTTCTATGACCTATATGACCCTACCCGTCTGGTACCCCGAGACTCCCACAGAATTGTGCGCATGTAAATAAATGGGAAAAGGAATTTCTTATGTTTGGCTGGCGGACTGGCGCCTGCCGAAAAATGTTGACATGACCACAAGATAAACAACCTCGACGAATTGGGCTGGTAATGGAGCCCAATGTGGCTTGTATGGCCTGAAACTTGTATCATTAGCACATTGCAGTTGGGCTTTTATGTTTGGCTAGAAAAGTAGCCCAATAATGTAGGCTGATATGCGCTTGTGTTTTCACGTCTCTGGTTTTTCAAAGGTTGGTATCTTTTTTGAGAAGAATTGAAAAGTTTGTCATGAATGTTTTTCATTAAAATGATTTATTAAATTTTCGGTAAGTGCAGATTTGATAGAAAACCTAAATTTAGAAGTGGGAAAAATGAAAGATTTTCTAAGAAAACACTCGGAATTTTTGCAGTCGGTCGCGTCTAGAATCAGGTCCCAACTCGCCCCCTGGCCGACTCGCCCCCTGGCCGACTCGCCCCCTGACCGAGTCGCCCCCTGACCGAGACCGTCTTTAGCCTACTCGTATGGCAAGCCAAAAGTGTCATAACGTATAAGCCAGTTCGGAATCTCGCGCGCGCAATGAACGTCTATGGGATTGTGTTAAGGTCATTTGAGATAAACACAGGTCATTTGAGATAAACACAATGCATACCGCTTTGTTTATCTCAAACCAAAGTCGGGAGACGCATGCGCAGTCGAGACTCCGAACTGGCTTATTGCGGCAACGCGTTGCGAAAAAATCACAACGAGTTGTCAAAATTCCTCAACGTGTTTTCGAAATTAACGCGTTGGGATTTTTTTCAATGGCACAAGTCAAATGCAACGCGCATGCGCAGTACTGTGTAACTGTCTAGCGTTGGTTTAACAATTTAGTCCCATTGAAGATTGGTAAAAATAAAAATGGCATGGTCGCCAGGTCCGGGACCTTGCCACCTTATTCATCAGCCATTGTTCATCAATAGGGTGGCGATGTCACGGGATGTTGGTAAAACGCGGAACGCGGAACGGAACGCGGAACCGTTCCGTTCCACTGTACCATGTTCCGCATTCTGTTCCACCCCTCCACCCTTCTGTTCCACCGTTCCGTTCCACCATTCCGCGTTTTACCAACGTCCATGTCACGAACCTGGCGACCATGCCAACAATAACATTTATGTGAACAAAAATGTTGCTGACAACTTTAGACGACTCCTATACATATTTCATCAAATTAATAGACCAACATTTATGCATTCGTACCTAAATTTTGTTATCAATTTTTTTATCTTTTCAGGTTTGCAATGGACCGGCAGCAAGATTATTTTACACACACGGTATCTCCCCGGATGTGATAAATGATGTTCAACAGTACCATCGAACAGTACACCAATATTAATACGCAAAGCATGACAGATCTGATATTTAATTCGCAACATATGCAGGCCAAGCATTTTTGTACTTTTTAGAGATTTTTACAAGTACGTACACGTAAACAGTTCGTCCCTATTCTGGAATCATATTTCATTATGTGAGTAACTCGGCCAATGCAACCGATTTCTGCAAGTGTTTGAAACTGTTGTACTCTCTTTGAACATGTTGAAGTAAGAATGCGGTGATACATTAACGTGTCTGCATACATTGGTATTGAATGTGTTCAGTGCTGTAAAACTAACCAACTCGGGAAAATGTCCGATTCGGACGGCGAGGGTCCACAGCGGGAGAAACAACTGAAAATTGTGATTATTGGAGATGGTGCGTCGGGGAAGGTACGTGAACAATTAACCTTTTGGCCGCGTTCGAGTGTACCACTCTCGTTACTCTGGAGTAATGCGTATGTACTGCACTTTGGTCGGTTTACGACCGGTGTGAAGTTGGTTACTTATTCGATGTTCGACGTTCAATATTTAATAAGGAGCTGTTACTTATTCAACATTCAATAAGGAGCTGTTACTTATTCGACATACAAATGCACAGAAAATTTTATTTCAAAGGGTCAAATTCCCCACCCTGGGGCATGAAAAACGTGACCAAACCCCCACCTAGGGGATGGGTCAGGGTGGGGGGGCGACCAATTGTTAGGTGCATAACTTAAGTAACAGCTCCTTATTGAATGTTGAATAAGTAACAGCTCCTTATTGAATGTTGAATAAGTAACGGCTCCTTATTGAATATTGAATGTCGAACGTCGAATAAGTAACCAACTTCACACCGGTCACTTTACGCGAACAGCAAGTCTGCAGTCTGCATGCACGAATGGCAATCAGTCAAGATGGCTATCTATTGCTATGACTGCACAAAAACGCTGTTTAACAGCTCACAAGAAACTGAAGAAAACACAGGCGTACAATTTTGAGAACCTTTGCGGAATCATTAATGCCGTCTAGAACGAACCTTAGTGAGATGTTACTTCAGTTATCGAGTTGACATCTTGAGAAAATTTGCCCAAAATTCCACCCATATTTTGCCATCTTCGTACAAATCACGTGGCACTCATCAGGAGTAAGAGCACACTCCCCATTTCTCGGGGGGAAGAGAGAGCATACTATCACTGACCCGAGTGTCGTTATTCTTGCCGTTTGCGCGCGCATGAGTATACTTGTGTTAAGACGAGTACACGCTCGAACGCAGCCTTTGTGTGTTTCACTTGAGTGGCATCTGATGTCTTGATGTATTTCCTTTCACGTGCACACTAATAGTATCCCAGATGACCAGACTACATGTATTTAAAATGTAATGTGGCTGGGTGCACACGGGTGTGAAGTACAATATTGTGTTCACGGTTAGAGAGAATGGCATAAAGCACCAGACTGTTGGTTGCTATGCATTGGCGTGCACCACATAGCAACAACAACATAGTACTGTACATGTATGTTGACTTTTTAAACTGCACCTTATTCGGATTTAGAGATCTTAAATTTCTCCCAACTCTATCCGTGGTTGACGAAAATAAGATCTTGTCAATATAATCTCTCATGCATTCTTTTTCAGACGTCCCTCGTAACGAGATATTCTCAGGACCAGTTTGGCAAGCAGTACCAACAAACAGTTGGTCTGGATTTCTTTCTCAAGAGAATTGTCATCGGAGGTCAGTATTTCTCATTTTGATTTCATCAAAGTTATTTCAAGATGATGGTGCACAGCCATAATCCAAATGCACAACTTAAAAGTGGCAATTTAGAAGTATCAAAAAGTCCATTAAAAATGTTTTATCCATGCGTTTTGGGTGTGGTATCTGGAAAAAAAATTGTTTAATTGATTTTTTTTCTAGAAACATACACGAAGTCAGCTTTTTGCACAATAGCTTCCTAAAAACATTTTGATTGTTAAATTCTTTTTTCTACAACCAGAAGATACACATGTCACGCTGCAGGTTTGGGACATCGGGGGCCAAACACTCGGAGGTAAAATGCTGGAGAACTACATCTATGGAGCAAAGGTTAGCGTTTAGTATGGTCCGAAAATTATCCCAAACATGAGAAAGTAAATGGGAAAGTAACTCATTTCATGTTTTAAAAATACTAGATTTTATTCCATAAATTCTGTTCATTTTCCATGATCATTGGCCCTATGTAATTTAGTAAAAAGCAGTGTGGGAATTTCATGGAGGCCACGGAGGCCATTGCCTCCACTGCCCCTGGTCTTGGCCTTGGTGCCCTTCCTCTCATTGACTTATTGATTTTCAAATGGAAGTGCCCTTTCTAAACACCACAATGGCAGTGCCCCTCAGTGACGAAATTCCTACCCTGAAACAGCCAGATTTAAAGATTTTTCTATTTATTTTGCAGGGTGTACTTTTAGTGTATGACATCACAAACTATAATAGTTTTGAGAATATTGAGGACTGGTATTCCAAGATCAAGGAGGTCTTCAAGGATCAAGAACGGTTTCCTCATATAGCTCTGGTTGCCAATAAGAGTAAGTTGACATGCTGTTTACATTTTTTTGATAGTGGGGAGTGTTCAAAGGGAATAGACCCTTTCCACGGGCCAAGAAGGGATAATAAAGGACGTGTTTCTATCGTCACAGATCCGAATTTAGATCACAAACTGTCACTATTCGTTTTTTCCTCAACGTTTTTTTTTTTTTTTTAAATTTTCCCACCACTTACTCGTTCACTTCCACCTCCAAAATTTCTTTTTTAAATTCATGACGATGTCTCTTCCGGCCGGTTGAACAAAAAAGGATTTAAAAAACCACAAACGCAAGTGACGCGCGACGGGCATTCACCTTCTTTGATGTCTTTTTGTTGTGATCGGTACCGAGTGGGGCACCTGTACTCCCTACGTGAAAAGCCGTACTAACTGCGCGTAAACAAAGTACCCGACTATGTTAGACGGATTTAGTCAACAGAGGGCGACATCAGTTCGTTTTTCTTGGGATTTTGCTCGGGCGGTCGAGATTTTGCGCAGGCGGCACAAAAATTAGGTAGGGCGGCACGCCCTAGCAAAACATCTCGTGGAGAACCCTGCCAACTCATTTAGCATGGTCAGGTTACAACTATTCAGCATTTGGCACTGACCATCTTTTTGAATTAATTTGATTGCTAATTACGTCTGATTTAATTCTCCTCAGTGGATCTGGAGCACATGAGAGCAGTAAAAGCAGAGAAACATCAGCGTATGGTACAAGACCACGGCTTCTCAAGTCACTTTGTATCAGCTAGGACGGGAGACACGGTAAGTCACTCTGTGCAAAGAAATAAGGGCAGGTCACTGTGGCATTGATTTTGTCCAAGGCCCACTTTGTTCTTAATATGTATTGGTTATTAGTACATACAAGCTTCATGAAAATTAAGAGGATAGACCGTATCGAATAGCCGCCATTTCGTGGGGCAGTTTCTTTGTTCCTTGAGGACATGCATGGTTGTGCATATTGTGCTTCCATTGTTAAACGGTTTAAGTAACAAAAGGTGGCCCACGAAATGGCGGCTATTCGATACGGTCTATAGGGCATGCTGGCCAAGTTGGCCTCGGAGAGTGTATATCTTGAAGGGGCATTAGGGCCAATTTGGCATTCAGTAGCCGGCCTGAGCCTGAGGCCATTGGTGAACTTTCCCTAAATCCCCAATTTTGTGTGTTTTTCTGCAGTAAAATAGATAATAATAAAAAGGCATGAGCGATGGCATGAGCTCATTAGATTATGTTCTATTATTTTAATTACTGTAGAAAACATGAAAAATATTCTCGACTAACAAAATTTAGAAATTTTAGAAAAATCTTTTTGTGAGCAATATATATTGCATTGAAATGGATGTCGTCATTTTAATTTCTTTTTGTTTCTATGCTCAGGTTGATTTGTGTTTCCAGAAGATCACAGCTGAAATCCTGGGCATCAAACTATCAAGGGCAGAAATGGAACAAGCAAATGTATCCTTTTCATGGCTTAGGCCCCGTCCGATTAGACTCTATGCAGCTCTATGGGCATATTTGTTTTGGACGGATCCGGTTCCTGATCTGCGCAGATCTGTGATGAACTCGTTCATTTAGCGCAGATCCTGATCGAGAACTGAGATTTCTAATTCTGGGATCCTTCTTGCAACGTGGTTCAGCGCTAGATCTAAAATGGCGACATAAACATCGCTAATATTTTTGTGTGTCAGTAAATCGTGTCGTTTCAATTTTCAGAGGCAACACACGATATAAACAAATTTAAGCTGCCTGTTTATTTACGATGAATGTCATGGATGAAATTTGGTACAGAAATTTGACAAATGTGGTAAATAATATTCAATTCACGTGATTTGAGATCAAGGATCAAGTTCGATCAAGTGACTATAGTTTACTATAGTCGACTAGAGTCTCTCAATTAACGGAAAATACCTGTTGTACGAGGGACTCTAGTCGACTATAGTGAACTATAGTCGCTTGATCGAACTTGCTTCTAGTTTAGAGCAATTTTGTTTGTTTCTGCGCTGTAAAACAACTCTGGATCTTGATTCATATCTGTGATTAAACAAACACGACATATGGAAAGTGATCAAGCTGTGCGCCTAGCATCTACCATTGGAGATGTAAAGGAAAACACGTCACTACACCATGTGAAACACGCAAAAGGCGAATTATATGGCTCTAATAAGTCTTGACATGCCGATTTTCCTTAACCATTATACGTTTTTCAGAAAGTGGTAAAAGCCGAAGTTGTCAACTACGGCAACGACCCATTACCAAGAAAACCGTCCAATCAGACGAGGAGTTCAATGTGCTCCGTTATGTGAGGACCAATCAGTGAACTTCATTCAACTTCACACCATCTGCACATGCTCGTTTAACTTCATGTCTGTCTGCTGCTGGATGGAAAATGTGTCATCACTGGTGCCCTCTCTGAACTCTGCAGACATTTTCTATAGAGGTTTGCTACTGGTGACCGGCACAACGATGCCTCGGAGGGTAGTTCCAAGTGGGTTACTGTATTCGGTTTTCAGGGATGTAAAATATTCAAATATTGAAATTAATGTTTAACTGAAGATGTCCCTGTATTTTTTACATCTACTTGGTACACATGAGTGACAGCATTTGAACATGGTGTACGAGCATGACATACACTATGCGAACATTCGGACATGTGGACATGTGGACCTGCACAGGTTCGCAGACGAGTTGTCTTAGCATTTTAAAAAGGATAAGGGAAGGGGAATGGGCATTTAAAATAAAAGGATAAGCTGTGTAACGAAGGATTTTCGGCCAAATTTTTTACAAAAAGAAGTCGGCATAGTGTATGGGGGGAGGGGGTGGGGAAGACTGTGTGTGTAAATCTTATAAATATGCCCGACTCTGAAGAGTGTACCGGTATTTTTACACCACTTTATTGAACATTCATACATATTAAAATAGAATGGATATTCATAAACACAACCTTGTAACTATGGGGCCGTCCAAAGTTGTCAACATTTTCACGGTTCTACAAAGCATAGTACTCAAGACCCTCCTCCCTCCCCAAAAATACTACTTGTCAACATTTTTGTCACCACCGTAATATGTCAACAATTTACAGTGCTTGTAAAGTCGTACGCGTCCCTCGACCCACCCCCTCTCTCCCCCTTCCTACGCTTTGTAGTTCGTCTTCTTATTCTTCTTCTTATTTCTCTATTTTATCCAATGGGGCGACACTTTCTGTGTAGACAGCCCTATTAGGGCGACCCGGTGGGTTAGGGCGACAATTTGGTGTAGCCCCAATATTTTGGAAGTCAAAGACCATCTTTTTAAAATCGAGAACCATTTTTATTAGGTCTAGAAGCATTTTTATTAGGTGTGGAACCATTTTTGGAACCTTTGGGTAAAGAAATTTGGTGTCCAATCGATGTCTTTTAGCCGAAATATCGGTGGTCGTCTGGCAAAGTTTTACCGGTGGGTCGCCCTTTGCAGCATTAAGAGATATTAATATTATAATTATTATTATTATTTCTTTCTGGTATTCATACCAAGGATTCCTCTAAAGTGCCCATTACACTGTCACAAGCGTGAGGAAACCCTGATTTCCTGTGAAAATGTTGGCAACTTTGGATAGCCACTAAAAGTAAACACGGGAAAGGACTTTTTGCATAATTTTCACTTTCATTGTATTTCACTTTTGTTTCACAAATTGTAAAGACATTTTTATGTGCAAGACACTTTTTTTTCCACAGAGTCAACATTTTGTGAATAGTACATTGTAGATTTTTTCACCTACATATATGGGCATTTTCACGGTTTGTAACATTACATGTAACATCAGTTACCGTACAAATGTCACAAGGGCATTGTCACGGTGACTGACATTACATGTAACAACAGTTAACGTGAAAATGTCCTTACACTACATAGACAGTTACAATGCATAGTTCCGAGATTGCCCAATTAACCCCGCCCCCCTTGGATATTGTTGCTATGCCTCACACGCTATCGTCAAAATGGCGACACACTACGCACAAAGCACAGATTCATTGGGAAAACTCAAAGGTATTCATGTTTCAGGGTCGACAGTTACTGTAGCACGCACTTAGTAAAAGGCCAGTGATACAGAGATGTCATATATTCATAACAATTAGCTTTCTCTTCTTTGAACAGCGAATCGCCCGCCCTTGAAACCAAAAATTCACCCGGAACACTGCGTACAACGTATGGGCAGAATATCGCGTGATGTTGGTTTGTAAGGCAATGCACTTTGACCTATGTGGGCGCTGTCTGCTAGCTCTGTTGTGATTGGTCGGCTGGTTTGGTTGATAGACAGATCGGAACTATGGATTACTAACATCACCCAAATTATCCTGTGCCATTTTATTTGCACTTGGAAAATAACATGAAGTGCCTACAACATTTTATTTTCCGAGATAAGTGCAAGCTTTGGTTTTCAGAATCATTGTACGTATCATTTTGTTGTGTGATTTCATCGAACCTATTTAAAAATGCTGTGTTCTAAATTTGTGTATAGTATGAGTTTTAAAGATGTACCATAGCGAAGGTTTTTATGTACATGAAACAGTCAAGTACTCAGTATTTCCTTAAACGTACATTCTGCTAAAGCACAGACACTTTTGAGCAATGTAAAGGCACATCTGAAAACAATGGAAGATACGTTATGTTTAAAAGTATTGCATGATCCATGCAAGTATAACTTCAAAATGCCGTGTTTGGCTATAATAAACGAATCCCAAATTAACCAATCTGAGACCGGTCTGCGCACTTCCGGGTTTGATAACGAGGCTCTTTGTGTTAAGCAACTGAAGTGAACTAATGTACGCACGTGAATGCGCAATCACTCCTAAATGCCACGCAGAACAGCACACGTACACACTCGGTCACTATACAATACTGTACTTGTAGCGCACACGTATCGTATTGCCAACTTGACATGAAGAGCCTCGGTTTCAATGTGGAAGTGCGCAGAACTAGCTAATGTGAAAGTCGTGTATTGAATGACAAAGATACATGTAATGTCATTTCAGGGACTAGATTTTCGATATTCGCCTGATAGATGATCTTTAGCTTTTAAGTTGTCAACAAATTTCTTTATGCATAGTAGAGTGCAATCTCAACAGCTTGGTGTTAAAGGAGTGTGACCAGATCACGTTTTTTTACCCATAACTCCCCGGGACTTACCTTATGGGTCATGAGATTTTTATATCATAACATCCGTTATATTTTTCTGATTACGAAACTAAAACTCCCGCGCTTCTAGGCCGCATATTTCCGAGGATATCGTCGAAAATCCACCGATTATTTGTAAACTAATTTTCCAGTATCAACGTTTATTCGCTGAAAGCCGACTCGATAGTTTTGTTCAATTTTTTACTGGAAATTGCGAATGTTTTTGGGTTTTTGGGACATGGGAGGTGTGTATGGGAGTTACTTGATAATATTGGTAAGTTACATCGAAAACTATTTTCCAGAAACTCTGGTCACGCTCCTTTAAGTCCAAACTTCGGTTGATTGTATTTAAGAGCACTTGTGGTCTAAGTGGATATAATACAAAACTATGCTCATGATCGAAAGCTTTTGGATTTGAGCCTTACTAGAGCCAATGTGTTTAAGTCCGTGGGTCTCAATAGACAGCCAAAGTGTGACGTGGGTTGCCATGGTAATTGGCTCTAAACATCATGGCCGTCAAAAAAAGTACATGTACCATTCAGTGATGTTTAGTGTAGAGCCATTGCCTAGGCAACTGACAAAAGATGACGTATTCACTTCGGCAGTCTATTGCATCGTCGACCCGAGCAATATTTGAGGAGCTGTTAGTCTAACTTGTCTAAGTGTTGATAGGGTTGAGCGCCTTGACCGCGCAGCCAGCTAGTTGAGGCAAATTGGTTCTGGTAATGGCAAGGTAGACATGCACTATGGGTAATTCCCAAAATTAGGGGTCCAAAAGTGAAAGTGGTTTCCCAGTAGAAAATAATTATTTTTATTTAAACAAATGCCACTCAAATTTAATGTTTGTGTGTAGATATGGCACCAAGGTAAATGCAAACTCGGCCAATTTTCATTGGAGTAGGTAACCCGGGACACCAAACTCATGTTCAATACCATGGAACAAATTATAAGCCTTTATGGTCTTTTGTTTTTAATATTTTTCAGGAGTCAGAAAACAAAATATTGGAGAAAATGATGCTGCCCCCTATAATCACAGGCCACAGTCCATTACTAAGAATTTGTGGTCATAAGTGGTGATTTTTAAAGCAGAGAGTGTCGTACGTATTACTGGGACACCAAACATTTTAGACCCCTATACAAAAATCCATCATTTTATTTTTTGCAAGTTTAATGTACATGTATGTTTTTAAAGTTCTAGTTACATTAATATTGTTACGCCCCAAATACCAAAATAGTGACAGTCAAAACTTGATAATACCTTTACTACAAAAAGTTAAGACTGTCCCAATAATAGTTGGGTCAGCTCTAACTTGTGAGAAATTCACAGAGATTAAGTTGGGATCGATGAAATAATGGAGCGTAATACCAATTGTATTTGCACCTTGAACTGCATATAAGACGGCCATAAAGATGTGCCATTTATTTATTTATTTTTTAACCTTTCCACAGTGTTTTGAATGTTGAGCATGTAACAAAATTTAAAAAATTAATTTAAGGTACAAAAATGTCAAGGCAGGATGTACCTTTAAGATCAAATATTGTACATTAATCTTTAAGTTGTCAACTTACTAAATTGTGTAATTTATTTGTGATGTGTTCATAAAATTTGTAAATCTTATCCATTTGCCATCAAGCCAAAATTTTTGCTTGAAGCATGCTTTGTTTTTGAATTGAACACATTTAATTGTGTTGTCACAAGGAAATTTAACAAAGCCGGACAGTTGATTTATTGTAATGTCTTGCTGTCAGTGTTTTCATTTTTGATGTCTTTGTGTACAGCGTGTCCACAAAAATTTCCTTAGCACATAATTTTATTTGCTTTATTTTGCAAAAATGGGGAGCCAGCCAAAATCGTATGTGATGTGTAAAAACAATTTTGCATTCAAGTTTTGCATACAATTTTGGCTGCTAACCGATTCTTATAAAGCAAATAAGTTGTGTGCTAAGCAAAATTTTGCGCTCAGCAGCTGGTAGTGCTATGAAATTGACCAGGCTTTATTTTAAAGGAGCGTGTTTAGATTTCTCCCCAGAAAATCATATTAAATACCTTCCCAAAATACTTTCCATTGCAATTTGCAAGTGAAATCAAAAAGGTCAGTGTATCAGTGCACCCTTGGTGCACTGCTTGTAACCAAATGTATATCCTCGATCCTCCATAATCTGCGCACCTAACGCTTATGCACGCGTGCGCATTGGCCGGCAAACATAAGGTGAGTGCGTAGAAATAGGACCGCGTGGATTTAGGGGTTCTGACGATACATTATTAGTTATCCCACGAGCGCGAGTGGAATACGGCATTATGTAGTGCGTCTGCGTTCCATATCCCACGAGGCCGAAGGCCGAGTGGGATATGCAGACGCACTACATTATGCCGTATTTCCACGAGCGCGAGTGGGATAACGAATTTATCTTCAAGCAAACTTGACGCACTAATAACACGCGCACTCTGCGCGAGATTAGAGTACTACGCATATGCGTAGGGACGCAGTTATTTTGGAATACCATGGCGCATTACGCAGAGTGCAATATGAGTATCGAAAGAGCATTATAAAACATTATCACACTAGCTGTTGGTTGCCATGGATCCACCAATCAAAACCACGGATTCAAGTTTGCTTGAAGAAAATATAGGTTATACATCGGTGGTTTGTGACGATATCCTTGGTAATATATGGATTGGGATCGCGTACTTTCAGAATGGTATTGAGAAAAATACGACACCCATGGGAACCCAAAAAAATGTGATCTGGTCACGCTCCTTTAAAGTTTAGCACAAGCGCGCAAATGCAGCTGTCACGTGCCCATCAGCTGATCTGTGGTAGTCTGGGTATCATACAAGGATTACCGTTATGAACAAGTTCAAATTGGCACCAGACTAGTCGGCGTTTGTTCGCGCGCTATAGATCATCATCATGGCTGACACGGTGGAAAGGACGGACGAACTGGTTCGAGATTATCTTCTTTTTCGAGGCTTTACGAATACGCTGAAGACGTTCGATGCAGAGGTCAAATTAGACAAGGATAAGAAGTTCCGGGTAAGTGTGAAAGAGGTGGTTTGACGAAAGCAGGGAGTGGAGTTTTGGGAAGGAAAGGCTGCCCAGTTTCCGGACATCGAGCCAAGTTTGTGTACGTAGGCCTGGCTTACACTTTAAGTCAACTCGACCGTTTACCAACTCGTCCGTCGAACCAACTCGTCCGTCGACCAACTCTACTTCAAAGTCGAGTCAACTTTACCGTTGAGCGTAGCGCGTGTATTAGGAATGAAACATTCAACATTTTCCTCGAAAATACGATTCTGTCATGTCCCATAGACTTTCCACACGGCACATCAGTGGCGACCAGTGAACGGAATTCATACCTAAGTTATAATGTGTCCTTTACTGTGTTTTGTGTCGAGCAGTGTTGGAGGAAACAATCGACTTTCATTGGGGTACATGTACAGGAAATGTACCATTCGTCACTTTATACACCTTGGTTATCATTGCCCACCAATTCACTTTGTCAGAATGGGAAACGGACATGTACTGAAAATACGACACGCCAGAAGAGGAAATTATAGGCCCTATTGTATTTTTTCGGCGCGGCTGTTTTGTTTCTCCAACATTCACAGTTTTATTTTTATTGTGCGAATCGCGCCTGTATGAATATGATCCATGTGTTTGTGTACGCTTGCTACTCGTTTTGGATGGCCAAGATGAAAATAACCCAGCTCCAGCCAAAATGGACAACGGTAGTCTCGAAGCCATACTCGCATATTACACACTATGAGGCCTGAAAGGCTGTCACACAGGTACATGTGCAGTAGGCCTATTTTTTTAAAAACATATAAACTGCCGTACTTTACAGACTAGAGACTGGTCTTTTGTAAAAAAAGGCCGACAGAATGAAAAATCCGGTTTACCGTCCACCGCCCGCATGCTGTCGTGGCCCCCGCCCAAAAAATTCATTATTTAAAAATAAAAATAATTATTTGGAAAAATACTACCCCACTGAAAGATAGACCAAGCACGAGTGTACTTAGCCTAAAATAGCAATGTGTTTTGACAAGTTGGGCTTCGGAAGTTTATATGCCATATCATGCCCAGTGCGTCAAAATGGGGAATATGTGGATGCGGACGCTCAGCATGAAGACTACTACCCACAGTGTGCCCGCTGTACAGAGCAGCCAATATAGAAGATATTTGAAGAGGGACAACTAGATGACAGGAGTCAGGACTATTAAAGTGATTCATTTCTTGGACTTGCATCTATCTAGGAATAATAGGCCGAGCTTCTGCTTCACTTGTCTAAAGTTGACTGTGCATCAGCCTGAATAATGAAAAATGAAAAAAAGCCTCATCATTTTTCAAAACGTTAAACCCCTTGGACGGTAAACTGGATTTTTTTTTTTCTCGTGGCCTAACAGTATCCCTGCATGTTTTCTCAACATCTTATGACACAAAACACAGTATAAGGGGTCAGTAAGTTGCGGTAACAAACATTATTTTCCAGTGGCATCAAATGTCACATTGTTATGAAGTGTATGGTATTAATTATTTTAGTTTTAGAGAGTCCATGTCGAGTTTATAGATGCCAAAAATGTGGTGACATGGCAGAATTGTACTGGCCTCATTAATCGTGTTTTGTGTCGATATGTTCTCTCATCTCTATTAAAATATTGTGATTAAACATTTTTTTTTTTTTTTTAAGGTTGAGAAACCTTAATTTCACTTTACACAAGGTTGTTTGATTTAAAATCACCTTAGTTTATTTTGCATGTTTAAATCATGATTTCAATCACATTGCCCCAAAATCTCTGACACATCACAAGTCCGGCCCTTCTCCTGAACATGAACATATGGTAGCGCACCGTTTGAAACGTTGAGTTCACACTTGCCGGTTCTGTTCAGAACCACACATACTTTTCACATGGTGCTACTACATGTACAAACCCGTACACATGTAAATCATATTTAGTTTTAAATCTCTTATTTCATCTAGGTTAAATCACTGATTTAATCTCGATTTACATCTCGGTTTAGGTAGACCTAAGTGTACAATAAATGTACAGGTATCTGTCTGTGATAATGACTGCATTACAAAATCGATTGTTTTATGAAGGACTGGACACTTAAAATAGTGCTTGAAATATTACAGCACTACTGTTTTATTATATTTCCTCTCATGTTCATTAAAAATAAATGTACACTATGTATTGTTGTTCCCTTCCACTGCAGGTTGTAGATGGCGTGCTTTCTATGGAATTTGAAGAGCGCCTCCAACCGTCCAGTCCCACATGCGAGTTGATGCAAGCGATCGCGTTATTCCCCGGTAAACTTGTGACATTCCGAAGCTTCACGTCGTCTGGGCCGAGGAAACATCGAAGTGTAACTTGCTCCGAATACCAGACGGCTACTGAACAGATGACCGACTTTGGCAAAGTGCTATGCATCAGGGTACCAAGAGTGAGGCCTGTCACCGTTTTCCTCAAAAAACACCCGGACACCATCACTAATTGGGGAACCGTAGACAGAAAACTGTACGTCGCACGTTTTGATAAACAGTGCCACAAGAAAATCTCCCGAGGTACCCTTGCAGCGATTCCTCCTGAAGAAAACTTGCCCGATGACTACTTCGACAGTGTACATGTACATGTTCCGGTATGTATTATTTGAGAGCATCATACATGTATTTAGAGTCAAAAATATTAAATTAGAATTTTCTTTAATTCTGCATAACCCATGCCTTATGGGAATTTCAATCCGACACTTCTGACTCAGCGCGGGCAGACGCTCTGCCAGCTGAGCTATAAGCCACATAATCCCTTGGGTTTCCCCAAGACCTCTGACACAATGGGCAGATGCTCTACCAGCTGAGCTATGAGGCACAGTGCTGTTACTGTGTACTCCCTTGGGTTTTCGCTACAAATTCCAAGACTTTTAACGCACTGGGTAGATGCTCTAGCAGCTGAGCTGTGAGGCAAAATGGTATATCCCTCAGGTTTCCCCCAAGACCTCTGACTCACTGGGCAGATTCTCTACCAGCTGAACTAAGAGGCACAGTGGTATAATCTCCTCAGGTTTTCCCCCAAACATGTGACTCACCGGGCAGATGCTTTACCAGCTGAGCTATGAGGAACAGTGGTACCCATATACTCCCTCAGGTTTTCCTGAAGACCTCTGACACACCGGGCAGATCCTCTACCAGCTAAACTTAGAGGCACAGTGGTATACTCCCTTGGGTTTCCCCAAGACCTCTGACACACTGGGCAGATCCTCTACCAGCTAAACTTAGAGGCACAGTGGTATACTCCCTTGGGTTTCCCCAAGACCTCTGACTCACTGGGCAGATTCTCTACCAGCTGAACTAAGAGGCACAGTGGTATACTCCCTCAGGTTTCCACCAAGACCTCTGACTCACTGAGCAGATTCTCTACCAGCTGAACTAAGAGGCACAGTGGTATACTCTCTCAGGTTTTCCCCCAAACCTGTGACTCACCGGGCAGATTCTCTACCAGCTAAACTTAGAGGCACAGTGGTATACTCCCTTGGGTTTCCCCAAGACCTCTGACACAATGGGCAGATGCTCTACAGCTGAGCTATGAAGCACAGTTGTATACTTTTTAGGTTTTCCCTAAGAACACAATTTTTCTCTGGGTGTTTTTCTCCCTGTCATCTACCCCATTTGGCCTCAAAAAGGGTTTTAGGGTCCCCATGTTCATTACAAGTAAACTTGCATCTCTCTTTTCTTTTCTGTACTCAGCAGGTTCCGGATAGCAATCCTGTAAAAGTTGAAGTCCAACCTTCCGCATGTGAATTGCTACAAGCGATCGCGCTATTCGCAGGTAAACTGGTGACGTTCAGACGTTTCATTTCATCTGGACCGAGAAAACACCGAAAAATAAACTGCTCCGTGTTCTGGGCAACGATTGCCAAAATGGCTGACTTTGGCAAAGTGCTACGCGTCAAAGTTCCGCGAGCAACGTCTGTCAGAGTTTTCCTGAAAAAGCACCCAGATACTATCACTAATTGGGACAGCATTGACAGAAAACTGTATGCGGCACGTTTCAGTCAACAGTGCAACTTGAAAGTCTCCCAAGCTATCCAGGCAGCGATTATTTCCAAGGAAAATCTTCCAACGGATTACTTTGGCAATGTTCGTATCATTTCATAGACCTTTATCACGGCGCGGCTATACGCCTGTCCGCATTGGACTTTTTTTGGGAAAACTTACCGAGAGTGAGACGATGGGTACTTTTCCCATTTTAAGTCCAATGCGGACAGCCTAGGATGCTTTCATCTCAGTAACTTTTCCTGAGTCCAGCGGTTACTTTTCCTGGCCAACTTCTGCCTAAGAAAATTTACCAGGGAACTTTTCCTGAGACGAAAAGTCCAATGCAGACACAGCGAGCCGGTAAAAGCACTCTGGAAGCGTACGTCCGGGCCGTGAAGGTCAAACTGCGAAGGGACACTGCGCATGCTCTCCCAAGGTCCCGGTAAAATTTTACTGTGTCAAAAAGTCCAAATGCGGACAGCAGTAAAATTTAGCCATTTTTCATTTTACCATCGTCTCGGTAAAACCTTCCAAAAAACAAGTCCATTGCGGACACGGCTTATCTGAACTCGTTCCCTATTCAAATGAACGTAACTAAAGCGAGGCTTGCAGAAAAAAATAGTTTGGTCCCGTGTTGAAATTGTTCATTGTACATGTATGTATCACAATGACACACACGTGGTGTGACCAAGAAAATGTGCAGCGCAGACAGTGATTCTTTCAAAAACAACAAAAAATTCCACGCGCTGATCGTGCTAATAATGGTGGATACTTATATAGCGCACATGTCTGTCCCTGCGGGGGTACACCTGGTGCTGTTGCCATTATTACCCCTGCCATCAGGAAATCACCAGAACCATTTGGCTTCAACTAGGTGGCCACGGCGCACAATCAGCAGTTAGATTGTGGCATTTCCCACTAACGGCTCTCCATATATTGCTTGGGTTGAGAGGCAATTAAGATTGTGTCTTGCCCACGGACACAACACTTTGGCACAAGTGGGGCTCGAACTTATAGCCCATTGATCACGAGCACGGCTGTATACCCACTAGACCACACATGATCTTGTCTGATCATGATAAAGGTCAATTGTACCATATATGTGACGGGCTCTAGGAAAATGAGTCACAAGTCGCGCTGGCTAGTATTCTTTTTGCTACCATCAAAAGAAATCCGCGGCAAATCCACGCTCAATAAAATACCAAAACACAATGGAAATTCCTGGCGGTGCCCAGATACCGCCTGGAATGTCCGTGTTCCCCCTGGAATGTCTGTGTTACGCCTGGAATTTCTTTTGTGTTTAGGTATTTTAATGAGCGTAGAAATGCCACAGATTTCTTTTTATGGTCGCAAAAAGAATACTAGCCAGCGCGACTTGTGACTCATTTTCCTAGAGCCCGTCACATATAGCCTTCTCTGCTGTCATTTTCAGAAATGGAAACATTTTGGGGTTATAGCTAATGATGTACGTGTATTTTACACAGATAATGGCGACGATATACTAACTTTCACTGTCTGTTATTCAGGTCGTGGATGTCACTCTTCCAGTGAAGCTCGAAGACCAATCTTCCCCATGTGAATTGATGCAAGCGATCGCGCTATTCCCAGGCAAACTGATGACATTCCGAAGTTTTATCTCATCCGGACCGAGGAAACACCGAAAACTTGACAAATCTGAATTCAAGGCAGCTATTGCAACGATGACCAGTTTCGGCAAAGTGCTACTCGTCAAAATTCCGCGATCAAAGCCTGTCATGGTTTTCCTGAAAAAACACCCGGACCTTATCACTAATTGGGACAGCATTGATCAGAAACTGTATGTCGCACGTTATGAGCGCCAGTGCCACGCGAAAGTTTCCCCATATATCCAGAAAGCGGTTATTTCCACAGAAAACCTGCCTGCAGACTACTTTGCGAGTGACTGTATCGTGTAAAAGTATCATACAGTATATCCGACACTATGAGTTACAAATTGTTGCAAACCACTGAACCATACATGTACGTGAGTCTTTCCACAGTAAAGGGGGCATTTTGGCAACACAGACCATATTTTCCAGAAAATACCTTTGTCTGGTCTCAAAATAAAAGAACTAAGTTTCAGTTGTTTTGAAGAGATAACTTGGGCCCAAAAAGGGTTTATTTATTCACCACATCCAACAGTGGAAGGACAGCCAATTACAGGAATTGGATCAATTAACACAGATATTTGAATAACTATCAACTTCTAAGTTGAATTAGAAATGGCCAGAGACACCGGGGAATCCCTCCCCTTGCTCTTTACGAAAGAATGCTCTGGGATCTTTAAAGTGCGTTACCGAAACCTAACACACTGGACCAACGGCTTTACATCCCTTCCGAAGGACGGAGCAAGTGTGATTAAGTGCCTTGCTCAAGAACACAAGTGCCACACGGCCCAGAATTGAACCCACATTCTAGTACTTGGCACAGGAACTTGAGTTCGACGCACTAGACCGCTCGGCCATAACACCCCATTACCAATATACCGGTACGCTCGTAACCGGGACAGCCTAAAAAGTAACACAAGTGTCCGTCCCTGTTACGAGCGTATATTGGAAATTTGTTCAAATGGTTTTTAGGAAGGCATGTTGTCACACTATTTGTAACCCTTTTTGGGCCTAAGTTATCTCTTCAGAACAACTGAAACTTATTTCTTTTTTTTTGAGACTAGACAAAGGTATTTTTTCGGAAAATATGGTCTGTGTTGCCAAAATGCCCCCTTTACCGTGGAAAGACTCTGCTATCAATGGGCTTCAAAAATGCCTTCTGCCTTGAAGCTCCTGGTATTTTATAGATCGTATTGAATAACTGCCATCTTGTAGGGCAACCTTAAATTGGTCTACAATGTAAGCACAAAATGTTCAACCATGCATGTCCTCACTGAACAACGAAACTGCCCTACAAGATGGCAGCTATTGGATACGGTCTATACCATAAATGTAAGAAGATATTCGCAAAATTGGTATAAGGTTAAATACAAGAAATATGATGCATAACGCACAGGCGGCCATGACGGGGGACAGTCACATTGTCACCGTGCATCATGCACGAGTACGCACTTGTGTCACATTTAAACCTGCTTCCTGTCATGGCCGCTTGTGCAAAAGGTCTATTGGTCAGAAATTGATCAAAGGTTATGCCAAGGCCATGTTACTTGAGTGTATTTTTGGCCAAAATAATCTGTAAATATGTAAATAAGTTATTTGTTGATGTCAGGGCGCTCTATCTTTTCACCTTGTACTACAGTGTGCAATTTACAACTTTTTTTCTGCCACACTGCATTTCAGACCAGATTGTGTCAGATTTTCACTTTTTCTGTACATGCTGATTTTAGTGACATTATCATCTGCACTTTTGCTCTTGATTTTTCATGAATTTTTTTTAACGCAGCGATTAAACTACTTTCCTGAGTTTTTTTTAGGAATATGCAAGCTACATGTATGTACCGTACCCTATAGACTGCCAAAGTGAATACGTCATGTTTTGTTAGTTACCTAGGCAATTTGCTCTAAACTAAAAATCACTGAACCGACGGCCATGATGTTTAGAGCCAATTACCATGGCAACGCACGTCACACTTTGGCTGTCTATTACACCTTTGATACACGTGGGTACATCTTGTATCGAGTACAACTGACTTTGTGATATGTATATATATGTACTGTGTACTAACATTAAGATATGTTATTATTGAACACAACACGACCTAAAATTTTATAAGATTGAATTGTGTGAGTCGGTGTCAGACTGTCAGTTATTTTGTTTGGCATAGCTTCTCCCAGTTTTTTATAACTGTAATTTCGGCTATGTTCGGACAATCTACAGTACTACGGAGACCAACAAATTTGTAATTTTTTTCAGACAGGACCAGGTCCCGGGGGCCGGTGTTGTCACTCTGTATGCCAGTATGAATCCATGTGCATTCCAAATTTCATGTGATAGGATTTTTTTTTTTGCCTTCAAAAGCAGGCCTGCGAGGATCTGCGAAGGAGCAAATAGGTTACTCTTCAGAATCAATATACGCTTCCGCAATAGACCCTCTCCTGTTTTCATTTCTAAATAAAGAGCTATCGTGTAAATATTGTGGCGAATGAGACTCCGGGCACCACTTTCGGAATCGGAACTGCTTTGACGATATTCTGTGAAAAGTTACCACGCACCGTTTTTGTAAGCGGGCTGCGCGTTCAAATTTTGCAGGTTGGGGGTGTTTTTTTGCCTTCAAAAGCAGGCACTCGTGCCTGCAATAAGGGTTGGATATTTTGTATTTGTCTGCAATAGGGGGCCCCTTTTTTAGTGAGAATGCACATGGCTTATAGTTCAGTAGAGAGTGACCCCCAAGGGGCCGGGTTAGACAGAGAAAATGGTATGTATCTGTGGTAATGGTAGTCAGGTAATAGACCGTATCAAATAGCTGCCATCTTGTAGTGCAGTTTCTTTGTTCCGTGAAGACCAGCATGGTTGCACATTTTGTGCTTCCATTGTTGACCAATTTAAATATCAATACTTGTCCTACAAGATGGCAGCTATTAAATACGGTCTATAATTTTCTTGCCATTCGTGTGGTGTGGTTTTAGTGGTGATGGGCGACTTTTTTTAAATTATTGTACTGTACTGTGTTATTTTTGTTTGAATGATTATAGATGTGCACTGGAAGAACAAATCTCACATTTCTTATAAATAAATAAAATGTTGAAATTAATGAAACTTGAGATGAGAGAAAAATTGTAAGGGCCTTATCGGGATTCGAACCCGAGACCTCTGACTCGTTGGGCAGATGCTCTACCAGCTGAGCTATAAGGCACAGTGGTATACTTCCTCAGGTCTTCCTTATATTGAACCCAATTTTCAAAATCTTTTGCTCCCCAGGTTGACAAGGTATTGGAACAACTGCTAAGCTCAGTATGGAGTTACGACTTGGCGGGACTACGCAGCTACATGGACCATCTAGACAAAAGGATATTCTCTCGTCTGGAGTACAACCAAATTTCCAATGTTCGGAAGCTGGAAGTCAGCATCCTAAGGTTGGGAAATTTGTCCTCTTCATGTTATCAGACTACTGCTATGTCCAGACAGTACTTGAAAAAAGTCTATCATTCTGTGGTCACTGCGGGGGACTTTTCCTAACTGCAAAACTGAGCGTTTAAAGATAGTATACATGATTGGTAAACTGTTACAAATAGTTTTATCCCCCTGTGTGATTGAAGATATGTATGATTAAAACCAACCTGAGCAAAAACCAGCTCCGTACTTCGTCTAACTTTTGAGAAAACATTCAAAAAAGGGTTTGCAGTCATTTCGCCCCAAAACCACTTCGCCCTGAACCATTTCGCCCTGAACCACGGCCTGTGCACGAAGTGATTTTGGGGAGAAGTAGCATTTGGGCGATGTAGTGTTTAGACGAAGTGATTTGGGGCGAAATGGCACTCGGGCGAAGTGGTTTGGGAGCGAAGTGGCACTTGGGTGAAATGGTTTTGGGGCGAATTGAATTTTCGTCTCATGAGACGAAAACTAATTGTTTTACTCATTTCTCAAAGACTATAGCACTTCAGGGGAAGTTTTCTACGGTCATCATGTTTATATTGTGTAAGTTAGGCATAAATCTGTGAACATTTCTGATTTTCGAGATACCAATCATGTATACTGCCTTTAAACTAAAAAGCTGCATCCTGACTTCACCAATAAATTTACAAATTGACGCATTAAGCTTTTGTTGAACAAAAAAAGTGAACCAGCTACTCCCTCTGCGCTTTTGCATGGTTGAATGAGTCCTTAATGTACAGTATGGATTACTGACGACTTAGTCTCTCAAAACTCTCAAAACACCGTACTAGAGGGTCCAACTTGAGTTCAACGAAACACGGTTTATGTCTCTCCTCAATGGTCTATATAGCGGGGTTGTAGTCGAGTCCATCACAAGCCTTCACAAGTCCCTGAGTCTTAATTCAAGTCGCAAGCTATTCAAATGAACTCCAACAAAGGCATTCTTTTGTGCGTGTTTATCCTTTGCTTCTTGTTACTGGACTTGTGGCGGACTTGTGAGTTTTATCGGCTCTGGACTTGTGATAGACTTGACTACAACCTTCTAAACTCCTCAAAAAAGTTCGGAAAGTCAAGTTTGACTGACGATTTATCTCTTGTTGCAAAATAATTTTCCTTGAATTTTATATCATTGGAAAGCCCTGTTATTCCTCTTTACGATGATGTGTCATTTGTTATGATTAAGCAATCGGGGGATGTGCAGCACAGCTGAATACGGGGGCGGGTGTAAAGTGAAATGTCACAAAATGCATTGCTATTGTCAAAAAGTGCATTGACACATTCCCATCCTCCAAGCAAAAGGGGAATGCACTGCATGACAATAGCAGTGAATTTTGTGACATTTCACTTTCCACCCACCCCTGTATTCCGCTATACTGCACATCCCCCCAATTGATTAATCATAACAAATGACACATCACTGTAAAGAGGAATAACGGGGCTTTCCAATGATACCAAATTCAAGGGAAATGATTTAGTAACAAGAGAGAAATTGTCAGTCAAACTTGACTTTACAAACTTTTTTTGAGGAGTTTCTATAGACCAGAATTAGATTGTTTCCATTCTATGTAGACCTTTCAGACATAACTGAGATAAACCGTTTCCAGTTAGACCATTTTTAGTTCTGTTTGAATGTACCATACATTGTTATAAACGTTTTTAAAACCTCCCCCTAACTCGACCACCAGTTTAAAAGGTCTATCTATATACACCTCTGAATGCTGAGCACATTACTCGAAGGTGCATATACACAAAGAGAAGTTGTTCCGACAGTAACATTTACTAAACTGGTTTGTTGGTTTCCCAGGTTGTACATTGTCAATGCAGTCCAGACCAACCGCTCTGACAAAGTCACAGAATTCTTTGAGAAGATGTGTGGTGAGATACAGAACCAGTCGGAGTGGAAGGAATGGTTTGGTAAATACACTTCCTTGTTTTAATCCTTGTTAACGTAGACTTCTAAAGTGTGATGTGGCAATGGTACCTGTGCCCTTGAGCAAGGCACTTAAACACACTTGCTCCATCCTTCGGAAGGGATGTAAAGCTGTTGGTCCAGTCCGTTGTGTAACGCGCTTAAAATATCTCAGAGCACTCTTTCATGAAGAGTTAGGAGATTCCCTGGTGTCTCTGGCTGATGGCTGCCAATGGCGCCACCCATCTATATGTACTTTAAACTAAGTGCTATTCCTGAGAACATATGCTAAAAGCTCATTGTAAGCTTGGGTGGGTTTCGAACCCATAACCTCTTGCATGCCAGACAGATGTAACCACTCGACTGCCGAGTTCACGGGTCTCCCAGACAAGATGCACAATTTGTAAAAAGGGGACCTTGTCTTTTTCTAAGAAATAGAAAATCAGTGTGTCCCTAATTGTACCAGTTTATTCTATGATTAAAGAAAGAAGTGTGTTCAGAGTTTTCTAGAAAATTGATTTTGTTTCACCTTAACAATGATATAAAATAGCTCCCAAAAATACTATCCATGGAAAGAAAATTTGTAATCACCAGTTTGGATGTTGAAGCAAAAAGATTGGTGTAATCACTGCACTGCTTTAATGTAACCGGATTTAAATTAGTTTATTAAACATGAGAAAAATATGACACATGATATGGTATCAAAATCGCAAAACCATGGGGAAAATGGGGTGGGGAGGGGGGAGTTCAAAAATGAGATCTGGACATACTTCTTTAAATGTATCACATCGTTTTGTGATTTCCAAATCCGTCCTCTCCGTTTTTCCACACAGCCTTACCATTCCTGAAGAACCCAGAGCAGACTGCGACCTTTGAGCTCTACTTCAGCAAACAATGGCAAGAGACACTGACCATCTCTCTGCATAACTTCTTCAGTATTATCTTCCAGTCTATGCATATCCTTCGCTAAAATAATTTGGTCATCAGAGTATAAAACTAAAGATGCTGTGAATTATTGTTTGCAGCGAAAATGCAGAATAAGCAAGTTTGGCTTTTCCATTGTTAACCCTAATTCCCTAGTGTGTATGTAAAATCATATTGGTTTTGGAGGATTGAGGAGTGTTGGGATTAATCACAGTGCTGTCCCGATGCAGTTTCATGATGAAATATCTTAGCTGGAGAAACCATAATGATAAACCAACTGGGATTTTTGTCTTGGTAGTAAAGTACAGTACATATGTCAAGTGAAACTTTTAAATTTTTTTCACACCTTCCCCTTTTGTGACAATACCTTTCCTTTCACAAAATGTGAAAACTTTTCGCAGTGTGTGAAAACTATATGACAACTTTTCTTACCTGTAAAATCTATACCTAATTTTGTGAAAATTTTCCTCATTTTGTGAAAATCTTCCTCCATTTTCCTACTTAAATATTTTGATTTCAAGTAGTGTAAAAATATCTTCCACTTGTCTAAAAACATTTCTCACCTGTGGGAAAACGGACAAAGCAGTGAAGGACACTAGGGGGAAAAACAGATTGCTATATTACCTTGACTTTGCTCCATCTACCTCTTCCAGCGCTGCTAGATTTTGACGCGGAACAGCATCGGATGAATGATTTGCAAGATCAAAATGCTCTCCTCATGAAACAGGTATGAAAAATAACTTTGTCAAAATTTGTCCTTTTATAAAGGAAATAAAGGTTTGCATGGCCAGTCTTGGATGCTGTTAATGACACAGAGCCAAAGGAATATAGGTTTAACCATTATTTCTGAATTTTGATTTGTATGCTTAACAAATATATGTAAAGTAAAAAAAGTCAGTATGTGTGCTAAGCCATTGTATGTACATACAGCAAAATTAAAACTCGGAACTTGTATATTCTTGAATCAGGTGGAATGTGATGGATTTTACATATGGCTACCTTTCACTGCTAACTTTGTTTCTTCCCAGTTATCACTTCTTGAGAAAGACCAAAAGGACAAGGGATCATCCATTGAATCTCGAGGTCTGACTGAAATCAAAGATGACTTTGCTGCTATACCCACGTAAGAAATAATATTGGTTGTTTTTACCTCTTTTCAGCTATCAAAATTAAGTAAAAGAAATGAGCGTGTTTTTAACTTACCATGGAAGCTGCCATTTTGCAGTAGGAGATGACGTCACACTCCGCAACTTGGTTAAGGCTCCCACTTCCTGCATGCACGGGCGCGTTGTGCGAGCCGAGCGCGGGCCAAATCGCGCATTGCACGCGGCAGGAGAACTCGAGGCATCGCACCATGCACTGTGGCATTGCGTGCGCATGAATGGAATCACAGTGCGCATGGCTGACTTGGCCGTGAAAATTTTTCATAGAATTTAGCTGCAGTTTGACTTCAAATTTCCTGGTTGTTTCATAACATTTGGCGCATATAATTGCTAAACATCCTGTTCTCATCACAAGTTTCAGCCTGTTACCGTAATTGAGCACGCCCAGAATTATTTGCACATGCGGAAGCCGCAAATTTCGACATTGTGCTTGCTGGTGATTCAGGTTAGTTGCGCAACGTGACATCATCAGTTTTACGAAGTGAATACTAACGTGCGATGTGATTGGTTGATCGAAATAGGCCATTGCGCCCACGAGATGCTTTTACGCGCACTATTTTGCGTTTTTACAGAGGATCAGCGCAATTACATCTTCTGATTTGAGTGGGAAGAGGTCATCCTGGATATCAGGGAATTTCCACTCTGCAAAGCGACGAAACAATACCCTGAGGAAACACACGCAAATCTGTGGAGTGAGCCGGCTGTTGTCTTGAGCCAACTCACGCCCAAGTCATGTTGATGTAATTTAATCAATTCGGTCATGTTATGCCGAAAAAAAAACAATTTCTATACTTTCCAGAAATTGTATTGGGTTCCGTTTCTTATGACTGTCCCATTCCTACCAAACTTTCAAACGACGATCTTAATTTACTCCGCAGTTTTTCAAATTAATAACGGGGATGCATGCTGACGAATGTAATGGAACGGATTCCCCAGTATGCTTTAAATAGCAGCCAATCGCCGACGCAGACAACAGCCAGCATTACCGAGTATATGTATCACATGCATGCACGGTGTTTACAATCTGCGCGCGTTACATTTGAATGCCTGCAATCATGCTGCAATGCACTGCCAAGCGTCCTGATTGGTCCAGCCGAGGCGACAAGATTTCTGTCGCTAGTCCCACCGCGAAATGGGGCCTTTTTCAACAGGGCCACTGTACGCAGGAGTTAGGGAGTGCGTTAAAGGGGCACTGTTGCAAGAGGATGGAATAGGTAGGCAAATATGATTTTATGGGACATATGCCAACTATAACCCATTTGACTGAAGATATCCTTTAAAGGCCATTATATCATGTGACCATTATATCATGTGACCATTATATCAATGAACCAACATTTTACTTGTTGAGTTGACAGAAAAAGCTTAAAGTATTGATGGTGTGGTAATAAACACATCAATCTATTTCTGCCCAAGATTGTATTTTCGGTAAGAAATTAGCAACTGAAGGTGGTTTTTTTAAAAATGTCTGTGCACACAAATTTTTACCATTCACTTAACACTGTTAAAGGTGCACTTTAGTAGAAACATGCAAAAACAGAGTATACTTTTTTTTCAGAAATGTCGAAATCAAAGACGCTCAATTCAAAGCCTCAAAGATTGGTAGCATGAAGAAAAGTTCCCCGTTACCGCCTCGTCGAAGCGGCGCCATTGGGACGCCAGGCCCGGCTCGCAGGGCAGTCACAGCCATTCTAGGCAGCGTTAGTGATAAGGTAACGCGACAAGTCAGCAACGGCAAGGAGACTGGGAGTGGAAAGAGGGCAGAAATCACGCAGGCGCCCTCGTCTGGTGCCGCAGTGCAGGTGAGGATTGAAGAAAAAACGAGGAATTATTGCGCCGTAGTCCAATTTCGCATTTGCCAAAACAAACGCCATGGTAATACCTTTGATTCTTTAACTACAGCGCGCCGCTCACAGCGAATCGATAAACATTTACATCTGGCCAGAAAGCTGCTGTCTGCAACTTGCCTGTACACAAATAAACCTGGCCCAATTAATTGCAACACAGACCTGTAACAATCTGTAGTAAAAATTTAGGATTTCACAATGTTCGTTGTAGCAAAGTTTAACATTTAGCACTTGTAGTTTAATTCTGCAATACTCTTCCAAAAACGAAATGCACTTTTATTAAAATATTAAGTTTGTTTTTGGATAACAAGTTACTGTTTGACCAGTATCCTTATAATTTCTTTTAGTTCTTGAAGTCTTTTAGTTCAAGTTACAATTTTTGTCCAAGATCAAGTCTCAAATATTGTCTCAAGTGATTTCATTCAAGTCCAAGTCAAGTCATTGACTCAAGAGTGACTCAAGAGTGACTCATATCCATAAGACAATTTCATAAATCCTGTTAGCACTCATTTTCTGATTAAGCAACACTCTCTCCATTTTATAAAACTGTTTAAGCATGCTAACCTGTCTTTTTTTCTTTTCCATACTCGGCAAAATTTGAGACACGTATTCCAACAGATACACAACTTTCGGCTGTTGTTGAAATATTCCACTCGGCGACAGGCAAGGGTGTTCAGTGGTAATGATAATCCTCCTAAAATGGAAACATTACAGATGATGGTAATGTTGACGTTGATATTAGCAAAGCAGACGATGAACGCGTTTGAACAAAACAGACGACAGCGTTGCGCGCACATTCACTTCGCGTGGTTAGAAATAGGCCTACACCCTTGCTTGAGTGAATTTTCATGGTATGCCCAATCCAAAATGTTTGATTAAGCGTAAGATGTTTTATGAAATTGGCCCCATCCCTCAGAATAAACAAGCAATTTGTACTCTATTCTCCAGGGGTTTAACCAAATGAGTCAACTCCCGCAGTCGCCATCAACCCAACAAAAACAGGGGCGTCCCACACAGGCCCTCGCTCAGCAGAGACGAGAGCTCCTGTCAAAAGGGAGGGCGCCAGACTTGCAGCGCTTCTCGTCGCAGCACAGCGCCGAGGAGTACGGTATGCATGAGATGCCAAGCAGCGGCAAGGCATCCAGTAGGATCGCAACAGTTAGCTCGTTGCCAAGTAACGTGGAGCCGGATTTTCAAGATCCGATAGTGGACAGGGAGCTGGAACCGACCAATCAGAAGACTGTTTCTGAGCCCGTACCTGTTGCTGCGGCCGCTGAAAACAAACAATCAGTGTCAGACCAAGGTAAGTGCGCAATTCTTTGTGGTGTCTTTATTGCTTCAACGAGCAAATCTTCCACATCCACACACGATTATTCATTTTCATATACGTACCATCTTGGACAGAAACAAATTCATGCAATTTATACCGTTGCTATCAACAGTTTGAGTAAGATTTTTCATAAAACTAAGTAAAATTTTGGGTAATTGCAAATGATACAATTGTTTCTGAAAAAGTAACAAAATATAAGAAATATATTAGAGGGATTGTGAATTAAAACCCAGCCCATATAAAGTCTGTGTCTCTCTGTGTATTTCAGAGCTAGAAGATGCAGCACCGTTCTTAGTCCTAAGCCAAGACGAGTACACAGAGCACCACTCAGCCATAGCAGCATGCAAGTTTAATCCATCAGCTACCACTGTTGCAAGTCTGGATGTGGACGGCGTCGTCAAGTAAGTAAAAAGTTTATAAATTGAGCAAAGATATTAGGATTGAACATTTGGCTGTGGTTTGATGTACCTCTCCCCAATAAGAGACCTTTGAGATGTGGGTCTTTCTATGAATTAGAGGTCCAAAAGTGTGACATTTAGTGTCCATGTTACACCCGATGTGTGTTATTTTTTGTACAAAAATCATTAAAATGGCCTATGAATTGTACTTTATGTACTCACTCTTTGAGATGGAAAGTATTTAAAGAATGTGTCCTGAATTTACAAAAACAAGATGTAAAATGTAACAGGGACACCAAAATTGGACCCCTAATTTATAGAAAGACCCATGTGTGGTTGCAGCAACTTCAGCAAGTATGCCAGTTCTTTTCTTTTGTTTTTGCCACAGTGAGCACTATTCCCAACTGGCTATTTTAAACGTGCACTGATTCTGTTTTGTCTTTTTATCATTTATCTTTTATTTTCAAAAATTATTGCTACTCGGGCAAAGAAAAAAACAACTTTACCATTGCCTTGTAGAAGCACATTTGGAACCAGCCCACAGGGCACGGTTGCGCTGGTCACTGGTACCCATCAGGTATTGTGTTGATGTGTTTTGTGCAAAACCAGTTGACTAACCAAAGGCGTTCGCACTTGAATGTCAGTGCATACGTGTGTTGCTGGGATGACGTTTGACCCTAGGTTAACTCTAGTTGTGAATCGAACTTCGACTGTATTCATTTATTCTTCCATGCAGAGTGTGGAAGTTTGCACCCTCCCCAATCACCATGGCAACCATCATGTTTAAATCACCTGTGCTTTCCATAGAATGGGCCACCAAATCAGATCGATTGGTAAGCAATGCCAAAAATAGATGCTAAGATAGTTTTCTCACTTGCGAAATGAAATAAATGCTGAAATAGAAAATTTTACAGGGGCGAAGCTAGCCTCTCGACCGGTTTGGTTTGACAGGCGTCGCTGTGGAACTTGTGTTGAAGGCTGCAGAGTGGTCTGTATACCCTTGGGTCATTCCATGTCAAATCACCCAATGGGTTAAACCAGACCATCTCAGATTTAGATGAAACTTGGTATACTTTATTGATTGGGATCCTACCAGCACCAAATCTCAAATTTTACTGAGCCATTGCTGTTATTGCTGAAAAGAGAATTTGACATGAATTTCAAATCTGCCATTATTTTAAGGTACATTGACCTTTTGACCTTTGCTATGACCTTGTGGACTACATAACATTGAGCTACATGTACCCTACCTGAGTTTTAAAGGCAGTACACATGATTAGTATCTCGAAGAATCGGAAATGTTCACAGATTTACACATAACTTACACGATATAAACATGACGATAGTAGAAAACTTTCCCCAAAATGGTTTTGACTGAAGTGCTATAGTTTTTGAGAAATGAGCGAAACAATTATTTTTCGTCTCGCGAGACGTAAATTCAATTCGCACCAAAACCATTTCGCCCCGGACCACTTCGTCCTGAACCACTTCGCCCAAGTGCCATTTCGCCCCCAAACCACTTCGTCCAAACACTACTTCGCCCAAAAGCCAATTCACCCCAAAACAACCTCATGCACAGGCCGTAGTTCAGGGCGAAGTGGTTCAGGTCGAAGTGGTTTCGAGGCGAAATGACTGTAAACCCTTTTTTTTTTACGGAACTGGTTTTTGCTTAGGTTGGTTTTTATCATGCATATCTTCAATCACACAGGGGGGTAAAACTATATGTAACAGTTTACCAATTATGTATATTATCTTTAATCTCCCAGCTCCTGCTTGGCAGTTCGCATGGATTAGTCAAGATATATGACACAGAAGCCAAGAAACCAGTTTGTGATTTGGAGACGGACGCATCTCATCCAAGGTCGGTATTGCTTCTGTCTTTTGGTTTATGATAATTGTTAATTTTCATGCAATTAGCGACACCCAGAAATTGGGACTGCAGTCAAGCTTTTTTTTTATTAAATACTGGTACACTTGGGATCACACAACACAAAAATTCCTAAATAATGTAGAATATTTAAAATAATTATTAACAAATAGGCATATTTTGGTATCATAGTTTTTTTATTATATATAATCAAGAAAATTGTTTAGTGATGTAAAGGGGCGACTCCGAGTAATTTTCAAACTCTTACGATTACATTTCAAGTCTTGCTGACCAGGGGCCAATTTCATAAAGCTGTTTAGCAAAAAAAATTGCTTAATCCAAAATTTGTTTGCTTCATAAAAATGGGTTTTTAGCAAAATCTTATGTGATGTGTATTATGATTGACTGGTGTTCTGCTATTCTTGCTAAAAACACAAGTTGATATACAATTTTGACTATTTTTATAATTTTGACCATTTTTATAAAGCAAACAAATTTGGGATTAAGCAAATTATTTTGCTAAACAGCTTTATGAAATTGGCCCTGTTCCTTTCTGTAAAAGGTAGCTGCTAGTTCTACGTACCCTGTAGCACCTGTACTATATCAATTCAAATTACACGAGCAAAATCTTGGTACATTTTAAAATAAAATTTTCGGAATGTCACACTTGAATTTAGAAGATCGCATTAGTTTACTTTGATTTGTCTTATGTTTGTCTTGGCAGGGCGGTATCGTTATGCTGTAGCCCCAACGGCTCAACGTTCATCTGCTCAGCCGCCAGTCAATCATTCCATCAACCGTCCGGTCTCCCGTCCACGGCCGTCTCGTCCAGACTGCTGGTTTGTGATATCAAACAGATGAAAGTCACGGTACGTTCGCGGTTTCCATTCACATTGTGGAATAGGATACGTATTGAGTGTTATTTTCGCAGAGCTGTAGCCTCAATGGCTCATAGTTTAGGCTAAATTCACACTGAACCTTTTTGCGCGTAAACGAGCGTAAATTTGATGCACATAAATTTGACGAGCGTCGCTTTGAGTAAAAGCTGCATAAGGAGAATTTGGTTTATTGAAACAGATGCAATAAAAGTCACAAAATTACAAACTAACTCTCCATCCGAGGTAATTCAGTTTTTATTTTTTGTAGTGTATCCTTTCCCACCATATTTCCTCCACGCTGTTTTTTTTCTTTAAAAAAAGAAAGGAAAAAAAAAACTTCTAATTTACGCTCATTAAGGCCTAAATTCGTGGAATTTCGCACTTATATCATCATTTGTCATTTCTTTTGACCATTTTCAGAATGAGCTGGCAATGACAGCCAATTCTGGTTGTGTAAACTGTACAGCTTTCAACCACAACGGCCATCTCTTGGTTACGGGGGCAGCTGATGGCATGATTCGTGTGTTTGGTAAGATTCCAATCAGAAACAAATTTACCACTAATATCCCAGAGTTAATTAGGGCAAGCCAGGCAGGTGTTTGGTGCGTATCTTAAATACACCTGTTGCGGCCGCCGCAAGGACGCTGTGAGGCAGCCGCAAGGTCTCCGTGCGTCGTCGTCCTTTGATACATGCGGCGGGGTTGCGGCCTACGGCCTTGTGATTTCCGAAAAAAAGTTTGTCAAGTTATACAAATCGTAAGCCCCTGCGACGAGCAAAAACCTTGAGATCGTCTCACGGCTAGCATATTCTACCGTGCGGCCACCGCACAGTTATGGCAATTTTGGGGACTACGCTGCACAGTTCAGTCTCAGCAAGATGCCTGTAAATTGGATTTCTCTCTCGTTATTTCCAGACATGCAGCGTTCTGAGATCTTGCTGAGTTGGCATGCTCACTCCGGCCAGGCCTACGCTGCACAATTCAGTCTCGATGAAACGTCTGTCCTCAGTATGGGTTCAGATGGCAAGGTTAGTGGGACATGGTGGTGGGTCTGTTTCTTGAAAGCTGGTATAAACAGGTTTCTTCTAATTTGTATATCCCATTAAGTCACAGGAATTTGGACAGAAAAAGAAGTCCCTTTTAACAAATGTACACATGTGCATTGAAGGGGATAAAGTGGCCACCCAAGGGACCGACAAAAAGTGGCCGGAATAAACAGGTGGCCACTATATAGAGGTTCAGCGGGCATATGTATAGATATGAGTCTTTCCACGGTAAAGGGGGTATTTTGGCAACACATACCATATTTTCCAGAAAATACCTTTGTCTGTCTCAAAATAAAAGAAATAAGTTTCAGTTGTTCTGAAGAGATAACTTAGGCCCAAAAAGGGTTACAAATAGTGTGACAATATGCCTTTATCAAAACCCTGTGTACAAATTTCCAATATACGCTCGTAACCGGGACGGCCTAAAATGTAACACAAGTGTCCGTCCCGGTTACAAGCGTATAATTGGAGATTTGTTTTTAGAAAGGCATGTTGTCACACTATTTGTAACTTTTTTGGGGCCTAAGTTATCTCTTCAGAACAACTGAAACTTATTTCTTTTATTTTGAGACCAGACAAAGGTATTTCCTCGAAAATATGGTATGTGTTGTCAAAATGCACCCTTTACTGTGGACAGACCCATTTACAAATATCCTTAATATTTATGGAGCTTCTCATAAAATTTCCCACAGTATCATTAAGGCAATTTACTGTGTGGCCAGATTATCCAGGTTCAACTGCAATAGGATTGTACACACAGAGATCCTAGTGTCCTGGCCGCGTTAGACAAAGGCCCTACTATCAAGGTTCTACCTCCATTTGATTATCTACAAACTGACCAAATATAGCCACTTTAGGCAGGTGGCCATTTTTAAAAATAAAGTTTGCCTTAGTAGCAGGGTTGACTAGCATTTGAATTTAGGTTGTATTGGGGTCATTCCATGAGGTTGGGTACACAAAGTGTGACATACCAGATCTTAAATATGAGTGACATTCCAGCCCAGCTACTTTAGTAAGTATATTTATTTCATAAAGAAACGCATGTTACACTAAAATAGAAGTATTTACATCACATTGTAACAAAACTACAGACCTCCAAAATCTACTCTTAGTATTAAACATATGTGGTGTCCATGTTGCGTAGGTAAGACAAATATTTCATGATCTGTGAGAGATTGGTCAGTGAAAACAACATGATTATATTGGGACACCTAGCCATATTCAGTACAACAAATATTTCACCAGATAAATAATTCTCCAGTCTTTAAATAAAAGAACATGGACACAGTTTTTTTTATATACCCAACCTCATTGAATGACCTATTTAGTCATTAGTCATGGAACCAGGTGGATTTATGATAGCCAAAAGCAAAAATGTAGACATACAAGTAGGTTAGTGGCTGCACACTTTTGCAAGACACATTCCATCATTTCCCCCCATAATAGCTTTTACACCTCTAGGGTGGCAAGGTAATATATATTTTTTTAAATGTGTCTGTATGTCCTAGATCCTTGCGGGGTCACCATTTGTTTTGATTTGGAAAAATACAAGTGTTGGGTTGATGTGATGTTAAACTAGGCTCTCATATTAAGCTGTGCCTCGATCCATCCTACTTTTTTAAAAGGGTAAACCTTTAAGGGACTTGTCTTGTCAATTTTTTTTAAAAATTAAAAAATAACTTAGTTTGTGATTTATCATGTTGATTGGTTTGGTTTGATCAGAGGGACTTTCTTGAGTTAGGTGGCCATTTTGTATATCTCTATTGTTGCTGTGTAAAGGTAGCAATATGGGCCTTTCCACAGAATAGGGGGAATTTTGGCAACACGGACCATCTTTTCGAGGAAATACCTTTGTCTCGTCTCAAAATAAAAGAAATAAGTTTCAGTTGTTCTGAAGAGATAACTTAGGCCCAAAAAGGGTTACAAATACATGTAGTGTGACAACATGCCTTTCTAAAAACCCTGTGTACAAATTTCCAATATACTCTCGTTACCGGGACGGACACTTGTGTTACATTTTAGGCCGTCCCTGTTACCAGCGTATATTTGGAAATTTGTACACAGGGTTTTTGGCAAGACATGTTGTCACACTATTTGTAACCCTTTTTACCATGGAAAGACTCGCATGTATATTGCTCCTCGTCCTTCCCCACCCCCTCCTCTTCGCCCTCTCTCCCCCTTCGCCCTCCCCCCACCTCCCCCCCCCCCCCCCCCCCTCCCCCCCCCCCCCCCTCCCCCCCTTCCCTTCCCTCCCTCCCTTCCCTCCCCTCCCTCCCCATCCCGGGAAGATGTGACAAAAGAAGAGATCCTACAGTAGTGATATATGTAACCCGCTCTGCAAAAAATCAGGTTTTGTGTGAAAAATTTCTTTGTCATGCTTCGTGGACAGATCATGGAGTCTCAACTTGCGAACATGTATGGTATTTTTTCCTTTTGTACGAATGCAGTATGCCGAATGTACTTTTAACTCAACCTAATTACAGTTCACTCAATGGAGCATCCACCGAGTTGGTGAAAAGCTTCAAGAGTTCAACATCCACGAGGGCGCCACCGGACCATTCGTCATGTCGGGCTTCGGTGGATACAAACAGCAGCTGGCTCCCCGAGCCAAGCTATTTGCATTTGACAGCAGCGGCACCCATGTGTTGACGTGTGCCCCGTATGGAGGCATCATTTACAAGGTGAACGACCGATCTGTTCTTGTGCAGTCTCTTTTCATTTTGTGAGATGCATGGCACCTTATGTTTTATGTTGTCTGTATTGGATTTGTTTTTTTACATTTTTTTGTTTGTTTGTTTTTTTTTATTTGCGTCTTTCTACAGTAAAGGGGGCGTTTTGGCAACACCGACCATATTTTCGAGGAAATATGTTTAAGTTGTTCTGAAGGAAACTTAGGCCTAAAAAGGGTTATAGTGTGACAACATGCCTTTCTAAAAACCCTGTGTACAAATTTCCAATATACGCTCGTAACC
The DNA here is from genome assembly GCA_037783545.1 of Henricia sp. BOLD:AAB3569. NCBI lineage: Eukaryota > Metazoa > Echinodermata > Asteroidea > Spinulosida > Echinasteridae > Henricia > Henricia sp. BOLD:AAB3569. The sequence goes on along the minus strand of JBBELK010000009.1, from coordinate 3,111,709 downwards.
GGGACGGACACTTGTGTTAGGGTCATAGTTACTTCGCCTTTTCAGCAACATTTGTTTCATCCTGACATGTGCCTCTCAATTTGAAACAAACTTTGTTTTTTTACCATTTATTATCTCAGTTTCATCGAGAGCAAGGCATGGTACGGCTTCTTACAATTCTGGGCCATCGGACGCCAGTGGTCAGCGTTGATTGGTGTACATCGGTCAACACCGGTATGTGCCTAACAGGTTCTATGGACGGCCGTGTACAAGTCACGACACTGCTTAGCCAGTAATGCTGACCATTCATGGCCATCAGACGCTAGTGGTGTACATCAGTCAACACCGATATGGACTGCCGCGTACAAGTTACGGCTCTATTTATAGCCAATGATGTTGACCACTCTTGCCAATCATGTAAAATGTCATTTTGTGAATTTATATGAATTTAATGCATCATGAGTATTAAATCTGCAAAAGACATTTTATGCTGACATCATAATATTTTTTTCCAAAGCAGAACAATAATTAATGTTAACATGCTGTTATTAATTAATTGAAATTGTAAAAACCAGAAGAATATATAATGAAACAATTAAACGGCCCGTAGAATGACGAAATAGTCTGAAATAATACAGGCTAAATATCTGTATTATAGGAAAGATTAGGCCAAAAAAAAAAACTATGTTTAGCATAAGTTGAAGTCTCCGAAAATGATGCGGTGAGGCAGCCTTTTTTTTTTTTTGGTAAGTGGACTCTAAGCAATAAAGTCAAGTTGTTATGAAGCCAACAGTAAAATTTACTGCGGAAAATCCAGGGGCATTGTCGCCAAAAGTACCGGGAAAAGACGGCAATGTTGATGTCATCGTGAAGTTAGAGCCCAGACTGCTGTCAACAGCAGCTTGACAAGATGGTGCGTGTCTAAGTGCATTATGTTTTTTGAAGGAAAAACAAGAAATTAAAAAACCTTTGACGCACAGGGTTGAAAGTGACGCGCGCTAAAACTAAACATAGTTTTTTTTTTGTCTTACTAACCCAAAAAGATATTACATCTGATCATTAAGAGTACATGAGTACATCTTGGTCAAATGTAAAGTTTGTTTGCAGAATAAGGTGCTCTAAGTCTATGGGTCACATCATCTACTGTTGCCCTTTCCCCACAAATGTCAAACAGCCTTCTCATTGTTTTGATATCCATAATGAAGTCAGACTGTGAGTGTAAACTCATGAATAATGGCACATGCACGGTTGAAATAAAATCGATTTATATGGGCACATTTATATTATTTTCTTTATTGACGGAAAATGCGACAAGTTTTACCGTGTACTAGCTGATTCATGCAGAAATCGTTTTTACAAGAGGCATGTTCAGACGGGCACTACCTTCGAAGGTAAAGTTAACAACGACAGTCCCACTAACAACGACGCGTGTCCACACGGTGATTTAACAACGACGCGCAGGCATGCACACTGCCCATATACCAAAGATGCGCGCTCATAAGTAGCGCGCTACTCATAAGATTTCTCGTTGTTAAATCGTCGTTGTTAACTTGTAAATAGTAAGGTTTCGGTGTGCACGGTTAGTGATTACGACTACGATTAGCCAAACCTCAAAATCGTTACCTTTCGCTGTCCGTTTTTCACTAAGGTGTAGAGGCGTTGCTATCAGTGTAAACAACAAAACAACACTTGGGATATTTGTGTAAACGCCACAAGTACGCACAAATCGATGACGTAAAATTCACTAATAGTCGTCATTTTGCCTAACCGTATGCGACCGAAACCTCCCTAGTATAAAAGTGCGTCCACACGGCCACTACTTACGAGCTTACTCACGAGTGCCCACTAACAACGACTAACTTTAAGTTAACAACCATCGTCTGAACGCACTATTGTTCGTGTATAAGATATGAAATTTGGACAACAAAACAGTGCAAGCGTGGTAGGATCGTTGCGCCCCCTTTGCTGTATCTTGTCTATTTCCTTAAGCGTTCTGATACACCTCACATTCCCTAGTGATCTATAAACCTGACTGATGCTTCCCATAATACTGAAGATTCACCCCTTGGGTGCTTAATTATTGCTGTATAAGCTGTATACGTGATCTTCTCACTTCCGGCTTTAGACGATATATCGATCTATCAGTCTTTGCTTCCTATAGGCAGTATTTGTTATTCTGATATGTTGCTCATGAGCAGGGATTTTGAACTTACAAAAAAGGGAGGATTTAAATTGTCAGCTTTGTCGATAGAAGAAAACAAGAAGCTTTTGGTACTAGGCATATTTTGTGAAAGCACCGATTAAAGGAGCGTGTTCAGATTTTTCCCGAAAATTTAGTTCGTTTTAACCTGAGAATCATATAAAATCTACCTCCAAATACTATCCATGGGAAGAAAACAGGAAATTTGTAATCTCCAGTTAGGATGTGTAACTAGGAATTAGGTTGATGTGATTACTGCACTGCTTTATAGAACGAGATAAACATTGGTAGTTTTTTAACGATATCCTTGAAAATATACGGATTGGTAACGCGAAATTTTGGAATGGTAATGAGAAAAATGTGCCAATTGGTATCAAAATCTCAACTGGACAAAATCTCAAATTGTGATATGGACACACTCCTTTAAATTGCTTAGCGGTCGTGAGAAGTATTGAGACTATGCATAAAAGAACAGCACATTATAATTTAGCGGATATTTACAACCGAATGATACATTTTGAAGAAATACTCTTGTGAATCGCCCTATTCTACATGTACTTTTGGACCATCTTTTCGAATCGTACATTCAGTTTTTTTATGGTATCTGCCCAAACCACCCATTCTTCGGGTAATATGCCTTTATTAAAGTGTGCCTCTGGTAATCGTACTAATTCGTAGGAAATTCGTGGCAAAAATCGCACAGTGGGAGGGCCGCTTTAAGCGTTTTAAGCCAACTCCACTGTGCACATTTATTATACGAATTCCCACGATTAGGACAGATTTGCTAAGATTACCCAATACTGTATAGACCGTCTCAGAAAATCTTAACAAATGTTACCTAATGTTGGGAAAGTCGTGACAAAATCGCACACAAACCCCAAGGCACGTCTTTACACAGAACTTCTTTGATCACCTACACTCTTTGTGGTATCCCAGTGGCATTGGAAATGTCAAGGAATATATCAAACCAAATAAAATCCCCGCATTTACCGCGGACGTCACAATCCTCCAAGCATATAAATGCGGGATCACTTAGTAATCCACGAGACGCCGTTATGCATAAGAAAAAAATGGCTGTTCTATATATCACTCAAAATCCTCCAAAACATCCATATAATTTCTGAAGATTTGGGTGTAAAGGGGTGCCACATGCATGGCGAAGATGATTTTTTAAAGAGTATGGGCATTTTAAAGGCCCAGTGGATCACTTGCAATGACCCCAAAAAGAAATCGACGAGTTTACACGGGAAAAGTTCTGAAAGTATAGATTGAATTAATAGCAACTACCCAATGAAAGGTTTCCGCCCAAAATGCATAGGCGCTGTGTACTGCGTGTGCGTGTTCCAACGCGATGCATTTTTATGGATCGCTCGCACACGTAGTATGTGCGCCACAGAGTGCATGACGCAAGCCACATATAGTACCCAATCAACAGTGAGAACGAATAATTTGAAACACCCCGCCAAGACCAGAGGCGAGTTCAATAAGCCGTATTCCTGAACGTGGAGGGCGCTGTCAAGTGGTCCGCGCCTGGTCCGCGCCCATCGTGCGTTATGTTCGAACACAAAACGCGCTACGCGCACACGCCTTCTAAACGAATGGAAATCTGTGCGCGCGATACAGGTCTGCGCGCTTCGTGTACGCGACTTTTCCCCACGTACGTATGCATTGATTTACATACATATACTGGATACGCCATCTGGGAGTGTTTGTGTAGAAATGCGCGGCCGAACAATGGCGGCGCGTAGGGAGGGTATTAACGCGTCACTTTGCGTGCTTTGCTGCAGTACGTGTACAATGCATACGAACAAGATTGTTGTTTACCCTACTTTGAAAACGCACGCGCGGACGCGATTCCAGCCTGATGCCGTCTCCAGTTATATATATATAGCTCAATGTACGTATGCACGTACCCCCACTTTTCTACAGCAGTCTATCAAATCACCTTGTTCGAGCGCCCTCACGCGTTCAGGAATACGGTCTATAGCGCAATACGTATGCATACCGACAATACCTTCAACGGTGAAGGTATAGGAAAATACCCAATACCGGCGTACGTATTGTGCTATTGAACACGCCTTTGGGGCGCGTTCAATAGCGCAATACTTATGCATACCGACACTTAAGCCCGCCGCACACCTTTGCGATTTACCGGCCCATCGGACACCGGACCATCGGATCCGGAAAAATCAAACAAGTTTAATTTGCTCCGGTCTATAGCGTACGGTCAGACCGGCCCGAATTGTTTCAGCGCACACCTTTCCGGTATGTGATCCGATGATCCGATTATCCGGTAAATCGCAAAGGTGTGCGGCGGGCTTTAGGAAAGTACCCAATACCGGCGTACGTATTGTGCTAATGAACGCGCCCCAGGAAAACTCATATGGATTTTCATGGTTTTTTTTAAACGTGGTACATTTGACATCTGAAATTTCTTCGGATGAGATTGTTGATGTCTTTCTTTTGATTTATAATGGTTTTATTCGCAGAATCGCTCAAAAACAGAGCCTTTAAGTGCGTGTGGACTCTAATTGGTCGACTGACATTAATCATGAACACAAATGAAGGTTCGTTAAATAAAAAGTGATAGATTTAGTGGGTGTAGTAAACTCGAGACAATTAAGGAACCATGCACTTTGTTTAATTTGTGCAAACTTTTGCACAAACATTTACACGTGCACATGATGATGTTTTGAGTGTAACAACATTCAGCTGTCAAACCAGAAATGATATATGGCAAGGCAACGAACGGGAGGAACTCGGGCGCGGCTACTCGGCTTTTTTAAAACACTGAATGCGGCATAAAAACATGAAATATGTTTGCTGCCACCACCGTTCGGCGACGCATATGCTCTCAATTTCCTTTACAAAAGAGCATTAAATAGATAATTAGCAAAATATTTCAGGATATTTTACTTAACTTGTCACAATTTGTCAGAGGTAGTGTTGACGAAAAACTGGTGTGAAATTTACGTAATATTGCGGGGTTATACATGTACTTCTATTAAAGCCCCAGTACATACATGCTATCGCATGTACGCATGTGTGTGACGCAACGTTCCCAACGCCCTGGAGCACCAGGGACGAGCGCTCGAAAGCAGCCAAGATTGAACAAATATTTAAACGTCTGATAGTGTGGACAAAGTCTTCAAAGTCAAACATCAATCAAAAAGTGTTTTATCTAAAGTGCGCATGCTCAATATGGCGTAGACAATGGAAAAGGACTGGTTTGTTTAGTGACACCAAGCGTCTTAAAAGCCTCCAATTATTCAAGCAGCTTTGCCCTTACACTTATACAGGTACACCTTTGTCATGGCTTTGTCAACCTTCCGCTTCACTTCCTCAGCCGTCGTGATTGTTATCCAAAAACCACAGTGGTCTGTTGACTTCAGCAAGAGGTTAATTGGAAGTGTGAATTAAGCCCCTAAAACAGAAAAGGGATAAGCACGTTGCCACTGTACATCACTATCTTTTCAACACGTGGCAGCGTACAGTGACAACTATGGAGCCGTTGAATCATTCCAATCGACCGTTGCCCTCGGGGTGGTTGGTGGTAGTCCGGCTGGTGGTATAGTCCGGCTGGTGGTTGTCCGGCTGTTGCAAGTACTTACGTGTCAAAAAAAGCATGTCTTACTTTTAATCCTTAATAACTTTGTCTTTGCCAATGGGTTTAAACAGTTTATTGAGCGACTTGCATTGGCTTTGACCGAGAGGGTAAGATTTTTAAAAGCAATACGAAACAAAACCCAATTTTAGAATCAGCCACTTCCAATGTCAAGGAAATCGTCTATGTCGGTGGTCCATTAATTTCTTGATGAGTTGCACACAAAAATACGGTCAAGGAGGTGTGCAATGACATTGGGAGTGATCTTGCATTCTTTCAGAAGCTTTCGGCTGCAGCACGCGCTTTGAGCCACCGTCTCTAGAGATGTATCGACATTGGAGGATGCCAAGTCGAAAGTGGCAGATTCTGGAATTGAGGGTTTTTTTCCGTAAGGCTTTTAAATATCGCCCTCTCGGACAAAGCCTAAGAAACTTCCTCAATAAAATTTGTCATGCCTCGTTTACATGGTCTACAATTTTGGTTTAAATCTGTTAGCAAATGACAAAGTTATTTAGGAACAAAAGTAGGACACTTTTTTGACACGGAAAGAAGCGAAGATCTTTTACCAAATCACGATTTGAAATTCGTCCCCTTTGTATCGGTTTGACCGGCCACACAAACCTGCTGAACGCGTCAGTCGTATGTTTTCAATTCTCCACAAAAGCAAAAGTGTAGCCAAAATATCAAGTAGCCGTTGGCATAAAACTCCACGCCGTGGACAGGTGCATCGCCTTTTCTTGTTTGCATCGCATGCAGTTGAAAGTAACTTAATAGTCTAAAGGTCGGAAAGCCATGGACAAATGTGTCCTTGTTTATGCCCCAGGACGCTAGTTCCGTTCTTGCAGATGATGGAGCGTGTTCGGGTTCCCTTTGCTGTGGAGGTTACTGTGGCTGAGTGGTTCGAATATCAGCTTAAACAGACTAATTTTGTGTTGCTATGTGGTGCACGCGGCAGGTGTGAAGTACAGAAACAATACCGTGTTTACCGTAGGAAGGAATGGCATGAAGCAACCAGACTGTTAGTTGCTACGCAGTGGCGTGCACCACGTAGCACCAACAGCATAGTATGTGAATTTATTAACTGCACCTCCATTTGAAAGTGAAGATTTCGGGGCGAAATGTTACGCAAAAAGGCTAATCTTGATCGATTTTCTTTTGGCTCGAATTGCGTATACGGCCGCCGGGAAGTTTTAGGTCCTATATTTAAAATGACATTTTTTGGAATGTCCGGGCATAATTACCTTTGATTGCGGCGCGCCGGCGGCATCGTAGCTAGTGAGTGGCATATGTCAATTATTGGAAATGTGAAAAATTAATATATTAATAGATGTTCACCTCGGGCCGGGATAGATTAACCGAATTTTGGGGGGTTACGTAAGGCTTATCCATGCTTATTCGCATCTGAAACGCGAAAGCTTAGAATTTTATGTCGATGCCCAAAGATGCGATCTTTCAAGATATTGACACGGTCGTGATGACATCAAGATAATTTATAGAAATATTCAACCCTGGAGAAGGCTTGTCCATAAATTAGGTTAATCTTTCTTTTGAACGTGATATCTTTATTTGTAACATTTTCCTGCATATTCCATTCAAATTTTAGAAGAAAACAAAATTGACATTGAAACAATTGTTGATTTGGAAAATGGCACTGCAGCCAACTGCGTGGTATTATAATATGCATCATGCTTTCACGCATGTCTATTTGTGGCAGGTGTATAGACCGTATCTATAGCTGCCATCTTTTGGGGCAGTGCCTTTGTTCCTTGAAGACATAATGGTTGCATGTTTTGTGCTGGTATTATTGACCTATTTAATTAGTCTCTCGAGATAGCAGCTAATCGATTTCTATACGGTATATTCCATATAACAACATTCGTATACTTTATATCGTTCTCTCGGAGTTGTTTAAATTAAGAAATTGGCCCAAGGGAACGAAAGTCAGAGGCTGCGTTCGGGCGTGTACTCGTGTTAACACGAGTATACTCCTGCGCGCGCGAACGGCAAGATCAGTGAGAGTATGCTCTCACTACTCCCCGACAAATGGGGAGTGTGCTCTTACTCCTGGGATTTTTTGTGAATTTGGCCAACGTGTCAACTCAATAACTGAAACAATAACTCACTAAGGTTTGTTTTAGACGGCATCAGAGGTTCTCACGACTTACGGCCTGTATATTTCCTCAGTTTCTTGGGAGTAGTGAAACGGCTTTTTTGTGCAGTGATGGCAAGAGACGGCCATCTTCACTGATTGCCATTCGCGCACGCGGACTGCGGACTTGCTCTTTGCGTGATGTGACCCGAGTGCAATGCGCACGCATTACTCCCGAGTAACGAGAACTGCACGCCCGAACGCAGCCAGAGGGTTTGGTGAGGTGTTCGAAAGTCTTGTGGTAAAGCTCAGTTGAAGGACTCCAGTTCAAGTTCTGGTTATATTGATTATTTTTCATCAAGTTTAACTGAGAGGGACAGGACTCTGATAAGTTACAATTATTCGGAAGCAAGGCTCACCAAAATCTGTTTTGATGCAAACAGTTCACTATAATGGCGTACCAAATTGACGGAAGTTCATTTAACTTTAAAGGAGCGTACCAGATCACATTTTTGACGCTCCCATGGGTGTTGAGATTTTGATACCATATCATGTGTCATATTTTTCTCATTACCATTCTAAAATTCCGCGCTCTCAATCCATATATTTCCAGGGATATCGACAAAAATCCATTGAAGTTTAGTAATTAATTTATCCGGTTACATAAAGCAGTGCAGTGATTTACACCAACCATTTTGCTTCCACATCCAAATTGGCCGGAGATTTTTATTTAAATCTGGTCATTGTGACGCGCTCCTTTAACTAAGAACATTTGACTTGTGACTTCAGACGGGCCTTCAGTGGGTATAGGCCTACAGTATATGCTGATTATCAGAGTCTTATTCGCTGCCCCAATTCTACTGGGCGTACTAAAATGCACCCCGTTTACAATAAGCCAGTTGCGTGATAGATTTGCATAAATCCTAGAGTCCTGCCTCTGCGCTATGGCGCTCGCATAATAAGAGAGTACTGCACCAGACTACCAGGCCGTTGGCAACGGTTGCCAAGTGGCAAGGGGGTGCACGCTAGAACATGTTAGCCGGCGCGAAAGTCTGTACGGTACCTGGAATACCTCGCACAGTACTCTATGCATTTTGAAGCTGGACCATCCGAAATTACATGTTGAAATTGCATGTTAAAACATGTACTCGCCATGAAGTTTCGTCAAAATAACGAGTTAGAACGTCTTGTTTGACTCGAAATGAACGTTAACTTTGAAAGCTGGATTGTTCCCAATCTGTGCATGATCAATTCAAGAAAAGAGTAACGATTTCGGGTTATGAGACCGGTTCAAAGTTGCCGATTGAACGTCGAACCCGAACGAAGGGAGACGTATACACTTTACAGCAAACTTGACTTGAAATAGGGGAAATAAGATGACATGCAGCTAGTAAATCTTGCCACAATATGATAAAAAATTAATATCGCCGTTGATTGTTTAATATCCATTCGACGGAACTTCGTCAGAAATTGGCGAGTTTTGCTGTTTCAGATCGCCGTTCAACGCGACAGCGAGCGACTCTCGTTTTGCGTACATGACCGGCATATTCCGAAGCCCAAGTAAAATCGCGAGAAATACATCAACGTACGCGACTTAATTAAGTGGAGATATAAATACCGTACACCCTCGCCACTAATTCTTTCTAATATTACATGATATTATGCCCCCATAAAGTTTAAATTTGGTTAGGAAACGTGATTTGGTTTAATAGGAAACATGAATTTTGCGTGTGTGGACCGGGAAAAATGGAAATGCGAAAATTATGCGATGCCTACTAAATATACCAAAATAAAAAGGTCGATCGTATCCCGGTTCGTGTTTGCTAGACAGATTTGTGAAACTGAGGACTGTTAGGAGATATAATTGTTTGTCTTTGTTTAAAATTTTATTCTAATCGAAGTGTGTTACGGGTGCTGTTTGTCGCCCACAAATTAGAGCCTGCCCTTTTTTCCCATCTCAATTTTTAGTGGTGAATTCCGTATTCCGCACGGATAGACAAACTCAACAACGTATAACACAACAACCGCTCGGTCAAGTTTTTGCAGCCAAAGTATTTCTAAAATCTGTTGTAACTTGTATGTAGCTAGATAATCATTTTAATTCATAATTGAATTACTTTTGATTTTACCCAAGTTGCTGCGAGACGTCGATCATTTGCGGAAACAAACAGGCATGACCTTTTCTTTTCAAAAAATTCGGAAGGTGTATTTGAAATCGTATGCCGGTCTTGTACGCAAAACGAGAGTCGCTCGCTGTTATGTTGAACGCGCGTTTTGGAACAGTAAAACTCGCCAATTTCTGACGATGTTCCGTCAAATGGATAAACAATCAACGGCGCTATTAATTTTATCATATTGGCAAGATTTACAATCTGCATGTCATCTTATTTCCCCTATTTCAAGTCAAATTTGGTGTCTAGTGTATACGTCTCCCTTCGTTCGGGTTCGTGACGTTAAATCGGCAGCTTCAAACCAGTCTTATAACCCGAAATCGTTACTCTTTTTTTTGAATTTATCATGCACAGATTGGGAACGATCCAGCTTTCAAAGTTAACGTCTATTTCGAGTCAAACAAGACGTTCTAACTCGTTATTTTGACGAAATTTCATGGCGAGTACATGTTTTAACATGCAATTTCAACATGTAATTTCGGATGGTCCAGCTTCAAAATGCATAGAGTACTGTGCGAGGTATTCCAGGTACCGTACAGACTTTCGCGCCGGCTAACATGTTCTAGCGTGCACCCCCTTGCCACTTGGCAACCGTTGCCAACGGCCTGGTAGTCTGGTGCAGTACTCTCTTATTATGCGAGCGCCATAGCGCAGAGGCAGGACTCTAGGATTTATGCAAATCTATCACGCAACTGGCTTATTGAATCGCAGTGTGCTCGTGTTCAAGTCCATTATGAACAGACTGTATGCCAGATGCTACCTGGTGCAAACTTTAATCTTATTTTATTGTGCAAGATTCGATTAAACTCGCACTTTTCAGTAAAATGATACAACTCGGTCGATCGATGGTTAGACATTTGACATTTTGAACTATTTTGACTGTTGCATGGAGGCTGACATTAGTGACAAGTAAAAAAAGTGTGGGCTCGGTAAAGTCAAACCACTCTGGCAGCCGGACCTAATGTACGGTTACAAAGAAACGAGAATTACACTCTGAGCGATCGGCCAGTGCTCCCTCCGCTCCAAACGTGCGTCCCCTATTCATGCCCTCGCTGAGCACCCTCCACTGAGTCCCCGCCCCTCCCCTGTAATTCAGGGAGGATCTGGCTTTTGGTTAAGGGTGGGGTTGTGCCGAAAACACGCCCTGCTACAGTGCTTTCTCCTGCAACAATCTAAAGCCCTTTAGGAGCTTTTTGAAAGGTTTCAGGAGAGGAATTTTAGGCCTAATTCAATATTTTATTGATTTCCTAATTAAACATTGGTTCGCCGTCGCAAATAGACCCCTTGCATGGCGACCATGACAGAGGGCAGTCACATTGTCACAGTGCTTCATGCACGAGTAGGCACTTTATGGATCTATTGTCACATCATTTAAATATATCAAAACCTTTCCTCTGTCATGGCCGCCGTGCAAGGGGTCTATACCGGCGCAGACATTTTGAATTTTACAACGTCATTCCAGGGCTTCCACTGGTACATTGTGACAGAACGACGCCACCCACACCTCCATTATATGCTCATTGTGTTTCAAACATTCAAGGAATTTTCTTGAACAATCAAACACGTTGCGTCATGCAGACGAAGCTGGTATAGTCGATAAGTCGCAAATACCGCTCGAGTGACATTTTACAAAAGTATTGTGGGAAAGTATTAAAAAGGTATAGGTCGCCATTTTTTGCTCTTTTTTTGTCCCACAATACTTTACAGACTTGGTGCAAAGTCACTCGAGCATATGCAGCACGATATGTGGCCGAGGGTACCCCCCTACCATTGTCCTCTTCCCCCATTAATTGCGTCTCAAACATCCAAGGAATACCAAAGGAATTCCTTTTAGTTTTTAGGGGGTGTTAGTGCGTTAACAAAAGGGAAGAGCGTGTCATAGGGGTACGTGTTGTAGACCGTATCGAATAGCCGCCACCTTATGTACCGTTCAACAATGGAAGCACAATATGTGCAACCATGCATGTCCTCAAGGAACAAGGAAACTGCCACACGAAATGGAGGCTATTCGATACGGTCTGTCCCCCAAATCCTACTGGGTGTACACTCGAGCGTTATTTGCGAAGTGGTCTGTAGATTTTCATATTGCCAGTGCAAATAAACCATTACAATATTTCGCAGCAAATGTCTGACATTGACATCGAATAGGCCTTATGTATGAACTTCAGTGTGTGGATACGAGGATACAAGTACTCTGTTTGGAAGGGGATTGTCAAAGGTTTGGCAGGATTTCGAAACGAGCGGTGGAAACTTTGAACAAACATGGCTGCAAAACTAGCGTGGATTGCAGTTACTTGTCCTCAGGAACACGGAGACCTCAGTTAATACAAATATCGGCTGATTTGATTAAATCCACAATTTCGAGCCTTTACATGACACTTCATACCAGGATGTGTTGTTTGAACCGCGAATGCATAATTTCCAGACATGTATTGCGCCCGTGATGTGAAAATGAAATAGTACAAGGCGAGCGGTACCGCTCATGTTCTCCCGATGTAAAGAACCCGAGGGATTTGATAACTATTGTGCAAATATTGCTTAACTGGAGGACGTCTGGAAGAATTGAGGAATTGCGGAAACTAGAGAAGAAAGTCGAATGGAAACGAGGGAACACTGGTAAGTCATAGTACTTAAAGGAAACAGTAGACCGTATCGAATAGCTGCCATCTTGTAGGGCAACTTTTGTCATTTAAATTGGTCAACAATGTAAGCACAAAATGTGCAACCATGCATGTCCTCACGGAACAAAGAAACTGCCCTACAAGATGGCAGCTATTCGATACTGCAGTGCAGTATCGGTGTAGACCCCTTATTTCAGTTTATTTTTGAGTCGAAACCACTTTCACTCTACGGAAATATGCTTTGGCTGAAGACAAAAAATGATCAAGCGGTTGTTGTGTTATGCCTGGTAAAATACGTCCTTTTCCGTTCAGAATTCTCAAATGAAAATGAATGCATCGCTGGTACAAAAAATGTGATGCCAAGGTGTTTTGCTCGATAAAGCGGCCTTAGTTCGACCGCAAGCGGCCTTATCACGACGTCAAGCGATTTCAGCTCGACTTTAAGCAATCTGAACTCGCGAAAAGAAGTCTGCGCTCTGCGAAAGCGTGTTCATTTTCGAACCCCCAAAACGCCAGTGGACTCGCCCGTGATTCGACAAAACCCCCCTTTAGGTCAGAAACACGTTCTAGCTGTTGGATTCATCTAACGGGTAAAAGTCTTTTCAAATTCCTGCAGTATCGGAGGGAAAATCCTCTGCGTGGACCGGGTACGCGTGTGTAAATGACTGTAACCATGTACCAGTAAACTGAGCCGGCCGGTCGGCTCGTAAAAACGAAGTGAATTTTTTTAACGCATAGTTCTCAAGGAATTAGTCATAAAATAATACCGAATTCGAAAGGAGTGGAGGAACTAGCTGCCACTCGTTTGTGACTATCAGAAAAATTAATTGGATGATAAAACAATGTCACCACTAAAACCATATTATTTCTTACATCATCTGACTTGGTTTATTTCTGTGAAAAGCAGAAGCTCTCAAATTGCTGTTAAAATATACGTTCTTTCTCCAGTTTCAACCAATCGGAATCTAGGTGATGCAAGCGATTTAGCGCAATTTTTTTCGCAAATCTTTGCAAATATTTGCGATGTCATACATTTTCATTGCACACTTTATTGTATACTTAGCATGCCTAATCGTTGCTTTTTGTTGGAAGCTAGAGGGCTTTAAAGCCAGTTTCACATCTTTTCCTGTCGACTCGCGTACCCTTTAGACCCGCTTCAAACGCCAAACCTCTGCCGTGTCTAATGCAATGTATCGGCAAAAGAGCGGCAGAAATTCGGCAGTTGCTTCAAACGTCGTTTTTTCTCAAGATGACGGACCAGGAGATGAGACACATCAATCATTCTGCAACACCCCGCTCCGCCCTCCCCCGGTCTTGTCGGCGTTTGATAAGAGATACAGAAACACAGGTGCCATCGATAATTATGATGCTGAATGCAAATTCAAAGGAAAAAAATCAAAAGGGTGTTTCGGGTTTCCAGGGCATTTTTGTTAACCTTATCTCTCACATCGAACATGACTTAGAACGAAACGCTGTCGCATAAATCCTCATATCTCCAAGGCATAGATTGGGGATTTGTCTCTACAGACTCGTCTCTATGCATGACCGGTTTCTGTGTGCAATCTCATTAGTTGTTACCTAAAGGTGTGAATCCATCATCAGAAACATGTGGCACCATTCAATTGCAACGAAACGGCTGTAGTAATCGCATGCGCATTTTAAAACGGTGCAACTGCAATTCTTATTTGGGACGTGCCAATTGAATTAGACACGGCAGGATTTCGCCGCTTAAAGCCGTGCCGCTCTATTGCCATTAAAAGCGGCAAGACCTGTCGAACTTTCGGCAAAAGAGCGGCAGTTGCTTCAAACGCCGAACTTCAGCCGTGTCTAATTCAAATTTTTAGGCCATTATTTAAATTAGACACAGCAGAAGTTTGGCGTTTGAAGCGGGCCTTAGCTTCTTACCAAAAACACCCCGCTTATAGGCATGCCAAGAATGCGACAAAATATACGAAATCGCAAATATTTGCAAAGATATTTGCCAAAAAAAAAAAGTGCGATATCGAAAATATTTGTAAACTTCTTTGGTATGCGATGTCCCTTACCATAAATACACCCAACGGGGAAAAGATCGCATAGGTATACTGACCTTGCAATTTTCTGTACTGCTGTTTTATTTCACACCATTTTATACACTTCAATAAATAATAAACACTTACATTTTACTTACATAATGTACATAGTATACATACACACAATGTGGTAATCTCTAGTAAGTCAAATGGAACTAAGGGAAAGGCGGATTAGGTTTGATAGTTTAATATAGGAAATATTAGCTGCCGTTAAAGTGCAAAATGTAATGTTTATAGGCTTGTATACCTATTAAAGGAGCGTGACCAGATTGTTCAAGAAAATGGATTTTGTTCTAACCTTGCAACCTTATAAAATACCTCCCCAAAATACTGTCCATGGGAAGACAACAGAAAATTTACATTCCCCAGATTGGATATGGAAGCAAAAGGGTTGGTGCAATCACTGCACTGCCTTATTTAAAGGCACAGGCTCGTCAGCAATGCGCGCGCGCCAAATTCATGCCACGGAATACGCAGGTCCATGCCTTTGCTATGGAGCTGCGTATGTCGTGGCACGAATTTGGCGCGCGCGCATTGCTGACGAGCCTGTGCCGTTAACCAGCTAAATTAGTTTACAGAACATTGGTGCCTTTTTTGTGACGATATCCCTGGAAATATACGGATTAGGGGCGCGAAATTTCAGAGTGGTAATGAGATAAAATGTGACAAAATGACATGGTATCAAAATTGTGATCTGGTCACGATGGGAAATTCTTCACGTGAAGTGCCAAAAAATGCATCAATTTTATACTTTCAACAATTTTAAAGTTTCAACACATTATACATAATAGGCCTATCTAGGATTTTTTTTAAACTCCACTCTTGACTATTATAAACCACATTTGAAGAAAGCATAATCTGGGTGTATAGCATATGATTTCACGATTGGAATTAAAATGGCGTCAGTCGAAACGAAAGTTTAAATTTTACGCTTCATCAAATGAAACATCTATTCCTTTTCGTAAGGATTCTCGCCAACTACACGTTTAAATCAAATTGATGATTCTTTTTGTGTATCCTTGGCCCAATACACGAATCCCAAATTATCCAATTTATCCAATTTGCGACCGGTCTGCGCACTTCCGGTTTGATAACGAGGCTCTTCGTGTTAAGCAACTGAAGTGAATTATAATGTACGCACGTGAATGCGCAAACACTTCTAAATGCCACTCTGAACAGCACACATATACACACTGTGCTTGTAGCGCACGCGTACTGCCGACTTGACACGAAGAGCCTCGATTTCAATGCAGAAATGCGCAGAACGGACTAATGTGAAATTCGTCTATCAACAGTGCATTGTTTGTATTATTAAACAAAAGCAAAATTGAATAGCATTGCCATTTATATATTTATAACATCAAACTAGAGCTGCGACGTGTAAACGTTTAAACGTTTAAACGACCGAAATGTAACTATCCGTTTAGAAAAATGCTAAACCAACTTGTGAAAAAACGATCCTCCCCTTTTTAAAGATCTAATGGCCGTTTTGCGCCGCCAGAAAGTTCTAAAGAGGCAGTTTTGTTCTGAAAGAATCGGGCATCATACCGTTGTGATGAGCCCAACGGTCGGGACGGTAACCTTTGTGGTTTCAAGCCGAAGATGTAGCCTACAGTTGCGTTCGCGGGCGGAAGCGATTTTACTGATGGTTTTCGGTTTCATCTTACAAGTTGAATTCAAAGCAGGGCGGTAAACACCGTGGAGCCGACGATCGTGGTGCCGCGCGATCGTGTGCATGCCGCGCGAACGCAGTGCCGCGCGAACGCACATGATACCCGGTCAAAGAACTTTATATTGCGAGCGTGGTAATAAGTTTTACTTTTTGTTATGTTTACTATTCGTTTAAACGTTTAAACGAACGTTAAATTGACGTTTAAACGTTTAGAAAAATAAACGGTAACTCCCAGCACTACATCAAACACAATCTTTACTCAGGAGAAAGATTTTGGATTGGGTATTTGGTACAATTTTGTACGTATTGGTTGAATACTTAACCCAAGGGTTGTAGATTGTGTTGGAACCCTGGCCATTATATTTTAGATTTGACAACCAGAACCGTGTTTGAAAATGAATAATAACCCCTTGTGTCCCCTAAAATGCATTTTTGTAAGTGAATTGTTTTGTGGGTGTTGTTTTTATCCAAAAAAGAAATTTCCAGAAATTATCACATTAGGTGGTTAAGTAACTAGGACACAACACACTGTTAATTCAATTAACGTGGCAGTACACATGTACAAACTTACGTCTTCCGGTTCATACCATAATCTAAACAACTTTACACTAAATAAACTATGTACAATATTAGGTACATTTTTACTTTACATGTTATCGCAGACTATGAAATGGGTATAATTTATAAATTGGTGTATTATATAAAAATATAAATCGTATATGCACAGACCTAGATTTACTGAGACACTTGCAGGATTGTCTAAAAATAAGCCGAAAAACGAAAATTGCGAGAAAGTCTTCATTTAAACACAGTATAGTAGCGGGTAATTGTTTTGGAGGACAATGGTATCCTTTGGTGTGACACATAGGCCTATATAAGCCTACGTTGCTAATTTTTGTACTGCTAAAATTGCCCAAAATTTCACTACACACTCTGTCAAACACGCACATTCTTTACAAAATAATTGTGCTTATTTCAGCATTTTGGCGTAAGTAGCTTCTTTTTGGTATTTCCATATGACTTGTGTACATGTGATGCAACGAGTCGACTTTATAACATACCTTATTCACGCAGACGCAGTTTATTGTCATCTGAATAGTGTATTACAGGCACAAGAGTTACAATCACCAAACGACTATTTCATTCACAGTACTAGTCTTGTGTCCCAAGACCGAAGTTTAGTTCCCCCTTCTTACTTGCACTCCCCGCCCGGCCTACGCGCTGCACCAACTTCGACGAGACACGGGTGCATGCAGCGCGTATAGGGCGGGGCGTGCAAGTAGGAAGGGGAACCAAAATTCGGTCTTGGGACAGGAGTATCACAGTACCAGCACTCATTACCACAAACACATTCTACATCCACACTCAACGTTTTCAATTAGGTCCTTGCTCGTATTGAAATAACGATGTTTTGCACAAATTTGTTGCACGGTGTTGTTGCTTATGGTCGCGAAAACTGAATCCTGTACTCGGCTCTGAACCTATTGGGGAATCGACACTAGAAAGCCGATCAGCAATGCAGTAACACTCAACCGCGAACTGAAGATCTGTAAACTTGCAGATTTATTTCGTTCTCATCGTTTTCAACTTTCTCTCTTTAGAAACATGGCATCCACATCCTTTTTTCTCTCACGACGCGCATCTTTCAAAATCAAATTCGACCAACGACCATTGGTTAGTTATAGGTATATTTTGTCACAAGCAGGTGTTTTTACCTATCATAATATTTTGTAGCTGAATACTGCAACAACTCGCGCCAAAATAGTTCAAAGACCAGGGTCCCAATTCCATGTTGAGCACAGAAATTTGCTTAGCACAGAATTCATTTGCTTTGCAAAAATGAATGGTAATCTGATACTGTGAACGCTTTTAAATAAAAATTTTGCAAAGCAAGTTAATAATAATAATAAAAGCGCCGGGTCTTTCCTTCCACAACAGTCCTAATATAGCCAAAGCCATATCTGAGAATAGTTAAAGTTGCACTGCCCGTGTTTGGGCCGATTTGGGCGTCAAATTTGTTTTTAAAAGTTAAATAGGTATTTTTCTAGAATAGAAAAAGTTATCAGCTTTCATTTGGTACCAAAAACGTAAAAATCCGTCAAGGATTAATGCCAGTCGATTAAAAACAAGAAATGATTAAAAGGCTGGCAGGTCAATTAATGGACAGGGTTATGACGTAAATGTACATGTGCGCGTACATGTGTACATTGTACACATACTATGTACATATGAGCGTACGCGCACATGTACAACATGTGAAGCACGTTTCAAGAAAAAGGCTTGTATCTCCAATTCCCGACGTCGGAAATTTAAGTTTTTGATATTTTTCGTTACAGAGACACGTAAGCTTTCTAAATTCGTTCGCTTGTGTAAATTAATTTTTTTAATCCTTTCACCGAAACACGGGCAATGCAACTTTAATGCATGTTGATTTTTAAAAAATCTACAAAGAAAACCCCTATCGTAAGTTAATTTGCTCTTTGCAACTAACCATCGTCGACTAAACTGCATTCGGGCCAAAATGGTCGAACTACGGTAAATCGTCGGCCGTTGCTCTATAACGTGCTCTAAATCGTACCTATCCAAATTCCTCTCAAAGAACAATTATTCATTCACAACACAGACAACGCATTTTCACATTTTCCAACCTATACATCACATTTCTTCAACCTCGAGCTCACTCCACATCGTGAATCCTGCCTCCCTAAACACGCTACAAACCAATCAGGTATCTGTACCAGACCACTTCACATCGCGTCGTCAAAATCTTTCAACAAAAATGTTCTCGCACAACTCAGATAATTTTTTTGCGACGGAGAACTCAATGTAATAAAGATGTCATTAATCATTTGCATTTTGTTCTAGTTTTGAAAATGGACGGATTTAAGGTTTACATATAAGTAGCAGATGATTATTCTTTCATTGTCCAGTTTGAAATTAAAGATCAAGTGTCTCATTTGCAAATGATACACGACTGGCTTATGTATGTAAAAAGAGACACAGTGAACGTTTCCCAAGAAGTTTTAGCATACATTTTATGAAAGCCCGTGCGTCAAACCCATACTGTCAAAGTGCGTGAACGTACAATAAAACGAGTGTGTATATTCATTTATTTAAAACCAACTTCAATCACCGTTTTCTTTTTAAAAAAACAAAAAAGAAAGAAAGAAAGAAAGAAAGAAGAAAATATATACCACCTCGGGTTAAATAACTGTACAGAGTAATTGTTACCATAGCCCCACTCTTTTTGCTTAAAGGGCCCATGACATGCTAAATAACTTTATGCCTATATCTATAGCCTACTGTTTATTTTAAAGTAAAATTAATAAAAGGTAGCGTTTTTCAACTTTGAAGATTTCATTGCAGAAAATGACAGAAAGAGGGCGCTGTTTGGGGCACATCACTTCAGGAAGACACAATAAAAAAGTACAGAAAAGACAAGACTTCAATCTGGAAATGTGACAAACTGCTACAGTTTTCCACCCCAGTTTTTCTCATGGCTTATAACGGGCAACATGTAAAACAAACCCATGGATTACAAAATATCCAGGAAGTTGAAGAAAACAGTGGATTTTTTTATGTGCACAATTGAATGTGATTAGCCTGTGTTTGCCTCTTGTGACATCACAACTTTGCTCATGAATATGCATACTTATGAATATGCATTAACATAAAAACCAAAAACCTTCATTTTAACCTCAAATCAATTCCCAAATATGATTATTATTACTGAAACTGAGTATAGAGTAGTTCCATAGCATAGATTCCATTGATACAAATAGCATATCACGGGCCCTTTAAGGTTTTCCGTGACAACTCGCTAAGTAAGAATTTGGGCCACTGTGAATTATAAAATCAATCTCTACGGTTAGTATGGTACGGAACTTTTCACCGCGATTGTCGAAACTGGCGACGTCTAGCAAGGGGGCCTCCAAATGCATTCGATCGGCCTGTCAAAATACCTCATGCCATCGGGCATACGTACGTGGGCGGCACGTACATTCACGATTAATCATAGTGATCGCTCACAAGTCATTCCCAAATCAGGGGGCTTTTAAATGTTTAAATTCAGAAGTGCATTCTTCCGGTAAGCCCTCAACATAGCTAGGTGTTACCTGGCTTTACTTTATATTAACTCTAAGCTTTTAAGTGGCTTAGGGCCTACAATGTTGTCTTACAGTTAGGCCTATGTCTATCAATTTGCCCACCGGCAATGTTGTTAGGGCCGTCTTAAGTTTTCAAATTTTTACATAGAGTAGAATTTTCTGTCGGTACCATGAAATGCCAACATTTTACAGTGCATGTAAAGTCCTACGCGGCCCTCGACTCCCCCTCCCGCTTCCTACTCTTGTAGAATCGTGAAAATGTTGACATTAGACGGCCCCTTAACAAAAGTGTATACGCCATCGCGTCACATTGTGATATATTTGTAGACTTTGCACGGCAGCCTATACTACAAAGTTAAAAAGGGGATTATGCATTAAACGCTACTACACACATACAGTGAAATAATATTATTATTAAAAACAACGGACCTCAGTGGACGAAGCCAAGATTTGGAAAAATTATTTTTGAGTGTAACTTTGCAAAATCTGTCATACCATTGTTGGGAAAGGATCTATTGTTTGAGTTGTATGGGTTTGGCTAAAGCGGGCCTTCCATTTTGTTTTTGTAGTTTGTATACCGGCTGTAATCTTTGCCATTGTGTGCAAAGACCTTGTCCTTTCGACTCAAGTCGGCCATGTTTTATTCCCCACACAAGACATTCTGCACGTACGTAGACAGCCGTAAAGTTAGTCTCTATGAGCCGTTCTAGAATCTTTCCAGATCATCGACGTCCAGTCAGTGTCTATTTATATACACAACGCCCCCTAGTGATACGAGTATACCAGACGAGGCAATACTCCGAACTTGACAGGGATTTTAAAGCTTAAAGTTCGTAAAATATCAACTACTTACCCAGCCATTTATACCCCCGGATCATTCATAATCGAGAAAATACTGTATAGCTAGAAATGTCTGTGTAGTTATAGAGCTGGTGCGTAATTAAATATGCCTCTGCACACGTGGTTTAAACATCATAATATAAATCCTTAAAAGTCGGCGATCCTTTGAAGATATGGCCGTAAGGCAAGCAGTTTGTCAAATTAATTCATATCCATAATCGTTATGTTTATAGGACGGTTTAAAAGCCTATTATATAATTTGCAGATAAAACGTTTAACCATAGAGCAAGGAACAGCTCTATGGTTTAACGAAGTTCTGGAACAGCAGCAATACATTATTCAAGTATAAGAATGTATAGGTAAACTAGCTTGCAGAAATATTAGCTACATATCCACACTTATGTTTCAGAAGACATTTAAAATCCATGCATTTTTTTGTGTGTTTGGTGAATGTTAAAAACGAGCGTACATATTCTTACAAAAAAACGCATTCAGTTAATTTCCAACAAGGTGCAATTTTAGACCAAAACAAACCATGTGGAGATATACCTTGTGGTGTTTGATACGCGCAACGCTCTCCACTGCACACAAATAATAGTATTAATTCAGATGTCTGAGGCATACTAGTATACAATACCTAAAATATAGTGAGCTTCATATCATGCTGGGAACTTAGTAAAATTGCATGGGGTACTTAGCACAAAGCTCTAATTAGCACAAAGCTCCGCTTAGCACAACACCTCTGCTTAGCACAACACCTCTGCTTAGCACAACACCTCTGCTTAGCACAACACCTCTGCTTAGCACAACACCTCTGCTTAGCACAACACCTCTGCTTAGCACAACACCTCTGCTTAGCACAACACCTCTGCTTAGCACAACACCTCTGCTTGGCACAAAACTTCTGCTCGGCACAAAACTTTCCTAAGCAATGTGAACTAGCCTACTTTTTTTCTGGTAAGCAGTACTTTTTATTTCTTGTGGGCAGTACTTGTTTGTGCTAAGCAGTAAATTCTTCTGATAAGAAGTAATTTCTTCTAATAAGTAACTCTACAAAAGTGGGCCGTGGCCGTGTCTACCGACAGCGAAAATCCAACGACCTGACGGTAGTTTCAGCAACTTATTGAAAACTGTGGCTGGTTCCTATCTCGTTTAAAATGAAGTGTTTAAATCTTGTTTTAAGAAATACATAAAGGGACATCCTCAAAATATTGTTAAACCAATTAGTTGTGCACTAGTTAATCCCATTAGCTGATTGTACTTCATGATGCTCCTTTATATATACGGGATCCGTAGACTTATATAATTACGTCCTATGTTTATTTACACTTTTATTATATAATCTAACAGTGTAAAAACTTCATAGTAACTACATGGAATGTACAAAGACGAGGCAGGACTGAAGACATTTACACTTTGTTTTCCTCAATCTCGTCTACGTACTCGTCTGTGGTGGTTGTCAGTTTAACCTCCATTTGGTACGTTTCGCATGAACCCCCCGCGGCGCCATTACAGCTCGGACTGCCAGTGCGCGTAGTCACATACTCGTAGCGGGTCATGCCGTTAGTCGGCCTGTCCGCTGTATGCGAGTTCTCGTTCAGGTCCGTAGTCCGGCCAAAACTCTTGCTGTGGCGACTCTTGAGACGGGTTCTTCGGAACCAACAGCGAAGAGACGCCCTCAACTCGCTCCGGAAGTTCTTGTTGAGAAAGGCGAAAGCCACTGGGTTGATGCACACGCTGCACATGGCGAACCAATGCAGCCATAGGTACGCGATTAGGCTCTTATGGTGCGGCCGAAAATGGATGACCAAGAGGTAGACATTGATGGGGCACCAGCACACGGCAAAGACGGCTACTACGAGGACTAACATACGTGTTGTGCGCTGCTTTAAGCGGTTATTTGCAGCTTGCTGCTGGGCGATCATGTCCCCAACTGATGCCTGAGCCCATAGCTTCATACCAATGTGCAAGTAGGCGCCGGATGTAAGGGTTAAGGGTACAACGCATTGATACACGAATGTGGCCAGTGCAAAGTATTTTGCAAAGTTTTCAAGCGGGTAGCTTGTTATACACAAGTCCTGGTCTTTGTTCAGAGGTCTGGGTTCGATATTCCGAAAAACTGCAAACGGGATGGAGAGCGACAGTGCGAGGACCCATATCAGCACGGCGATGGCTACGGCGGTCCGCATGGTGATCCGAGGCCGTAGTGGGTGGACGATCACGCTGTGTCTGTCCAACGCGATAGCGGTCAGCATGAAAGTAGACACGTAGACCGAAGTCATACCCATGTAGTCGGCCATGTGGCACATTACCTCTCCAAAAGGCCAGTTGCCTACGAGTTGATTGTAGGCAATGAACGGGATGTTCAATATGGTCATAAGCATGTCAGATAGAGCTTGGTTTGCCAGGAAGAAGTTGGTGACACTCCGCATGCGTTTGTTGCGCACCACCACAAGACACACCAAAGAGTTCCCAATAAGCGACATAATAGTGATTATGGTGTAAAGCGTAACAAAAACAGCCAGGAAATCGGTGCTTTCTTCAGTCTTATCTCCACCCTCTTCGATAACCTTGACTACAAAACTGTCCAAGTTGAAGTAAGATGAGCTCTCTGGGAACTGCCCCAAGTTGTCCGCACCGGTGTGGTTGGTATAACCGACGTCTATGTCTGGGACCCCGGGGGCGTTCTCCAACATTTCAATGATTTCGTCGAAGGTTTTAACCCGACTTAAGACGCCCGTTGTGTCTCGGACTGTTGTGAGACCTGGCGGCCGGACAGCCATAATCCTTACTTTCTCAAGACCGTCCTATTCTCGCGAAAGACCTGCAAAAATGCAAAAAGCAAAAGTTAAGCCTAATAAAGATTCCCTTTATATATACACAACGATTTCAGCCTAACGGAAGCATTACCCTGTCCCGCTCGATGCGCATATCCGCAACTCGCAGTTGACATGTTTATTAAACATCCGTTGCGTGAGCTAAATTGCATTTTTCTTATTACAATTGGAAACTGTTTTTTAAGTGAGCCATGATTGATTGTTTAATTTATCAACATTTGGGGATGATGTTGCACGGCTTTAATCAGAGTAGCAAAAACATTTAGACAGTCAAGCACATGTGATGCGGCCAATTCAGTCACTGTGTCATTTTTGGTACCAACGTGTTTTAAATACGCAAGATGTAATGAATACCATCGCAAGTTAGTGAATGCTACGATTTTATTAGTGTTGTGAATGCATTCATTTTGTTCCTTACGGTTAGGTGTTTAATAATTTCTGCAATCGAAAATGTCATTGGCCAGCGTATTTATGCTATGCCGGCCATTCCCTGGAAACGGAACACATTGCCCCTTTCGCCGTAGCACTTCTAGAAGTTTTAACAGTTGTATACTTATTTTAGTTTTTAGCCTCGTGAATCGAACAAAACATATTGATATTACCTACAACATGACGAGAATGCTTCATAAAGTAGTGCACTTTTTTAAATGCAAGTGTAATCCACTTGGTACCCTGTCTTTGTACGGGTAGCGAAAAAAAGCCCGAGCGCTTGCATGTGCATGGGCTGGAGCTTTCTTTGCATGAACACTTGGCGACAGCTCTTTTTGGCGCCGTAAGTCTGTTTCGCTGAGGTTGTAACTGTCGACTTGACATTTAAGTTTATTTGTCAAGGATCAGAAAAACAAATGTCACGGTCCAAGTAAAACTTCGTCTTGTTAATTATTCTACATATTGTGAATAGAAAGATAAGTGTTAATTTGACGATGTACGGCTCCATGGATTGAAATCGTCTTTGCATTTCATCACTTTGCTAGAAGTAAATATGTTATCGCCAAAAAGACCCCAGGAAATTCCAATTTTGTTTGCCATTTTTGGGAAATCTCCCGAGGGGGAACTTTAGAAACGATTGACCGTTTTAGCTCAACGATGCTAGTGACATATTTATGAATGTTACACTTGCTGTTCACTAAGTATTAACGCGGGGTTATTTATTTATTTTTATTTTTATTTATTCACCATATCCAACAGCGGAGAACCGCCAATTACATGAATGGGAGCAAGTGTGGTTGAGTGCCTTGCTCATGGGCACAGGTGCCACAACCCGTCGCGCGGCCCGGATTCGAACCTACATTCTAGTACTAGCACAGGAACTTAAAAGTTCGACGCACTAGACCGCTCGACCATAACACCCCACGAATTGCCAGCTAAATTTAGAACGACATATATGTGATTCGAAATCAAACAACACTTCTCAATGCCGTTCAATGTGAGGTAACAAGCCCTTTTACTGTCCTTTCCTCATACAATTTTGAACAGCCCAGTGAAACGGTAGCTGTTGTAAAGGATCTAATCTCAAATCCATCAATCTTCGAAAAGCAAATGCTGCATTCGGACTTTAAAGATAGATTACATGATTGGAAAACTGTTATCTTTACGAATGATTGAGGATGTGAATAATAAAACCCAACCTGTTTATAAGTCAGCTCAGTACTGCATCTGCGTTTCGAGAAAACAGTGACAAACTGTGCCCATGCTTTTAAGAATTTTATGCGACTGGTTCCCTGACTGCATGGCAAACGTTACTGGTAGCTTAGTTTTATTGATATGAGGGCCCCATTATAATAGGTATGTGCACAAACATTTATCAAAAATATTATTCAATATATCTCGGGTGGAATCATTGCATTGGAGAGTTGAAACAATCTAGGCCTATATCTTCCATTGAGTATATGTGACCTGTCACGACGAAATGAGCGTAAAGTCGCACTCCGCCATTTCCTGTAACGACGGTTCAAAGTCAAAATCGAAGGGATGTCAGTTTTAGGGTTTTGTAATATTTGGAAAAAGTAACTCTTGTTCTATTTGATTCCAAATGTTTAGCGTCATCCAACAATTAAAAACATCATTTTCAGACCAATTTTGACGTTAGCTTTTTTCGTGCCTCGTAGGCTATAGGAAATTTTGTTTGAAGATTTGTAAGATTTGTTTGAACACTACCACTTCTCTAAGCTGTGTTGCATTGAGGGAATAGTTTTACCTTATGTTTTATATACCATTGGAAAGCTCTTTTTCCGCTGAATTCAAAAATATCAATATCAAATTTTTGAAAATTCCGACTTTCAGCTTATTTTGTGATGACAGGTCACATATGGTTTTTCCGGTCAAATGGTTGATTAAACATTTGAGACATAGCAAATCCTGTATACGGGCCTTAACCTGGGTATTCTCGGGATTAAATGTTTCTGCTATCCGGGTAATCTCGGGAAAGAAAAACCATGCCGACCAATAAATTGTGGCATATCGGATAGGCCTACATGTTCTGTGAAAATGACAATCGGCCATCATCGCGTTTTCACATGGTGGCCTACTAGGTTGTCATTCACTTTAGTAGAGGACCTGGCTTAGACATGTATGCACATAATTTAGGAGAGGATAACTCAACTGTTATAGGCTAATATGACCCCAAGGAACAACTTGGGATGTGTGCCAAAATCTCTATCCAGGGCGAAAAGCCCGAAAATGACCACGCCCTTTTTAAGATGGTCACGCCCCTTTCTTCATCAGTAGTGCTGCTTCCGACATAGTTGTATCTACTGATATTAGCTAATATGACCCCAAAGAACAATTTGGGATGTGTCCCAAAATTGCTACCTGGAGAGATGTACCCAAAACTGACCACGCCCTTTTAAATGACTACGACCTTCATCAGAAGTGCTACTTCCGACATATCTGTACATGTATCTACTGAACTTGACTGATATAAGCTAATTTGAATCCGAGGAACAACTTGGGATTTGTGCCAAATTCACTATCGATAGAAAAGTACCCGGAAATGACCACACCCTTTTAAAATTCCCTATCCGGGATAAGTACCCAAAAATGACCACGCCCTTTTAAATGACCACACCACCTCTTATCAGAAGTGCTACATGTACTTTTAATTTTGCTTGATCTACTGAAATCAACAGATATAAGATAATATGACCCCGAGGAACAACATGGGATGTATGCCAAAATCCTGGGGGGAAAGTACCCAAAAATGAACACGCCCTTTTTTTCGTCAGAAGCGCATTTCTTCCGACATAGTTGTATTAAAGCTAATTTGACTCCGAGGAACAACTTGGGGTGTGTGCCATATTCGCTGTTAGGGGAGAAGTACCCCAAAACGACCACATTCCTTTTTTCATCTGCAGTGCTACTTCCGACATAGCTGTATCTTCAAAACTGTTACAGCTGGGTATCTGGGTTGCTCAAAATTTTCAAAATGGCCATGATGTTTAGGAGGTCATATAGAAGAGTTTCGAATTTATATTTTGATAATTAGACAAATTTTCAAAAATGTTATCCATTACCATAGATACTACCCTTTACTACCTACATATAGAAATTGCCAAATATTTATTACCGTAAGCGTTCCATGCTTAAATTGTACGAATGTCTATTTCTTATTCTATAGTGCACTCACACAGGAGTAAATCGTGTTATGACTTCCGTCTTAATGACATTATAGCATTTTGTTAGGGGTGGGTAGGCAATGCACCCTATCAGCAGTATGGATTAACACGAATAACTATATTTTTTAATAATGTGCACCAAGCTATAGTGAGTAGATTTTTTTCTTTTGAATAATTGTCACCTTTTAACTACATGTACTTTTAACAAGGTGAAGCACAAGGAGCAGTGAGAGCGACCTCATCCTAAAAAGAAACAATTATACCATCATCAGATTGCTACACAAAGTCAAGAGTAAATTTTGCTCTGCCATCAAATACCGTACCGTTATATTTCTCTCCAAAGCAAAGACAATCTCTTTGCCCCCTAATACACGGTACAGATTTAATTTCTATCAAAATATAAATTTAAAACTCTTCTATGACCCCCTAAACATTATGACCATTCGGAAAATGTTGAGCAACCCAGAAAATACAACTATGTCAGAAGTACATTTCTGATAAGAAGTGGGTGTGGTCATTTTCCGGTACTTCTCCCCGGATAGCGAATTTGGCACACATCCCACATTGTTTCTCAGAGTTAAATTAGTTTTAGTTAGGTTCAGTAGTATATCTATGATGGATATAGCATTTCTGATAAGAAGGGGCGTGGTCATTTTCGGGTACTTCACCTGGATAGCGAATTTTGCACAAATCCCAAGTTGTTCCTTGGGGTCAAAGTATATTGTATCAGTCGAGTTCAGTAGATACAGCGATGTCGAAAGTAGCACTTTAAATGTGGGGCGTAGTCATTTTAAAAAGGGCGTGGTCATTTTCGGGAACCTAGCATGTACAGATATGTCGGAAGTAGCACTTCTGATGAAGGTCGTGGTCATTTAAAAGGGCGTGGTCAGTTTTGGGTACTTCTACCCAGGTAGAGATTTTGGGACACAGCATCCCAAGTTGTTCCTCGGGGTCATATTAGGTAATATCGGTTGAATTCGGTAGATACAACTACGTCGAAAGCAGCACTTCTGATGAAGAAAGGGGCGTGACCATCTTAAAAAGGGCGTGGTCATTTTTCGGGTATTTCGCCCCGGATAGCGAATTTGGCACACATCCCACGTTGTTCCTTGGGGTCAAATTAGCCTAGATCAGTTGAGAAATCCTCTCCTAAATGAAGTGCATACAAAACTGTCACAGGTCCTAGACTACTTCCAGTAAAAGGACATTTCAAATTACATGCAATTTAGTTTTCCCTTTGAAGAAGGGCTTTAACAAACAATTGTTTTTTTACGATCATTGATTAGCAAAATTGACACATTCAAAAGACTATGATGTAAACAAGTGTCGCTTTAAATAGTACCCCGGCCCCTCAGCGTGGCTTGCGTCAGATAATCCAAGCGAGCTTTCATCGGGTCGATAAAAGGTTCACGTTCGCTGGTATGCGCAACTTAACTTGGAGTTTCTGGCAGCTGTTTTCCGTCTCGAGTGCTATTTGCCTTTACAAAATCCGCAGTAAGATTGTCACAATTTACTCGCACTCACTGCACTTCACCGCGGCGGCTCCGACCACAGCGACCGGGAGACGACGATTTGCCCCGGGCCATGCAAGGTCCGGTTTTCAGGGTTTTACAAAGGACATTTTGGATGGCGTGATGGTGGGAAAACATTAATCACTGACTTGGAAACAACGACATTGTGTAGTTCTTAGCATTTTTTCAGTGTTTGGGCGCATATGTTTGAAGATTTTGAAAAACGTAATATAGACTACGGATGTGAGGCCTATACTTGGGCTTAACTCTATGGGCGGAATAAGGGCAACACCATCACCATAGGCCTACCTCTTTTTCCCTTTTGCGCCATAGCGTACAACCCAAAATGGCGGCGCCCACATACCATTGCTAGTTCGCGCCGTAGTTTTGTATATGGTAAAAATAAACCCTTTATTTCTGCTTAAAGGCCCACCGTATCATTTGCAATGGCCCAAAATGTTAATGAACGATCGCGAGTTGACTAGGAAAACCCTTCTCAAAGTAACGGTTGAATTGGTAGCAACTATCCAATGAAATATTTCCGCCCGAGATTATAAAATTTTACGAGAAAACAATCAATGAAGATGAAATATTGTTTGCAAACGATTTACTTAGTTGGCTCGCATCTGGGCGGTCCGAAAGGGGTGCTGTGTATAGGTTGCAGGATTCGGGTAGGTTACGCTGTGCATGACACGCGCCACAGAGTGCATATAGCCTATACGCACGCGACCGACTGAGAACGAATGGATGAATTTAGAATAAGTCATTTTGAAACACCTCGTCAAGATTTGTCATGTTTTTGGAAAACGCAGTGCATTTGTCGGAGCTGAAAAATCTTCTTTTTTTCTGTCTTTCTTTTGATTTATAATGGTTTTGTTACCAGAATCGCTCAAAAAAGGATCATATTGGGCCTTTAACGACCGCATGGGAATCTACAGGCAATATCCGCAACCTCCGCAAAAGACGAAAGCACCTGTGCATGGCTGAGCTGTTTTGCAATTCATTGCCGTAATGCATTTATTCATTGCCCGTTTCATTCCAGATTGATTTGTCTGCATGTATGGAGAGCTGTCAGCTTAAAGCACATTCAGCCATCCTGTAAATTTCACTAGTCTCTGCCAGCTCGCGTGGAGATACTTGAAAACAAACTGTCTTATCAAAAATAATATATGACATAAAAGATCGGGTCTTCTTCTCTCGATTACCATTGTTTAATACCATTGCCGTCGACACTTCGAGTATGAGGCATTTCAAATCGTGAAGTAATATATATTTGGGAGCCACTGATGGGCATTTGAAGAAAACACTCGCAGAAGGTTGCTTAATTCTCCAGAGTACCGCCACAATAGCAAAGAATGTTATAACATTAGCACATGGAAGCTACTTTCAGTATGATCCCTTCTGACCATTTAGAAAAAAATCAATTTACGCCTACCGCACACCTTTGCGATTTACTGGTCAGTGTTATCTGCCTATCGCCCCACAAACCGGAAAGATGCAGTATGGCGGATCCAGCCTCATTAAAATACAGGGGTACAAAGCAGGGGCTACAGCCCCCTGAAATACATTGTTTTCCTGTAATTTAATGAGGCTGGATCCGCCACTGAGATGTGCGCCTGAAACAATCCCGGCCGGTCTGACAGTACACTGATAGACCGGGGCAATCAAACTGACAAACTCGTTTGACTTTTCCGCATTCGAGTGTAGCAGTGTCCGGTGCTCGGACTCGAGAGGGCATGAGTCAGGTCACAACAAGTTTTCATACTTCACGGCGTGTTAAAGTCGGGAAACAAGCGTTCAATATTGACGTCATCCATGCCAAGTTGACGTCATCCTCCCTTTCATAATTTTAAATATGGCGCAACACGTAGCCCCGATGACTTCAACGTTTATCATAAAAATTGTGTTGCTGAATTTGAAAACAAGTACCCCAAATACCCACGAGAGGTTGTGCATCCGCCAATACATAGGCAAGCATCTTTTATGCAGGAGGTCGTGGGTTCGAGTCCCACCCGAGCACGCTATAAAGGTTTTTCATAGTGTCTCGGTAAAGCACTGAGTATACAGTGTTAATAATTACGTCGGGCAAGGGCAAAAACAACCTTACTTAACATCTTTTATTAAATATGACGATAATTTCAAGCTATAGTGTCTCCTTTTGTTTTAAGGGTCCAATTTGTGCAGTCTAACTCGACCTTTCCCAGGCCCACCGCGCATCGGGGCATAGAGCAATGATCTTCCGCGGATTGTTTCCACATCATGCATTATTTGACACGCTGCTTAATTTGCACACTGCGTGTCTCGTGCGTTCCGGGCAAACATCCGGCCTTATACTCCTTCGCGCCAAAAAATCCCGGTGACAGTACTATACGTTGCGAATCGGCTGAGCGTTGTCTCATTTTTGATAGGGCAAGAGTAGCACACGTACTGCCTGGCATTTTGGCGCAATCACATTCATTACTGGCGGCGTAGATGCGCTGGAATAAATAAGGCGCGTGTCACGTAATTTGAACAGAAAGTGCACGGCTTTTTTTTAACCCGGAGAAAGAGCATTGCCTTGTAGTTCCCTGTGGACAATATTGATTGATCATGTGAAGCGAAAGACATGGGAATCTTACAAATTGTTTGTTGTAAAAATGTGGCTTAAAGGCAGTATACATCATTGGTAATCTCGAAATTCAGAAATGTTTACAGATTTACGCTTACACAATATAAACATGATGACCGTAGAAAACTTCCTCTGAAATGGTTTTGTCTGAAGTGCTATAGTCTTTGAGAAATGAGTAAAACAATTCGTTTTCGTCTCATGAGACGAAAATTCAATTCCCCCCAAAACCATTTCGCCCAAGTGCCATATCGCCCCAAACCACTTCGCGCGAGTGCTATTTCGCCCCAAATTAATTCGTCTAAACTACATTGCCCAAATTCCACTTCGCCCCAAAACCACTTCGTGCACAGGCCGTGGTTCAGGGCGAAGTGGTTTTGGGGCGCAATCTCAAAAGTTAGACGAAGTACCGAGCTGATTTTTGCTCAGGTTGGTTTTAATCATGCTTATCTTCATTCACACAGGGGGATAAAACTATTTGTAACAGTTTACCAATCATATACTATCTTTAATTTGCTGAAGGCAGTTATAGGGAAAATATAATTTAGTAACGAAAAACATGCTGGAGCAATTTACGACTTGTACTCGGAGCTTTACTTAAGAATGGCGTTATATAGACGCTAATCGAGAATGGCTTTAGACGCTAATCAACAATTGTGTAAGGCTAAAGGCAGGAATCACGTGTTTAAAATGCTGAGCGCTAATTGGTCTTCAGCAAAGAGCGTGCCACAGTGCATGCGCAGCTAGATTATGAAGCGTCTGCATATAGTCAGTATACATGTTGTCTGGAGAGAATGTACGTGGCCTCGAGCAAGCCCGGATTTTTGAACATTCTGGACTATCCTGGATGGTCAAGCAAATGTTGCCCTGTGCATGTGGCGGATAATCTTTGTAGGCGCGCGACGACTGTCTCCGGGACGCAGACAAAATGCTGGGACTGGAGGGTAGAACGTGTCATGTCGTTCAACCGGACAGCTGTTGAGACAGGGAGCAGGTTTTCGAGGATAAAGGAGTGTGCCGATATCACATTTTTTACCCCCAACTTTTTCCATTGTTGTTGAGATTTTGATAACATATCATATTTTTCTCATTACCGTTACTATATGTCGCTATCTTAATCCGTATAATAAAATTTCAAAGATATCGTTAAAAAAAAGATGTTTTGTAAACTAATTTATTCGGTTACATCATAGAGCAAGGAACTGCTCTATGGTTACATAGAGCTGCACTGCCAGTAATTGCACCAACCTTTTTTTGCTTCCACATCCAAATTGGGGATTGATTACAATTGATTTATATCCTGTTATTTTATATGAATCTTAGATAAAAACGAAATCAATTTTCTTGAAAAATCTGAACATGCTCCTTTAAATGTGACAATCGATCCACAGAATGCCTACTCGTGCATGACGCACGGTGACAATATGTCCCCTGCCATGGCCGCCGATGCAAAGGGTCTATGTACGGGTTGCACTTGTTCAGCACAATTTCATTTGTTTGTCCGGTATAATTTTCCTTTAATGCGGATTTAAAGCGATCTATTACGCCCTTGCAGCCGATGAAAGTCCCGTTATTTTGACTGAATGCTTGACAATTCCACGTGGCGCGTATATTAACTCGGCGTGTCTCTGAAGTGGTATCACCGGCGGTCGGATAGCGTATCGCCCCGCCGCCCTGCCCCGAGGGAGTAGCCATGATGGCTTGGCAATCAAACGTCGGAAACCCGCCAAAGTGAGTGGTTGGAATGAGAAATAGTGTCCTGTTTCCAGATTTATTTTCGTCACCGAATTGTTCTGCGCTCGGGAATCTCGCTGGAGTATTAATTTGTAGTTCCGTGGCAACAAATGGCGAGATTTAAAGGTATCTTGTCTGTTATTAGTCCGATTTTAAAGCCCGCAAACGGGATTTGCAAAATGTCCCAAAATTTGAATTGACCATTTCACCGAAAAAAACCTTACTCAAATGGAAGATAGAAGTGGTTCTAACTGTCCAATGCGATGATTCCGCCCGAAATATATTCTTATAACTTTTTTTATGATCGCGTTAAAACGATAATTTTACAAGGGCGATCTTGTTTGAACGAAACTAGGTCCCCGACTAGCGTCGTATAATGGCTCTGTTTTCCACGAAGTATAGCCAGGGAACCAGCCTAAATAGGACGGTGGCTTTGCACGATTTCCTGAAAGCATGGACACGGGCTTTTATTGTTTTCTCGGAAGGTATATGAGGTACTATATACACATAGGCTGGTCTTTATCATACACATCCTCAATCATACGTGGAGATAACGCCGTTTGTAACAGTTTGCAATTGTCTTTAACTCCAAGAGGGCGCTATATGTGAGTATGAATATTCATTTCGGAATGCACCAATAATAATGCCCTAAACATTCTTGGGGGGAAAGTACACATACGGAGCTTTCTGTGTATCTAGTTAGTCATTAGACTGAAGAGGTAGTTCATCCTTTCCCAATCTACGCACGGTTCTCGATAATGGATGACTACACGGACCTGATTGTCTCTCCCCAATATAGCCGCCTTTCTCAAACGATGTAATGCATTGTGCAGTAATTGGATAGATGAGCTTTACTTGACGCACCCATTTAGACCCCGTGTGGGAAATTTTTTTCTGCCTATCAATGCGTGTCGAAGCGAATACGTCACACTTAGTTAGTTGTATGGGCAATGGTTACGAACTAATATCACAGACCTCTTCCCCGTGCCTTTAAATGCATGGACTTTTTGGCCGGCTTCTTACAAGGTGATAAACCGACATCTGAAAAGCTATTTTCTGCTCAATATTAAGAGTAATTGTTATATGTATTGTGGTTGTGATTATTGCTAAAAGAAGGCGGTAGTTTGTTTGCTTTAAATGTCTTCGAAACGCGGTTTGAATTTGGTGAGTCTTTCCCAAAATCGGTGCATGCCACCAAGTGCGTGAAATGTTAAAGTTTTTCAATTCATTCACATTTGAGTCTTCCCACGGTAGAGGGGGCATTTTGGCAACACAGACCATATTTTCCGGAAAATACCTTTGTCTGGTCTCAAAATAAAAGAAATAAGTTTCGGTTGTTCTGAAGAGATAACTTAGGCCCAAAAAGGGTTACAACATGCCTTTCTAAAAACCATGTGTACACATTTCCAATATACGCTCGTAACCAGGACGGCCTAAAATGTAACACAAGTGTCCGTCCGTTCTCTTCAGAACCACTGAAACTGATTTCTTTTATTTTGAGACCAGACAAAGGTATTTCCTCGAAAATATGGTCTGTGATGCCAAAATGCCCCCTTTACTGTGGAAAGACCCTTTTCTTATTCCACAACCGTGATTTGTTAACGCCACAAAATCGGTTCCCAGTGTGCCCTATAATAATATAGTAGCAAGTTCTTATATAGCGCATTTCAGATCCCTACAGTACTTTAACTGAAGAAGAAACGTTTTCTTAGAAATTAGCCAAACAATATGCTGTCTATATGTATATATTGACCAAAGCGTCAACCCTGCATGGTGGTAATCCGGGCCACTTGTTTCCAACGTCGGCAACACAATATTTTGATGATAAACTGCCTCCCCCTTTTTATATGACGTCGGGACTGGACGCTCCTTTCCCGTCTCCATAACTCCGTGAAGTATGACAAATCTGTTGTGTCCCGACACAATTGCGATTTACATGAAGTGTATTTAGAAGCAAATTAATTAAAAGTGATGTCTGAAAAATAAGCTTTGCTATTTGGTGGCGACATTCTGGAGAATTAAACAACATTTTGTGAGTGTTTCCTCCCCATTTAATGGACAAAATACCAGGTATTTGGCAATTTGGGTTATTGGGTCGATAAAGTTGTAAAATATGAAATGGTGGTTCAACAAAATCCACACATCTTCAAAACATCGTCTGACTGTAACTGTTTTCCTAGACTGGTTCCCGCTCCACATATTCCACATACAACGACTGAATATGAGGACCGGCTACTGTCGTGTTTAAAATAGCACTTTAAGCATTACGTCATGCATTTATTTTTAGGAGCACATAACCGTTAATTTTCAAAGCGCGCTGCGCGCTATATGGCATGAGTGTACAACAATTTGAAAGGGGTTATTCCATATTTGACCAATACAAATTTAATATATTAACCTTAAAATATTAAATATTAAATATGCCCATTTTAATATACATGTAGGCTAGCATCAAAAAGAAAATTCAAACCTTGTCTGCATCACCCAGTGAGCTCCATATTGTACATATAGTTTTAATCTGCTGTTGCAATCCCGTAACTATAGCCATTCATACGGTTACCGTAACTATAGCCACTGCGTAGTTTTAAATCCGTGGCATCACCATAAATACACACGTAGCGGCACGCGTACGTGCACGCGCGCGATGTCAATTCAAATTCTCGAAACAATGACGAATTGTACCCGACGATTAACGGTAACGTCCGGACGACCGGACGTGCATTCGGGTAACTTCGGGAACCTTCGGAAAAAAGGAGGAATTCCTCCTGTTTCAAAATGGCAGAATTGGCGGCTGCCGGACCTTAAATTCAGTCTAGTCAAAGAATTTTTGGTCCGGGTACCAGACTACTGTTTTCCCAGAAAGTGTCTTAAAGTTTAAATTTAAAAAAACAACTTTATACACATGCAGTGATGTTGAACTTGTCACTTACACTCTGTTCCGATCAGAGTAATTCAATTGGATCCGACCGTATCCACACAAAATGGCGCGTCCATTTAACAGCTAGGTCAACTCACTACGGACGATGTATCGAAATAATCACACCAGTGACTACACGACATCAGTACAGCTGCGATGCATAGGCTATATACAACGTTCCAAGTGTCGGCACGGCTAGAGTGGAGAAAATTCATTTATCCGATTTCCCCACCGACGCCGCTGAAATAATAAGTCTCGGCCACGAACGTAATTCAAAGTGACGGAAACTGACCGATAACAACCCGTACATTGGGGTAAAGTTACTATAGCATGCACGTGTGCATATTTGAATTAGTGATTGAAACGGATGGGACTGGCCGGTTAAAACGTAAGATTAGACGGTGTGGCGATTTACTTAAATCACACCATCTGAAGTCAATATGGAGAAAGTGAGTCATCTTAATAAATAGGATGGGAAAAACACATTTTGTTTGGCCCGCACGTATTTAAATTTTCATGAAATTGTTCGAGATGATCCGTACATATACACGTTTCCCTTTTTGATCTCGGGGATTTTTATTTTATTTTATATGTATT
Organism: Henricia sp. BOLD:AAB3569; assembly: GCA_037783545.1. NCBI lineage: Eukaryota > Metazoa > Echinodermata > Asteroidea > Spinulosida > Echinasteridae > Henricia > Henricia sp. BOLD:AAB3569. Next base: position 3,074,540 of record JBBELK010000009.1, on the reverse strand, counting down.
GGACATTTGTCCATATTTGGATCTAATTTTGAAATTAACGACTCATTGCGTGCTAAGTTTTCCCCTCTTATGTACATCCATGTACATGTCCATGTGTGGTCTAGTGGGTATCCAGCCGTGCTCGTGATCGGATGATTGGGGGTTCGAGCCCCACTCGTGCCAACGTGTTTGTGTCCGTGGGCAAGACACTTAATCCCAATTGCCTCGTCAACCCAAGCGATATTTTGGGAGCTGTTAGGGGAGATGCCACAATCTAACTGCTGATAGGTTGTGCACCTAGTTGAAGCGAAATGGTTCTGGTGATTTCCTGATGGCAGCGATGATGTCAATGGCAACAGCGCCAGGAGTACCCTAGGGTAGACATGTGCGCTATACAAGTGTCCACCATTACATTATTACATCCATGTGTGTCCATGTACATCCATGCCGTATAAAGGGTCAATTGTTGCATAGTTGACGTCACCCTTCCTTTCAAAAAGCTCAAAAGTTATAAATATGGCACATCACATAGCGGCAATTGTTGCAAAGTTTTATATCTATTCATCAAAATTGTGTTGGCGGCGTTGAAAACAAGTGTCCCAAATTCCCTTCTAATACTATGCATCAGGCAAGACATTTGAAGAAATTTTAATTTTGCGTCGATAATTTCAAACAAAATGTTTCCTTTCCCTACTTCATGAGTTGACAATTATGAAAAACTTACTCAAAGTGTTTATAAATACTAAACACCACACGAATTAATTTCTGTCCAAGATGGTGCTTTTTGTAAGAAATTAATAACAGAATTGAAGTTTTTTTTTTACAAACGGCATTGTATATATTTTTGTATGGCTGGCTCTGGCTGGTAAATAGACTATTTCACTTTTTACAGTCAATTTCAATTAGATGATTCATTTCCAAGCGGCGTACCCTAATAGAATGCCCCATACGGTTCATCTACAGTTCGTACGCCAGACTCTAGTGTTATGTACAGTATATACACAAGATATTTTTTTGTTAGTGCACATAGTTTATTTTTGTTAGTGTACACACACTTCATATCTGTGAGTTGAATGTATCTATGTGTGTCTATGCAGATTTTTTACCAAATAAAGTGACTTCAGTAATTACTTGAAAGCTGTGTTCTTTTTATTACTTTTCTTACATAAATTTGAGTTTTCTCCTTGCACAAATGAAATTTAGTTTTTCGTGATTAATTTAATTCGTTGGCACCCGAGGTTCGTGACAATTCATTAATTGCACTATAATTTTGGTTATTCGCGCATTTATCACAGGATAAATTAATTATTCTCATGTAAAAACTGAAATTCCGGTTGAATGAAAAATTATGAAGACTATATCGGTTTGTGGTAAAGGGTTACAATCAAGTGAAAATGTTTGCTTAAATCGTTAATTTCCAATAATACCAAAATACATCCAATGCTATTCACATCTTTATAACATTCAATTCATAGAAAACCATGCATGGAATTTGAAGGTTTTCTGAAGCATTGATTCATATACTAAAATTAGTAGGCTGGTTTACCAACATTCTGCTTTAGATTTGTGTAATACTCTTATTCCAGGAATCCGTAAAATGTTTCATCTTGCGAATCGGGTCTTTAAATCATAACATTATGTCTAAATGTAATGTCCGGCCACGACCCTGCAATAAGTCAACTGCATGACACACATTTGATTTGCCAAACTCGGCTCCCGGGAATTCTCATTGTGCGTAATCTTCAGTCACGGTTCCTCGCATATCGAGGTTAAAGTACAGATGTTCTACTTCAAAATCACATTAAATTATGAAATTTCATGCGTGTCTCTTGCACACAGGACAATTCCGAAGCCAATACGCAAACTTGTTCGCAGAACCTCTGCCCAAATTTAAATTGCACATCGTGTGCACAACGCTGCCCGCCCACCTCTCCCCAAACGGCGACAGATTCAATTTCCTAATTACTCTGACCAGCTCGAATTACACGAGTATGTTTATAAACAGTTTTGTTTCAATTATCAACAATGTTTGCGATGTTTACTTCAGCAGGCTCAGCAGGCGATACTGTTAAGTAATCAGACGTACCTTTTCACTTCGCCAAGTGTGATACTGATTTAATAAATATATTTTCGTCGTTTAAAATAGAGTAAACCGTTCACAATAGGTCAAATTCGTGAACAGCTCAAGGCACGAAACTTTAAAGATAGATTACATGATTGGAAAACTTTTAAAAGTAGAACACATCATTTGCAGTAACCCCATTTTTTTTATTCACAAGTTCAAAATAAAAAACCTTAACGTAGGCCTATACTGAAAGTGTTAATAACAATAGTACCAAACACCACATGATTTTATTTCAGTCAAATGGTATTTTGTGTGAGAAATTAACAACTGAAGGTGGTTTTCTTACCATTCAACTCAGCAAACGATTAAAAAAACACATTCAGTTGGCAATTTCTCCCACAAAGGTACCATTTTATGTACGAAAAAAATAATGTAGTGTTTGTTACCATTGTTATCAACACTTTTAGTTTGGTTTTTCTTGTCGACTCGTAAAGTAAATGTTTGGGTAACTGGCAATGCTGTATACGAAGGCTTTAAACATCATGCATGTCAGTGAACCATAATGACCTGAATTATTAACCCCAAATCATTCAAAATTATCGCAGAATGTGGACATTGAACGCGGCCTTGAACGGCCTACAAACGCCCCACTCCGCGGCTGTTATCCACATGACTTAACCCGCATCTGAAACAACTCCAGAATTTCCAAGATTTATTTCCACGTCGTTGCTGTTTTCTGACCGAAGAAAACACAGACCAAATCTCTATCAGATGAGAATCGAGGTCTGGACCGGCGAATGAAAACCAAACGTAATGAAAAACCAGACTGACTTATTACCGAATGGCTTTCCACTCCGGCCCGTACATTATGGTTCCTGTTCTGAGATCAAGTGATGAATTTGAAGAGTGCGAAATGAGCATTTTCCATCTATAGAGTGCGGTTATTAGTTTCGGGCCTCGGCTACTCAAGCAGCGGTTTCGCTCATACGATTAACATGGAATAAAGAAAAAAACATTCTTCTTTTGTTATTCTTGAAGATTAAAGTGCCTGTGTCGTTATTAGATTCGCTTCTAGATGCCAGATAAACAGTGTCTTCGTGACGCTTTCACAATATGCAAACCGCCGGACATTTTCTCCGAAGCGTGTTTGCATGTGCGTATATAGTCGGGATTGTGTAGTATCTCTCGGGGTGTCAATGTACAAAAAAAATTGTGTCTGCATGCGCCTCCCCCATCTCCAATCCCCTTCTCCAATCTCCCAAAAGTGACACGAGTTGGGATGTAAGTAATTAGGCCCCAAGGCGATTTTGTAGAAACAGAGCAACCGTATTTGTATACTCGCGCACACCAGAAGCAGTCTGCAGTCATTTCCTCGCAGCGACGCTGGCCACGCTGTAACTTTGGCTGTTATCAATTGTAAAATGTGACTTATGCGTATAGAGCCTCGTTTAGGAAACTCGGACCAACAGTCGAGAGTCTGTTGTTCTAGCTAGGTCAAAGCGGTGGCATCCCTGCAATTACGGGTTGTGCCGTGAGTTTTGACTGCCAATTGGCGGTCGATGAGAGACAAAAAGGTGAACGAATCCCTTGCTTTCCCTGAGGGGATCACTCCGGTGACGAAGATACTGGTTACTGTAAGTTCTTCCGAGATCTTGAGATGCTACCTCGTCTCCGTTTCGTTGTCTCGATTTAAAACCCAGACGCCACGCTTTAAAGCCGGTATACACTGTTTGCAAGCAGACGAACAACCCAGTACTTTTTTGTTCAATAACATCTCATGCAATTTTGGCGCCAAATATGCTGTCGTTTTAAACAAAATCAATTGCCAGTTCCAAAAGTTCTTCGAGGGGTCTTTTGGGAAAGTCGGTCAGTCACGTCACGTTTTGAACGGCCGAGAGCTTGAATGGTTTTATGTACGTCGATCATAGAGTACTAAAGTTTAATTTACCAGGGTAACTGCAGATAGGCATTTGCTGGTAATCTCAAACGTTAACTGCTAAAGCGCAGAGAAATAGTTTGTTAATGTTTCAATGAACTTCAAATCGCAGCCCCTATAGGCAGTTGCATGAAGCTTACGAGTATATTCCACCTAAACATCGAGATACAGAGGTAGGTGGCGCCATTGGCAGCCGACAGCCAGAGACACCGAGGAATCCCATCACTCTTCACGAAAGAATACTCTGGGGTCTTTTAAGTGCGTTACACAACACTCGAGACCAACGGTTTTACATCGCTTCCAAAGGATGGAGCAAGTGTGTTTAAGTGCCTTGCTCAAGGGCACAGGTACCACGGCCATGTATCGAACTTAAAGGGCCCTTATTTAGGATTTTTATCAATGAAATCTATGCTTTTAAACCACTCTACTCAGTTAAAGTCATAACAATCCTATTTGGAGCTTGCTTTGGGGGTTAAAAGGTTTTGAGTTTTTATGCTAATGCGAATATGCATATTCATGACCAAGGTCACTATGTCACAAGAGGCAAACACAGGAAAATCACATTCAACTGTGCACAAAAGATTCCACTTTTTTCTAAATTTTCCTGAAACTTTTGTAATCCATGGCTGTTTGAGTTTGTTTTACATGTTGCCTGCTGTATGACAAAACTGGGGGTAGAAACTGCAGCAATTTGCCACAAGTCCAACTTGAAGTCTTATGTTTTTTCTTAACTTTTCCCTTCCTTCCTTATCAAAACAGCGCCCTCTGTCTGTGATTTATTGCAATGAAATCTTTAAAGTTGAAAAAGGCCACCTTTTATTGATTTTACATCCAAACGAACAATAGTATGTCTTGCTGAACAAGTAATCCGTCATTATGAAGCAAAGCTTAGGCACAAAGTTGTTTAGCATGTCACAGGCCCTTTAAACCCCAACTCGAGTGTTGCGAGTCAGTGATCCAAACCACTCGGCCACAGTACCCCACATAAACACGGTTCTAGTGTAACATTGGCAAAGGGCCAAGGGAATTAATGACGTTTTCAGTTCTTGTACTGCATTGGTGCATGTGTTGGTCAACATTTGCGAATGTTTAAGTTTAAGTGACCCCAACGGCCGTTTTGTGACAATATTATTCTGCCCTTTTGTTCTATTGTATGTATATAGACATAAAACTTTCACCCAGTGGTCGGAGAGCATTGTCTGATACAAGTGCGGAAGTTAAATATATAATATGCAAATGTTGTGCATATCCAGACCTTGGTCAGCAATTAAGTGGCCTAAAATGATGAATTGTTGCCTGGCAAAATCTACTTTCCACAAAATTGTCCTATTAACTTGGGTCTAGTAGGCCTACAGTATATAAGGACTAAACCACGAGCTTGGTTACCGCTTAGTAACGTTCTCCTAAACGCAAACACTTCATCGTGCTTCGATATAAATCGACAATAGCTTGCTTCCCATTCAGCACGGCGTTGCTAAGCGATATTGGAGCATTGCCAAGTGATATTAAAGCGTTGCTAAGCGGAATCCAAGCATGTGACCCAAAAGGTCTGTTATTGATCGGCCGCCTTTGTGGAAAGTTTTCCTCTGGCCTAGATTCGAATTTCTGCTCGGAAATTTCCTTCAACAAGCGACTGCCATTAGAGTTAACAAAATTCGCAGGTCACTGACCCATCTAAGTCCACGGATCAATTTTGCTAAGTAAACGGAAGACACTTTGTTTAGTCCTGACCAAATTACTGCAGCATCCCGTTTGAGAATTCGAACATCACGCCGACTCAGAAACGATAATGTAGCCTTGATTAAAACACAACTGTCTAAATGTCATTGCATTCAACACTGGTGAAATTGCTGGCAAGGGATCTAGTTTCAGCCGGAACTTTGTGTAATATTTTTTTCTACCCTTCTAAGATGAATCGAGGAGGATTGTTTTGCGTCGGTGGCCAATCTAATCAAGTTACTAGCAAGCGGGTCACTTGGGTGAAGCAATTTCAGTGTGGGTTTGTTGGTATTTGTTGAAATAAGAAGGATACAGTTTACGCACGAAGGGAGTTCAGATGCATGCCCCGGTGGCGTTAACTCGTTCACATATCCAGCTCGATCGGGTCTTTCGTGTCCGACGGAATGTTGAAGTGTATAAATTAGCTTGCTTGTGCTTGCTTGTTTGCCAAAGACTCGCACTTTGCAATTCCCCGAAATCTTTACATTAAAATCTTTAAAGGATTCAGAGACCCAGTTTTCCTAAATGTTGTTTACATGAGTGATGACATTCAGGTTGCTTTGTACTTGACCGCTTACTTTATCAGCTGTAGCTTCTGTATAAATAATTATTGTTCTTTGCATGTCTCTATGCTGCCGATAAATTCAGCAGCTGTTTTTTTTTTGGTACACACTGTACCAGTCCTGAAATGGCATCTAATTCCGTCAATTGCTACGTAGTACATGCAGGCTTCGTTGAACTTTTTTGGAAGATATTGCCGAGTGTGGTGTCTGCGGCGATGTGAAAAATGCATTTTAATAATTTGCTGAATCTAAAATGGTGGTCATTTTATAGGATCAGCCAAGACGACTCTAAATATTTACTTGAGGATATATTGGTTTGTTTTGTGAATAATCATTGCACGTTCTACACAGAAGTCATGCAAAGCCACAGTGACGACATACTTATCTCCAAACGGACAATAAATGAGTATTTAATGACATTCTTTGGATGACAGTCATTACTGGTCTTTGAATTATTCTAAAAATTAACCATAAAACGTATTTTGAGTGATTTCGCAGTACTGGGCTCATCCGTCAACCTACAAAAATCCCATGCATTTTTACGGCGTAGGCCTATACAGCTGCGCGAAGCTGGAATGCAGCGAGGGGGTTTTGTGCACTTTTATAGTGGCACGCGAGATAATAATTATACTCGTTTCATTTCTGCAGTTTGGGATTTAGATCTTTGTCTAAAATATTTTGTTTTATTGTCCGATATTATGTTTTTGTCATTTACTTTGCCCGGGAAACGTAAGGGTGTGTGTACTTTTGGCAGCAGGCGAGGGCTGGTTTTGTTTGACTAGAGCCCTTGACTGTGATCCTTGACGTAGTATGGACATAGTAATGGCGGATATGGTAGTTGTTGAAGTCACGCGTATGGCACGCCAAAGCGGAAATAATGTTGCCATCAACCCTGAAAAAACAAGTCTCAACATTTTAAAAAACTTGCCAACAAAACCACGCATGCCAGTTCCAAACAGTCTATCAACATTTAAAAGTCATGCCAACCTTTTATTTTGCGAAAATATGCGTCAACATTAAATTATCAGTGTTGAATTATTTTTCGCCTTGGTGTGGCATAGTATGGACACAGTAATGGCGGATAGCAACCGGTTGTCCAGAAAGTGTAACGCAAGAATAGCCAAGAACCAGCTTAAATAGGACAGTGGTCTGTACAATTTCTTGAAAGCATGGAGATCATTTTGCATTGTTTTCTCGGAAGGTATGAGGGTACTATAATATACACATGTTGTTTTTATCATACACAATTACACATCCACAATTACACTTGGAGATAACGCCGTTTGTAACAGTTTCCAATCCTGTAATGTATCTTTAAACCAGTGAACGACAACAAAAAGCGATGATTAAGCAGACTTTCTCAAAATAAAACATCGGGCTCGCTATGCGGAGCGCGTATTCGTTACTTGGGTAACCAGGTAACCGATGTGTCGTCAACGGCACAGTAAAACCCCTCAATAGAGGAACTATAAAGAACATACTTGGCGAAGTGTGTGGTATTTACGTACCTTTTGCAGTACTTATTATACACGCTGAATTTACGAGAGTCCTTCTTAGATGCCTGATTAGGCGACCGCAGACCGATCCAATCTGGCTACCATTGTTTGTGTGATGCTGTTCTGCCGTCCTCGTGCTTCGAAGTTGGTCACCTGTTAAAAAAAATAGCAGACAGTTAATTATGTTTGTGCATGTGGGGAATTGAAATTTTGATATTCGCAATAAGACAGCCGAAGTGTGACATGGGTTGCCATGGTAATTGGCTCTAAACATAATGGCCGTCGAAAAATGTACCATTGCAAAAGCACATGATCTGTTTTAGTGTTGCGCGTAGCGCGCCAAGTACTGTTTTTTTACAAGCAAAAAAATGAGTAGATGTTTAACGCGTGGGGTTGCGTTTTTCTTTCCAGAAGTCCTAACTTTTACCGATTTAAAAACCCTCCCACGTATGCCCCGAAGGAAAAATTAAGCGAATATTTTTTGATGTCTGACAAAATACCACGTTTTCACGTAATTTTAACAGCTTGATATTTGTACATCCGGCCACAATTAGCCGCGTCCGACTGCGCATGGGATTGATTTTCGAAGTGAACTACCTGTTTTTCATTTTTGAAAGAGCGCGTTCAATAATTAGGAAATGCAATCGGGAAATGGGCCCACGCTAAAATTAATCTCCGAGTACCTTTACGTCCTACGCAAGCCAAGATTGTCGCGTTTACGAAGACGGCATTTTTTCCCACTGGAGAAACTAAGAGAAAATTTTGTGTAGCATGGGATCGTTGCCTTTCCTTGCCCAAGAACTAAATTTGGTAAGAGAACCTTTAGATTTCGGGGTGTGCAAAAAACCGGCATTATTATTGAAGCATCCTCTACCAACAAGCTTAAACATCTTCTACATCTTCAAGAAGTACCTCTCCCAAAGTCTGTAATTGTTGTTGTGAGTGTGGTTGTTTTTTTTAAATTAACCCTCTTGCCGTTCTGATGTATACATGGTGTATACTTGGACTTCAGATGACGTCCCTATAAAAGGTCCAGTGATGTTAGGTCTGGCAATTTGGTGAAATTGACTTGTGAATGGCCCCCTTAAGATCACCATACCTAACACCACTGGTCTTATTTTTTTCTTTTTGGGACATCACAAGTTTTTGTTACTGCCCATGGAACTGGATGACCTGGAGACGGACGAGTATAAGAACCAAAGTCGCCCTTCTCAGGCGGAACATGAACAGAGCAGTGATCAGGCATGCTTTTGTTACGTTAAGCGTGCAAATCTGTGTGCAGAAAAAGACGGTCACGTGGACTGAGGGGCTAGGTAAACTTTCCGAAAAGCTGATAGCAAAGATAGGACATGTCAAATTGACCTCTCATGCTCCTTGATCCTGTTTTGCATCTTCCATTTGTTCGCGCAAGTTAATTTTAGCTTTGTTTACAAAAGTAGCCCTTGTTCAGTCAGGCGTGAAAATCCCAACATGATGACGACGTTAATAAAAACATGAAACCTATATGTCTACTGATGTGTGAGCTAATTTTCAAAATATAGGGCCTAATGCAATTTCCATTTTATCAACAATTTGATGAGTGTATACTTGTTTCTGATACACCCTGTAGTGTATGTTTTAACTGTTTTGAATAAGGGACGTGTGTGAGAACAGGTTTTGTTTTTATACTCTGAATGGGTTTAAATAAGGGATACAAAAAAATCGATAAAATTACAAAGTAAATAAAAAATATGTGACAATAAAACAGGTCACTCGTTTGGCATCGCATTTAATCTTGCCCTTGAAATAGAAACGAGGACTCGGCCTTGTTTGTGGATGAACACCTTTCTTATACATCCGACATTTGATAGCCGTGTCCGTGTGCGATATTTCTTGGATGAAAGAACTCGCCAGCTTTTAGCCGGAATTTCCGTACATTTTCACCTAAAATTAGCTGCTTATATTGTAATCTTGTTACACAGGTGAACGGTGGATTTACTAACAGTTTTTATATAAACACTTTGATGCAAGGAGTGAAAACTACGCGATGTGGCAATATAGGGTGTATACAAAAAAAGTAATCCAAGTTTTAGGAGGTTATTATGCCAAGGTTTTTTAATTTGACAATTTATAGGTGGTTCACCAATAAAGAGGAAATCCTCAGCTTTCCACTGGTACCTTAAACATCCCATTGCGCTCATACATGACTGAGCATATTGTTATTGAAAATCTCAAGTTGAAATCGCATTTTCCGAAGTTACGACAAAAAGGATAATTGGTGAAAGTCAGATGTATGATAAGCCGGATTTTCTTCTGAAATGACTTTTGTGGTGAGTGGTAAAAAGCCTGTTCCAATCGAAGGTTGTTCTTGGAAGAAAAAATATTGATACTTTGCCGTCCTAGATTCTAGGATCGTATATGAATCAACTGTGAAGTACCGGCTTCAGTGATTGGCTAGTCTTGCGTGCACTCTAACCAAAGCAGCCAGGACATGACAAAACCTGAGAATAGTATTCACTGGATATCAGATCCACTAATAATAAAGAGCATTATTATACTGTAACTATCTGGATATTGTTTACAACATATACGGCGTTGTTTTACGTGTTTTCAAATCACCAACACTCCCGATTTTGTCCCGTATAGGGGGAGGTATACTCAGCACTCCCCCTGCATTCATTAGTGAGGTTTCGGTGTGCACGGTTAGTGATTACGACTACGATTAGCCAAACCTCAAAATCGTTACCTTTCGCTGTCCTTTTTTCACTAAGGTATAGAGGCGTTGCTATCAGTGTAAACAACAAAACAATACTTGGGATATTTGTGTAAACGCCACAAGTACGCACAAATCGATGACGTAAAATTCACTAATAGTCGTCGTTTTGCCTAACCGTATGCGACCGAGACCTCCCTATTACATTATTTTGTTTACGCGTTGTAGCGAATGTATAAGGAAGGAATCCCCATACATGTATACTGTGTCTCAAACATCCAAGGATTCCCTTACGTTAACCAAAGGGAAGAGTGTGTTGAGTCATATGGGCGTTATGGGGATCCTTATGCCCCAAATCGTGCTGGGTATAGTTTTCTAAACAAAAGCCATGTGTATAATGCAACCTTTGTAAAGTTGCCGTCTGTTTATAGTGGCCATTGTTATGGTCTCGAGGGTTTTATGGCCTCTTACTGTAGGCCCCTATACAAGTTTCATTGTACCAACCACGTGAAATAGGATCTTGATGGTATCTGAAGTCTTCAGTTATCGTTCGATTTGTATCTGCCGCTAATGCACCAAAATGTCATATATGACACACGCTATATCTATATTAAAAAACAACACTCAAAGAAATGTGTCCAGGGGATCTTATTCAGTGCCCATTCTTTGGATAATTACACAAGGGAGCCATGCACTGATAAGCTGTCCACTTTTAGTAGACTATAGACACCTCGACGCGCGCTAGGCGCGCGAAACGTGTGAAAACCTACGGTCGGTCATGTTTGTACAAAGCCCGTATAGTGTTACACCGAGGGCCAGGGATGATTTAAACGTCTATAGCGAAATGAGATTTTGGCGCGGATGATATCTTGCAGAGATTTATGATGGGAGCAATTTTGCTTTTGATAGCATTGTGCTCTGCTCAGTCGATCAAAAGACAAGCCGACAAAAATAGATTCGCTTTTTTTGTGTGACATGAAATGATGTTGGTAATTTAGGGATGGATGGCAATTGGAAACACCGTACGTATGATTGATGTTCGTGTTGTTATCACGTAAGTCTGCAGCGCATATGATGTAAGAACATTAAATTTATTGTCCTTTTAATACGCATGTGCGACAATGCATGTACAGTCATCAATATTAAAGTGTAATGGAAACTATGCATTAGTTTTGCCGAAGAACAAATAAATTTCGCCCCCTTTTCCTTCGCTTTTAACGTGTTCAGGCCCTCTCATTCAGATAAATCCCCGGGGAAAACCCTCGCGGTCAAGTAGAGACTGCAAACCCAATCCACATACACGCCCCGGATTCGAACCCAGGACGCCAGAGGTGAAAGGCGAGGAAAGAACCACTACCCGACCGCCCTTCGTTGATGTATACGTACACACCCATCTGTTGACGTTCTGCTAATCCGGCACGCAATAATGCCCTTGACATTTGCTTTAGAACCGCGACAAACAAATACGACTAGTCAACGTTGTCGTTCTGGCTCATACTCATAGGAGGAAATAAAAACTGTGTATTAAGAGACACGAGAGGAGGTTACGTAAATAACGTCACAGCAGGGCTCCGGGTGATGACGGCATCAACGCCCTTGTTTATACCGGATATAAAATTTGACTTTCAAAGCAGAAGGAAAGAATCACATTTAAGCCGCCAAAGTTGATTTGCGGACGCGGCAACTGTGCGTTGGTTGGGTAAAAAAATACGAAAAAAGATGCGCAGCAAAATTAGATAAAAATTGATAAAACTAAATGGCTTCTGGCAAACGACACGTGCAGCTGTCCACGAGCAGGTGCACTTTCGGTAGATTAAACGAGAAAGACGTTTCATGAGAAGTGTTTTTCTGATCAAATTTGGGGCATGAGGACCCGGGCCGGGGGAAAAGAAATGTGATAAGGAATATGTACATGTATTTAAAAAGAGATGTTGCTACTTCACAGAGCACATACCAAACTCCTCTATTTATAGGTATAGATAGAACTCTGCCGACCAAATTAGGACATTAAAGCCCAACTAACTCGTTTGCAGTGGCCCAACATTTTGCTTGACGAGTTGACAAGAAAAACCCGACTAAAAGTGTTGATAACAATGGTAACAAACACCACATGATTTTTCTCCCGTGCTGAATAATGCTACATTCGTGGGACAAATTGCCAACTGTGAAGGCGCTTTTTTATTCGTTTGTCAACGATTTGTTGCCATTTATTAAACACAAAAACCATGCATGGACTCTCAAGGTTTTCTGAAGTATTAATGCATCTAGGCCCCCTATAGGCTGAAATTTCAACATTGGGCTTATTCTTTAGTTATGGAATGCTGCGGTTTAAGGATTTCGTAAAAAACGTTTTATCTGAAATAATATAATGGGCCTTTAAAAGAGCATGTTCAGACTTTTCCCATTAAAAGTGGATGTCATTTTAACCTAAGAATCATATAAAATACCTCCCCATGGGAAGAAAACAGGAAATTTGCAATCTCCAATTTGGATGTGGAAGCAGAAAGGGTGGTGTAATTACTGTACTGATTTTATGGAACCGGTGTTGTTTTTAAACGATATTCTTGAAAATATAGGCCTACGGATGGAGAACGCGAAATTTCAGAACAAAACGTGGGACTCGAAATGTCATTTGGTCATGACGGGCAAAACCCCTCCCTGGTGGCAAAACCCCCTCCTGGAAAAATTCCCGGATCCGCCTCTGCACACACGTACCAAAATTTCTCTAGATATACCCTGGCTATACCAAATTCGTATTTGTGCCTCATTTTATGTAAACGGAGCCTGTAGCCTTCGTGCAAAACGAAAATCTATCAAAACATCTAATTATTTTTCATCACTTTACAACACGCTGTGAACCCTTCAAGGTAACTGTCAATTGTACTTCACATGACAGCTTTTGAAACCTGTCAGGGCATTTGCCTGATTATATGTTTAAAGGGCCTGTGACATGCTAAACAACTTTGTGCCTAAGCTTTGCTTCATAATGACGGATTACTTGTTCAGCAAGACATACTATTGTTCGTTTGGATGTGAAATCAATAAAAGGTGGCCTTTTTCAACTTTGAAGATTTCATTGCAATAAATCACAGACAGAGGGCGCTGTTTTGAGTGCATCACATAAGGAAGACAAGAAAAGTTAAGAAAAAACATAAGACTTCAAGTTGGACTTGTGGCAAATTGCTGCAGTTTATACCCCAAGTTTTGTCATGGCTTACATCAGGCAAACTCAAACAGGAAAATTGAGAAAAAAGGTGGAATCTTTTGTGCACAGTTGAATGTGATTTTCCTGTGTTTACCATCGTGACCTTGGTCATGAATATGCATATTCGCATTAGCATAAAAACTAAAAACCTTTGTTTTAACCCCCAAAGCAAGCTCCAAATAGGATTTTTATGACTGGATTTTTATAACTGAGTAGAGTGGTTTTAAAGCATAGATTTCATTGATAAAAAAATCCTAAATAAGGGGCCCTTTAAGCTAATAAAAATAATAAAGAAAAACTCTTCGGCTCGACAATTGTGCGCGATGTGCGAAATTAGCTATCTAGTTGATATGTTATGCTGTAGTCACACACTAGCGCACGCCATCAGCGCACGAAGCGTGCAACCAATAATTTTTGTACGCACAAAAATACCCCCAAATCGGCCGTTCTGAGCGTATAGTACCGCATGTTCACCGCGGGCTGAACGCGTGCCGAACGTAGACACCGCACAGGACCAGCGCAGGCCAGCGTCTAGAGTCAAAACTCACCTTAAAATTAGGAAAAATAAGTGCGTTTGTCAGCGCATGCTGAACGCACTCAGCGCATGCTGAGCGCACGCAGCGCATGCCAACGCACAAAAATTGTAAATACCCACCGTTTGTCAGCGCAGGCCACCGAAAGTCAACGCGCCCCCACCGCTAGCCACCGCGCCCCCACCGGTAACACAACGCACTCGGCGCATGCCGACCGAACATGTGCGCTGACATACGTCCACAAACGCTATACGTGCGTTCACAATCGGTAGACGCGCGATAGACGCGCGGTAGAGTCGCGATCTGTGCGTTCGGGGTGTACGCTGAAGATGTCGTCCAACTTTTGTGGCCGTACTGTACCGAACTGCTAACGCATTCAACGAAGCCCTACCGCGGCTCTACCGCATTCCCCGCACCTCGGACGCATTTTGCCGCACACAGCGCGTAATTATCGTACGTTTACAATTTTAGTGCATGTTCAAAAATATTGTTTGGCATAGGCGCACATGCCCGTGTATCGCCGTGTACCTTCGGCCTTCTACCGAATCTGGACGAACCTATGACGCACCTCTACAGTGTATCAACGCATTTCGACGCAGGAAAATAATTTGGTGCGTTAGGCGTGCGTTTAGCTGAAACGGTAGTGTGTGACTGGGCTTTTACCCCTGTATTAAAATTATTTTATGCAACTGATAAAAACACAGATGTTTATTTTGCATCAAAAAAAGCAGTTTATTCGACGTTTGTCATTCGCCTACGCCAAAATTAATTCGCCGGATACCTTGTTTGAACGACCTAACGCTGTCAGATAAATAATCAAGTTTATCTGATCAATACAACCTATGCATCATAATATGTTTGAGAGCGTCATTTGATGAGGTGTTGTTTTATACGTAAAAAGCTCAACAGAGCACCGAGTTATGATTGCCATCACCGCAGTGTTGACCTTTTGTTTTATTCATGGCGTGTGTTGTGCGCCTCGCGGATTTTCATATCTTCGGCGCCGTTATCTTGTAAAAAAGCAAGATAACGGCATCATGCGTGCAACACTATATAGTACAGTGCCTTTGCTGCTTGGGTATAGATTTTGAAGTTAATTTTCGTATAATTTTAACGCATATATTAGCATTACATAACTAAAGAATAATGTTGATAAACTGCCTTGAGGAAATTTCAGCCATATAGATGCGGTAATACTTCGTGGTTTTTGTGTTGAGTACGCTAAATGGTAAAACGGTCGTTTGTAAGCGAGTTTTTATAAAAACGCCTTCAGTTGGCAATTTCTCCCACAAAGGTACCATTTTTACACGGGACAAAACATGTGGTGTTTGTTAACATTGCTATCAACACTTTTAGTCGGGTTTTTTTTTTCAACTCATGAAGAAAATTTTTGGGTCGCTGCAAATAATGTATTGGGGCTTTGAAAAATAGTTAAAAAGTTGGTACAACACACGCGATATTAACTGAAATGGTTTGAGGCGGCCCCTTTCAGCAACGCGCGACCTCAGCAGCTGCGTTAGACAGAGAACGTAACCACTTATACGACGTTTTTCAATCTGCCCAATTGGTGCCGCGCACAAAAAACAACCGGCCCAGACATAGTCTTCTAGACCCTTGACTCTTGTTCCACATCTCGTTCAAGTAAAAGCCCCTTTCTTAATCAACACGTGGTTTCCTGTCGGCTTGTCAGTCGATGGAAGCAATAAGTGAGGGGACGCTGTGGCGTTCGATTTCATCGATCAAGTCCAAGTATACACATGACCACTGCAAGACACTTTGTGATAATACCCGAACCTGGAAAACACTCAATGCGGTGTTGTGTGTATAGCCGGCATGGCGATCGGGCGGCAGTGTGGTTTTCGATCACTGGCGCAAATGGCTTGGTGATTGTGTGTGCCCCGCCCTATTACCCCTCCCCCTATTACCCCTTCCCAGGGGCGGATCCAGGAATTTTTCCAGGAGGGGGTTTTGCCACCAGGGAGGGGTTTTGCCCGTCAGATTTTTATGTCAGCTTGTTTCGGACAGGGGGACACACAACAAATGCATTATATTATATTTGTTGGTGTCGGAGCAGGGGGGGGGGGGGGGGGGTGGGGGGGGGGGGGGGGGTCGGTTTGACCTCCCCCCCCCCCCCCCCCCCCCCCTCTGGATCCGCGCCTGCTCCCCCGAGAGGTTACCTAATAACGATTAAAGTGAGTCTAAAGCCGGCCTTACACCTTGCGTTCCGACTCCGTTGCGATTCCACAGACACGCTAAATTTCGAGCATGCTGCGATTGCGTTGCGACGGACACGTACATAAAATCGTGACCACATCGCCATCGGAACGCATCGCATAACCCGTACACCTTGTGATGCGACTGCACAACATGCGCTATCGTATTCGGATCATGGACGAAACGCAAGGTGTACGGCCGGCTTAATGTCAGACTCATGTGATTTAATTACAGACTGATTTTAAAATAATTCCAATATTAAATTTGTCAATCCCATGAAATTGCGACCTTTGTCTGTACATGACGTCACAACAAACATAAACTGCAGAAATGTTAATTTAAACGCGTAATGCAACATTTCAGTAGTATAAAACGGGGTTGGTGAAAACTCGAAACTATAACGTCGGCCATGTCGTCCCATGCATTCCCTACTTTCATGACACTCATTTTGGGTTTCTAAGTTTCGTTTTTATGGCAGCAGAATCTTATGGTGTAGTTGATTTTTTAAAACCCCGAACCATCTGTTTATTTTACGCTTTTAACTTAAGACTTTGCACCCATTCGCGTGGATCGACTTTATCATTTCCAATTATGCACGCACCAGGAAAATAATTTACCGTTTCACGCAAACCAATTATACGAATATACCAACGGCCACCGTGGAAGCTCATCAGTACTTTAATTAATCACATTTCAGTGATGCGCTGCATTAAAAGTTCACCTGTACTGTTCATATTTTTCAACTGACAAGTACTCGACCATTTCGAGGCGGACTTGTGCATTGCTTCGTTTCGAGGAACATCCATATTCAAAACCATAGGCCTACTTAATGTGTGCTATTTATGGACACTATAAAAGTACGTTAGAACTCGAGAAAAAGTTTTGTTTTTCTACGTTTGTGACCGAAGTTTCACAATATCAATTTGGGATTTGGGAAAATGCACGCTTGATTAAAACCGCTTACATTCCATGAATAAGCCAAGATACACTAAGAACCATTGAATAGCTGCACGCATTGGGTATTCGAAAGTGCTAATGACGTAATTCTTTTAAATTTTGTCTGGTTCCCTGAGGCTTTCATATAAAAACGCACATTTAAACAATGACGTCATTAGCTCCCATGCTTATTGTGGTCTCGCTGCAAAGCTGGCTTCATTCTGCTTCATTTTGTATACAACATTTGATTGACGTCACTTTGTTTCGAGAAAATTTCGGAAATTGAAAACCCACGCAGATGTCTGGCGATTGATTAGGCCTTACATAAGGCCGGTTTACTTCGTACTTCATGCAAAAGCGAACCGAACGCGAAATTGACGTCACAGCGAAGTTTTCTTATTGAAGTTTGCAGAGCTTGTCATTGGTGGGGGAAATTGTCACCGTGCGTCATGCACGAGTATAAGCACTTGGTGGATCTATTGTCACATCATTTAAATATGAAAACCTGCCCCTGTCATGGCCGCCGATGCAAAGGGTCCACAAGAAATGTCAAGTTGTTGAAAAAAATTGCATATTCATGCATCTTAAGCGGCCCCGTACAAGAAATTGTTAAGGCACCTATTTTAAGGCGCATCGTAATTGCAATGGCAGACAGCAAGAGCACTCGGTAGCACGAATGGAGTGATCCCTTGAAATGCAAAATGCTCCCTTTGTAATGATTGAGGAATGAGCGTTGAAAATAGTTCCCTGCATTCTAATGCGCGTCAGTCCGTGCGTATAATCCTCTGATTTCCGAGAGAGCGAGAGAAAGAGAGAAGAGCTCGCTTTCCTCACAAATCTCAAATTACTGCTTTTCCTCGAGTGCTATCTTTACCCAAAAGCCGATGGGCCCTGAACGTGGCCTTTCTGATTGTTTAACGAGTTCTCCATTTGGTGAAATCAATTCCACATGGTGGAGAGTGCGGCGAAGTGGACTTGTCTAATAAGACATTCGAAGCTATACGCCAAATGCAATGTTGGCCACTTCCCGATTAAATAACGGCAAAGTGGTATTTCGAATCCGTAAACGACCGCGTGATAAGAAGTTGTCGCATTTAAGTGATTGATGTGCTTGGGCTTACTTTGCAAACATCACTCCGATTGCAACAATAGTCAATCTTGTCCCTAGACTTATCGAGCTTTAAAATTCCCCACAACTAGTGCTGTTATTTTTGCTACCGTAACCAGAAACACATTTCTGCATGACGTAATTAATAAATCAGCCAATCATCAACTGATCTTTGACGACAAAATCCGTTTATTGGTTGAATCAGTAATTACGTCAGAAACGTATTTCTGGTTATGGTCGCAAAAACGGGCTCATGGTATGGGATTATTAGTCTGGTCGCCACCATAGTGCGTGCGACGCCGTGTGTTTTAAGTACAACAGTGTCTCCGTTTCTAGACCACCAATTATTTTACAAACGTAATGCATGCTTTTAAATTATCTGCATAGCAGCGACGATAAACGATTACGCAGAGGCTATGTTGCAGATTGTTGAAAATGCACCACAGAAAGAAAAGAACTCGAGCCAGTTTCCTGTTGAAAAAAATTGGTATTTAGAAGACGAACATATTTTGTTAGTTTAGGAATTACATTTAAGGAAAAAAAAGAAGAAAACATTGGCCTGTAAACTGCTCTTTTTCTGATAATAGTTCATAAAAAGTAAAAACGCATAAAACTTCTGACTTTGCCTTTGTCCATGAGTTTGGGAAATTTGGATGCAGTGAAAAACAACTTCGGTCCACCGGGATTCGAACCGCGGACCTTCTGCTTAACGTGCATACGCCCTACCAAAATTTACCTCAGACAATATTATAATAAAACAAGTCGTGTCTAGGCATTACAGTTAATCACGTGCGCGTGCTACACAGTCAAACATTTTTAGCTTATATGCTGATGCAGCGCCATAAAAATACCCTCTGTTTAAACTACCAACACTTACCAACTGAACTTCCCGTCTTAAGTCCACCAATTTGTAATTGATCGAGGTTTTATCATTGCCTTTACTAAATTCGTTACGCAAGTTCTTATCGAAGCGTGCTCAAGATGAGCCACGGACGAAATAAATTTGACTGCCACAAACTCGCCACAAGCAATGTTACGAAATCCATTCATGGCTCTTGTGGATAATTACTTGTACCGGCACGTGTAGCGGAGTCCTCGCCGCTGTATGTTTGCTTTGTGCTCATTTATTCAGGCGGGACTGGACGGCGGGTTCCCAATTAATCACGAGCTGCGTCTAAAACACCATAATATCACTTATCTTCAATCCATGCTCTTGTGACATAAATGCATGCAGGTACATACGCTACATTAATTTGTGTCCGAGGGAAAGTAGTAATTTCCTTTTAGGAACATGTATGCCTGCTGATTTTTGTTTGTAGAGATGTTTTTATGATGGGGACTGGTATTTGCAAAATTATAATTAATGATACTAATCTGGAAACAATAGTTTAGAGTTATTTGCAAAAATGGGGGCTTCGAGATATTAAACTTTTACAACATTTATTTATTTATTTTTATTTATTTATTTAATGGGTTTAATGAACTTCAAATCGCAGCCTGTAGGCTGAATTGCATGAAGCTTATAAGCATCTTCCATCTAAACATCGAGATACATAGGTAGGTGCCGCCATTGGCAGCCGACGGCCAGAGACACCGGGGAATCCCCTTACTCTTCACGAAGGAGTGCTCTGGGATCTTTTAAGTGCGTTACACAACGCACTGGACCAACGGCTTTACACCCTTTCCGAAGGATGGAGCAAGTGGGTTTAGGTGCCTTGTTCAAGGGCACCACGGCCGGGTATCAAACCCGCAACTCCCAGTTTTCACCTGAGTTATGCGATTAAGTGACCCAAACCACGAGGCCACGGTACCCAACATTTACTCATTTCGGATAATAGAATAGGCCGCGTTTTTGCAATGTATCCATATCCATACATATTTCTTGTGACATTGCCTATAGTGATGAGCTATTTCATTCACCTGTTTACTTTAAATTAAATTTATATTGTTGGAGTTCAGTTTGTATACATTAGTTGTTGCTGGATCGGAGGACAAGATCCGGACAAGCTTTGCGGTCGTTAAGAGCGATCTTTTACTATTAAAGTATGCATGGATTCGCATACATTATTAAAATCCCCTATATTTATACTTGGTACTGCATAATGCGCAAAACAGTACATGTACACAGATCAGCATTTTACAGTTCCGAGCAGAAGAAGATGCGCATGCGTGAGGCTACATACACTTATTTTAAAAAAAAAAACGGTTATGTCTGCGGCTGCGGTTTGGTCGTATTAGCAAAATTGCTTCGCCTGCTTATTTCTTGTAATCAAGAGTACCAAATGGATCTATAAACCGCAGAGAGATAAATATAGAAATACGTGTATGCGAAGTCTGGAGCCAAATCTAGTGGTTACGCACACAGTCCCCATCTATAAATAAAACAATCCACAACATAGCGCAACTTTAAAAAACGATTAGTCTCTCGAACAGCAGACATTACGCGTCGTTGAAGCGACGGTATTCGAACTGTACAATCGTTTCTCGAACGTGCCCAAAATGACCTAGAGCGCCCTCCAGTGTCAGTATTCTGTAAAGCCTGCAACAGTAGCGAAGGCGCATTGACTGATCGGTCGTGCTGTGAACATATCCCCCGCACGCTGCCTTTACAATGAGCCACGATTATATATCGAAACGTGGCTCTGACGGAAAGTATTGAGACCGATGCCCGGGGGAGACTTCGGTCATGGAGAATACGCCATCAAATGAGTTGATGGCTTTTGTTTCAGCGAGGGATGTATCAACTGTCAGTAAAGACACCTGCGGGCCGGCCAGGCCAGCCAGCCGGAGCTCCATCCGAGAGCGGCCCGGGAAAATTACCGGGGACTCGGCGTTTTGCAGTGATGAATTGGCGGCTGCGAGTTGTTTTCCTTGTTTGCTGCCAGGTACCGAGAAAGGGGCTGAAAAAAATGTGAATGTTACAGTTATCAGCGCGCCAGCGGATATGAATTAGGAAATCAGTATTTTTTTCATAATGTAGATTACTTTTCCGCAGTGTGAGCCAAAATAGCACCCGTTAAAGTTCTAGTGTGTGGACATTTTCTGGGTCATAATTTGTATAAATAAACAATTATTTGCTCGTATAGGACACACTGTAAATTCTTGTAATTTTACATATAAATTGACTGTTTTCAGAGGTTAATAATTGTTTTAATGTAAAAATACATTTTGCTGTAGTTCGTATAACAAAGACACCCCAATAAAGCACAAAATGTGAATTTGAACGACAATACGGTTAATTACGTTACAAGAATGTGGGCAGTTTTTTGTTTCAAAATTTAGTTACCAGTTACCTACAAATAGAGGTTTTAAAAATATTATTTAACATACATTTTCAGGTTTTCACCTTTGCATATAGTTGTTTCTTATTCGTGTGATAAAATATGATTATTTTGACAATAAAAATTAATTTAAGGTTGACAGCTGTCCAGCCCACGGAAAATTGAACGAAAGCAGCATTTAGAAAAAAAGTCGGTGCATGTAGGCTATTTCTATAAATATCTATGGTCATTCGCTAAAAACTGATACATTGATTAACAGCATATCTCGTTTGCGGTTTTTATGTCCAAATTATGTTGGCCTCCTTTGGGCAAAATGACTATTTTAAATGATAAAGGGTACGTCTTTAATCAAAGCTGAAAATACAGTTGAATAAAACTCATTGATAGGCCTACCTTACCAAAGTAAAATATTCGAATAAACATCGACCAAATATTCAGCTTAGGAAACAAGTTCAAATTTCATAAATTGCATTATTTCTTCTGATGATGTCACACTTGAAAGTAACTCTAAATTCAAAAAAGTAGGCCTATATTTGTTTGTTAAATTCATTTTAAGGTGAAGGTCGTCCCAGAGAGCAGACATGTCTCTGACGGGCACGTTCTCGTTCGAGACCGCAGGTAATATAACCCCATGTAATAGAACTCGTAAGCAACGGCTTTCAAATTGTATTTCTAATCCCAATACAATTCTCACCGTCGTTGTCAACTTACCTTTTTCCTAGATCATTGCGCCGATCGCGTATAATACTCGTATGCGTTCAATACGTGTATATTATAGGCCTACTGTATTTAGACATCCGTTTGTGTTGCTAGAAACCCAAGAATGGAGGTCTCTTTTAATGTCAATAACGGATTAATATCTGATATGGAAACTTGACGATCATAGCCGTGTTCCATCGGAAATCGATTGGCGGGCATTGGCTTTCACTGAAATGATGGCATTTTGGCAGCATTCGGAAGGAATTAGGTCGCAATCTGCTCAGAATCGAGGGCTCACTAGTCTACATCACAATACAGTTACCATATCGAGATATGGTACTTTTATATCAATACCATTTATTTTAGGCTATGCTATGCAACTGCTCCTTTTAGTTAGTCATTAAAAACCCTATTTGGAAGTTGTTTTGGGACTTTGTGCTTTTATGCTGATACGAACATGCATATTCATGATCAACGTTGTGATGTCATATTAGGCAAACATAAGAAAACCTTACTCAAATGTGCACAAAATATTTCACAATTTTGGATAGTCCCTCCCAAATTTTATGTTAGATGCAAAAAAAACAATTTAGTGAAAGCGACGACCAAATGCTTAGGTGCCCGTCCGACAGCCCCACTTTCCAAATTTTGGGGAACGTATCATACCCTTATACCATAACCTTTTTACCCGTTTTGTCTGGGAAAAATAAAACAGCCCTGTTACACTAGGCTACAGTGGTGGCGTTTTCAAACAAAATGTACGAGGAATAACGGAAAAAATAACTGTCCTTAATAACGCAAAATGTGTTGGCAATTAAAGCTAAATGCTATTATAGAGGAATTTCAAATTGTGCTTTCCTTTGTGATAGAAATGAAAAGACACGTGACGTAATACATTGGCTCAGCATCTGAAACAAGGCTGCCGGTGCTAATTTAAAAATAATTTGTCAATACTTTGAAGATGATAAAGGTATTAAAACGTCGGTACGAATCTGTAGCGCGAATTTTACGCACTCGTCAAATTCCCGTTGTGACAATACGAAAACCATTCAACAGTATAAATTTATAATCTCAACGTTTCCTACTTCAGTATAGTAATGTGCCCATGAAGTCAAAAATTTTGATTAAATTTTGGGTGGCGTTGTTTGTCCAGCGTGGCCAAAAGTGATGAGTGAGTGCTGTTTTAATCAACCCATCAATCATTCTTAACGTATGGATTATGCTTGTTCTGACAAATGGTAATAAAGTATCTGTACTATCCCAAAGGATGACAAGTTTGGACGACAAGTTTTCTCGCAATTTTAAAACAAGAAAAACACAACGGTTGGTCTCAGAAACGCTACATTCCTCCCACTGTTAAATAGGCTATACGGCCTTTGAAACAAATATTGGACCACCTATGTCTTGAAGTATTCCTAAGGACCACTCCTCTTCGGCAGCAACCAGGATTATGTTTATGATGTTTGGTCTTAGACAATATAGTCACTACCTCAGAAAGCTTACATGGCATCAAATATTGCTATATAAGACATTCCTTAACAAATTGTTATGTACTTACTTTTGTTGTCAGATTGTAGGTGGTCCAATATTTTTTTTCGAAGGCTGTAGGTACATGTTGTCAATTCATATCTGATTTTTTTTGTGTACCTTTGAAGTACAGAATCAATCTCATGTTCACCGTAAGAGAGAATGACTTAAAGCAATCGGACTGTTGGTTGCTAGGCAATGGCGTGCCCCACGTAGCAACAACAGCGTGGTATGTAACTTTCTAAACTGCACCTCCATTTGTAAGTGAAGAATTCGGAGCACCAGCCATTATTGAAATGTTTCACGCAAACGGCTAAATTGGGAAAACATGAAGATACAAAGTGGTGCGATCGTATCTAAGAATTATCTGAGATCCACTTTATAACCAATGCAGCGCATCTCAGGCCACCTGGCCAGCCAGCCATCCTGTGCAAATACCAAGTATGCCCCAATCTAAACTGATATGCTGAAAAGTTGACAGGAGACAGGCGCTTATACCTGCGCTGGAGACAGAGTCCCTTCCGGGGAATAACGGGCAGAATTAATTTTGCATTCGGAAGATTTTCTCGCATTTTGCAGGCGTGTATATAGACACTCGCAGATTGCGCGTGTTGGGACGCGGTCGCCGTAGCTATGCTATGGCCAAGAGCAATACGGAATGCGAAGGAAAGACCTTTCGTTAATGGATAATGTCAACGCCCGAGTACATTTGAACCATATGTGAGCAGCCGAAGAAAGCTCATTACAAAATTGACGTCAGATGTTTCTCGAAGGCATTGTAACACATTTTGCAAAGGGAAGGGTGTATGGTACTGCAAACTCGGGAAAAGAATTAAAGCCACAATACATCATTCGCAGTGACCCGAAATTTCACTTCTTGAGTTGACAAGAAAACCGCGACAAAAAGTGTTGATAGCAATGGTAACAAAAACCACATGGTTTTTCCCGTGTAAAACGGTTACGTACCTTTGGGGGGGGGGGGGAGAGGGGGAATTGCCAATTGAAGACGCTTTAAAAAAAAACAAAATCTGCAGACAACTTTTTACCATTCATTTAATACAAAAAACATGCCTGAATCGTTGTGGTTCTCTGAAGCATTACTGCATCTATATGTGGCTGACATACTACAAGGCAGTTTATCAACATTATTCGTTAGTTATGTAATGCTGTTGTTCCTGTTAAAAAGTAAGAACAAAGATATGCTAAAATTAAAAGCACTACATAATAGTAATATAGAGCATGACGTCAGACGCTGATCGACAATGTTATGAAGCTAAAAGCAGGAATCACGAAAACGGAATTAGGGGATAAAACTGTGTTACGTTATAGCACTGCATCGATGTTGATTAATCACCTCTTCTTCACATTAATCGATCTTCTTAAAGGTTTTCCGCAAAATGAATCGGACATGTACCGCACTCCCGGCCAGCGACTCGTGTTGGTAATCAGAAGCTAAACTTTTTGCCAAATGCCAGTTTTTTTGGTGTTTAAATTATACGTCCGTATAAGGTGAGAAAATGGAGGTATCGTATAGCTGACGGAGACGCGTACGCATACGTTTAGCTGTCCGTACTATAGTGGCGTTTCTGTGATTTCCCAACGTTTAGCATGACACATCCGTGCGCTTTGCAAAACATCTCTAATTTGGCTGGTTTGTGTCCGGACTCCATGAATTTGAGATATACGCCCCTCGAGGGAGAATCAAGAAATACTATAATAAAACTCCTGGGTTGCCATAGCAATGATCTAAATTTGGGGCACATGCAGAAATCTACTTAACCGATTTAACTGGATAACTTGCTTCAAATGCCACACGAATCGCCACGGTTAAAATACCACGATGTATCTTTAGTTGCCACGGAAACCATCTTAATTTAAGGATAAAGTCCTGTGTTCAGGGCAAATTTCGCCCTGTCCCGGGAATGCAAAATATATTTTTATTTTGTTTCCTTGGTTACTAGATTTCGAATGAAATACCAGGTAAACAAGCGACTTCAGAGCTTTAGTTTTGCCTTCTGCGCTGACTGCGCATCCCTTTGCACATTTCGACTCGGGAAAAACTTTGCTCGTACCCGCTATTATTGTCAACCATAGACTATAGTGTGACGTCAGTTACCATTGTAATTGGGTCTAAACATTCGCTAGCAATCAGTAACTCTATTGGTAAAACGCAGGGAAACAGTTCACTGGTTTTAGTGTATAGACCCAGTAACCTTGGCAACACACAGAGGGTGACGTTTTCACTTATAGTAGTCTATAGTCGCTGATACCTTTAATCCATTACACGGAATGGTAGCAAACGTCCTTTTAAAATTAACAGGGGAGCTCGGCTGCCGTTATAAATCGACTAATACAAAATATCCAGTGAAATTCTCTGTCC
Organism: Henricia sp. BOLD:AAB3569; assembly: GCA_037783545.1. Lineage (NCBI taxonomy): Eukaryota > Metazoa > Echinodermata > Asteroidea > Spinulosida > Echinasteridae > Henricia > Henricia sp. BOLD:AAB3569. The sequence goes on along the minus strand of JBBELK010000009.1, from coordinate 3,048,207 downwards.
TTAGCGAATGCCTCATTAATCATATAGGACTGTATTTTTTTTATGCGCTGACTGAAATAATTGCACTTCGATCGCCATTAGTGCGACAAATAATCGATACACTTCATTTGAAATGCAATAGGCTGTGTCCGTTCAAACTCATTTAAATGTATACATTCTGATCGAGATAGGGCTACAAAAATCGAATTTCAAACCGATACAAGTATTGCAAGGATGATTCAGAATTAATACTCAAAACTGTTGCAAACTGCTCATACCAACCAACAGGACATGTAGTCAAATCACATGTAGAAAACAGCACATCGTGCTTTTTGTCTCCATACACTATTATGATACTAATATATTGAAAAAGACTCTGTTAGCCTGGGGTCGGAACGTGAGGCCACTCATTTTACAGTGATTAAAATAGGACAGTGCATTCAGTATGTCTAGTTTGGTCGTAATTGTTGGTCAAAAAAACGTTTCGAAGTTTCGGAGACCAAATTATTGATATTTATCACACCCAAAACTCATCAAAGGCTACAGACCGTATCGAATAGCTGCCATATTGTGGGGCACCTTTTGTTTCTCAAACTGTTCAACAATGTAAGCACAATATGTGCAACCATGCATGTCTCCAACGGACAAAGAAACTGCCCCACAAGATGGCGGCTATTCGATACGGTCTATACTCCATTTACCAAAATACTTACATCAACAGTGTTGTTAATATTGGACAAATGTGGTTTATACTTACGCTCCTTTTGATACCCTGTTTCTTTTTATGTTAAAATATTGTACAGTAAATAAAATCTACATGGCTTTAAGCTATATTAAGCAGATTTGCAACGGCTTAGTTAATTTTTTTGTGAGGTCGTTAGGTAAAATAAGTCCAATAGTTGTGCTGGGCTCGTAGTCAAGAAACATGCATAATGGACCGATCGGAAGAGATCACGATGAGAACTGCACGGGCAAATTCGTCCCGGAAGCTTGCAACGTGACTTTTTACTTAACTGCTCTAAACTCCATAAAGGCCCCCAGCAATATGTCGGTTAAGAGAAAATGTAAAATCCTTTTAAAAATCATCTTGTATCCGTGTTCGGGGCGAGTAATTCGCAAACCGGGGTTTCGGAACGATGGCAAGATAATCAGAAGATACGCTTGACCTATTAACTGTAGAAAATTAACCCGTTTTACACGGCGGTTGCGCCAAACCGAGGGAACTATGGATAATGTGCAAGACTAGGCGTGGTTCATGTTTTTTAATGTAATTTAAAGGGGCCTAAAAATCTTTATGCACAGCCTTTGCTGCCTTTGAGGGAGTATCTGTTCAGGAAGACATCATTTTTAGGTAGTGTTTTTTTTTTTTTATTTGAAATTGTCATCATAGAAAGTAACAGATAGTGGGCGTTGTTTAGTCATGTCACTTTCAAGACACACAAGAGAAAAGTAAATTAAAACATAATAATTAAAGATAGTGTACATGATTGGTACACTGTTACAAATAGTTTGATCCCCCATGTGATTGAAGATATGCATGATTAAAACCAACCTGAGCAAAAACCAGCTCCGTACTTCGTCAATAAAGGGTTTGCAGTCATTTCGCCCTAAAACCACTTCGCCCTGAACCATTTCGCCCTGAACCACGGCCTGTTCACGAAGTGATTTGGGGGCGAAGTAGCATTTGGGCGATGTAGAGATTTTCGTCTCATGAGACGAAAACTAATTGTTTTACTCGTTTCTCAAAGACTATAGCACTTTAGACAAAACCATTTCAGGGGAAGTTTTCTACGGTCATTATGTTCATATTGTGTAAGTTTTCTACGGTCATTATGTTCATATTGTGTAAGTTAGGCGTAAATCTGTGAACATTTCTGATTTTCGAGATACCAATCATGTATACTGCCTTTAAACAGAATTGTGGCAAACTGCTGCAGTTTCTATAAACTCCCAGCTTTTTTCATGGATTGCAACATGTAAAACAAACCTCAAGCTGTCATGGGTTGCAAAAGTTTAAAGGTTGTTAAACCGTAACAAATAGTTTCAGCTCCCTGTGTGATTGAAGATATGCATGATTAAAACGTCTAACTTTTGAGAAAACGGTCAAAAAATGGTTTACAGTCACTTCGACCCCAAACCACTTTGCCCTGAACCACGGCCAGTGCTCGAAGTTGTTTTGGGGCGAAGTGGCATTTGGGCGAGGTAGTGTTTAGATGAAGTGGTTTTGGGGCGAAATTGCCTTTGGGTGAAGTGCTTTAGGGCAAAGTGGTCTAGGGCGAGTTGGTTTTGAAGCGAAATAAATTTACGTCTCGCGAGACGACAAATAATTGTTTTGCTCATTTCTCAAAGACTATAGCACTTCAGACAAAACCATTTTAGGGGAAGTTTTCTACCGTCGTCGTGTTCATATTGTGTAAGTTATGTGTAAATCTGTGAAAATGTCTGATTCCTCGAGATACCAATCATGTATTCTACCTTTAAGCAAGCTGGAGAAAATAGTGGAATCTTTTATACACTGTCGAGTGTGACTTTTCTGTGTTTGCCTATATATGTGGCATCGGAACTCTACTCATAAACATGCAAATTCGTATGTAATAGCATAAAAACAAAAACCTCCCCACCCCAACATCCAAATATAGGGTTCTTGCCGAGCATAAGTTTTAGTGATTAAAATATTCCAGTATTGGCAGGATCTGCAAGCATTAAACAACAAAATTACGAATTTAAATTATTATGAAACACTGTTGGGTTGTTTGTTGGGCTGTTGGGCTGTTTGTTTTTGTCCGTGAGTGTACATACTCGATTTGGAAAACAAAAAATCAACTCCATATATTCAAAACATCAACAAACTAAATTCCCCTTTTCTATGAGCTAATAAATACGCATTGCATAGAAACTAACATTATATCTGCCAATAAACTGGCAAAAACGGTCGTCGGCAACAAGTGCATGTATTCTCATTATTCGGAAATTATATCAACCTCTGGAACGAGCGCGGGTATCTCGCGGATTGAGTATCGATATTGTGCGGTTTTATAGACCTACACTGTAAACAAATGCTGGGTAAAATATAGTTGGAGAATTTCATTTTGACGTTTGTTGGGTCATATTTCCTCAATATCTGCAGAAAATGTTCTGTTGGGTAAAACATTCATGACACCAACGTTGGTTACATGCAAAGTTCTGTAAATTGGGGAAACGGCGGCTATTTATTGGGTATTATTTTTACCGCTTGCTGAAAGTATTAAAATGCTTGAGCATATTATACAGACAAACAATATTTTCTCCATCTGTTGGAGATTGTGAAGACAAGGGAGGGCGTCTCAAAGTATACTGTACAAAATGCTGGGTAAAATAAAGATGGAGATTAATTATTGAAAAAAATTGGCGCGAAAGTCTGGCGGTGCAGGGCTCCTTCCGTGTAGCAGAAAACTCACATATACAACCAGCACTGTATGTAGTTGACATTCATTATTTGCACGTGTACATCTTTTGCAATAATCATATCACACCTTCATTGGTTTGAGTTCAATTCTGCAAATAAACGTGCTGTTTGCGAGTGTTTGTGTTCGTGCATTTCACACATGGGGTGATATTTCACTGACGGATCTGCATTTTTGCGGGAAGTCGAAGACACGCCGTGCACTGTTTAATTAAAATTAATAGCCTATAGCTGACAAATACATCCCTGTGGAACTATATGGCCACAGCTGATTTGATTTATACTTGAATTGTTTGACAGATAATTTAAATTTTCCAAAGGCCATTTGCAAACATGTTTAAGTGCAATCTGAAATGTCCAAGTTGTTGTAAATTAAAGATAGCCTATACAGAGTACATGATTGGTAAACTGTTAAAAACGGCGTAATTTCCACTCGTAATCAAAAGACCATGTCGAGAAAACTGCCTTGTAGAAATTTCAGCCACATAGATGCAACTCTTGATTTAGTGAACATTTTGGTAACTGCGAATGTCGCAAGTTATAGTCTATATCACAGTGACATAGACAATATTTTCTTTAGGGGTGTACCACACCCAAAAGCGAACAACAAAAACTAAAAGCGTTTTTGTTGTTAATTTAATGGCATCTTTGGAAACTAAGGTCCTTTATGCCATAAACTATACGGTTTTAGCTTTTAACTATACTTTATTATCAACTTGAGATGACGAAGAAGCAGTTGCAGCTTTAGAAATGGGAGGAAAACTCCCCAGAGATATCCCCGGGGGAAAACCCACGCGGTCAAGTAGGGACTGCAAACCCAATCCACGTACACGCTCCGGATTCGAAACCGGGACACCAGAGGTTAAAAGACAACTAAAAGGGGATGGGAATAAGATAATTTAAACCACTACGAAGACACCTTTACTTACAGAAACAGTCTCTTCTGTTCCAAAAGAGACACACCCTTCCTTCAATAGATTGGTTGGGCCACGAACAACGCCAACTCTCGCTATGTCTGTACAGGGCTCCACAGAGAACACGCACCGAGCACTCGGGACAGTTAAAACTCCGACACGTACGTGCTGGAGACGTGTTTTGAAGATTTATAATTAATCAATCTTCAGCGGGACAAATTCCACTTTGACCAATATTTTAGCAGTGTCGCAGTGCAAACAACAAAACTCTCGTGGCAAATTAAAGTAATGTTCCGTGGAGAGAAAAAAAGCGAAAATGATAAGAGTTAAAAAGTGTCTCCGTCGATCCGTCTGTCTGCTCAGTGATGAAAAGTGCACGCTGCAATATGAATATTGTGTTTAAATTGATGCGATATTTTTAACATTAATGGAGCTAACAGCTGGCGGATACGTGAAGTACATTAGCGGGTGATATTTTCGGGTGAAGGTAGAAAAGCGGCCACGACTAGTTTCGCAAATCTTGCACGTAAAATTGTTTTAACCTTCTTTCTTGGAGAAAGAAGGTAAAACGCATATATACTCTGACCAAAGGTGGAGGAGGCTAAAAGATGTTACATTTTGTATCGGTTAGTAAAGTATGGACACATGTTGTGGCAATGACGTTTGAACTTGCTTCCGTTTGAGCCGCTGAGGCAGGGTTCGCCACTCTGTCTGAAGTGCCTCCCTGAGCTCCGGCACTTAGGGTTGTTTAAGAGACGCGCATCTCCAGATGGGTTTTGGAAACCCAACAAAATGGGTTTCTGGGAAATCACTTGGGTGTCGACTGTCGATAGGTGGTTTCACACTCCTCAACCGCGGTTAAATTTTACAGAGCGATCTTGGTCGCGGAAAAAGTTGGTAAATTTCACATGGCTGCACGGAGAGTCTCATGCGGACGGGCATCGTAAAACTCATGTTGCGGTCACGTTTTACTTCTCTGTGGACCTGAGCATGACTTGACGCGTTATTGTCAATTGTACGTAGCAAAGATCATTCCACGAGTCGAAAAAGAAAACTTTGGCTCGCTTATGTATTACCAAAATAAGTTCGGTGCGGACACGGATGTAGATATTTGCGTTTTTATAAAACGAACAGGGCCACTCTCTCGAAATCTGAGACGATTTATTCCCCCTTCATTCATACCTATTACGTTCCGCTGAAAATTGATTTTCTCATTTAAAAAAAATGAGAATAGAGACATGAATTTTATCCAAAATGAAATGGCGTTGGACAACTAAAACAAGACAAAATGTGGGGAAAACGTGGCCCAGATTTTGACAAAATGACCCTTCCCTCATTCAATTTAAAAAGGCGAGAAAGTACCCCCAAACAATTGACTCAAACCAAATTTCCCTTAAATTAAAAACAAACCTAGACCTTTTTCGTGTTTTCTCAATGCAATCTTCAGCTATGCCTTATATTATACCGATTACTGTAGAAAACACGAAATATTTCAAGGCCCCGAAAAAAAGGGAAATTTGTGGAAGATTTCGTTTGAGTCTTTTGTGAGCCTATCAATACATAAATAGTCAAAAGACGTACCTGATTGGGCTATTCAATACCAAACTTATTTTTCAGCCTCACAAGCTTGATGCACCTTTGATATCCACCTCATATCGACAACAGTAAGTCCAGCGATTAGCGTCAAAACCTCCTCGCCGTCAATTTCGACTTTTTTTCTGGTGCGTGTGTCTCAAAAGTCCGCTGTTTCACCGATGTTCGTTCCAACTGTCTCCGACTCTCCTGAGGCGTACGAAGTTAATCATACCCGCGAGAGAACGGGCTCCGGTTTTTGTAGGAAAACTGAAGCCGGGTTAGTCCATTTCTTTGAGTCTAGTAGGGGTGTTGTATAAATAGACCTATAATGTGGAATGTGTTCAGTGTACTGTAACGCGCCGACCGCTCTCCTGACTTTCCTTTTCGAGCGTAGGAGGTGACTACGGGGTCGTTGTCCAGAACTCGCGCTAGGATTGCCGTCGGCGGAGTTGTTCAGGATTACGCCTTCCCGACGAGCGGTTATCCGGAAGGCGGGGGGCAGATCCGTTTGGGGGAAATCTACCTCCAGGCACCGCAATTGGTCTGTCCACTAGCTCACCTACTTGTTTCTCATTAACTCAACACAATGCGATGATAAGGCACGAATAAAGGACATGGAAACACATATACGCAATGCAAATGGTTTAATACTCGACTCATGTGGCAGCAACCTAGGTAGGTGTATAGGCGATCTGCCCTCTATAGGAGTTATGCTTGTTCCTAATCAGGTGCTAAAACACGTGGTTCATCTTGTCACACGTAACGTGCACTCTACAGCAAGACACTGCACAATTATCAGCTCACATAACTGTTCTCAATCAAAAGGGCTGACCTAATCGTTAAGGCCCGGCACCACGTTATTTCCCGCGGTGTCTACTAAACTAATGCCGACTCACCCGACAACCGTGCTTGGTTCGGTAGTGACACGTCTCGCTCGGTGCATGCACTCACGGTACGAACAACTAATGGGAAGGGCTGATGCAGTCACGCTGAACGACTAACGAGGAAAGAGAGCGCAAGCGTACTTGGCTTGCTCTTATATACGCGCAAATCTACACGCACGCGCAGTGGCGACCCCGCGGCAATACGCGCTAATACACGGGCGCACACCAGCGTACTCTAACGGCTACCAGTCATAGACTGGCTCACGGGCGCAATTACCAATGTTTGTTACATTGCCGCGCACTAAGCTTGGTCAGTCCCTTTGACCTAAAAACTTACTAAAACAAAGAAACATTGCGTAATAATTGGAACATGTGAAATAAACGATAGGCAACTTTTGGATAAATATAACAGTTAGAAAAATAGCTCTTCAAACACAACTTGTCCTATATAGGTGCCACACCTTCTTTGTTAAGTTTACATGTTCCAATTATTACGCAATGTTTCTTTGTTTTAGTAAGTTTTTAGGTCAAAGGGACTGACCAAGCTTAGTGCGCGGCAATGTAACAAACATTGGTAATTGCGCCCGTGAGCCAGTCTATGACTGGTAGCCGTTAGAGTACGCTGGTGTGCGCCCGTGTATTAGCGCGTATTGCCGCGGGGTCGCCACTGCGCGTGCGTGTAGATTTGCGCGTATATAAGAGCAAGCCAAGTACGCTTGCGCTCTCTTTCCTCGTTAGTCGTTCAGCGTGACTGCATCAGCCCTTCCCATTAGTTGTTCGTACCGTGAGTGCATGCACCGAGCGAGACGTGTCACTACCGAACCAAGCACGGTTGTCGGGTGAGTCGGCATTAGTTTAGTAGACACCGCGGGAAATAACGTGGTGCCGGGCCTTAACGATTAGGTCAGCCCTTTTGATTGAGAACAGTTATGTGAGCTGATAATTGTGCAGTGTCTTGCTGTAGAGTGCACGTTACGTGTGACAAGATGAACCACGTGTTTTAGCACCTGATTAGGAACAAGCATAACTCCTATAGAGGGCAGATCGCCTATACACCTACCTAGGTTGCTGCCACATGAGTCGAGTATTAAACCATTTGCATTGCGTATATGTGTTTCCATGTCCTTTATTCGTGCCTTATCATCGCATTGTGTTGAGTTAATGAGAAACAAGTAGGTGAGCTAGTGGACAGACCAATTGCGGTGCCTGGAGGTAGATTTCCCCCAAACGGATCTGCCCCCCGCCTTCCGGATAACCGCTCGTCGGGAAGGCGTAATCCTGAACAACTCCGCCGACGGCAATCCTAGCGCGAGTTCTGGACAACGACCCCGTAGTCACCTCCTACGCTCGAAAAGGAAAGTCAGGAGAGCGGTCGGCGCGTTACAAAATGGTGTCAGAAGTGGGATTGGCGCCGTAATAACATAACTGACCACGAAATAACCACCTGAAGTTTATATCGTTTTGAGCCTAAATAGGTGACATCACAATGAGTTTGATTGATTTCGACGGAGAATTATCTACTCTCCAAGAGAGTCAGGAAGACCTACGAGAACTCAAAGCACAAAATCAGCGGCTTCAAGCTCAAGTACAGCAATTGCTAGAGAGAAAGGATGGAGAATTTCGGTCTTCAACGGCCAACACACTTACGTCGGCTTCTGCATTCGGAATACCGCCCACACCGAAACCGAGAAAGTCGATACTAGTTCCACCCACACCTCTGTCGACTGCTACCGTATCAGTGCCGTTGATGTATGAGGAAAATCTAATGGAATGGACACCACCCCGTTCTCTTTTTCATGAACGAGTGAGCACCCAACCTACAGAGGACTTTTCGTTACGAGTGAACCACAGTCCACGGCTGGGGAATGACGAAACGCCTTTGACGGCTGGTGCGAAGGTGGAGCAGAACGCGTCCATACGCTGTAACCGGGAGGCAACTGTGAGCAAACGGCCGAATATCCTTCCTGAAAAGTTTAACGGAAAGACTCCATGGAGGGAGTATAGGCAGCATTTCGAGGCATGCCGACGGGCCAATAACTGGTCCGATCACCAATCGAGCCTTTTTCTTGCGGCAAGCCTGCAGGGCAGTGCGGTGAAAGTGTTGGGAAATCTTTCCCAAGATGGTGAAATCATCTATCCTGACTTAGTTGGTCTTTTGGAAAAGAGGTTTGGGCCTGGCCAGCTCGCCGAGAACCACCTTGCGGAGTTACGCCACAGACGACAGGGTCCAAAGGAAAGTTTGCAAGAGCTTGGTCAATCTGTGCGAGATTTAGCGGCACTCGCCTACCCAGAACTTAGTGAAGAAGGTCGTGATCGCCTTGCAAGAGGTCACTTCTCAGATGCGTTACAAGACCAAGCTATCCGTGAGGGTGTGTTCAGAGCGAACCCCGCAACTTTAGACGAAGCAATCCGTGCTGCATTGAATACAGAAGGCTTCCTAAAAATAGAGGAGCAGCGCCTAGACAGGCGATCTAAGTATGCACGAGGAATAGACAGTGAAGCAGGAGGCTTACCACACCAGTATGAGGACAAAATGCCAGATAGGGCGAACAGGTCCAGCGAGAAGCTTCAGGTAAATGAGGGAAACATACGAGACTGGATGGTGAAGATGACCCAGTCCGTCGACGCCTTGAAGGAAAAGGTTGAAAGATCAATGCCTGCCGCATGGCCTAGGCGAAGAGCTACGCCAGACGTTGTGTGTTATAAATGTAGGAACACTGGCCACTATGCCCGTGACTGTGACCAAGATCAAGTGGGAAGAAACCAAGGGTCGGGAAACGACCGGCAGCTTACTCGAGGGCCCGCGGGAAAGCTGGAGAGGCAACAGGGCCAAAAACCCATGACAGAAAAAGACCAATAGAGGTTCATACACGGACAGATGGCTTTCGATCCAAGAGAGGTAGGGAAGCACAAACAGGAATGTTCGTTAATGCTACAGTGAGGGGGATTAGTCTAAAACTATTGGTGGACACCGGAGCTACAGATACAGTCTTGTCATCAGCAGCCTACTACCGGATTCCTGTGGAGAAAAGACCTAAGTTGGAGAGAGAAGGCGCTGGTGTACGAAATGCCGATGGCAGTAAAATGGAAACCCTTGGTAGTACGTGGGTGGAAGTGCAAATCGGCAAGACCACGTGTCCCGTCCGTGCGGTATTTGGAAGTACTGGTGATATCGAGGGGATTTTGGGGATGGATTTTTTATTGTCTACCCGGAGTATACTGGATTTTCAATCTTTCGAGTTGACGCTTAATGGCGAGAAAGTAAAGTGCTTAAGTGCGACAGGGAGTGGTCTCTGCGCTCGAGTTATAGTGACTGAAACGACCACAGTGCCAGCTGGACACGAGGCACTGATTCCTGGTTCGACGGTTGGTGAGCCACTGCGAGGGAAATTAGGACTGTTGGAGCCAGTCGATCGGAGTGAGGTTGCTGACAAGGGCATGGTAGTAGCTCGGGTGTTGGTGAATACCACCGGCGGGGAAGTCCCAATCCGCATGTTTAACCCAGGGAGGAGAGAATGTGTTGTGAAGCGAGGAACGATGGTTGGGCGACTGATAGCTGTCGAGGAGAGTGATGTTATGGAAGTTCCGACCGAAGTCCCAAGTCGCCCATACGACGCGACGCTTCCTGCTCACCTTGTTGATCTATACAAACGCAGCATCGAGGAGGTAGAGGAGTCCTATCACCCAAGAATCGCTCAACTGCTGTGTCAAAATGAAGATGTCTTCTCTAAGACCAGCTCAGATATAGGCCGTACGAATCTAGTTCGCCACCGAATAGACACGGGCAGCGCACGTCCTATTAAGGAGCGCCCCAGGCGGTTTCCTCCAAAGGAACAACAAGAGATAAACGAACAGATACGGGAAATGTTGAAGAATGGACGAATAGAACCTACGGATAGTCCTTGGGCATCCAACGTGGTGCTGGTTAAGAAAAAAGATGGGAGTAAACGGTTCTGTGTGGATTACCGTCGGCTGAATTCAATCACTGTTAAGGATGCATACCCAATACCGCGCATCGATGAGTCCCTTGATACCCTGGCGGGCGGGAAATGGTTCTCTACCCTTGACCTAACGTCGGGGTATTGGCAGGTAGAACTCGATGAGGAGGCTAAGCAGAAATCGGCATTTGTAGTCCGGGGAGGTCTGTACAGTTGGCGTGTGATGCCTTTCGGCCTCTGTAATGCCCCGTCGACGTTTGAAAGACTTATGGAACGGGTACTGGCTGGCTTACATTGGGAAATATTACTAGTTTACCTGGACGACGTGATTGTTTTTGCAAAGTCTGTGGAAGAGGAACTAGACAACTTGAGGACCGTGTTCCGACGCCTAAGGGAAGCAGGCTTAAAACTTAAGCCAGTCAAGTGCCACCTATTCAGGCGAAGCGTGTTATATCTAGGACATGTAGTGTCGGGTGAAGGGGTCACTACCGACCCCGAGAAAATCCGTGTGATTAAGCAGTGGCCAACACCGAAGACGGTGAAGGATGTCCAGAGCTTTCTCGGCCTGGCATCCTACTACAGGAAATTTGTTGCCGGTTTTGCAGATATTGCCCGACCCTTGCATCGCCTGACGGAGAAATCGCGAGACTTTGAGTGGACCACAGAGTGTGAAGGTGCGTTTCAGGAGTTGAAGCGAAGGCTTCAAGAATCACCAATTCTGGCGTATCCTACCCCTGATGACGACTTCACCCTGGATACGGACGCGAGTGGTGTAGGGATAGGGGCAGTCCTGTCACAGAACATAGATGGTCAGGAACGAGTAATAGCATATGCGAGCAGAGTGTTGAGCCAAGCCGAACGTAACTACTGTGTAACACGCAAAGAGCTTCTAGCCGTGGTGTTCTTTCTGAAGCATTTTCGGCAATACCTATATGGGCGCCGTGTTACCGTTCGAAGCGATCACGGAGCATTACGATGGCTTGTGAATTTCAAGGATCCACAGGGGCAGTTGGCGCGCTGGATTCAGATAATAAGCGAGTACGATTACACTATCGTCCACAGAGCCGGACGATCACATGGTAATGCTGACGGCCTGCCACGAATCCCTTGTGGCCAATGTGGAAGAAACGAGGGGTCAGAATTGACCACTGAACCTCACCGGGTGTCCGAGGGCGAGAGCCCGATGACGGAAGTTTGCAGAACCCCACTAACAAGGACTTTGTCAACCGCGCCTACGAAGAGTTTCGAGGATTTAAGACATGAGCAACTGCAGGAGCAACCGATTCAGTGGGCACTGTTGGCGAAAGAAAAGTCTCCCGTAAGACCTGAGTGGTCTGAAGTCTCAGCATTGTCTCGTACTACTAAAGCATATTGGAGGATCTGGGATCAGTTGGCAGTCCGAGATGGTATCCTATGCAGGAGCTGGGAATCAGCTGATGGGCGAATAGTCAGGTGGCGTACCATACTGCCCACCAAGTACCGTGCCGAAGCGGTGAAAGAGTTACATGGTGGACGCTCAAGCGGACACCTTGGCACGAGGAAGACCTTGGCGAAAGTCACCCCTAGATTTTACTGGAGTGGTATGTCTGCGGATGTACGGTCTATAGTTCGGCAGTGCGACATTTGTGCTCGACGAAAGTCACCAACGAAGACCAGAAGGGCACCACTACAACAACATGTCGTAGGTGCACCCCTAGAAAGGGTCGCCCTGGATATCGTTGGCCCATTTCCTGTGACTGAGAAGGGAAACAAGTACATTCTCGTAGTAGGCGACTACCTAACCAAGTGGATGGAGGCGTACCCCATACCGGACCAAACTGCAAAAACGGTAGCTGATAAATTCGTCCATGAATTCGTTTGTAGATTTGGCATCCCTGAGGTCCTACACTCAGACCAGGGCCGGAATTTTGAGTCTCATGTGTTCCAGGAAATGTGCTCTATTCTCGGTATCACTAAAACCCGAACAACACCATACAACCCGAAGTCAGATGGCATGATAGAGAGATTCAACAGAACATTGATCGCGACAGTATCGATGTTGATCGAACCTCGTAAGGGACAGCGAGACTGGGACGAGAAGGTTCCGTTAGCCATGTTCGCCTACCGCGCATCTCCCCAAGAATCGACCGGCGAGTCACCCGACATGTTAATGCTAGGCCGTGAGGTGCGGTTGCCTATTGACTTGACAACGGCAATCCCTGGTGACGAAAGAAAAGAGGCGGATGATGTGGAGACCGACTATGCACAGGAGTTGAGACGGCGCCTGAGGGTCGCCCATGACAAGGCGCGCGAGACACTGAAGAAGAGTACGAGGCGACAAAAGACATGTTATGATAAACGAACTACCAAAGGACAGCTGAAGGTGGGAAACTTTGTATGGCTCCACAACACTATGAGAAAGAAGGGCGTGTCACCCAAACTTCAGCAACGGTGGGCTGGCCCATTCTTGATCATTCATAAGCTATCCGACGTGACGTACCGGATACAACCGAGAAAAGGCGGAAAAATGAAGGTCGTACACAGCGACAGACTAAAGCCGTACCTGGGTGAGCCACTAGTCCCTTGGCACGACAAAGACCGCCAGAAACCTACACAAGCAACACCAAATCGCCTAACTCAAAGTGGAAACGAAGCGGAGGGTGTCACAGCGAGTCTCCTGCCCAGTGAGTCGCCAGAGGTGCAGACACCTCCATTATCTCCTACCCAGTTGCCACAGAGTGTACATATCGATAGTAACCTGGTAGACCTAGAGGGAAATGAAGCTTCCCAAGGAGTACCGAACCGCAGTTTAACCCTAGGGGAACTACGACCTGAGTCAGATCAGCCTGCATCGCAGTTACCACGCCGAAATCCCCCCAGGCATCGCCAAAAACCGCAGAGATATCTTTAGACGTGTCTGAGAGTGCATGAGATGTATAGAGAGTATGAGAAGTGTAGGGTAATCACCTAAATAGGCCCATGTAATTCACCATGGAACAACGTGATTGACATCTAATTTTGAAATTTCTCAACAGAGTTTGCAACGAAGGATGGGGAAGGACGGTGGCGATGAGCAGACCTCTAAATCTACACCAGACGAGGACAAGGTGAAATGTCCAAAGTGCCGAATTGTGCTGCACAGGCGAAGTCTGGATCGCCATGTTGCTACCGAGCACGGGCCGAGGATCCACTTTTGGTGTAAGCGCTGCTCCCACAAGAACAGCCGCAGAGATAATCTCAAAGCCCACTACCGAGACTGCCATCCCCATCATGTAGACGAGGTCAACAGCATATTAGGCGAAACCTACGAGTATCGGGAGGAGAGACGCCGACGTGAAGAAGCAGGCGAAAGCAATGCCGTGTCTCGTGGCCATACGGGGTTAAACAAGGAAGCCAAGAGTGAAGGAAAACGTAGCCACGACGCTCCCGGTGAAAGAGACGGAAGCAGCCGTCAACGAAAGCATGACGAGGATACGAAGAGGTCTGTGAAGAAGGCTAAGACGTCATCCAGCACGGTAGCCAGGGCACCCGATGATCCTACAGAGGAGACCCGTAGAGCAGAACAATCACCACCAGTAGCACAGCCAGACTTGCCAGCGCAGGTGATTCAAGCTCCAGAGAAACCACCGAGTAAGCCAGGCGAGTCAGAATGGCCAGATGTAAGCACTGAGTGGGAGGTGATGGCTGGTGGACGACCGAAAGAGGACCCGTCTGACATCCTAGATGTAGCCGTTTCGCCTTCTTCAATTCTATGGGAAAGTGTGCCCATGGAACCAGCAGAGATTTCTCCATCAAGAGGGAAGCCCTTGAGCATGATTAGAAACATGCAAGAAGAACGGCGAGCTGCTGAAGGCGTCGAGTTGGTATCAGAAACACCACCCAAGGCCAAAGACGACAAGCTACGGGGAGATGTGGGGAAATTCTTCCCTGGCCAACTCGTTCGTGTTAGGGAGAGTAAAGAGGGCAACACGTACATCGGGACGATGCGTACTGTCCATGATTATAACAGTCGCCAGTACGACGTAGTGTTCCTACGGAAGGCGGATGTACCCAGAAAGGAGTCTACTTACCAGACACCTACACAGGCCCAACAACCGACCAAGGTTCGCAGGTTGGTCCGAGAGGAAGATTCATCCAACGTGGGGATAGGAGCCCCAATGACCACTAACCAGATAGAAGAGTACATGATCGGCAAAGTGGACAAGATCACCGAAACTACGACACGCAAGATTTACCATGGAGGATTGTTGGTAGTGAGAGAAGAGACCCAGCGTGTCTTTGAGACCCACTTCGAGGCGGGTTTTGCTGAACCGCAAGATTAAACTCCCAAGGAAATGGACTTTGATAGTTACACTTGTTAGAAGCCTTGTTAGAAACTTCGTTAGAGTTTTGTATATCCTTAAGCTAAAATATTTTGTTAAAAGACAGCCATGTAAACTTAACAAAGAAGGTGTGGCACCTATATAGGACAAGTTGTGTTTGAAGAGCTATTTTTCTAACTGTTATATTTATCCAAAAGTTGCCTATCGTTTATTTCACATGTTCCAATTATTACGCAATGTTTCTTTGTTTTAGTAAGTTTTTAGGTCAAAGGGACTGACCAAGCTTAGTGCGCGGCAATGTAACAAACATTGGTAATTGCGCCCGTGAGCCAGTCTATGACTGGTAGCCGTTAGAGTACGCTGGTGTGCGCCCGTGTATTAGCGCGTATTGCCGCGGGGTCGCCACTGCGCGTGCGTGTAGATTTGCGCGTATATAAGAGCAAGCCAAGTACGCTTGCGCTCTCTTTCCTCGTTAGTCGTTCAGCGTGACTGCATCAGCCCTTCCCATTAGTTGTTCGTACCGTGAGTGCATGCACCGAGCGAGACGTGTCACTACCGAACCAAGCACGGTTGTCGGGTGAGTCGGCATTAGTTTAGTAGACACCGCGGGAAATAACGTGGTGCCGGGCCTTAACGATTAGGTCAGCCCTTTTGATTGAGAACAGTTATGTGAGCTGATAATTGTGCAGTGTCTTGCTGTAGAGTGCACGTTACGTGTGACAAGATGAACCACGTGTTTTAGCACCTGATTAGGAACAAGCATAACTCCTATAGAGGGCAGATCGCCTATACACCTACCTAGGTTGCTGCCACATGAGTCGAGTATTAAACCATTTGCATTGCGTATATGTGTTTCCATGTCCTTTATTCGTGCCTTATCATCGCATTGTGTTGAGTTAATGAGAAACAAGTAGGTGAGCTAGTGGACAGACCAATTGCGGTGCCTGGAGGTAGATTTCCCCCAAACGGATCTGCCCCCCGCCTTCCGGATAACCGCTCGTCGGGAAGGCGTAATCCTGAACAACTCCGCCGACGGCAATCCTAGCGCGAGTTCTGGACAACGACCCCGTAGTCACCTCCTACGCTCGAAAAGGAAAGTCAGGAGAGCGGTCGGCGCGTTACAAAATGGTGTCAGAAGTGGGATTTGTATCAATAAAAATTATCAATTCATATGCGTCCCGATCCGAGAAAAGGTAACATAAGTCGCGCAGGATAGGTCGAGTTTTCGCGACCATTCCAGGCGGTATCTGGGCACCGCCAGGAATTTCCATGGTGTTTTGGTATTTTAATGAGCATGGATCTGGAGCTACATGTAGTCTGCGTGACATATGTTATCTTTTCTCGGATCGGGTCACATATTCTGAAATTGCCACCCACCAAACTGATCAGAAAAGGTCTGAAAACACTAAGTTTCTTATTTCACATCATAGAAGGAAAAACTATAAATTTAGAACAAAAAGGGTTTAGGTATTGTAAGAACTCTGGATGCGGCAATAGGGCGACATTTCGGGAAGACTCTCCCCGGAGACCACCGAAATTTTGGCAAGAACCACTCAAAATGACACCATTTTGTAACGCGCCGACCGCTCTCCTGACTTTCCTTTTCGAGCGTAGGAGGTGACTACGGGGTCGTTGTCCAGAACTCGCGCTAGGATTGCCGTCGGCGGAGTTGTTCAGGATTACGCCTTCCCGACGAGCGGTTATCCGGAAGGCGGGGGGCAGATCCGTTTGGGGGAAATCTACCTCCAGGCACCGCAATTGGTCTGTCCACTAGCTCACCTACTTGTTTCTCATTAACTCAACACAATGCGATGATAAGGCACGAATAAAGGACATGGAAACACATATACGCAATGCAAATGGTTTAATACTCGACTCATGTGGCAGCAACCTAGGTAGGTGTATAGGCGATCTGCCCTCTATAGGAGTTATGCTTGTTCCTAATCAGGTGCTAAAACACGTGGTTCATCTTGTCACACGTAACGTGCACTCTACAGCAAGACACTGCACAATTATCAGCTCACATAACTGTTCTCAATCAAAAGGGCTGACCTAATCGTTAAGGCCCGGCACCACGTTATTTCCCGCGGTGTCTACTAAACTAATGCCGACTCACCCGACAACCGTGCTTGGTTCGGTAGTGACACGTCTCGCTCGGTGCATGCACTCACGGTACGAACAACTAATGGGAAGGGCTGATGCAGTCACGCTGAACGACTAACGAGGAAAGAGAGCGCAAGCGTACTTGGCTTGCTCTTATATACGCGCAAATCTACACGCACGCGCAGTGGCGACCCCGCGGCAATACGCGCTAATACACGGGCGCACACCAGCGTACTCTAACGGCTACCAGTCATAGACTGGCTCACGGGCGCAATTACCAATGTTTGTTACAGTACTAAAATGGAGGTGATTGCGCGTGTGGTAGTGCACCGTGTATAATCATTTTGATTAAAATTGACAAAGGTCTTGAATATTGCCATTGCGCGCGATAGAACATCGCATATGTTGACAACTCACGCGAGAGATTTGCTATAAAGCCGTCCTTTGCATCGGCAGCCATGACATGAGGCATGACGCACGGTGACAATGTGTCTGCCCCCGCCATGCCCGCCCGTGCAAAGGGTCTATACAGGATTTGTATTTTTTTGGTAATAACCCAAATATTTTATTAACCATTTGACCAGGAAAAAATCTTTCTCAATTGGAAGAAATGGTTTCCACTGTCCAATGCAATTATTCCGTCCGAGATATCCTTTGATGTTAAAAAAACGACAGTCGATTGTGAATTTTTTTAAAGGTGTTGCACATACATTTTATTTTACAAGGGCGGTCTTCCCTGCACTGTATAGTGTTATGGCTCTGTTTTCCTGTGCAGAACTATAGCCAGGGAACCAGCCTAATTAGGAGGCGACTTCATACAATTTCTTGAAGGCATGGACACGGCTTTTTAAATTGTATTCTATGGGCTACTGAGCTGGCTTATACTAGAGTGGGCAAATGAAACAAGTTTTTGGACGAGTGGCTTCTCCGGCCATTTTCGCTGCTGAACACGAAATTGGCAAGTTCTTTGATTTCAAATGAAGTCTTGACCAGGGCTGCGTACCACATTTGCAAACGTTGGCAACGTTGGCCAACAATTATTTCGAGTGGAACGTATTGTGCGCCACCAACGTTGGCCAACAAACCTTTAAGTTGTTCACGTTGTTAGCGAGTCATTTCAAAATGGCGCACGCGAAATGAAAGATGACAGACGATGGTTTGCAGTTTTGAAAATGGCAAATAAATTGCACCTTTCGTGGTTGTCTCCCTTATTGCTGGCGATGCACAATCATAGCAATGTGTCACATTTCCTCAAAAATTTGGTAAGCAGCATGTTGGGTAACTACAAATACCGGGGCTTCAAGCACACGGATAACCGCGTCTTTAAAATCGAAGTGTGAAAGAGGTATGTCTGATCAGACGCTATTCATGCGAAACGCGCCAAAGGCTAATAGATAGCCGAAGTGTGACGTGGGTTGCCATGACAATTGGCTTTAAACTAACATGGCCGTCGGAAAAAGTACCATTACAGAAGCACAGTGATTTTGCGTTTAGAGCAACCAACAAAAGGTGACGTATTCACTTCGGCAGTCTATTGCACAAGTAGCAAAAATGTGACGTCGTCATGTCTTATATCTATTGACCTCATATCAACTTATAATTATAGAAAGCTATCATGTGCGCTTGCCCTAAAAATGCCTCAATAATCTACTTTAAACGTGACCCGGTTCTTGGGCCATCACAAAGACCAGTCTTACCCGCCCCTTCCCCTCTGCCCGGCCAATCATACATGAAACTTGTATAGTGTTGCTGAGGCGGGATTTGTTGCAAATTGCATGTTCTGACAAATTAATGGTTGGTTGACGACAGCGAAACATTACCGCTAATGGGCCGGAGCCGTTCGCCTGGCTGCAAGTGCATGGACAAAGTATCTTGCTGCCGACGCATGTTTGATCTTGTGGTGCACCTGCAATTTATCACTAGCATTAATGGGATTTTAACTATTTACCGGATTTGTAGCTCTGTAGAAACCAGAGTAGATTCCGAAGATGATTTTCCTGTAATCGGGACAATACGGCAATTAAAGAGCAGTCGCGGGTGGGAGTCGTTACGGTAGTAAACCATTTTATCCAAAATATCACAAAAATTAATGATCACCCACGATTGTAAAATGTCCATAGGCGACCCACGCAATGGTCTACAACTTCGCAGCGTGACAAATAGATACTATAGGCCTACTACGTGTCAAAAAATTGTCCTACTTTTAATCTTAAATAACTTTGTCATTTTTCAACGGATTTAAACCAAAATTTCACATCATGTAAATGAGGCCTGACAAATTTTATTGAGTGACTTTCATCAGTTTGGTCCAAAAGGTTGAGATTTAAACGCCATACGAAAAAAAAGTCAATTTCAGAAATCGCTACTTTCGACTTGGCCTCTTTCAATGTTAATACGTCGCTGGAGACGGTGGTGGGATGTGTGTGCTGAGCCAAAAGCTTCCGAGGAAAGGCAGGATCACTCCAAATGTTACGCAAACCATCTCGATCATTTCGCGCAATTCATCAAGAGGTGCAAAGGGACCTCGGACAAAGACAATTTCATTGACAATGGCGGATGCCAAGTCGAAAGTGGCAAATTCTCAAATTTAGGTTTTTTTTCCCGTATGACGTTTAAATCTCAACCTCTTGGACAATACTGATGAAACTCACTCAAGGAAATTTGTAAGGCCTTGGGTACATGATGTGAAATTTTGGTTTAAATCCGTTGATCAAAAGTAGGACTTTTTTACACGTAGTATCTACAGGCCGCTTTGGCGATTCCAACATTTTTAGAATCGATTCTATAGTTGATTCCACTTCCTCTCCGCGATTCCATTCAGATTCGACTCATTTTCAAAACAAAGGTTGGCACAAACGTGATACAGAACTCTGCCAAATTCATGGAAGTTTTGTAATTTTCACATCCATCTCAAAATGCCAGGTACTCCCTGGAATCGCCAAGATAATGGGAATCGATTCCTCCAAAAAGACAGGATCGCGATTCCGATTCCCGATGAACTCCAATCAATTCAACAAAGGAATCGATTATAATATTCTAATCGACTCCAGCGAGTATTCGCCTAAGCTCTACTGGCGCCAGACGATCCCCTTTCTAAATGCAACCTCACGAACGTTTCACTCAAGTCTCAGGACACTGTCCGTTTTCTTATTTACTCGTAGCAAAGTTTCCAGATCACATTCGGCGTAGGGCGTCAACTCGTCCATCACTAGCTGTCGCACTGTTTGGCGAGTCGACGCTAATTTCTCTGTCAGGAGATTGTATACTGTACTTTATTCCAATAGATAACTCGAATTTTCTGGCTCTGATGTTATAGATTACCCCACAAAAAAAGAAATATCGATTGTGTGAAATAGTGCAACTGGTACGAGAAAGGGGTCAAACCATCAATGTCCGTTCAGCGTGAAACGACATGCGTTTTAAACATTGACAAAAATTGCACTTTAGTCTGCGGACAATAAGTTACCGATTTGATTTTAAGATGCTTTTTAATCCATTGCGAGCTGTAATCCAATAATATTTTTTGGATCAGTTATTAAATAGAAGCCACTGTACATCATTTTTCAGATACGACCTATATTATTTTCCCGGTGGAAAATGTCCACATGCATCCCACTTGGTAATGGCGTCAATGATTTACACTTGAATTTACATTTTTAATGGGATGTTGGTAAAATGTGACACAAGGTTATATCAGTATTTTTGATGACATGTTGAAAGAATAACCATTTTCGGTATCGGATTTTAAAATCCATTGTGTCACTTACATTGACCCGAAATCTTAACCAACCGCCTCCCCTTCCTCGCAAAGCACAAACCCATCTTATACCGGACGCTAGACGAAATTCCGGGAACAATGTCTTTCAAGATAACCGCTTTCAGAATAAACGACAGCGGTATAGAGTAACACCAATCTAATAATTTCAAAAATTGCATCCGTTACAATAAAACCTGGACTTCATACTCCCATAGAAATCGAGCAGACCACTCAAGAGTGGTTTTCCTGGCAATACCAGGGGACTATTTATTCAATATCTTCAAGCTAGTAGAGCGTTCGTTTGGTAACTGCTAAGTTTGATGGCTATCTGTGTAGTGCGCTCTTGGAAATTTACCGCTGCAAACGATCATCGCGCCAAAGTGTGCCACGGCAAAAGGATCAAAACGTGGTTCATTTCTGTTCTTGAATTCCCGATCCCTAGTTCTAGCCTCAGACGAAGGGTGTGGCTATTGCTGTTCGCACGTATATGCATAAATTTGAATAAGGAATGAGCTTGCTGGTAAGATCATGTTTGAATGCATATTTCCGACCTGTCAATAAAGCCGAACCAGCCGATCAATCACAACAGAGCTAGCAGACAGCGCCCACATAGGTCAAAGTGCATTGCCTCACAAACAATCACGCCATTTTCTGCCACATTTAATACAGTTTGTACAGTGTTGTATGCGGCGAACTTTGGTTTCAACGTCGGGCAGATTCGCTGTTCAAAGGTAGAAAAGCGTATTTTTTTAATGAATATATGGCATCCCTGCATTACTAGCCCTTTGCTCAGTGTGTGCTACGGTACCTAAAACATAAATACCCTAAAACATACATACCGTACCTTTTGAGTTTTCTCCAATGAATCTGTGCTTTCCATGCCGAGTCCCATTTTTTTTCGATGGCTTGTGAGCACATAGCAACAGTATCTAAGGGGCGGGGTTAACTGGGCAATCTCGGAACTATGCATTGTGTGACCTTTGACATCATTCCCTGAGCATATTTATGCAAATCACGATGCATATGCAGTACGCACAACGGCAGGCACGATTTCAACAGAGGGCGCTTTAGATGTAATCAAAATGTCAGAACACTTATGTCATCATATATAACCACTGGATATGGAAACCCGCTTTAAATTTGAAGCCACCGTCCGCCATTTAAATGCCTTGCCTATAGACCGGTTACATACATGCACCTTCAACACAGTATATGTGTTAAGTAAAATGCAAGCGACCATATGGACCCGGGAGCAGTCGAGGCAAATCATTGTCTTGCGTGGAGATAGCCGACGTGTTGCTTCAAACCTCGCATAGTAGCTATTGTTTTTGCAAAGCGCACTTTTTTCTATGCTAAACAGTATTTTCTGCACAATAGTGGCCAACAGTGTACCAAAGCTTAACTGCGTTATGGGATTACTACCGATAACAAATTCAATATTTCACCTGACTGAACATGAATACTGACAGGGTTTCCGAAGATATGTCATAAAGTTTGTGTCATTATCCCATCAGTCGTGAGTGATGTTGTCAGGGAAGCGTGAACCGTACATATAACAGCCGTTGGTAAGCCAACAAGTGTTATTTATGGCTCCGTGCGCAGATTCATTGCAGGATTCAGAACCTACTCACATAACCGAATTCCTAATACCCTGTTAAGATGATGCATTCTCAAAAGTACATTATTGGCACGGTGTGATTATGAATCAAGACCTGGGGGCAGATTCGGTCTCGACTAGTCTCGCAAACTAGGGGACTTAAAGGTAAATTTGCCTTACATGTCTTCAATAGATCTAAGACATGATAACGTCACCTTTTGGTTGCATGTGAGCATTTCTGTGGGAGGGTTGGAGTTGGATGGTCGGGTTGGCGTAGTGGTCCTTCCCGTTTCTTTAATCTCTGACGCCCGGGTTCGATTCCTGGGCGTGTATGATGTGGATTGGGTCAGTTGCAGTCCCTACTTGACCGCGTGACATTTGAAATACATGTAGTTGAGCCGTACTATGGGGGCATTGTTGGTTCGGCCCGTTACACATTTGTTTTTTGGCTCAATTTATATTCGACGATTCTGTCTCACGCGTTCAATTTTGTTAATTTAATTGTGAGAACAAATGGGGCAAAATGACACATTTTGATGAACTGTCTACATGGATCTCTCTGTTTTGGGAGTACTTGTTTTGGGCACACGGACTCTTTTGATGGATAGTTGAAACCTTTTGCACCCTGATTTATTTTCAACAGATGCAAGCTGCTTCAAGTTAGGGCCCCCAATATGTATCTTAAAGGGCCACTGAAGTGGTATTTTTATTATTAAAACCTATGCTATGCAACTACTCAATTAATTTACAGTCATAAAAACCCTACTTGGAAGTTGTTTTAGGGGTTAAAATCAAGGTTTTTTCTTTAATGCTAATGAAAATTTACATATTCATGAGCAAAGTTATGATGATGTCACATTAGGCAAACACATGAAAATCCCATTCAACTGTGCACAAAAGATTTCAGTATTTTCTCCAATTTGCTGAAATTTTTGTCACCCATAATTGTTTGGGTTTGTTTTACATGTTGCCTGTTGTAAACCATGAAAAACAATTCTAGTTTGAAGTCTTATGTTTTTTCTTTGCTTTTCGGTTTTGTGTTCCTGAAGTGACATGCCCCAAACAGCGCCCTCTATCTGTGAGTTTCTGCAAAGAAATGTTTAAAGTTGAAAAATGCCCTTTTTTATTCATGGGGCATCAAAATGAAGAGCTGTATTGTCTTTCTATACAGGTAAACCTTCATATGCAACAAACACTGTACACAAAGTTATTTAGTATGTCGGGGCCCTTTAATGGTGTAAAGGGTTAAGTGGGGTTTTTTACGGTTTATTAATTATGCTGGTTTATCAACCGAAGCCGCTGCAATTTGGGCAACCCAGCCTACTTTGGATATATAGTAGCCTTTTGAGGTTTACAAAGTCACATACTGTGCTGTTGTTGCTACGTAATGCACGCCATTGCCCTAGCAATCAACAGTCTGGTTGCTTTATGCCATTCTCTCCTACGGTGAACACGGTATTGATCCTGTACTTCACACCTGCCGCCTGCACCACACAGCAACAAAAGATTAGTCTGGTCATGTGGATACTATACATAAGTGTGCATGTGAAAAGGAAGTACGTCAGTGCATCAGACGCTTTTCATGTGAAACAGGCCATGGTAGACGCTTATGGACGGATTGCTCACATGTGTAATTTCAGAACACAGCCAAACAATTCGAAGTAGGCGGCTTGACGGCCTATTGGCATGATTTTGCAATTCATGTGCGGTGTACCGTACCGCCACGTTGAACCGTCTTATGACGCTTGTTCATAAAACATGCAGCCTTTTTTTGGCACAGGTATAGAATTGGATAACGCTACTTGGGGAGTTCCGAGTTTCAGGCTTGTAGATTAATTTCGAGCAAATAAGCAGAATCGTCGGCCCTGCAATTTTGCATGCTGTGGCCCACTTCTGTTCGGACGAGTAGTCTTTAATTATGTGCGTGGTTTATACAAAGTGGATGTTTCACGAAAACACAGGGTACATGTCGACACCGCAAACGGTAAAATGAGAGTTCTGAACCCTCCGGCATGCCATGGGGCGCTTTTACTAGTCCAGGGTGCGTTTAAAGAAGGCACATTTTATTTTTATTTTGTTAATTGCCAAAACACATTTGAGACGATTCCTGTAATCCTCAGGCCTGTTGGATACTGTATAATCACCTTTATTGTTCAGTTCACTCACCATTCAGGCCGACCCTGGGAAATCTGGTCCCCTAGCCAAGCCCCATTAATTTGTGTAACCTGCATAATTCGCTACTTGCATGTAACCGCCATACTGGCAAACAGCGAGGCTACACTTGCATGCAAAATGACTCCCTCGCGTCGTTACCCTGTCGGTTGCTGCAGCTGTGACGTTCACTTTTGCCCGTTGTGTAATGATGTATGTGCGGAAAGCCTCGTTTTTAACGCAACTGTGCAAATGGCGAAAAGAAGCTATCAATTATTCTCCTTTTTTTGGCCTGTAACCGTAAAGAACAGCTGCTTGCAACCAATAACCTTACAGAGAATTAATCAGGGGAACAGTGTTTCCGGAGTCTCCCGTTTAGGTCCCTTTGTAATTTTGTGTGACGCATGTGGAAAGGTTTAAACCATAATACATTATTTGCAGTTACCAACAAATTTTACTTCACGAGTTGACAAGAAATATTCGACTAAAAGTGTTGATAGCAATGGTACAGAACCCCATACGACCTTTTCCCATGTAAAATGGTACCTCTGTGGGAAAAATGTTTACCATTCATTTAAAACACACAAAAAATGCATTTAACTGCATCTATGTGGCTAAAATTTAAACAAGGCAGTTTATCAATATTATTATTTAGTTATGTAATGCTGTTGTTCCTGTTTTTAAAAGTTTTCCAAAAGTTGTCTATGTAATCTGTCTTTGAAGGCACAGACACAGTCAGCAATGCGCGCGCCCCAAATTCGTGCCACGAAATACGCAGCTCCATAGCAAAGGCATGGAGCTGCGTATTTCGTGGCACGAATTTGGCGCGCGCGCATTGCTGACGAGCCTGTGCCTTTAAGGTATGGTGTGTAAAGTTTTCTTACGGCCTATTCATCCCTTTCAGCTCTGTACTTCGACCCGGCGGCGCCTGTGACAAACACTCGAACACCGACCTCGGATACAACTTGATAAATTAACACGGATAAATCGATGCCAGCGCGCGCTTACTATTCGTCAATTTTACTGGCGTCAATCAAGCCGAATTGAGTTAGCTCCAACCTGACGCGTGGTATTTCACAAGCTGACGGTGCAGAACACATGTTTTGAAGAGTGTATCAGTTCTTGAATTTGTGCATTTATTTTTACACCATTCTGTCGGCATGCAGTGGTTTTCATGCATCGTCTCTCGCCCCTGATTTTTCCATTAACCTGCGGCTGTTGCGCAGCGTTGCGTTTTTTATTTTTTTATTTTTATAAAACATGACTTTTGCTTTTGCCGCTGATTGATTAGTGCACCTGCTTTTCCTGAATTGCACATTAGAGCGCAGTAGGTCCCGAATTAGTTTTTCAAGAGCTTATTGCAGTTGGATGGGTTCCGAAAACTGGAACTGCAGTTATGCTGTTGTGAAAGTGCTTTTCACTAAATGTCCTGATTAAATTTCATGTCTGAGATGTTTCGTTCAAGTTTGTTTCCTCTGCCCACAATTTTAGATAAAACCATATTAAAAAATAATATGTTTTGTTTTGAATACCTGAGTCATTGTTTCTGTTGGATAACCCAGCATTTTGTGTCTCTTTATCTTTAAAGGAGCGTGACTATAGATAATCGTTTACTCCCCACTTACCTCATGGGTGTTGAGATTTTGATTCCGTATCATTTGTAATATTTTTCCTATTACCAATCAGGTATTTCGCGCTCTCATTCCGTATATTTTCAAGGATATTGTCAAAAAAACACCGATGTTTTGTACACTAATTAAATTTTATCCGTTCCATAAAGCAATGCAGTGATCACACCAACCTTGCTTCCACATCCAAATTGGAGATTCCAATTTATCTGTTTTCTTCCCATGGATAGCATTTTGGAGAGGTATTTTATTGATCGTTATAGGTTAGAAGGAAATCCATTTTCTGGAAAAATCCGAACAATCTTCTTTAAACGTATACCCAGATGTATTTTGCGATACACCGGCGAAGTAAAAAGATACCCGCCATATCGCGGTATTTTGAGGCTATATGTTACGGTGGCTTGAAGTGGGACCTCCGCAGGATCTAATTATTAGACCCGTACCCTTGTTCGACAGGTGCAAGTTGTTTGAGTAGGAGGGGTATAGCTCAGCGGTAATTGGTGCCGCGGAAATATTCGTTTACAAGTTGTATCATACAAATGTTCGTGATTATTGTGTCATGCTGAGTTTTTAGGTATAGCAGTGGGAGTGTAATTCGTTGGTAATTTGCAAGTGTATTTAGGTATGTCTGTGTGTGCTCGAGGCACATTTCACTTTAAAGATATATCTTTACATATCTACCCATATATAAAACTTTCTTAAAATATCATTTCTCGATCTGCAAAACAGAAGTTGAATACAGTGAACTTGTAAATAAGGTACTGATCAACCAATCATTTTGGATCGCTCTCAAAACTGTTCCACACGCAAGGACCTGTTTGAATAAAATGATTCCCACTGCAGTAATGAAATGGGACATTTTTTTTTGTTTCTGAGAGAATCGTATAGTTTAAGGGCTCACAGAAAACTAATTTTGTTGGGTTTCAACCTAAACTTGAGTGGGATTAGCTGGTCTCCAAAACAACCCTAGAAGTACATGAACTCAAAGAGGCTCTTCAGGCAGAGTGGCACACCCTGCCTCGGCGGCTCTTATGAAGGGCGGTGCAGTTAGCCTTGCCACAAGAGGTGTTCATAACTTCAAGTTACAGGCCTATAAATATGTTACATCGGTCAGAGTATAATTTGTATCATCTTTTTGGACCGTAGGCCTATATCTTGCATCAATCCAGGGCAGAATTTACCTTTAAGACCCTAAACCATTTCGTACTTATTTTACAAGACTGCGCTTGATCCCTTGAATGCGGCAAATAAAATGCTGCGCTCTCGCAAAATTCATCAGAAATTGACGCGGAGTGTGATCCACCCTCTATAATGCATGCAGTCGTGATTAAATGTGGTCAAAACCTATTCCACTTTGTCCAAATCCGATGCAAACAAACTCGTAAAAATAGCACACCGCTGATAATTATGTGTTTGCCTGTTGAAGTGTGCTCGAGGAGAATTCGGGTTATTTTTAACACGGTGGTATTTTTACATTAGGGTTTTTATGAGGCATTTAAATTGGACGATTTTTATGGCTGGTTGATCTATAGATCTTTTTTGTAGGAACATATTCGAAATTTAAAAAACAAAACAATTTATTTCATATTTGTCTATAAAACCAATTCACGTGCGCATTGGAATTGCTTGTGAATGCCCGTGTCATTTTTATTTTGAGAACCGTCAGACCAACTGCACAGGGGAAGGGGGACGCTAAAAACGTTTAACTCATCTTCACTTTTAAAAACAGGAACAAAAGCATTATATACATAACTAAAGAATAATGTTGATGACTAACTGCCTTGTAGAAATGTCTGTCACACAATTTATACTGAACCGCAAAAGAAACGTCGTTTTAATCTGGATAATGGAAGCTTCATTTCAAAAATAGCATTATTTAGCTGGGTATTTGGGTGAACTTTCAGTGTAATGGTACATGTTGTCAAATTAAGCACACTCAAAATGACAAAGAAAGGACATAATTCTGTTGAGGTTTTATTAACATTTGAAAAAGCGACGTTTCTTTTGCGGTTAATCATTGTTGCAGTGATACTTAAAGGACGTGTGAAATAGGGTTTGTATTAAATATAATAATAGTAGAGGGTGTCTTTTACACATTTCGGTCAATTTCAGAAAATTTGATTGTTCCGTTTTGGTGTAATTGCAAGTTTTCTATTTTTATGCTAATGATTTCCATATTCATGAGCAAATCCGTGATGTCATCTCAGGACAACAGAGGAAATCTCCATTGACTTGTGCACAAAAGGTTTTGTCATTTTCAGTGACAATGATCTGTATGCAGTTTACTGAGTTTGTTTAGTATGTCATTTGCAACAATCCCAACAAGTTTGTTTGGGTCAGAAATGGATCAGTGGGTTACTACGACAGTTTGAAATGTAATGTTCTTTCTTTCTTTTTCAACTGTGGGTTCCCTCCATGACTAGCAATAAACAGCGCCCTCGTCTGTCAAGAACATTTTGAAGTAGAGAAAAGGTCACTTCTTTCTGAAATGAAAACAAATTTCAGTTTTCCCCTTTGTCTGCAACACTTTGATCTTCTGATTCGTGTATAAAAACAAATTGATTTTCACTTCACTAAACCTTCACTAGACTTTTTAAAAAAAGTACCTTCAGTTGGCAAATTCTCCCACGATTGTACTATTCTACACGGGGGAAATAATGTGGTGTTTGTTACCATTGTTATCAACACTTTTGGACAGATTTTACTTGTCAACTCGTGAAGTAAAATTTTAGGTCACTGCAAATGAAGTATTGGGGCTGTGAAACCAAACACTCACGGCAGGTGCAAATGCCAAGGTGTTAGTCTTTCGATTGAAACGAGTTTACCGCATCGCTTAATTCCACGCTCCAAATCACTCAGTTCTAGCAATTTTGTCACAAAAGGTTTCAAAACAAGGCGCTCGGAACGGGATCAGCTGTCCAATCCGCCACGCATGAATCTGTTATTTTCCCCGGATTGAGGCTTCTCAAGACGGCAGGTCAATGTCGCATTCGCCGGTCCGACGCGGTCTCCGTGAAATTGGTTTACCTGTACACCAAGGTCGAGTTTCATGCAGTGTATAAGTTCTTTCTGCCCTTTAAACCTCGTAGGCTACACATCACGATTTGTAAACAACAAGTATAGCAAAACTACCACAGTACGATTAATATACGGTTCAAATAAGGAAATGCAAAATATAGACGGTGTGACATCTGTTTACATCCAAAGCGCCCTCTATTGAAATCACGCCTGCCATTGTGCGTACGCATCTATCTTTGCATAAATTTGCTCGGGTAATGACAAAGGTCACACAATTCATACCAGATCTGACATTCGACCTCATTCCTAAACCAAATATATTAACAGCATGGGTGCGCACAGCGAAAGCCACGCCCATTATGTTTTAATACGTGCATTGACGTCAGGGGTTACACCTTCTATATTCTGACCGAAAAGATCGAGTAGGATGAGAGATCGTGTATGGACGCCTCTTTTGGCAAAGCTGACTGCACCAGGCGCCGTAAGAGACGCTGAGGCAGGGTGTACCACTCTGTATGGAGCACTCCCTGAGCTCCAGCCAGTCTAGAGCTGCTCGGGATACGTATACGGCTGCAGTTGTCGGCTCATTCCACGCAGGTGGAAATCGAACGTAATCAGAAATTAGAGCAGCTGTTGAATGCCGAGAACAATTTAATTAAACCTTCATTATTTGTAATGAAATTTCCCTTGCGAAGATCGCGTTTAAGGTCGAGTCTCAAGTCAAATCTAAAGTCATTTCAATGAAATCGAAATCAAGTTTCAAAAGCTCAAAATATTGCGAATCTAAATAGCGACTCGAGTCAAAACTAGTCACAAGAACCTTTGACTAAAGTGAAAACTTCATCCTGGGTCTACTCTAAAACCAGTGAACTGTTTCCCTGTGCTTTAACAATGGACTTTCAGATTACCAGCGAATTTTAGATTCAGTTACCCTGGAAACTGACGTCACATTTTACTATAGACCGTATCGAACTGACGCCATCTTGTAGGGCAACTTTTGTTGTTAAAATTGGTCAACAATGTAAGCACAAAATGTGCAACCATGCATGTCCTCGCGGAACAAAGCAAATGCCCTACAAGATGGCAGCTATTCGATGCGGTCTATACTCTAGCCACCTTTGTTGAAAAGCGAGGCCCTGCATGCACGAACCATGACTCCCTTGTGGCGTTAGCTTTTGTCACGTATAATGATCAATTGTAAAACATGACATTTGCATTTAGACCTTCATTTTGAACACAGCCGTCTAAGGGGCAGGTTGGGCGAGTCCTATAGGGCTTACGGCAGAGTTGTTTTCGTCGAAGCTTTTACGGGACAACTGTCCGGATAAAGCTGCAGTCTTTACGCTACGCGCAAGAAAGCGGAACGATTTAAATGTTCGTGACATCGTTGAAATGTCTTGAGA
Source organism: Henricia sp. BOLD:AAB3569 (assembly GCA_037783545.1). Classification (NCBI taxonomy): domain Eukaryota; kingdom Metazoa; phylum Echinodermata; class Asteroidea; order Spinulosida; family Echinasteridae; genus Henricia; species Henricia sp. BOLD:AAB3569. Next base: position 3,017,517 of record JBBELK010000009.1, on the reverse strand, counting down.
CGGAGTATGCTTTGCTGGGAGCGAATCCGGATTTAGTGGTAAAAGCACCGTTGATTGAAAAACAACCCGGTCCTCGCCGTTAATTGAGCAGTGTTCTCGCATGTGCCAAGCCTTGTCACTTATAAAGTCAACTTTAAATCCTCGACGGATGCATTTTGTGCACAGTTCACATCGTGCAATGTCGTTTTTGTTTAACAAAAAATACCTGCTGGGTGGTAATGTAGCCCCAAGGATATATATGTTTCGTAGTTCGCCAGGTCAGATGCACACCAAAACTGAATGGTAAAAGTGTTTGAAGAGTGTGGTAAAATTGAAATACAAATCCACTTACGAGAGGAAAACCGATAAAAATATCAATTTTCATATAATTTTTTGTATAAGCTTAAATCATTCCCAGCACAAACAAAATACAGTAAAATTTCGCTTCAATGAACACCCAAATTAACGAACATTGAATGATAACGCATTTGGCTCTCCATTTTAGAAGATTTATGTGCCGAACGCGGCGTCCCGAACGCCCTGTCAAATGAAAGTTACTAATTAAAGACCGATTACATGATTGGAAAACTTTTAAAGACGGGAACAATTACATAACTAACGAATGATGTTGATAAACTGCCTTGTGGAAATTGCAGCCACATATATGCAGTAATACATCAGAAAACATGCATGGTTTTTGTGTACGAATGAATGGCAATAACTTGTCTGCAGACAACGTTTGTAAAACGCCACTTTTAGTTGGCAATTTCTCACACAAAGGTACCATATTACACGAAAAAAAAATCGTGTTTGTTACCATTGCTATCGTATTATCAACACTAACATTTCAATTTAAAAACAATAAAGATCATTGGTTGTTGACTACTGAGTGACAGGCAAGCATTATTTTCCCCAATGACAAGAAAGACCAACGTTGAGAGTAACGAGTTACATTTGATGTTTTGGATTAGAATATATAACTGACACTACAGTAAAGTGCCCACAATGTCTTGAGTAACCTTCTTAGCAGCAATGCCCAAAGAAAGCATTAACCTAGATACCATCCAGAAAATAGCGATTGCGAATTACACATAGCTTCGCTGCATTACCGGTTAATCACAAGCCCATACGCCGTACAGCTCACGGAGGCTAAGTCTTAACGGTAATATGCACTCGGAATCAGAGTGCATCGTTGTTTTCCCCCCAAGCATGATTATCGAGGTTCATAAAGGTAGAACACATAGTGATCCAATTTATTTTTTTTACGAGTTGACAAAAAAATAATTACTAAAAGTGTTAATGACAATGGTACCAAATACCACAAGATTTTATTTCAGTCCAAAATGGTATTTTGCATGAGCAATTAACAAAGGTGGTTTTTTTTTTTTTAATTTGGCAAAAGACTTTTTTACCATTCAACTTAACCCCAAAACCATGAATGGATTTTTCATTATTTTTCAAAGTTTTCATTACTGCACCTATGTAGCTGAAATGTCTACAGGGCAGTTTTATCAACATGGGCTTCTAATCACGAGTGGAAACAACGCCCCTTTTAACAGTTTACCAATCGTGTGTTCTACCCTTAACTATATGCGGTACAAAAAGGAAACGCAAACTACACTCCGACCGAAAGATCGAGTAGGCTGAGGGATGTAACATATTTCATCCGCCAGTAACGTGTATGACCACCTCTTTTGGCAAGGTTGACTACACCGGCCTCCGGCCGCTGAGGCAGGGTGCGCCACTCTGCCTGAAGTATCTCTCTGAGTTTCTGCTCTGTATAAGAGACGCGTAGATGTAGTGGTCAGCTCATCCCACACAGGTTCATCCCCCATTACCAGGGGTCAATTTCATGGCGTTGCTTAATCGCTAGCTGAAAACGTGTGCTTACTGTAGCAGAAAAGTTGTGCTAACTTTAAGGCTATTTCACGAAGGGGGGGGGGGGGGGGGTGCTTAAGCATGCGCATGCTTGGAAACGGGCATTGTTGCGTCACCAGTGTAAAGCAAATTTTACTTTTGAAGCTAGCAAACGTTTCGTGGTGCTTAAGGTTACAGTCTCCATGAAATAGCCGGAGCCTCTGTTAGCACAAAATCGACTGCTAAACAGTGCCAGTATAGGACTATGCACTCATGCGCGCGTTCTCAAAACTCGAAACGCGCGCGGACCGGTTTAGCTACAGCAACACATAACGTACAGTCACGGAGTCCCTAATTACCGTATATTCCGTCCACACCGAGCGAGGTGTATAGCCCGTGTTCTTGAGGCCATCTCTCCGGGCTCATTTCGCACGTCAACCGGTTTGACAGAAGGGAGATTGAGTGCACTTTCTGCACACTTTACCCAACAACGAACGTGTGTATTAAAGGTACATTATGCCATCATTATCACTGTAATTTTCCGATGAAAGTCCCTATGTACGGGATTTGCAATCTGTAACAATTTTATTCAACCATTGGACCTGATAAACGTCAAATGGAAGGTTGTTGTCGAATGCAATGAATGTCTTTTTATAAGAAAACGGTAATTGAAGAAGAATTTGTACAAATGTGTGCATACATATTTTTTTACAAGGGCGCCCTCATGTGAAAAGAAACTAGGCCCTTGAATAAAGGGGTAATGGCTCCGTTGTCCGTGCAGTATAACCAGCCTTAATAGGACGGTAGCTTTACACAATTTCTCGAAAGCACGTACCTTTAACAGCTTCCATGCATGGCATTGAACAGTTACGCTGTCACTCAACTGTGAAGTGCTTATATTGGCGTTTCAATTATGACAGTAGCACGCACAGAATTAGATACGTAACAAGCTGTAAGTGACACCCGTGCGCTTGGAAAGAGGCGATTGTCAAAATGAGGTTTTTATTTATTGTATAATCACACTTCATAGTGCAATATGTCGACACGTCTGCAAATACATAGCGGTTTTGGCATACCGATGTTGGCAGAATAGGTAGCACGAGTATATAATACTTCTGAGCGCTCGCGAACGGCAACATGGTGTGATACTTGTAATCAAGTGTATGAGCGGACACATAGTCATATCACGTCAATGGTTACCATGACATTTCCGGCATGACAGAAGGAAGCACTTTTTCAATGTCAATTTTGTCGTTTTGTCTTTTTTGAAACATTTGATAAACTTTCTGGTAAACTAGTATGGCATTCATCTGTAGTTATACACGAAAACAGCAGGGGATTGGAACGCCTTCTTTCTTTCGGTGTAGCCTGTAGACCGTATCGAATAGCCGCCATTTCGTAGGGCAGTTTCTTTGATCCTTGAGGACATGCATGGTTGCACATATTGTGCTTCCATTGTTGAAAGGTTTAAGTAACAAAATGTGCCCCACGAAATGGCGGTTATTTGTTATGGTCTATAGGAGGTTCTTTAGCTTGGCCACGAAGTGCCAAAGAACAGGAATAAATGCTTAGTTTTAGAGGTGGGAGGAAAACCCCACACACCAACATGTGAGAACCCACGGAATCAAGCAGGGACTGAGAACCCAATCCACATACTGACCCGGACGGGATTCGAACCAGGGCCACAGGGGTGGAAGGCGAACCTACTTGAAACGCTAAAATGTCTTATTTACTTTCCACAATTAAAATTTAGTGCAAACAACCGCATGTTTATCCTTGAAACCTAACCCCGGACTTATATGGTGTTTCTCGATTATAATTTTTGAAGATTTTAGTAAAAGTAAAGCGAACATCACATTATGGCTGATTAAAATGTGCAAAAATGTATACTCAAATAAAATTGCGCCCTCTCCTTTTGTTTCGGCGCACTTTAAAAAGACGGTTAATAGTCTCACTTCAGTATATTTTGACCAAAATGGTAATTATATCTATACCAAGTAACGGTTGAAATCATTACACTAAGCCTTGGAACTAGACACATTTTTGACCAATTTATTGCTGCCGCAACTTCATAATATTTCTTGTTTTAAAATTTCTATAGCAATTTCGTCAGTAAACATGAAAATGCATAAATTTGAGATGCAAACATGTTAGGGACTGCCATGCACAAAAACCATGCAAACTGTCGTATCTCTCACAACCCGAAAGCAGTCCTTGAGTTGTTTACAACGTCGTATTTTTCATGTATTTTTAATTGCACTAAAAATGTGAAATTTAAGAGCCGGACGCTGACGAAAATCGATTAATTCATAAACAAAACGACCCGTCTGTCGCCAATTCCCTGGAAATGGAAGCTCTATACTTCCGGCTCTGTCGTCCACGAGTCTCCCTAGTGAATTTCGGCCTGAGCTAGCTTCCGGTTCTCCGTCAGTCTTTCATATAAACGAGTAAAATACGCAAAGATATTTCCATTTCTGCATTTCCCACCGGCTGTGAAATTCTTGCCTTATTAGCACGTTAGTCATGTCGTGTTTTATTCGCTGATGTGCCGTGTTCCATTTACACGCTATAAGCAGTTAGTGTCTGTATATAAGATGGCAATTTACTTACCGATTTAGGAAAAATTAAGAGAGAAAAAAAAACGGACAGAAAGTAAGAAAGAAACAACAATAATCTTCGAGCTCGTGTTCCGAATTACACCTTTCGCCCTTTGCATTGGTGTTATTTCACGAGTGCAGATTTAGCTCGGAGAAGATTGTTCCGCAGCAAATTGTTCTCGTAATTATAAGCACGCCACATCATCTATAACGAATCGTTAAAACTGTAATCAAGAACGAATCAGTTTATACGATTTTGAAGACATGAACAAAATCACCTAGCCCCAATGCCTCTGGCAGCACACATCTTGTGTGTGACGGCCAGAGCGGCAGACCTTCCCCAGCGACCGGACTTTTTTGGGCGCGCTACGCGCCCAATGCATTTACAACAAGCCGAGAAGGCCGCCGCCATTTTTGAAACGGAAATGGAGGAACGATATTTCCGGAACTTGCAGAATAATATTGCCTCCTGGCCAGATGGACGAAGATTTCTGGATAAAGGAACGTGTTATGGAAAAGGTATAAGTTCCTCTATGTGTAGTTACCCTAACTTTGGAAATCTCTGTTCTGTGTGAGAGGAAAATCTCGCTCAAAGTTTGCAGCAAATTCGATACAAAAAAGTCCGGCAGCTGGGGAAGGTCTACCGCTCTGGCTGTCACACGTAAGATGTGTGCGGTCAGAGGCAATCGGGCTAAATTCACCCGTCTTTAATATGGCAGTCTTGAGGTGGTCGGGTTGGCGTAGTGGTTCTTTACCCGTCTTTCACCTCTGGCGTCCCTGGTTCGATTCCTGGGCGTGTAATGTGGATTGCGTTTGCATACCTTACTTGGCCGCGTGGGTTTTCCCGCAGGAGAGTCTCTGGGGGTTTCCCGCAGGAGATTCTCTGGGGGTTTTCCTCCCACTTCTAAAACTGCATCTCCTTCTTCGTCATCGTGAGTTGATAACGGTAAAAGTTAAAGAATTATACATGATTATAACTTTTAAAAACAAGAACAGCATTACATAAACTATAAAGAATAAAACTACCTTGTAGACATTCCAGCCACATATGCCTATATGCAGTAATCTTCAGAAAACCATAACAATCCATGCATGGTTATTGTGTTGAATGAATAGTAACAAAAATCATTTGCAATTTTTTTGTTTTAAACACCTGCAGTTGGCAATAGTTTCTCCCATGCACAAAGGTACCATTTTACACGGAAACAAATAATGTGGTGTTTGTTACCATTGCTATCAACACTTTTACTAGTCGGGTTTTTCTTGTCAACTCGTGAAGTACAATTTCGAGTCACTGCACATGATGTATTGGGGCTTTAAATGTCATTTCTCTATAACAACGAGGGCGTATTAAAACTGTCACGAGGAATGTGAATGACTGCTAATTGTTTCCAGATATAATTAAGCAGTTTCGACTATTTTTTACAATTTAGAACGTTTGCAGTACAGTTGGAAGCAGAGGAAAAACGCTTCATGCGTGCACAGCCCACTAGTGCATGCATGTGCTACAAATGATCTTCACGTTGCGGAAACGTTTTAGTTTTGGGGTAGCTAGCGGCGACAACTAGAAACATTTCCCCATTACGCGCAAAGTAATGGTATCATTATTTTTATACGAAATTGTCTTGTGAATTTAGCTTAGGGCTGTTATTGCAAATATTTAAATGAAAACATGGTTGAGCGCTAGAATACGTGAATTGGTTATCGGGCCAAAACTACATTTATATTAGTAATATAAATTTAAAAAGGGCTTTCGGAAATTCCGCGGCTTTTGGGACAAAGCTATACTGTAGTAGGACATACAGTAGTTTTAAAAACAGATTACAGGATTAGAAAACTGTTAAAAATGGCGTTATCTCCGTGTATGTGATTAAGAACGTGTATGATAAAAACCATTCCGTGTGCAAGTCAGCTCAGTAACTCATCTACGTTCCAAGAAATTGTGCGAAACCGCTCTGCTGCTTAGGCTCGTTCCCTTGCTATACTGCACGGATAACGGAGCCATAATACGGAGCCGTAAGCGGAGTCAGGGGCCTAGATTCGTTCACTTGAGGGTGTCCTTGCAAAAAAAGTGTGTGCACGCATATCATTTTCATATAAAAAGATATTACATCGGGTGGAATAATTAAGGTTTTCCGGGACATTGTAAATCATATACGAGACAGATGGAAAACTTGTAAAAACACGAACAGCATTACACAACTAAAGAATAATGTTTATAAACTGCCTTGTAGAAATTTCAGACACATAGATGCAGTAATACTTCAGAAAACCTGAAAAAATTCCATGAATGGTTTTTGTGTTGAATAATGAATGGTAACAACAAATGTATGCAGACAATTTTTAAAAAAACATCTTAAGTTGGCAATTTCTCCCACATTTTTTACGGGAAAAATCATGTGGTGTTTGTTATCATTGCTACCAACACTTTCAGTCAGATTTTTCTTGTCAACTCGAGGACATGTGAAATAGGGTTTTTATTAAATATAATAATAGTAGAGGGTGTGTTTTACACATTTCAGTCAATTTCAGAAAATTTGATTTTTCCGTTTTAGTGTAATTGCAAGTTTTATATTTTTATGCTAATGAGAATTTCCATATTCATGAGCAAATCCGTGATGTCATCTCAGGACAACAGAGGAGATTTCCATTGACTTGTGTACAAAAGTTGTTGTCATTTTCAGTGACTTCTTGGTGTTATGATCTGTAACAGTTTACTGAGTTTGCTTAGTATGTAATTTGCAACAATCCCAACAAGTTTGTTTGGGTCAAAAATGGATCAGCGGGCCACTGTTGCTGTTTAAAATGTAATGTTCTTTCTTTGTTGGTCAACTGTGGGTTCCCTCAATGACTAGCAATAAATAGCGCCCTCGTCTGTCAAGAAATATTTGTAGTAGAAAAAAGGTAACTTCTTTCTGAAATGAAAACAAATTTGAGTTTTCCATTTTGTCTGCAACACTGTGATCTTTTGATTCGTGTATAAAAACAGCTGGTTGATAATTTTCACTTCACTAATTAACCTTTAAGTAAAATTTTGGGTAACTGCAAATGATGTATTGGGGCTTGCCTTGAATATAAAAATTGTGGGTGCAAGTTTTCATTGTAATAAAAACATAACGCAAAAAGGTTCAACCAAGCAACAAAACTAAACCAGAGGGCAAAAAAGAAAACAAATTTACTTCGGCTATACTTGCCTGTAATATCAGATTCTTATCTTTGAAATTGTGGATTTTTGCGGATGGGTTCCCGCGTCAACAGTGTCTCTTATTGAAGATGTGTTTGCGTCTCTCCCCGATGGCTCGTGATAACCGCATGAGGCAAAGGTAGAACTCAACCTCCGGCGGTATAGTGCTCACACACAGCGAGATAAGCCAACATAGGCCACGGAAATAAATCAACTTTGACTATTGTGGACATACGGGATTGCCGCTCGCGGAATAACATGACCACGCGAAAGAACTATTAAATTTGGCCATCCTCATTTCGACGTCTGGGAGTCTCCTTTTTCACGGCATCAGATACGATGTTTGTTTCCAGGGTTTGGTGAAGATCTGATATAAAACGAAGAAAATGTTAGAAGTTACAGAAAATGTAAGAGGAAAAAAAATAGCTGCACAGGATGCACCAATATCGATTAGCTTTGTGTGTGTTTCTCATGCATGGATAGCGTCTGGTGTTCTGACGTACTTTCTTTCACGTGCACACTTAGCGGCCACTTGACCAGACTAATTTGTTTTGTTAAAGATAGTAGGTATACATGATTGGTAAACTGTTACAAATAGTTTTATCCCCCTGTGTGATTGAAGATATGCATAATTAAAACCAACCTGAGCTAAAACCAGCTCCGTACTTCGTCTAACGTTTGAGAAAACGGTAAAAAAGGGTTTGCAGTCATTTTGCCCCAAAACCACTTCGCCCTGAACCACGGCCTGTGCACGAAGTGGTTTTGGGGCGAAGTGGCATTTGGGCTATGTAGTGTTTGGACGAAGTAATTTGGGGCGAAATGGCACTCGGGCGAAGTGGTTTGGGGCGAAATGGCACTTGGGGCGAAATGGCACTTGGGCGAAATGGTTTTGGGGCGATTTGAATTTTCGTCTCATGAGACGAAAACTAATTGTTTTACTCATTTCTCAAAGACTATAGGACTTCAGACAAAACCATTTCAGGGGAAGATTATTGTGTAGCGCACATTATATACCCTACATTAAGGTAATCCTGGCGCTGATGCCATTATTACCGCTGCCATCAGGAAATCACCAGAACCATTTCGTTTCAACTAGGTGGCTGCCCAGCCAAGGCGCCCAACCCAATCAGCAGTTAAGATTGTATCATTACCCCTAACAGCTCTCCAAATATCGCTTGGGTTGAGAGTCTTGCCCACGGACAAAAACACGTTGGCACAAGTGGGACTCAAACCCAAAACCAATCGATCACGATCATGAGCACGGCTGTGTACCCACTAGACCACATGTGTATGCCACCTATCGTGCAGCATATGCCTTGTAAACTTCCACCGCCCTATATCACATTGGAACAAAATACACAGTTGGTAATAAGATAGGACTGGTCGATCTCATCTTATCGTGAACATTTGATTAATTCAGACGTAGGCCTATGTGCCTCACGTGTTGACTTTTCGAATCTATACCAGATCAATTGTAATTAGAACGTAGACATGCGAATGTTTTGCGATGTCGGCATATTAAAGTCCATCCTTTTGTCTACATTAATAAGTCACAATTCCTTTACTTTGTTTGTCATGCACTCCCAGCTACGCCCCAGATATAAATATGTCTTTTCCATTTATCATTTCCATGTATTTTATTTATCTTGTCTATACATCTAAAGTTTGAAGCATCAGAGATGTTTAAAAGCATATTGCCGGCATACGGTTGAGGACGGGATGACGTCGCAATGTTAACGCGTTTCGTCTGATCTGATATATACGTCTACACGAAGACCAGCTAACTGTTTCTCTCTGCTTTAGCAAAGGACGTTTCAGATTACCAGCGAAGGATTGAAAACGAGGAAATTGAGGAACGACTGTCTCAATGCTTTCTTTTGTGATAAAACTTGCCCAGTGTCAATCTGAAATGTCAATTCTCTGCTTATTATTGGTGCTTTGGATAAAAACATAAATACTTAATAATATGTAACACCCTCATGGAGTTTTTGGCGAGTTACTTTATTCGAATGATGATGCGTAATACTTTCAGGCAACAGTTGAGTTTCTGTCATAACTGTTTCTATAATTGCGGAAAGACCAAAAGCCTATGTGACACCAGTTTCACCTACCATACAGTGACCACGAGTTAGTAACTCATGGACCATATTGTAGTAGGCTTATATCTCGATAACTTTTGGATTATCGTAACAACTCATAACAACTCGTAAAGCGAATAGAGAATTCAAAATGTTTGTGGTATACAGCTACAAGTTTAAAGATATACAGTCCGTAAGTTTTGGGTGGGGCACCTCGAAAAATAAAAAGTTGTTTTGAATTGATAACTTTCTACAAACATAAAAGTTATTCGCTTTCAAATGAGACATCAACGAAAATTAAATCGACCAACGTTATCGAACAATTACTGTCCGGTCTGCAACGCGCAGCGCACATGCGCCATCCGGACCGGTGGCCTGTCTAATCTGTTTTCTTCCGTTTCCTCTGTCTCAGAAAGTCTTCTGAGGGCGCGCTGCACGCACCGCACCACAGATCAAACACGGGAAGTCAGACCTGGTCAAGTCTAGGCAAGACGCAAAAACGGCCGTATAAAAACGACGTTTTCGTCAGCCATTTTGGTATCGTATAGGCGGTACCACCTCCGAGGTGGAATTTTTGGGATGCAATACGCATGGGAATACTGCGCTTTCAGTGATATTGGATGGTGCATACTGGCGTACGTGTTGCGCTATTCAACATGTCTAACATCGCCGAGACATGAATCTAAACGTCGTGACGAGAAACTAATCGCCAACTTGGTGCCTAGGCGCCCGCGTGTTTGTGTTCAACAAGAGGCGAAAATAGTCGGCGGCACGGGCCCCTATCGTTCCCGTATTTTCCTCGCTTCGCCAGGGAGTCTGCGCAGCAGCGAGTGTACCGCGGGAACTTTCGTTTAGAAGTGGCGCGCCGTCACAATTGATTTACGATCCGAGCCCTCGGCAAACTTCATCTCGTTCAGTTTTGTTTGTTAACGCGGTCCTGTCGAGGACGCTTGTGTGAGCCAGGCCTCGTCGGCAAACACGGTCACGTCCGTCGCCGGTATTTTCCCCGCGCAATTTCTTTGAAATGATTGCTGTTTTCGATCTGTAGATACAAGGTACGTGAGGCATATACGAAGCACTTCAATATTCGATCTTTTAAGTGTTTTTGACGGACCTTATAGTCCGGGGAAAGAAATAGCCTACGTGGTGTTTTTGGACGATGATCGGAATCTGAATAGGTCCTTTGCGTTGGCGGCCATCTTGGCTACAGTCCTCTGTCCTCATTAGGCCTACATGCAGATTTGTACACAAAAACGCCGTATTGACCAAAATTATACCGAACTGTGTGCCGTGTTTTTTACCAACATCACAAACCGACCTCATTTAAAGGAACTTGTCTATTTACCTATGCAGATTTTTCCAGAAAATCTTTTCTTTTCAACCTAACAATTATTATAAAGTACCTACACAAAAAAAGGAAATGTTGCCATCTCCAATTTTGATGTGGAAGCCAAAAAGTTGGTTTAATCAATGCACTACTTTATATACTTACCGAATAAATTAGTTTTTACAAAATATCGTTGTTTTTTATGAGATATAGGCCTACATGTGCTTAAATATATACTGATTGCGAGCGCGAAATGTCAAAATGGTAACGAGAAATGGTATCAAAATCTCAACACCCAGAGGAAAAATGGGGAGGGGGATCTATGAAGATAGGCCGACACGAATTTACACACGAAACTGATAAATGTTTCGTTTTATATGCTAAGTATAAATAAAAAATGAGTAAATTGTACGTTCTTAAATCCGAGGATTTCATCCCAACACAAAAGTTGAGCTTGGCCGGAGTCTCATCTCGCAGGATCGAGCCACCGTCAGTAGATTGATTGAAACCCCGGGGCGAGTTTTCTCCCTCATTACCTCACCGAGGCAGGACCAAGGCAAGGCCGTGGCGTTGACCTCGGCCGTACGGGCTCAGCGGACGTTTCGCCCCGGGGATGTTCGCTCGCGTACACGCACGGTGAGCGGGAGGTGTTGTTCGGATGATGTTTATCGGGCAAATATCTCCGGTCAGTGTCCAACAAGTTTGATGATAATCGAATTAGTTTTTTTTCACAATGAGTGAACGTGTAATAAAGTGAAGTACATGTACTTTGTTATGTAATAATTTGATACAAATGTGGACAAATATCCATGAGTTAGGGAAATCTAGATGCAATGAAAAACAACTGGGTTCCACCGGGATTCGAACCACGGACCTTCTGCTTAACGTGCAGATGCCCCATACCAGCCATAAAGCCAACTGGTGGTCTCGAAACACGGCATTGCAGTTATTATTCATTGATTGAGATTAATTTTGAGGGAAATTAATATTTTATAAGAAATGATGGAGTATATATTAGTTTGCCAATGTTATTCCATTTGAATTATTTATCCCCTTGGGAGTTTCGTTGGCCAATGCAGCATTTTAGTGTGGAAATGTATACCCATCTATAAATCGCAAAATAATGCATATTTGAATAATAGCTACATATTTTCTAGTAATTCCTTATCCGCACGAAGAAAACGTCTGGATCAGCTTAACGGACGTCCTACATTTCGCGAACCTTTTAAAAAGTTGTTTTTGAAGTCTCGCTGGATTTAAAAATTCAGTAGCGTGGAAAAATGCCGTCTTTTTAAATAGACGGTTATTGGCAAGAGGCTTTCTTCCCGCGACCTCCCCTTCTGACAACATAACCGTCGCTTAATCCCCCTCGCTCCCCGGGGCTTGTCAAATTGACGTTGAAACTTGGAAAATAACCGAGTGAGCCTCGCTATATGCCAGACGCATGACGTCGGCGTAGGAGAGACATTCTCATGTAGGATGCTGTTTTGGATAATTCTGCTTATCTTTCCGATAGACAGTTTGTTAGGGCGTGGTTGTTTATTTCTCAAGGAGATGTATTATGCCTATAATTACAAGTACATATTAAGACAATATACGGATTTGGGACGAGAGAAGGAAAAAAGGGCCTTATCGGGATTCGAACCAGAGACCTCCGACTCACTAGGCAGATTGCAATGTATAACAATTTTAATCAACCCAGGCACGAATCAAGAGGGGGTTGGAGGGGTAGGGGGGGGGGGGGGGCGCCACTCCGCTCTGCAACAAGCCGCTACAAATATGACTTCATACCCTCCCCCAAATTGAAACCAACACAAATTGTTTTTGTTTTCAAGGTGCCACACCCAAAACGCACGAACTGTATATCTTTAAATTTGAAAACCTGCCCCCTGTCATGGCCGCCTGTGCATAGGGTCTATACTCTATACAATAATATGTCAGGGCGAATGCACACGTTCCTCTAATTTGCTTTTCAAGCGAACCTCAGGTGTTTTGAGCCACCCCGGAAATGAAAACAGTGCATATGCGATGTATGAATGCTCAAGTTTCTTGTAATTAGTGCTATATTGTATTCCTGTAGGAATTTTGTGTGGGGTCGAAATAGAGATGACCTTTAGATGAGGAATCGTTGATAATGTTTCATGCATCCTGAGCGATCAATGAATCTGTATCTGTTCAAAATGTCTCAAAGGCCGCATGCATGATTTGTAAAAAGCAAAACGTACGAACTGCAATTTGTGGCTGTAGGTGAAAATACACCTTCAAACGTGTCAATGATTTTAATGTATAAAACGACATTAGCTGTAACACCCAAATCCATATGAAAACAGTGCTATAAGCCAAACCAATATTTATAATCATTTGGCGCTCGTATGTTTGTATTATTATCCAGGGCACGCACTAGCCACTAGTAGACATTTCTCTTCATGAAAACGGTGAGTTTCCTGTTATTTCATTCAAGTGTGCGTAGACAGCTTTTCCATTAAAAAGATAAGATAAATGTGTTTTAATAGAGCATTCCTGTCAGTTAGAAAAACTGCAATTATTGAGGGCCTTGACACATGTGCAGAAAGTCTAAGGATTGGTTAAAATTGTGAAAGGCTTATGATATTTAATTTGGAAGATGAAACGTCTGGAGATTCCTAGAATAAGGGCATAACATATCTAAAGAAGAACGTTGGTAATTAAATAGTCTGCAGAGTTTGTTTTATACCAAGCACGATTTAGGGCCTAAGGACCCCCCCCCCCCCCCCCCCCCCCCCCAACGCCCCTATGACTCGACACACTCTTCCCTTTTTTCAACGCATCAACCCAACCCCCAACCCCGCCCTCCACCATCCCCCTAATAACTGAAATGAATTCCTATGTAGTTCTTTGGATGTTTGAGACACAATGGGGGGGGGGGGGGGGGAGGCAATGGTAGGGGGAGGTACCCTCGGCCCCCATATTGTGCTGCATATGAACATTTTAGCCACATAACATACTGCAATGCTTCAGAAAACCTTTAAAATAATGCATGAGTTATGTGTTTTCAATGGCTCCTTCCTTTTTTTCAAAAACAAAAGAAGTGCTAATTTGTTTTGTTGGGTTGTTTGTTAGGGTTTTTTGATGATTTCTGTGGAAGGGCGTGGGCACTTGCAGTTACGCCTTACGTCTTACAACGGCCGCTTTAAACTTCCAAGTGAAACAAACTCTTCTAAATTGACACACTCTATTTATCGCCATACGGTCAGCTATGCATTTTCTTCCCAAATCAATACACAAGTCTAAACTGTCGATACGTTAGATCGTGAAGCCACTCCTTCGTCCGTCACTCGTAAAATTGCGATTGCGATCTCTCGGTTAATTCCGCTATATTCAATTTTATGCACGTCAGCCGTATCGCTGTGAGAGATTCTGGCGATACAAAAATGATAATTTCAAGGAGAGAGATGTATTCAGTTACGAGCGAGTTTAAACAACGCATCGATTCTCGCTAACGGGCAGAAAACCAACGCCACGTTTGCTTTTGGACGTTGAAACTAAATCCATGAAGACTTTTCTAAACTGTCTTGTCAAGAGGCACCACTCGGAAAAGGCCCCTCGGCTTCTCAATTCACTCGCTCGAGTGTCTCCTTTTTGCCTTTTGATTGTTTTGTTTTTCTGTCCGTCCTCTGGACGATCTGTTGCCTTGTTGTGTCAGTTTGTTTCATTTGGGGAGCGTAACACTGCGTAAAACTGGTAAACACATGACGCGTTCGTAAGCTAGCTAAACGCATTAAAGATAGTATACATGATTGGTAAACTGTTACAAAAGGTTTTATCCCCCTGTGTAATTGATATGCATGATTAAAACCAACCTGAGCAAAAACCAGCTTCGTACTTCGTCTAACTTTTGAGAAAACAGCCAAAAAAGGGTTTGCAGTCATTTCGCCCCAAAACCACTTCGCCCTGAACCACGGCCTGTGCACGAAGTGCCTTTAAAGATTGCCCCGATATAATTATTTGTAATTTTTCATCGTAAGCTCATTTGTTGAATTTATAAGAGGAACATTATTAAAGGCCAATATATATCATTTACAAACTTTTTATAGATTCCTGGAATGAGAGCATGGCATATCTAAAAAAGAAATTTAAAAAAATGTGTAAATTATATAGTCTTAACAAAAATGAGTTGCATAGATGCAACAATGCTTCAGAGAAAACCTTTAAAATATATGCATTGTCCTTTTCAATTGTTACGTGAATGGTAAAAATGTGTAAAAAAAACAAAATAAATTCATAAGGTGCATGTTACCATAGCTATCAACACTTTGAATAAGATTTTCCCCTTGTCAATTCATGAAGTAAATTAAGTGCAAATGGTATAATGAGCCTTTAAACACGTAATCTTCTTCGCAGTTCGGGGCACTGTCACCTGTCCAATTAAATGTTTATTGGTGAGTTAAACAAAATATATACCTTGGAGTGATAAGTGCGTAAAGCGCTACCGCACACGCATGCGCATGGAAACCAGTAGTGTCACGTAGGCGTTGAAGAAAAGTGTGAAATCGGATTTTCATTGCTTGAAATATCTGATGTATTTTTAAATACAAAGTCGCTAAAATTCAAGGCAAGGTACTAAAAATAGCAGAATAATAACAAGAAGAAGCGGGAAAAGAGCTAAAGGCAAAATATACAAACAACGGATCAAGAGACGAATTCAGAACCCTTTCGTGGATGCAGAAACCAGATTGAATATGGAAAAGTTTGAAAGCAAAACAGTAGATTGTCGTTCACACGTTTATGGGGTATACACAATAGTTGATGGTTCCGGCTCCGCTCAATGTTAATGAACGTATTCTTAGAATGTTCATTTCGCATCACCTTATTCTAAAACAAAACCGTTCTGACCGCGTTCCAGTTGATAGAAGCGTTCATAATGTTAGTGAAACAGTTCACTAACGGCACAAAAATCGAAATTATATACGAAAAGATGACGAAATCCAAGAACCAGAATAAGCGTCACTAAAATGCTGTATTACTCGAAAGTGGAATGTTGGCTGATTCGCCACTATATGCAAAAATGCGATGGTATTGTGTATTAATGTTGCACAGATCCAATTCGTGTAGATGGCATGTATATTTCTTTCTTTCTTTTTGTTTTTATTTTAAATAAAATATTGCGCTCTTCCATTGTATGCAGTATATCATCTTATGTCCAGTGCGTGCGCGGCTAGACGCATCCATGCGTCTTGTGGGACTTTGGGATGTTCACTTCTTTTGCGAGCAAGATAAAGTACACCTGTGGGAGGGTGGTATCTTTCTTTAAGATGTCATCAAGACGCACCTAAGAAATAATATTTGTTTCGTGGTGATTTTGTTGTGCATTAAAGGCAATCGTCCATGAATTTTGTATACGCAGGTTAGTTTTTATCACACAAAATCCTCGATCGCACAAGGAAATAATGCCGTTTGTAGCAGTTTCCTAATCTTGTAACTTTTTTTTTTTTTTTTTTTTTTTTTAATACAAACATACTTTACAATGTTTGTCCTGCACGTTTCCCAAAAAACTCGTATCCTAAAAGAAAATACCACTACATAATATTGTCGATGAAAGAATATAATGGACCGTCAGGCCAAAATAATGTACCTAATCTTTGCTTTGGTGTGCAAATGGGTCTTTCCACTGTGACAGTAAAGGGGCATTTTAGCAACACGGACCATATTTTCTAGAAAATATCTTTGTCTGGTCTCAAAATAAAAGAAATAAGTTTCAGTTGTTCTGAAGAGATAATTTAGGCCCCAAAAGGGTTACAAATAGTGTGACAACATGCCTTTCCAAAAACCCTATGTACAAAATTCCAATATACGCTCGTAACCGGGACGGCCTAAAATGTAACACAAGTGTCCATCCCGGTTACGAGCGTAAATTGGAAATTTGTACACAGGGTTTTTATAGAAAGGCATGTTGTCACACTATTTGTAACCCTTTTTGGGCCTATAAGTAATCTCTTAAAAACAACTTCAACTTATTTGTTTTTATTTTGAAACCAGAAAAAGGTATTTATTCGAAAGTATGGTCTGTGTTGCCAAAATGCCCCCTTTTACTGTGGAAAGACGCACATGCGCTATTCAAAATACATGTAGTCAAAACTCCGAAATTGCGACTGCACCGGGTACGCAATAGCCTTTTGTCAAGGCCTCGTGAATTTGGGCGATTTGGTGACTTGAGTAGAGTCTATACGCGCAGAGTGAATTACTCACTTGGCCTTTTTCGAACTGACAGGCAATTCTTATGTTTTTCTTTATTTTTGCTACCAAAAGTGGTAGCAGAAATCAGCCAGTCACGTGCAGGTCACTCCATGCAAATTACGCAGGGAGCTCCTACAAACAAGGGAGGTAGGCTTACGCTTTTGAATTTACTGGGTACATTAAACGGCAAATAAATTAAATCAAATGGGAATTATATTAGTTCCGTATAAAATGTTGATGTAATAAACAATTTATGTCAAATATAAACGTATTTTCATGAAGCTCGATGGTTTTGTGTCGAAGTAAATATAAGTGCCGTACCTACGTTGGTAATGAACGAGGCCATAACGCCGCAAGCCATGTGATTGGTCAATTTGTCCTGCGGGAACTGTACGTGACTTGCATCACACGCGCGCGTGCAAAACAAGCTCCTAGCGCCCATTGGCTCAGTTGAATGTTTGTTTTCGATTTCTGTTTTCAAAATCTTTACGTGCAGAGTGGGGCGTGGGTAATGTTGTGACGTTGCACATTCGGGTCAACTGCTTGCATGTAATGAATAATGTAGCAGTTGCCAGTTCGAAAAAGGCCTTATGGCAAAACAGAAGGCATAGCGTTTGCACAGCCTTCGTATACTCCGCTCAAGACGCCCAAACCCCAAAGCCATAAGGCCTTGTCAAAAGGCTAGGTACGCAAGGGATAATAAGTTAATGGCTGTTGACTTTAACCGTATAATAGACATACGTACATTTTGATTTATATGGTAATTCAGTGCGTATATACGTGTAGTCCCCCATAAGACTGCCATGTCAGTTAATGGTAAACCTTGCCGTTCACAAATAGTTAAATGGACGATTCTCAATAACCGATTCAATGTGCGCCATTTTAGCATGTCGATTCCACGGGAATACAAATTAGGTTTAAATCCTTAATCTGTTTTGCTTGCAAATGCGGCGGCAGGTCTAAGAAGTCATAAAATATTCAGCATGCGATCTTTTTGTAGCCTGGGTAAATACTGACAAAGCAGTTAAATTATTCCGTGACTTGATGACTTTTGTGATTCCTGCTGCTATTTTGAAAAGTGCAAAGTTTACCTGTTCAAAACATCGCTTTTATATCAAGTTAACGTGGATATTTCGTAACTGAGCTGACGGTGATGGATGACACAGAGACCTGTTTTGGCGTTCGTAATCAAACAAAGCTCGTCATTGGTCAAAGTAGTCACGACGCCACGAACACATTTCTTGTCAACATTTTGTATTATCCATGCAGCATGTAATCACTGACGTCATGCTGACGCAACAACATAATTGTTTTTGTTTTTTAATGTTGATGCATGGGCCTTATGCTCCTTGATCCCCTGGGTGAGTCAAAAGTGCCAATTAATAAGTAACTCAGTTTATAGCAAAAAAGGGACATAGGCTTTTCTTCAGGAGACGATAACAATTCATTTTTGAATATTGTTCTCTTGTAAATAGACGTCATTTCAGACGGAATCGTTACACTATGGACAGTTGGAAGTTGAAACCACTTATTTTCCATTTAGGTATTTTTCCCCTCGTTTTTCTGGCCAAGCGGGCTTTTAAAAGTGTTTCATAATCGTTTGATAGGTTGATTTTCAAGTTTCAAGTGCAAACAAGATATATCTATATCTTCCCCCGTCCCCTTTATCTCTCATGCGTCTTACCAACCCAATGGGAGACTTTTGGCTATCCTGGTTTAGACACAAGAGGGCGCCCTTCACGATCCCGGAAGTGATTTTCTTCTGACTTCGGTCTCGTTTGTTTTACGTGTGGACGTAAATCTCTTCAATTTCAGAGCTCTATTTCTCAGCAATGAAGTCCCGTATATCCTGTATTTTTGTGGTGTGTGGCGGAAGGACTAGTCATGGTTTTCTAAACAATACATACAAACTGAGAAAGTTGTGGAGTTTATCTATAAAAACGGCAACAGTGGTCAACAGCGGCGCGCGGCGGCGGCTTCGGCAATGTTCGGTGTACTTCAAGCACGTACGTCACTCACCGCTGTGTAAATTTATGGCTGTACGCACTATATAAACAGGGCACTCAATGCAGTGTGTCGCTTTTCGGACGACTTTCACCGGTTTAAAGGCGATTGTATGAGCAGTGTTCATGTCACATTTCCTCAATTTCCATTTTTTGTTGAAAAAAGAGCAAAATGTCTTACCCCCACCCCCAGTCACTTCATTAAAACTTTGTGAAAACAATGACACATGCAGTGTTTGAATTTGTAAAAACACAAATTAGGCCAAAAATTAGTCTTCCAAAATGATGCGGTGATGCGTTTTTGTTTTATTATTATTTGTTTTTTGGTAAGGGGATTCCAAACAATAAAGTCAAGTTGACATGAAGCCAACAGGCATGTTTATCGAACAAAAAACCTTTGACGCAGAGGGTTAAAAGTGACGCGTGCGTCCACGATAGTTTTTTTTTTGTGTTTTTCACCCGAGAGGCATGGTTAAGTACCACCCCCACCCCCAGGCTACCACACCTCGGACATGAGAATTGTCACTTTTTGAGTGACAAAATCGCAACCCCTGGGCCAAAATTTGTGACAAAATCTCCACCTTGGAACATCTGGTCAATGCCGAGGCATGTTACCAAGTCCCCACCCCACCCTTCGAACAATGCCTGCAGGGAAGGGGTAGAATGTTGATAAAACATTTGCATACATGTAAGAATGAAAGAAACAAAATTCTTTTTGCTTGCTATTTTGTTAATGGTTTAGAAAACTATAAATATAAGTGTACCTACATGATAAATCTGCATAGAATATACCAAATAATGTTCATTTTAAACATAATTGCAGAATACCCTGCAATTCTTAGTCCGTGTAGCATTAGGTAGACATGGCTTCGGAGGATTGTGTTACGAAGGAAAGTTTGGTCCGAGAACGAGTCGATAAAAGCACATGCAACATCAGTTTTGAGTTGCAGGGTATTCCGCAATTGCTTTCAAATGTTCTACATGTAGTTTTCAAATTACCACCTGCTAGTGACAGGGCCGTGTACGGAATTGAGCAGTTGGCCATTACACAGTATGAGACTGGCTGAAAAAGAAATTCCAAGAGTTACATAAAAGACACCCGTAAATTTGCCACTTCTAATTTTGGGTTTTCTATCAAATCAGCATGTTCTGATGCCTGTTAAATCATTTTGAGGAATACAAGTAATGGTCAACTTATCAATTATGGGGCTAAAAGAAACATGACGATTGTTAACTTAAGACTATCGGCAAGTTTAAGCTGACATAACATTAATAAGTTCTTGACTAAGAATTAAAAAAACAAAAAGCTTATATGTACTGGTAAATCCATGCAATGTACATTTACAGTCCTCAATGTTCCTGCCAGTTGCTTGGTTTTAAAAGCTTTTTAGAATGTGTAAACACAGGAAATCAATAAGTATTTTAGCTCAATAAAATAATTAAATGGCAACAAAATGTTGATTTATTTTTGAAATTTTGTTTGACCATTGATAATTTGAGCATACAATTTGTTTCCATCACATGATTGAGCTGCATAAATCAATGTTACAATACATGTACACAAATTCACAAAATTAAAATTAATTCAGTCATTTCACAAATGTCGACTCTGCTGCCATGAAGGCATAACCATCCTGACTGCCCATGGAAGAACGCCTGATCAGCCTTGGCTGCTAATCCATTTCACATGTCGGGAATCTGTCAGAGAAACAAGTCATAAATAAAACAAGAGGTTACCTTACTCCTATTAAATTAAAACATTAAAGATACTTTTTTACGGTTTGAATTCCCTTTATTGGTCGCCAGGAAATTGTTGAATGTTTTTCACTTCCCTCACTTCCCTTTAAAATATTTGCACGTTTTGGTGGTTTTTAAGTTTTATTGAGAAGAATAAGTGGCGACCAGTAAACGGAATTCTTTCCGTTTTTACAAAATCAGTCTGCCTGCTGTATAATAGGCTTAACTTCACATCAAAACAAAAGCAAATGTCTACAGGTATGTTTACAAAAAAAAAAGATGTGAATATTACTTTATGACGTTCAAGTTGAGATTCGCACTGAAGTGAAGACTGAAGCAAGACCTAATTTGTGAGATCCAGCTTTTACCTGCTTGCTGTCCTTGTGGATGCCTTTAAAAGCCATAATGTGTGTGGAGTTGACATCACGTTTGTTGATTGTTCCTCACACTGTTGTAGACCCCATTTCTAGCAAAACAAAAATAAATAAATAAAATGTTAGAACAAATTTCTAAGCATTATAAATTAGGCTTACACTGGGAAAATGTGTATTTGGTTTTACCACTTCAACCTTCATTTGTGATGAGTAAAAAATAAATAAACATATTAGTATTAAGAGATATCTCAAAAATGTTATTAAAATATATATATATATACCACTCATTGCCAAGTCTGTCAAGAACAGCATAATTCCATGACCAGGTCTATGCTATGGTCAGCGCCAGTGTAGCCTAGGCCTGGATTAGAAATGGAATAGGCCTCGTGGACATGCACAGGACTATGAAAATGGAAAGGTACGTTGAAGAAAAACAATAGACTGCATTTCCTCTGAAGAGATGGGAATGTAAAAATCACAAATCTGATGATCAGAGTTCAGACTTTCTTCCAAGTTCATGGCATGCCATTTTCACTCCATTGTTAGACGTTTAAGCAGTTAATCAAATGTACTCGGATTTCCATTTCAGTAGCCAAAGCAAGGCCTAAGTTAGGCGAGGCCTCGACTCGACACGACAGCCTAAATTATACAGGCATGTGCTTCTAGTTCTACACAACCGTCCGATATTTTATATGCACTGTTGGCATCGTGCACACACTACATGTATACATCGTAACACGATCAACCACATGCATGACCGAAAACAAAATGACAAAAAAAAACCGTGCGTTTTACTTACCTCTTGGCAACCAACGTTTCCGCGCGACGTTTCAGCTTTTCCTTTTCAAAGTCCATTTTTTAAGTTCTTCAATGGTTGATTTTTCATGATGACTGTTTGGGCTTTCCGTCGTTGATTAGTGTAGGGTTTCACGGCGACATTTCCAACCGCATTTTTAGCACGAAAATACGTGTAATGCAATGGCTGTCATCGTGGCGCGAAATGCGCTGGGACCGTATGTTTGGCGCCCTCTGTTGATATTGGTCCTCAAAAGTCTCCCATTAGATAGACCTTTATCACGGTGCGGCCATCTTCCCTTTTCTCCTATTAAAATGAACGTAACCAAACAAATAGCTTGGTCCCGTTTTGAAATTGTTCATTGTGTGCAAAAACGGTCTAACTCCGGTCTACGTGGACCGCCGAGGAGTGGCGGTCTATATACGTAGACCGTTTTCGGTCAAAAGGCGGATACACACTATCGCGGAAAAATCACACTGTTCCGTTGGTTTGTACACAAACTGGTTTGCCGCTTGTGCGCGGCCTATCGCGACGCGCAAAACGTTTTGAGCTGGGTAAAAGTTCAAATTTGTTGAACTTTGACCGCGGTGCGCTGACCTTCTCAACGCGCAGCCAATGAGGTATCAGAGAAGCCCCAAGTTACCAGAGTGGAATTTTCTATTTTGGAATAATCGGCGATTGGGAGCTCATGCAATGCGGTGAGCGCAGCGCGAAAGTGTGATTTTTCCGCGATAGTGTGTATCCGCCTTCAGTCGCCGCCGTGACCCACCTCATTCAAGCGCGCGAACGCGCAAAGCGTGCTGCATGTATTCTTGACGTTCATAGCGGAAGTCAGGAGGCAGCTGGTCGAATTCGGTCATGCCGGAACGCTCAGTTTTTAGGCCAGCAAAAGTCCCCCGCAGCGACCGCGGAATGTTAAGGCGCATTCACACTATCGCGGAAAAATCACACTTTAATTTGCGCTGCGCTCACCGCATTGCATGAGCTCCCAATCGCCGATTATTCCAAAATAGAAAATTCCACTCTGGTAACTTTGGGCTTCTCTGATACCTCATTGGCTGCGCGTTGGAAAGGTCAGCGCACCGCGGTCAAAGTTCAACAGATTTGAACTTTGACCCAGCTGAAAACGTTTTGCGCGTCGCTATAGGCCGCGCACAAGCGGCAAACCAGTTTGTGTACAAACCAATGGAACAGTGTGATTTTTCCGCGATAGTGTGAACGCCCCTTCAGACCTTTTACAGTCTCCGTACGCGTAGTCCCATGGTCTAAACACAGCCAGTGATTCTCAACAGGAGATACACGCGCTAGTGCGCGGACGCGCAGACGCACTCATCGTACCCAACACGTACTATGGGGAACAAGACAAAGATAAATGGACACATCGTGATAAAGGTCGAGAGTAACCGATTGCACTGTTTGCCGCAACACCGTAAGACGCGGCCGCCGCTCCCGCTGCATGCAACAGGCCAATGGCTTCCAGCAATAAATGCGCGGTCACGTCTTAGAAAGGTTACCGCGTCTTGGCCATGCAGGCTCTGATTTAAAGATACATCGTTTGTGCGCAGAGCTGAGATATCGATCAGTTTTTCCATAAACAGGGTTCCTAGACAATTGCTTACGTTGTTACATGTACTTTTGTATATACTAGTGTCTAAACAATACAGTTTTATGAAAACCACATGAATAAAATTTGTATGACTATTTTTGGAGCAAAGTTGGGGTCGAGAGTGCCAGTTGTAGGGATTTGTCAATTATAGCAGGCGCTGATCTGCGTGGTCCTTTTACGCGTTTTAACGTGTGGAAATTTAAAACAAGTTAAAAAGTTTGCCAATGTTCAAAAGTTTTAAATATGTAAATTCACTCAGAGCAGAACAGAGGCGATATCCTATATTGCCTATAGTTTTGGCCTCAAGACATTCGTCATTTTGTTTGTTCTCGTTAGTTGTGTAATCGATTCTGATGTGCGATTGTTTCGATGTTGGTATCGATTCTTACCTTTTTGTTTTACCAGACTTTTACATATTGCCCAGCAGAGGTGATACTGCATTTTGCATAGCAGAGTCGATATAGCAGACTAGCCTTGATCAAGACGTTGGGCTTTTCCAACGCGCTGACCAGCTGCGGCATTCTGTTGCACGTACATGCTCACAGCGCGCCGCGCTCATATGAATACACGCTTTAATGGTTCTGCATTAAGTCAGCAAAACTCATTATGGGGGAACCACCTCTGCGTGAGCTGAAATTTCATTGGTCGACGCGCGACGGGTTGTTTGAAAAATGCTACATTTTCGATACCCAGTTTGTTCGTCCGGGGCAGTATTACAGTTTTTCTCAGTTGCTTTGATGCACTTCCCGAAACACTAACCTCTTTCTCAATACTCTAAATGCAATCCTCAAAACACTGAAAGCATTTCTCACAACACTATACCACCCTTGCAAAAGCAAATATAACAATCAAAATGCTAACAACAGGCGTCAAAATACACTAAGTCAGTCAATCGCTACATCAATGTAACCAAATGCATAGCACCTTCTGATCATTGCGTGAACTTAACACTGACACCCAAATGGCAAAGTAATTTCATCAAAACTGGACAGAGTGATAGTGTTGCTGACAATGTAAACAACAAATGGACACACTATACATCTTGAATGTATTACGTTTATTACATATTGTGTAATACATGTACATGTAGTATTGTTGTTTTATTTCTTATTTCTTTATTTATGTATTTCTTGGGACAATCGCCCCATTGCTGACAAATGTAGTCAAGCAGTTACCCACTCCCATCGTGCTGGCGTTATCTTTTGTACAAACACAATGCTCATTGTACGTAGTATTTTGCATGCAACGATTTACCCAATGCACAACTGCGGCATTTCGAATGGACAATGTACACAGTCAGTTGAGAAGAAAACAACCTGTTTTGCCTAGAATATCAAAAAAAAGAATTGCATCTATGCTATGACAAGTGCGTTTAGTGTTTTGCATTTTGTGTGCACACAATGGGAACTGGAAATAGTGGATTGGCCAATTGCATTCATGATGTGGGGTTTTGAGGCGCTGTTAAAAAAAATGAGGTTAGAGTTTGGGGAAGTGCATTAAAGCGATTGAGAAAAACTGTAAGAGCACCCACAAATCATATTCCGACCGTTGTCCCCCAGAAGTGTAATCAAATACGTAAACAGATAGCACAATAAATGCTACGAACCTGAGAATATTTGTTATTTTCGTCCAGTCGACCATGCTCCCGTACTCGTAACATGGCGGGCGCCATACATGCATGATGCATGCTTCGCGTCATATATTCAAACCTTGCATACCCGCATATCTAAAGCCCGCCCATTTTCGGCCGAAAACAAATTAAAGAATGACATTAAACCCAAAAGTGACAGACCCGACAAGGCGGTCTTTCTAGCTAGGGCGGGCCGTACGCAGCTGTGTGCATGTTGCCGTACGGGTTGGTATGGAAGTTGTGACCGCACGTTTGATATTCCACAGACCGCCTTGGACAAGGCTACTAGCAGACGCGATATCGCATATTATCTACTAGTGTCGATATCGCATATCGCCTATCGCCTCTGCAAAGAAGTATGTTTCTGAAACTGTGTGGTCAAACAAGATTTTATGAATCACGATTTTTTGTTCTTTGTCATCCACTTAGCGATATCTCGTTCGAAATCTACTAACGTTGGCAAACCGGGGGGAGGGGGGGGGGGGGGAATAATTTTGTTCTAACAAAACATTATTTTTGTAATGTGAAATAGGGTACCGGCACTGATGACATCCCTTTAACACATGCCCAAGTGTCAATGTCTCAATCGCGTTTTCATCGAATATCATTCTGGGTACTTTTTGCGGGATTGAATTTGTGGTCGCCGCGATAGCGGTAATACCATACACACATACCGTGATGGATTAATTAAATTCGGCTATTTTCCGAGGGTGTCATTTTTCATCGTGCTGTGTCATTGAGTAGCTCGGGGCACGATACGCGATCTGTACGCGCAGTGGTCCCCAAAACCGGCGGCGCTCGTTCTACAGTCAAGGTGGATTGTCCTTGTGTATTTTCATCAGAGGCGCCGCTCTACAGCCATGTCAATGACATTCAGTGTTTGTTATTGAAATTATCGACGAACCTAATACGTCGCCTTGTTATTAGGAGGAATAGTAATTGCATTTAGGGCCACAGACTTTCATTTATTAAGAGTTTCACACCTGATCCCTTCTTGTGGGGAAAAATAACAGGAAGAACATTTTTTAAATATAATAATATTCTTGTCAGAATTGCAAACGCGCGGCCAAAGAACGCTCAGATGCCCCGCTGCGAAGAATAGGGGGAGGGGGGGGGGGGGGGGGGGGGCGGCGGGGGGGTTGCGGGTCGGTCGGTCGGTCGGTCGGTCGGGTTTGTGTATGTTTGTTTGTGGTATTTTTTGTTTTTGTCAGTTGTGACACTGAACCTTAATAAATTTGTAAAACGTACGGAATTTCAGACTTTGTACTACTTAAAGTTGCACTGTCCGTAATTGGGTGAAAGGGTTAACAAAAATTAATTTACACAAGCGACCAAATTAAGAAAGCTTACGTGTCTCTGTAACGAACAATATAAAAAAAAACTTAAATTTCCGACGTCAGGAATTGGAGATACAAGCCTTTTTCTTGAAACTGGCTTCACATGTTGTACATGTGCGCGTACGCTCATATTTGTAGTATATGTACAGTGTACACATGTACGCGCACATGTACATTTACGTCACAACCCTGTCGAATAAAAGACGGGGCCTGTCTTTTATTATTTCTGGTTTGTAATCGACTGGCATTATTTCTTGACGGATTTGTACGTTTTTTTGTACCAAATGAAAGCTGATAACCTTTTCCATTCTAGAAAAATAGCAATTTGACGCTCAAAACGGCCAAAAATTTGACAATATTTAATCAATTTAATCAATTTAAATGTTTGGTGAAGCACTAACTACATGTATTCAAAAGAACTTACCATACGATATGTATAAACAAAATTGCAACATAAAATTTGTTTTTATTTCACAAAGAAATAACCGTTTAACCCGTTTAACCCGTTTAACCCTTGCGGCTGTGAGGGTGCTGTTTGTCATAGACGGAACTCGCAGTTAAAGGTCATTACATAGTTTGCAGGCGAAACCTTTTTACGAATTCCAACAACAACAGCATTACATAACTAAAGAATAATGTTGATAAACTGCCTTGTAGATATTTAGATGCAGTTATACTTTAGAATACCTGAAACATTCATGGCAATGTACCATTTTACACAGGGGAAAATCATGTGGTGTTTGTTACCATTGCTGTCAGCACTTTCAGTCGGGTTTTTTCTTGTCAACTCGTGATGTAAAATGTTGGGTCACTTCATATAATTTCCTTGCTTTAACACGGAATGACACCAAGTAAAAACATGACAAGTATAAGAACAACAGTTGTCCACTGAGCCATTTTACATTTCATAACTAATTCAGTGGACACGATTGAAATGGCTTACTCGTGAATCTAAGGCCTGTCCGTTTGGAAAAACTTACCGAGACGATGGGTATTTTCCCCATTTTAAGTCCAATGCGGACAGCATGTAGGACATTTTCCTCTCAGTAACTTTTCCTGAGTCCAGCGGTTACTTTTCGTGGCCAACTTCATGCCCCAACTTTTCCCGAGACGAAAAGTCCAATGCGGACACAGCGAGTCGGTAAAAGCACTCTGGAAGCGTACGTCCGGGCCGTGAATGTCAAACTGCGAAGGGACACTGCGCATGCTCTCCCACGGTCTCGGTAAAATTTTACTGTGTCAAAAAGTCACAATGCGGACAGCAGTAAAATGTAGTCATTTTTCGATTTACCATCGTCTCGGTAAAACTTCCCGAAAAACAAGTCCAATGCGGACATGGCTTAATATTACAATTTTATATTATTATACAATGCTATCGAATAGGCACCTCTGTAAATAGACCAAAGCAATGAAACTCTGCCTGAAATAGAAACCTGAACTCAATTTCGGGGGATTAGCTGTGGCGCGTAAGTTCACACCAAGCCACGAAACCTTATCGTCTAGTATAGTCCTTTTCATTTTATAATTAGCCAAACTTTTTACACAAATATAATTTAAAAACGAGCACGACCGGCAAATTATTTTCCTTAGACAAATGGTCTGAAGAGTCATGCAAGAAATATGGGAAAATGTATAACAGAAGCAAACACATTATTGTACACTCTAAATGCAAAAATGCAAAGAGTGAATTCCTTATAAAAACCAATCCAAAAGAGTAAAAACTACTCTAAAACGAGTGAATACCACTCTAAAATTGGTGACAAATACTCTGAAAAACGAGTGAAAATTACTCAAAAAAAGGAGTATGAAGGACAACTCGAAAAAGAGTTATCCTTTATATGGCTCCTCTTTTAGAGTGATTTTCACTGTTTTTAGAGTAATTTTGCCCGAGCTCGCGGCTGGGTCTCTGGTGTAATGACGTCGTCTAGTAACCGCGAGTAGTAAAACATGGCGGACAGTTTGGAATCGCGACGTGAGTACGAAGAAAAACACTTATTTATGACACAAAATAGGAGGGAATAGGGCCGTAAATACATTTTGCTGAATAAGTAGATGTCTGTGGGCATTGACGAAGAACTTTATTTCGGTACTTTAGGGCTACTATTTTTGCGTGGCGCCGGCTTCATTTTTTATCCCGAGTCAAACGATAACGGCGTCTATAAAGCCCCACCCGGCAACAACCTTTGACCACGTGTTCCCAGAATTCAAAGCGAGACCCTGTGTCGTTCGTTTTGCATCTTCTGGGGGCTACCCCCGGTGTAAACCCCGTGTTACGCGGTGTCAGCATCTCGAACGCCCCTAGTGAGGTTGTCACTCTTTTTGCAATCAGAGAGTAGTGTATTATTAATAATTTAAAATGCTAATAACGAAGCATCCAACAAACACTTGTTACATGCTAATCACGTGATACTCATTATAGTTTTATTTATACAATTTGTTTATCGACATTGCCACCATACTTCCTAAAAGAGCCCACAATAGATTATCTCCCCAGTTTTGTGAATTCATTCAAATTTTTTTCTTCCGAAAACACTTCCAAAAACGCTTGGCACCTATATTGCAATATTTGGTGTGCATGGCGCCTAATTGAACATGTTTGAACACTAACCTCAATGACAAAATACATCAACTGTTAATACATCAACAATCTTTAGCTATAGCACTTGCACAAATGTATCTAGAAACCGTGTCTTCGTGGTTGAGTACCTGGCAACCATATCTGTGAGAAACTGAATCTTGTACGGTGGATCGTAAAGAGCGCCCCCTTAAGCGCCATACCAATAATTATTGTCTTCGTGAACAAACATTACCATAACCAAAAGAGGGCGCTGTGACAGAGTTGGGGGTCGCGAAAGCATGCATGAGCGCATATTAATTTTTTGTATCCAACAAAATACAACTGCATTGACAAATTCCAATTTAACACTGGCAGCCTCGTTTCAGATGCTGAGCCATTGTATTGCGTCACGTTTTTATATTTGCAAATGTTATCACAAAAAAAGCATTGAGAACAATTTAAAATTCCTTAATAGTGACCTTAATTTGGTTGCTGGTTTCTAATTGACGACTCATCACCTAAAACTGTCTAATTTGCAAACATCTTTTTAAATCAAACTTTTAAACGAGCAAAACCAGACTGTTAAGCGCAATCGGTTAACAATTATTTGCTATTGCTAAGCTTTAAAAAGTAAAATAAACGTGACATTTTCACACAAAAATAATTGTCATAAACCAGTTCTAGTTATCTGTTAGGGCACACCCTGGGTAAATAAATATAATAAATAAATGAATAAATAAAAAAATACATACCGTTTATCTTTTTTTAAAAACTGTCCGTTGAAGTTGTCCTTTAGTTCTTCCCATGCAACAGTTACAGTCAAACATCCAGGGGCGTGGGCTGGGGTGCGTCCGCACCCCTGCATGATAGGACCAGAGAAGTTCTGTCTTGCAAGAAAAATGCTCTTTCAAAATGCAATTCGTTCACAAAAATTCCCACTGGTGTTCAGTCCCAACCGCAGACTGATCGCCCAACTTGGCGACCTCGGCTTTAAGGGGTGCGGGCTTCACGCGCACGCTCCCATCCCTCGTTTAAAATGCTAGAAGTTGGAGTTCCGCTTTCATGAAAATCACACCCGCCGCCTCCCCCGGCCCAAACCACCCTACACCCATGAACATCGTTAATCTAATTGGGATCTGGGACTTTGTAGGTTACCAACGGCGTCACCAGACATTCCAAATTTGATGATTGGGGGAGGGGAGCGGAGCGGTGGAGGGCCGGGGTGAAGAGATGGAACCTTTGAGGGAAAGGCACAGTAATTCCCTCAAAGCAGCTAGTTACATAATCATGCACATTTTCAAACCTCAAATTTCAGGGGGAGGGGGGGGGGGGGGGGAGCACGACACTTTTTCGTGGGGGGAGGGGGGGAGGGAGGATGTGGGCACGTGCTTCTCTCTGGTGTTAATACTCCTTTCTCCTTTGTCTTCTGAAACAATTTTTCTTTAAGTTTAAACAATGGGCATCTTGCACATTAAGCGAAACAAATCAGTATTGCAATACCAATCAGTCCACATGTCATCGACATGAACTGTCCTTAAAACAGCGCAGTCTTGCTCATGATAATTATCGGGCTGTCCCGAGACCCAGTTGAAGAAGTTATGTTGACTTCCATCCGTCCAAACAAAGTGGCCCTCCTGCTGAATGTCATTAAGCCCAATCCAAAGTGGGACTTTCCTCATGCTGGCAAAATTAAACAGAAAGTCGTTTTCTGCACGATCGGAAATTGAGGCGAGGTGGGCAGCTCGCCCCGGCTTGGTGAAGTTTGAGCAGTACGCTTCGGCTTCCCGAAATTTGAGTCCTTTATCGTGGTAATAGTAGCAGTGATTTGTGTAGGCCACCCAAGGTGCAGAACGGGCGACTTGTGTACGGTTCGAGATGCGTTTGCATCTGTCAGACAGCGACAAAACAGGCCAAATTGCCGTCAAGATTAAAAGACTGCAGAGTATCATATTGGTTTCTTCATTGTTGTCGTTGTACAAGTTGAATCGTATACATCACCCAACTCGTATAGTATTCGTTTGAGCTGGACAAGTTTCGTTTATTTACAACATAATCAAGATTTGCATATGTCAATGAGACTAATACATGGAATATTGAAAACAATCAGAATTCGGCTGATTGGCATGTACTGTAGTTCTCTGGCATGAATATTTGGTTACACCACTCTGCAGAAAGATAAACGGTCTTTTCAGGGATATACACGTACGTATCAGCAGTTTACTGCCCCAGTTTACCCATTAAACGTTTTATGACCCATCTCTCCGACAAGCTCGCAGACTGCACTGTCCAATCAGTGGGATCCACCTGACCCTTTGTGGTCCACGCCATCCAATGAAATTCGTGCCTTTATGCGTTGACGTGTTGCTGCATTTGAGCAGGGCCTATACACCAATTAACCCATTGTCAGCAGTGCACACGTGCATATTACAATGTTTTTACAGTCAGTTTCAGTCTTTACACTGTACAGATCAATTTTGTAAAGAAAGATACGCTCGTTGAGAATTTAAAGGAGCATGTTCAGATTTTTCAAGAAAACCCAACAAAAATACATCCCCGAAATACTATATCCACTGGGATGGGAAGAAAACAGGAAAATTTGCAGTCTCCACTTTGGATGTGGAAGCAAAACGGTTGGTGTGATCACTGCATTACTTATGGAACGGAAAATTAGTTTACAAAACATCGCTGGTTTTTATGCGATATCCTTTAAAATATATGGGTTGAGAGCGCGAAATTTCAGAATGGTATGAGTAACGTATGGCAAATGATTTGGTATAAAACCCACAACACTCATGGGGAAAAATTGGGGAGGGTTAAAAATGTGATCTGGACACACTCCTTTAAGTGGCTGTATACACACTTAGATGCCTCCACTGTGTGGCGTTACCTTAGCAACACAATTATCAACACTTGCACAGGTAGCAAAACTATAACATTAATCGCGGTTGTTGACGATGTTTAATTTACCATATACAGTCAAAATGTGCCTCTGTGGTGTTGGCATACACTGATATCGGAGCAAGTAATACATTTCGCAATAGACTGCCGCCACATCTTTCAAAACGAGCAAGACACATTCCATATATGACTGCCGCCAGTTGCCATGTTAGTATGCTTCAGTTAAAGCCCAATACATGTACATGATGTGCAGTTACACACAATTTTACTTCACGAGTTGACAAGGAAAAGCACGACTAAGTGTTGATACCAATGGTAATGCACCTATCAATTGTTTTCCCCACCCTTCCCCCACCCCCACCCCCGGGCTACCCCACCTAAGAGGTGGGGATTGTCACTTTTTGCGTGACAAAATCCCCACCCCTGGGGCAACATTTAGGTGACAAAAGTCCCCACCCTCGGGTGCAAAACATGCACAAAAATACACAGAAAATGGGCCAAATGCCCCACCCTGGGGCATGAAAAATGTGACCAAACCCCCACCTAGGGGGTGGGGCAGCGCGGGGGGGAGGGGTGGGGGAAACAATTGATAGGTGCATAATGTACAGTGGATACTGCGTCGCGAAAGCGCAAGTAGGTTCCATTTAAAGGAGTGTGTCCAGATCAAATGTTTGAACTCCCCATTTTCCCCATGGGTGATTTTTATTCACACCATGTGTCATATTTTTCTCACTACCATTCTGAAATTTCACGTATATTTCCGGGGATATAGTAAATTAATTTAGCCGGTTACATAAAGTAGTGCAGCAACACCAACCTTTTTGCTTCCACATCCAAATTGGGGATTGCAAATATCCTGTTTTCTTTTTATATATAGTATTTTTGGGAGGTATTTTATTTGATTGTTAGGTAAGGACGAAATCAGTTTTTTTTTTTACAAATCTGGTCACGCTCTTTTAAAAAAGGGAATAAACATAGACATTACATAGCTCAGTTTGTGTGCTTTAAGCCCGTATACAGAATTTGCAGTGTCCCGAACGTTTAAATAAATTAACAATTTGACTGAAAATAAAAACCTTTACTCAAATGGAAGAGAGAAGTGATCACGTATTTTTGCAAGGGCGCCCTCACGTGAACGATACTTACGCCCTGACTACTGTCAGTGGTATCATGGCTCTGTTTCTGTGCAGTACAGCCAGAGAACCAGCCTAAATAGGACGATGGCTTAGCACAATTTGTTGAAAGCATGGATACATTTTTTCATTGTTTTCTCAGAACGTAGATGAGGTACTGAGCTGACTTATAGACATGTTTGGTTTTATCGTACACATCCTCAATCACACATGGAGAAAACGCCATTTGTAACAGTTTTCCAGTCCTGTTAAATCTACCTTGATGTAATATTTCCTGTGCTCAGTTGCCCTTTACTCAAGCATTGCAAAACCATATGGAGACAGCACGGCCCTATATTATCTTTGAATGCTTCGGTTCTTTTCTCTGATATCATAGACCAGAACTATGTAACATTCGCATGGTTAATCCCTTGTTGATCCGGATGAGAGATTTTCTAATTCCGATCAGAATTGCCGCATGCTTTTCTCATCTTACTGTCGGGTTACTTCTTTTGATTTCATGTTTTATGATTTCACGTTACGATTACTTTTCCAATAAAACTGTCTAGAAGAGTACATACAAATATCGAAGCAAACTGCAAGTTAACTAGAATAACAGAAACTTTAATATAATCGTTATTCATTGCGCAAAACGTCGAAGATTAGACAGACCAAAAACATCGACGTCACGGTTTGTTTGCATGTCCACTCACCCATGGCTTTAAGAGCGATATCATTTCCCATGACTTCCATATAACTGTGTACATATAAACAAAACGTGACGTCATTATGACGTCATTAATAATACGTACAAATTAGTAATCTGTACGTAAAACTATTTAAAGCACAAGTGGAGTAACGTGGCCAAGAGGTTTGGGCGTTGACCTGTGTATATGTCGATATTCAGTTTGTAAGGTTCATGCAGGGTACCTTTTTGCTAGGCTAGGCCCAATAGGTAGGCACACTTCGATTTAGGTATCAGTTTGAAGTAAATGCAAGATAAGTGCACATTATATTTTGTACTTATTTATTTTTAGTGATTAGTCGGTCCCTATATAACATAACGCGACAGGTAAATCATTTGGGGTTTTTTATTTGAAAAAAATGCGGGTTTTAAATATTTTTTTTAAAATGATAGGCCCTACTTAATAAAATTGTGCCCTCGATACAGAATGCTAATTTGCCCACGAGTTATCCCCGAATAAAGTTTTACCTAATAACATGTGAATGTGTAGTTAAATGCCAAATCGTGCACTTTAACTAAGCCCATTTTAATATGTCAAATTTTCATAAATCGCACGTTTTTGCTCAAATTTTCCACCGGTGGATATAGTTTACACGATATCTCATTCGAAACCAATAACATTTTCAATGTGAAACTGGACACTGAGGGCAGAAAATAAATTATCTTTAAATTTGTGGGTAGTCTCGTTCATTCGCGATGCACACGTTTTCTCCCGTTTTCTAACTTTAATTCTCTTCTCTCATTTGTTGAATGCACGTTTTATCGGAAACCCTATATCTTCCACATTATATCTTCGTGGTAAAAACTGGATTAATGTCAATGAATGGATCGTGACTAAGCACCATAATTCACCGGTTTGTCCAAGAAAAAGTGTCACTTTATCTGTTTTCCCGCGCTAAAGTGATGCATGCAATTGTACACACCTTCAATAAATGGATTTGCCTGTGGGAAGCACAATTTCACGCTACGGTGTCCTTTAAGTGACACCCCGAGGTATCACTCCCGGGGAAAATCAAAAGCGTGCCATTGCGGCAGACGTTTCACGCAGCAGATAAATCAATTGTAATTCAGTTTTGACGTAGACGTTTTTTGTTTGGGTCGGGCATCGCTTGACTATTGTTCATTGTAACTTGACCGAAGCGGCTTGAGGCGAGACTAGACGGGCGACAAAGTCTCGATCTATACGTTTAGCGGGATTAGCGCCGCGAGAGTTTTCAGGTATTAAATTGCCAGGTCTCTCCATTTTTGTTGTATACGCGAGTTCGATCCGTAGTCTTAGGAGAGTACCCGAGATTTGCATAATGTTATGACGGTTTGTTTTTGCCTTGCATTTGTAAAACAGTACGACATTCAAACAAAATTGGAAGATGTTTGCTAATCATGTATAACAAAAACAATAACCTAAGGTTCTTAGGAAGTCCATTTTAGATTTCAAATGGGATTTTCTTTTTAGGTATAGCGGTGGCCACATTAGGAGGACGCTTTTTGATGTAGGTATTAATTTTAAATAAAATGAAACACGATAATAGACGTCTGCGTCATAGGGAGGAGGTCGTGGGTTCGAGTCCCACCCAGGTACGCTATGAAATGTTTATCATGCGGTGTCTTCTAGAAGCACTGTATTGTGCTAATAAAGTACGACACGTGCACGAGGTTGAGTGTGGTGTAGATTGTTCAGTTGTGTTCAGTTACCCAAACAAATCTTCGTACTCTGGTACTGAATCATCCTAGGAATAGAAACCACTCATCCTTGCTACCAGAAATGCAGATTATCTCAAGACATATCTGCATAGCAGGTTATACAGTCTGAAAGCGTCTTGAAAGACACAAGAATAGCACGCCTCTTTACCACGGAACGGTATGCACACATGCTTGACTAAAAATCGTGTTTGCTGCCACCAAGTGTCTGGCCGTTGCGGCAAAATGTGAAAGGTGCGCCACGCTCAATGAGCTACGTAAAACGGACGGGGTAAGCGAGTCCCTTATTAGTGAAGCAACCATCTAGCTCCAGGAGGATAATGTCTTGTCTTGAGTGGATATACAGAATATTAAGCACTTTTCTTCAGAACCCAAAGGAAATCACATTATAATCTCACCAGCGTCCATTTCGCCCCCAATTCTAATGTATGCAAAATGAATTCCAACCATAGAAAATAAATTTAAAGTAACGGGTGAATGAAATAGCTCATGACCATAGGCAATGTCACAAGAAACATCCATGAATTTGGATACATTTGGCCTCTTTCTTGGGTTCAGTGCAACACACCTACCATGAGGCACTCAAGATTATATGTCAGTAGTTTTCTATCCAGGGCAAGTATTAAGGATTAACGCAGAGCACGTGCATTATTTATGACGTCGTTGCCAAATTTAGAACCGGGTGAGAAAGACGACATACACGCCGAACCAGCATTGGGACCGCATCATCCCCGCGTAACCATGACAACGGAGGTTACCGACACCAAAGCAGTAATTTTTCACGGCATGGAAAACCACTTGTGTCCCGGAACAGTCAAACTTCGCGTAAAACGATACGGCCGGCGTGTTCGGCGTATATTCATGATTAATTGCGTGCAAGTATACATTTGTCGCGTTCTTATGTCACGGTACTAAACTTGTAGGCGAGAGGTTTTGATTTGCCCTGCGCGTTGGACAAATTGTTTAGTGAGAAACTTAGTGATAAATTTAGTGATAAATGAGAATGCACGCACGAACACGGAAAAACAAGTCCCTTGGAGTGATTAATTGGGCTGCCGTGAAGATGGATTGAGAAATGAAGCACTGTGTATTTCGACAGAATTGCCGTGTCCCCACCTGTTCGCGCGAAGCAGTGGGGGTTTACGGATAGGTGTCTGTGCCAGGGCCGATTTCACTTTTTTAATAACTAATTTTGAAGTTGCATGTATTAGATTTCAAATGAGGAATCAGCAACAACAAAAAACCTATAACGGGTGTGGAGCAAAAAGGTTCACATCATAAAACTTTAACATCCCGAAAAGTTCCATAAGTTGCGCTCTTTGTTTCAGACCAATACCTCATTACTAAATGAGTGCAATACATACGTTTAAATTGCTGTATCTTGGTGGTGTGCATGCTTAAAGGCACAGGCTCGTCAGCAATGCGCGCGCGCCAAATTCGTGCCATTAAATACGCAGCTCTATGCCTTTGCTATGCTATGGAGCTGCGTATTTGGCACGAATTTGGCGCGCGCGAATTTCTGACGAGCATTGCCTTTAAACGCCCATTATATAATTTGAAGATTAACCTTTCTACGAATTTCAGGAACAACATTACATATCTAACTTTTAGTCGGGTTTTTCTTGTCAACTCGTGAAGTCACGCCAAATGGTGTAATGGACTTTAAAGTGTCGCTACCATAGAGTTAGATATAGAAAACTACAGTGTGCACTGGCTATTCAAGTCACGTGTGTAGAATGTGACGATATGGGCGGCGCCATGTTTGCTTAGCACTAGTATGAGTGCAAAGTTGGAAACACCCCTTTGCCCACCGTGCAGCCATTATGATAGCGTTAAGCCCGCCGCACACCTTTGCGATTTACCGGCACATCGGACACCGGACCATCGGATCCGGAAAAATCAAACAAGTTTGATTTGCTCCGGTCTATGGCGTACGGTCTATGGCGTACGGTCAGACCGGCCCGAATTGTTTCAGCGCACACCTTTCCGGTAAATGGTCCGATTATCCGGTAAATCGCAAAGGTGTGCGGCGGGCTTTAAGCCAACATGGCGGCGTCCATATCGGCACATCAGTTTCGGCACTCTAGTTTTCTATATCTAACTATAATGGTCGCTACATACTTTCCAGCCACCCCGTCCCACCCCAATATTAAAATAATTCCGGTCCCCCACATTTTTGAGATATTTTTGGTATTTAATTGTTATTTTTCAGTGCTCAATATTGTTTGGAAGATTTTTGTTTAAAGACACAGGCTCGTCAGCAATGCGCGCGCGCAAACTTCGTGCCACAAAATACGCAGCTCCATAGCAAAGGCATGCATGGAGCTGCGTATTTTGTAGCACGAATTTGGCGCGCGCGCATTGCTGACGAGCCTGTGCCTTTAATGCTGGCAAATGATTGTGTTCCTGCTAGTAGCAAAACAAATATTTCGAATTTTCACAGGCTTATTCGCAAAAAGTTTTAGCATTTTCTTGCTTTTCCAGGTGCGTTTTCCTACACAATTTGATTGTGTGCATGCATTCACTAAACACAATTTATTGTGAAGTTCATTATATATCTGCCTTGCTTTGCTGACTTCCCTCAGTGGCAAACCGTGAACAGCGCCCTCATGAAATTATGGTGAATGGTAACGATATGCCTGTCATTATTTAGTAATTTAATATGCATTA
The DNA here is from genome assembly GCA_037783545.1 of Henricia sp. BOLD:AAB3569. Classification (NCBI taxonomy): domain Eukaryota; kingdom Metazoa; phylum Echinodermata; class Asteroidea; order Spinulosida; family Echinasteridae; genus Henricia; species Henricia sp. BOLD:AAB3569. The sequence continues at coordinate 2,979,119 of JBBELK010000009.1, read as the reverse complement.
CCCCACTGACGTAATTGTGCTTTCGGTGTGCTCAATTTTAACTGTGACCCGATTTTTAAAAAAAAGTGCCTCGGAATAAATATCTCTCTTTGATATGTGATGTTGGGATCGATATTTTAGCAGCAAAACTCTGCACAATCAATCATGTTTGATACGAAAAAATAACGCCTCAAGATACTGCCGTGAAATAAATTTAATGAAAAGGATTTAACTGAATGTCGAAAGGAAATTAAATTTGATTAAAAACCATGATATCATTCACAAGAACAATATTTTGGCTTCGTGTCCTGGCCCCGATTTCGCGCTGTTAAACTGTGCCACACGCACGTCCCCATTTTATTACGGCACCAAAATGAAAATCAGATTTAATTTATTTGGAATAAAAGTCGGCTTTGAAAAAACAGCCGGCGGGATTCGGTGATCCAGAGGCCCCCTTTTTGTGTTCTTGTTTGGCTGTTTGTTTATCAGGAGACGGTATCTCGGGGATCGTGCGTGAAGGTAGCTCAGTGTATGGTGTATCGGAGTACCGTAGGATGCCCCCGGCGTGGCCGTTGTTCAAGGGGGCCTGACACAACCTCAAAGATTTCAGCGTGTCCATGGGCTTTTCCATCAACGGATACCTCCTGCTGAAATTGCTTGCGATCTTGCCCGCATGATTACACGCTGCCTCTGACACCTGGGGTCCCACGCCTAAGCCAATCTGATTGTTTTCTTGTGGCAGGATTCTTGAGTCCCAAACCACGTATCAGCCTTCAATTTCGTATCTGAATCCTTCATTCACTCGGGCGTCCTATGAATCCCTAAACCCCGTTCATTTTGAGTGTTTTAAAGACGGATGACACGATTGGAAAACTTTTAAGAACAGGAACAACAGCATTACATAACTAAAGAATAATGTCGATATACTGCCTTGGAGAAATTTCAGCCACATAGATGGAGTAATACTTTAGAAAACCTGAAAAATCCATGTGGGTAATTCCCAAAATTAGGGGTCCAAATGTTTGGTGTCCCAGTTACGTACGACACTCCTCTCTGTTTCAAAAATCACCACTTATGACCACAAATTCTCAGTTATGGACTGTGGCCTGTGATTATACGGGGCAGCATAATTTTCTTCAATATTTTGTTTTCTGATTCCTGAAAAATATTAAAAACAAAAGACCATAAAGGCTTATTATTTGTTCCATTGTATTGAATAGGAGTTTGGTGTCCCGGGTTACCTACGCCAATGAAAATTGGCTGTAGAATGAGTTTGCATTAACCTTGGTGCCATATCTACACACAAACATTAAATTTGAGTGCCATTTGTTCAAATAAAAATAATTATTTCCACTTTCAATCATTAAAAACACTTGGAAATCCTAAAAAGCACTTTTGGCCCCCTAATTTTGGGGTTTTTGTGTTGCCTGAATGGTAAAAAAATTGTCTGCAGACAATATTGTTACAATATGTTGGGAATTTCTCTTACAAAGGTACCTTTTACACGGACAAAAAATCATGTGGTGTTTGTTACAATTGCTATCAACATTTTCAGGCGAGTTTTTCTTGTCAACTTGTGAGGTAAAATTTTGGGTAACTGCAAATGATGCATTGGGGCTTTAAACAGGGTTTGGCTGTGCTTGCAGGTACACCATTTCGAAAACCGATCCGATATTAAGACCTCTTTTGGGATTTTTCACGGGTAGGATGAACCTCAAGGTCCCCAATCAGATCGGCTCAGGAATGTTAATGACTCGTAATGCGTCCAATGCCATCCTGGAAATCCACACGTAATTACTTAGCCATCATCCTAACCAGAAGACATTTTCTAACCAATCTAATCAGTGAATTGTGAAGAAGGTCATTAATAATCACCTCACGTGTGTGTGTGTCCTTCGGATCGGTGGGATCGGGAATTGCCACAAAACAATTGATTGATAATTGTCATTTCTCTTAGATTTTGTACTAAAATAAGAAGTGTGTGGAACCAGTGCATGCTATAGTGCCTCCGATCCACAGGGGCCGCAATAATTGAGTTCACAGCAGCCCTAAAAGCCGTATAAGCGTGGTTCAAATTGAGTCTGAGATAGGTATTACTGCTTCATTGAGAAAACCTGCTTCAATAAAAAAAGAAAAAAATGAAGACCAGAATTTTCGCTGAACAAAATGGCTCTACTGCTGGAGAGAAGGACAAAGAATTAAATATAACTATAATTATTTAGAGGTGATCTTAATTTCATATGACTAAACAAAACTGACTGTGTACAAATTCACTTTTCTTGACTCTTTTAAATAGAATATTTAAATCGCTATAATATTTGAATGGATACTCGAGCATATATGTATATTTAGAAGCGACTAAAGGTTGTATATGACTAAGTAAATCATATTAAGCGGCTTTTAGTCAATGGAATCGGCTAACTCAGTACATATACACTCGCTTCACTGCTTTCCGGAAATCTCGCTTTCTATTTACATATCACAGCCATCCACACGAATCTGATAACCCAAATATTTCCATAAAATATTAATATTCATATAGTGCGGCGCGTTTTTCGAGAGCCGGGAGACAGCATTTTCGCCCTGTGGCTATCCACGGAATTCTATTAAATCTCTCCCGTTGCGCGTTATATTGTCCTCCGCGGAAGATATGCGGAGTGGGAAAATGTGCAGAGCTTCAAGGCATCTTTTGGCGGGTTTTGATATTGCCCTTTTTTTAACAATGGGCAGTTTTAATTAAGCGCCTTTTTTTTAAATGGCCGCGAACAATCACGTTTGCATGGCTCGCTGTTGGCACAGCTTGATACTTATCTTGGATGGTTGGCAAAGTTAATCATAAAAATAACTGCCGATTGTTCTTTGAGCAATCACTCGAATAAAGAAAATGGATTTCGAGGAAAGTTCACTCATAGTTCGTGGAATTTTTGAATAAATATATTAGATCATTGAATGCATTGCCTACCTGGGTCCTACTTGAAATCGGTCAGTATGACCAGGTTTTTTAGATTCTCGGAAACAATTTTAAAACAAACTTAAAGGCTTATAAATGTGTAATTTTGCAACTTCTTGGAATAAGGACACATGTCTACAGAAGAATGTTGGTAAACTATAGCTTGCAGAAATTTCAGCTACATAGCAAGGCTTCAGAAAACATTTAAATTGTATTTTTTAACCACTTTCGTTTGTTTATATCTTAAAACAAAACAAACCATCTTGTTAACAAAGCTAGCGCCATCTCGTACAGAAATAAATTCATATGTTTGTAATTTCCGTTGTCAACTCATGAAGTAAAAGTTTAGGTGATATACATGTAAAAACTCATTTTAAAATTGAATCGTTCACTCATTTTTCTACAGTCGGACAAGGCAGATCAAGTAAATCTGGTCGGTCCCATTTAGGCTTAATATTTCTGGTCATCAATAACTAGGAAATTAGAGCCATGCTGCTGGGTGCAATGATGTAACTGTTTTCTAGTCATACTTGACTACAGCGTTTTCAGAGTGTAGTTGCATGTATTTCCAGAAATTGTTAACAAAAGAAACGCTACCTGAATATCTTCACTTTTTTATTTAAAAAAAGTCAATCTGAGAGTGGGAATTTTAGCACACAGAAGCTTTATGCAGTCATGCATAACTAACCTATTATGTGAATATTTCGGTGTCAACTTAAAGCAAAGTTGACACAGCAAAGACATGGAGCTGCATATTTCGTGACACGAATTTGGCCTCACGCGCGCATTGACGAGTCTGTGCCTTTAATGACATAATAAATGTTCACATTTTGTTTAAATTGAAAATGTTGCGTTTCTTTTGTTGCTTGGCATATAAATTGAATTTTTCAGTTGATCTTCAATTGGACAAGGCAGATCCAGTAAATCTGATGTTTTTTCCCTCCAACCCTCTTATCGACGATGCCATCTCGCGTGGAGGCTTCGGACATATCGCAAGGCCGCGCGCCGTCTTCTCAGGGCCATCCGCGTTTAATGACATTGCGAGACAAGATTAGATAAAGGAAACGGATTTCTGTTCCCAATAACAAACCAATTGAAGATAATCAGTAAAGATGCCGCTTAGGCATCGCTAATGTAAATACGCCACGGACGCAATTAATTCATATTTGTGTGTCTGTGTGCGGACGAGACCTTGGAATGTCATCGCATTACAGAAGAAAGTTCTATCTGAGGCGGCGACTGTTAACTGGCTTAGAGCGGGAAATGCAATTCGTTGTGCGTATGACGTGGGCAATTTTGGTTCAATTGAAAAAGCAAAAGCACGCCGCGCTCATTAAGGACATCTGGTGATTACATTATATAAACCGTTGTACACATATGTTCAGGTTCAACGCCATAACGAAGAATATTTTAATATTGTTAAATATTGAATTAGCACTGGTAACCTCGTTCCAAATGCTGAGCCATTGTATTACGTCACGCGTCTTTTCATTGGCGAAATTTTAGCACAGAAGAAAGAACCTCGTTTATATGACCATTTGAAATTTCTCTATTGCAGCTTCAATATGATTATGGATGCACAATGAGTGTAGATTTGTATAAGACGAAGAAATATAGCCGTGTAGATGTCCAACGGTGGTTTTCAAAAACTTAAGAATTACATTGTGGCATTGCCAACTTTGCCATTACGAAACTAATTACATTGTGCTAAGCAAGTGGAGCTTGTATTATTTTTATCCTAAGAACAAGAAATATGACCGGATACAAACTTCACAAAGAATGGTAATTGCAACCAGCGATGCCTTAGCATATGTCAAGCTAAAAAATGCAATTTCAGAAACTGTCCATTACATCACCGGTACGGTCACTTGTGCTTCTAGATCATTAATACATCGCTTTCTACCGACATCCAGCACCCTCCTCATCCCGGCGTTCCGTTCAATGTCATCCCGTCTAAAATGAATTTATCTTCATTTTCAAGTTGCTGAAACATCGGATCTGCGCAACTGACCGCCGCTTCAACCCGACCCAGGATTGAACCGGATATTCGCTGACATGTCGCGGTATTTCTGCTATTTGCGCATCCGTGCTCGGACGGTCATTCACAAGGCACTGAGTTCTTTCGTGACGGGGTTTATGAACATCTAGATATGTAAGCAATGCACCATTTTCCTGGTAGAAGATTGATTAAAGGAGTTGACTATATCACTTTTTGACACTAGCACCCCCCCCCCCCCCCCCCCCCCTTCTTTCCGGTACCTCATGGGTGATGTGATTTTGATACCATATCATGTCATATTTTGTTCATTACCATTATGAAATTTCGTGCTCTCTATCCGTATTCAAGGAAAAAACACCGATGTTTTATAAACTAATTTATCCGGTAACATAAAGTACTGCATGCAGGAATTACACCAGTATTTCTGCTTCCATGTCCATTTTGGAGATTTAAAATTTTCTGGATAGTATTTTGGGGAGGTATTTTATGTGATTGTTAGGTTAGAAATCCATTTTCTAAAAATAAAATCTGAACAAGTTCTTTTAATAGGGAAGAACCATTACAGGAGTACAGGATAGGAACACTTAAAACAGTGTTATCTCCATGTGTGATTGAGGATGTGTACGATAAAAACCAACCTGTGTTGAAGTCAGCTCAGTGCTTCATCTACGTTCCGGGAAAACAACGAAAAACTGTGTCCTAACTTTCACAAAATTAACTACTGTCTTATTTAGGCTGGTTCCCTGGCTATGCTGCACGGAAAACGAACCATTAACACCACGGTTGTCAGGGTTCTAGTTTCGTTCACACGAGGGCGTCTGTGTACAAAAATGCGTGTGTATAAATTCATCTTTAATTATCGTTTTCTTATGAAACAAAAACCATCTCAGGCAGTGTCATTGTACAGTTGTAACAATTTCTATCTTCCATTTTGAGTCGGGTATTTTCGGTCAAATGGTTGATTAACATTTTTGTGACATTGTAAATCCGATATACGTGGCTTTACATAACGAAATAAGACAAATTCAGAAAATACATACGATGTAAGTAAATTGGAGTCTGCATGTCTGGGATGAAATGTCATGCACTGATTTTGACATGCGCATAGTGAATGTTGTGTACGCAGAGCAAACATTGTGATTTCTGTGGCCATTCGATGTATGTTTGCGAAAGATGAATGAGGTGCTGGAATTACCATATAAATTGTAAAGATCATTCGGTTTCCTCCTTGTTAGATCATGAATTGACTTTTATGTTACGACATATCGCTTTGCTTGCAGTGACAGATTCAATAAGCAATGCGCCAGAACGTCGGAGAGGTATTTGCCTAAGAATTTAAATAACTTATTGGTCTTTCTTTTACATAAAGCATATAGCTGAACGTTATTTGTATGTAGAATTACTATACAGGCTATCCTTCAGAAACAGATTCACTTTATTTATGAGGGTAGTGAATAGACCGTATCGAATAGCCGCCATTTCGTGGGGCAGTTTCTTTGTTCCTCGGGGACATGCATGGTTTAAGTAACAAAAGGTGCCCCACGAAATGGCGGCTATTCGATACGGTCTTTAGGGGTGCCTTGATATATAGGCTCAACCGGATGCCCAATGGCCAACCGATGCTACAGACTCGGTTCAATCGTGTCCCCTGAATCAGTTCTATAGAATGCAAACCGTCGATTGGCAAGGTACCAGCTAGCTACGTATGCATTCCAAACCTCGATCTGAAGAAGAGGCTTTGAACGCATAAGTAGTCTGGTACCTTTCCGATGCCTTGTCCTATACTTTTTTGCATACTTGGCATGCATAAAGAGGAAGAATCCCCCTTGACGAAAATCCAGCATTTAGGCTTTTTTCGATAGTCCAAACATCCCTCTTGCCGACGTGGATTTTTATTATTTTTTAATTGTCGGTTTTAAGTGGATAAATTGCAAGCAAAAGTGCGCTTTTCGAAAATGAGATTTTCGCGATTTCTGAAACGCTTATTAGGTATTCATGATATGCGCGTGACCCCGTGACGCAATCCTGAGAAAGAGAAGTCAACACGATTGTTAGCTCCATACGTTTACACGCAAAAAACTTGGAAAACCGTCTCTGTTAGATGGTATTTTTTGAAGAATTTTGTTGGTCCAAAAAGCCAGAGATATGCCCAGTAGCTGCGTAGTTGTATGTTTTACCAGACACTATGAAAAAAAAAGAGCAGAAAGATTTTCTTTTCTATTACCAAGAGAGAGAAAAATGAGTCGCTCATTCTAACTTGTACCGGGCGATGTTCAAACACGTCGGAACTTCCCCCGCAGTGAGCCGTCCAATGCGAGTGCACAGACCGCTGTGAATGCCGTTCGTTCCGTGACAAAACCACCCGTCGCAATGCACCAGTATTTACTTCAAAAGAGCTTCATTGTGAGCCACAAGTTCACCGTTTTTTCACAAAACGGGTAATAGTAGAGTGTTGTCATATTACATGAAGTGTTTTTCACGTTTGTATTTTGAATTACAAGGACAGAACAGGCATGATAAACATTCACTTCGTGTATTTTCCATTCAATACTGCACAGGCCGTTTTGTATGTTTCTCAGGATGACGTAAAAACCCTGTTGATAAACAAACCAAGTGACCTCGAGCGTTTCAGAATTTCGGGTGAAGAGGGTCGGAACTGCTTTACGTTTTAAGCAAAAGCCTGTCGATTTTTTGTGAAAAATAAGTTGTGATGGTGTTGTAGACACATACACCTCCATGATAAACAGAAAAACTAAAAAAATGTGGAAGGGGGGATTCTAGCTGTTTAAGCGTGGTGTGTTTTTGAAAAAAAATGGGGGTCTTACTAACGCGCGTCGCCAGGAAAAGATGGGAAACTGGCTTTGAAGCCCTCTAGCTTCTTACAAAAAAATCTTAGGCAATGCAAAAGGGGTGAGAAGTATGAGACAAAAATGTACGATATCGCAAAGAAATTGCGCTTTTGCAAATGTGTATTTGCAAAGATATTTGCAACAGAATGTACGACATCGAAAATAATATTGCAAAGAAATCTGTAATATGCGATGTCCCTTGTTCGCCACCATACATATAACACCTGCATATCGTCTGGGAGTAACAACACCTTCATAAATGCCAACACAATCTGTGTTTCTGTGAAACATTTCTCACGTAAGATGTGACCACAATACGGCGACAAACGTGCCAAGAGGATGCATTTCAATTTGTTACGAGATGAGAGACTTGAACTAATAGAATAAGTGTGGAGACAGCGCATGATTCACCGAGTTTAGTTCACACGTTTCACCGTCCCTGTGAATGCACCACACGTTTCGTGATTAGATTAAAAGCAGTATATTAGTCCTCTGATCGAGCGGAGTTTGCCCCGTGTCCCAACTATTGAGTGTTATGGTTATACTGCTAACATTGCCAAGTGCTTTAAAGGTCCATATCATTTGCAATATTTGGTATTTTGGTGCCTAAACACCATAGAAATGAAACTTGAGGGAGTATACCACTGTGCCTTATATACAAGGCACAGCTGGTAGAGCATCTGTGTGGTGTGTCAGAGGTCTGTGGTTCGAATCCCGATAATTAAGGCCCTTACGATTTTTCTCTCATCCCAAGTTTGGTTATATCATTTGCATTTGAAACTTTTTAACGAATTCTAAGAACAGCAGCATTAAATAACTAAAGAATAGTGTTAATAAACTGCCTTACCATTGCTATCAACATATTTAGTCGGGTTTTGGGTCACTGCAAATGATGTAATATGGCTTTAAACCTCACTATTGCCAAAGAGGGGTTATATCCCTATGTGTCAGTCTACCATTGATTTGTTCGCTCGTGCCACACGTGTCGCCTATATCGTCGGAAAGGTGCGAAAGTAGCTACAAGCGAGAGGCCAATTTAGGTACTAAATTAATTTAGATTGTGGTGAGTGCTCGAACTCAAGCACTTTGAACTTAAATGGATGAGGTAACCTCACGGTTTTGATTTTGTTTTCGAAGTTGACAAGATGGGACTGGCCAGTTTGGCTCATGATACAGAATCATGTGGAAGATATGAGCTAGATCGTAAAGGCATAAAAAGATAGCTAAAATGTCAGTTCAGGGCTGTCAATTTTTCATTAACCCCAACACTCCTAAATCCTTTAAAATCAGTATTTTTTGTACACATTCCTGGGAATATGCATTCTCATTTATTCGTCATGCATATGAAGTAGATTCTCTTTTTGTTCAAGTACACGCATTACTATTAACCATGTATAGAGTTTGCCGCATACTTCGTGCGCGCGCAGTCTCCCCCGAGTCTCCCACAGATCCGAATCTCCGATCGTCTCCCACAAAATATACACAGTTTAACTTCGTTTCTGGACAAGAGAATAATATCCACTCAGCAGTTAGACACTAGAAACACGTATCGAATTTGATTTTCCAAACACAAATATTGACTGTAAACAAACCCAACATTAGGAAGAGCCGTGTCATTATTGCGGTCAGGCAAGATGCGTTTGGTCGAGATATTCCGTTCAAACAATAGATCTGTTTGACTGCTTGAGATTTTCTGTTTGCAGTCGTTTAAATAATTTGTGGTCTATAAAAAAAATCCACATTAATAGAGAGGTTTCGCAAGGTGACGAATACGGTTACGAATACGGATATGATAACGGTAACCGTTCACGTTGATGCGCACACTGAACACCCAAATGTCCGTTTATGCGACTCCTATTTTAAATTTGGCAAAACTAATCATACCTTTGAACGAACGCAAATCACTCGGCCCCCGCGCAAAGCACGCGCGGGGGTAATCAACGTTATACTTACGCACGCGTCATGGCAAGACAAACCGGCCAATTATAGGCTTGGCTGGAGGGCGTATAGGCGAATTCTCCGAGAACAAATCACCAAATTTTCACACGCCATATCTCTCCGGACCTGGCACAAGAAATGCGATTATTACCGAAATAACCACGCAAAGGAGGACCGAAGGGTATTCTTATATATTTTTTTTTCCTCGGTCTTTGGTATTTTGAAGCGCACCTACAAATTGCTGCAATTTCGACCGCGCGTAACCGTTGACAAACTGCCGACACAGGCACCGCCGACTATTTTTAATGGCGGCAATTATCAAAGACCTCTTGGGAACATTTCTTTCACTGCCTTCAAGCATGTGCTTGCAAATACGATAAACAGTTTTTGCGTGCGTGTCTTGGCTCGCAATGTTAAATTATGTTATCATATGCTTTAAAGCCCAATGTCCCAAAATTACCATTTTGATTGGAAAACCTTATACTTAAATCTAAGACAGAAGTGGTTTCAACTGTCCAACAGAGCTTTTGCACCAGCGACCATGACAGGGGACAAGTTTTCATATTTAGATGATGTGACAATAGATCCACAAAGTCCCTACTCGTGCATGACGCATAGTAACGATGTCACTGCCCCCTGTCATGGCCACCCATGCAAAGGGTCTATGCAGTGATTCCGTCCGAGATGATATCTTTTTACAAAAAAATCGATAATACATGCCTTTACGGTCCCCCACAATTCACTGCGCGCGGCACATGATGAGATAGAAATCTAGTACACTTTGCCTCGGCGCTCAATCCCCTCGTGTACAATCGAATGAGAATTCGCGGGTGAGTGGAGCTCTCGGCCGCTTCAAACTCGTAAAACGTGGCGAATTTGTGTTTTTGAGCACGGATACAAATTCAACCTACTGTATATCTGTTTTGGGATTATATCAGCGTCTAGGGGTGGAATACTTGAGATGACTGTCGAAAACCCGTGGTTACGGTAATTCAGCGTGTGGTTCCGTAATTCCAGACTCAAAGTATACCATTTCGGTGTGATACGTTTGCTTAAATCCACTTTGTTGAAATGTCATTTAGTACCTGGTATACGGATTGACAGGATAACATTGGGCCGTGGTGCTTATATAGCGGACCAAGTGGAATTTACCCAAGTCAAACCTATACGCCGTTTTCCTTTACGATTGACCGTAAATCCCTGCCGGATCACCCCAAGGTGGTGTATGGACTCAGGGTTAAGACCTCGGTCTATCTGCGAGAGTTATGTTTCCCCGCAACATGCTTTTAAGAGAATTACAAGTCCTTATCTTGTCAAGAATGCTCCGCGAGATTTGTTCATGACACAGCGTCGCTGACAGACGAGGACACGGTCTGAACTTGAACCGCGTCCCCGGCGCGCTGTATATGTGTATCATCCCCGGGCCGGCGGGCCCGTTGACTATTTGTTTTCATAATAAACAAGGACTCCAAATCTTAATCTGGAATCATAATCCGGAATATCATTTTCTTATTAGGCGAAGTGTCGATAGAAGTAATCCCGTGTGGAGATACCAGATTAATGTCCTATTTGGAAATGAAATACCCGGTCATTGAACGGAAGGGTGCTCACTCTTCGGAGGAACATTTGATTTTCAGTATTAAATGCGCATTCTGCCCCGGAATGCTTGGAATTCCGGTACCCATCAAGTCAGTCATGTAGGTTGTTCATTGTTAAATAATGTGGTATGAATGTAACATGAGATGTTAAAAAAATACACGAATTGGCAACCTTATACGCATTTCCACCAAGTATTTGCCACCAGGAAATGTTAAAAAGTTTGCCTTCTTTTGATTTAAAGGCCCAATGTACCATTTGCAGGATAAAACCCATTCTACTGAATTCTAGAAACCAGACTCTTTCGAATACCCTTCAGGAGCTAAAAAATGCTGAAATTCAACAGGACACAGATATGGTTTAAAAAAAGTTGTGTTTGAGATGAGGCCAGGTTAAATATATAGGCAAAAATATCTAGGCAAGTTTTGGCGGTATATTTTTGCGAAACAAAAATAGCGTTCTTTTTCTGACTTGCTGTACACTTTGGGCGAAAAATCGCATAAGGTTCCCCTTAAAAGGCTTTAATATCGCATATCACCTCTGCAAAGTAGTGTGACGTTCACCGGGCATGTAGCCTTCGGGAAGGGGAAACTGTGGATTGTGTGTATAATTTGGACAAAATGCGGCACCTATCGGCTACTGCACGCTCGGTGAGATCGAAGGCACAGAGTAGCGGATTAGATCAGAACGTGTGCACCACACGAACCACATTCCAAGGAACGTGCCCAATTTAAACGCAAACTTCTCAAGCACAGCCACGGGGCACGGACAGTGCTTACGTCTTACAAAGTTTATCAGCACTCTGCGGGTATCAGTTCTCACGTACCCGATGATTTGGGGAGCGATTATTTAAACGGCGAAAAGGCGCCAATTCCCGTGACATTAGTGCATTAAAAAAAAACGATGTATGTGATCAGGACTGATTTCGCTCTCATAAATGAATATAAATTAAAAGAATGGATAATTCTCTTGATTTTCGAAGGTATCATCTTTGGAATGGAATACCGGTCAAATTATCTGTCATCTTTTTTGTTATTGTATTGCCAGCATGGGAACGCACAAAAGAGCTGTGCGCACACTGTAAAAAATTGTGTTGAGTCACAGGTGTTTTTCTGTTGAAAAAGTCAAAATCGAACAGTAACTTTTACTGTTTTTGGAATTTGTTGTTATTGCACAAACGTTCTTCCGTCTGTGTACATTTTAAAAATATTGTTCTGTAAGATTACAGACGGTTTGCCGTTAAATTACAGGTTTGTTCAGGAACAAGAAACTTTTAATCTTCATCTGTTAAAATACAGCCATGTTACTGTTTAGTAACAGAGGACCTTCTGTACTTATCCCATCGATGTTCCCTGGTATGCGGCAGAAATTACGCGGCGTTGATAGCGAGTACCAGTACGTTGCATGCTGGGAAATCACTGCAGCAAATTCAAACTGCGCAGTGCGCTTTTTGTAGTTGTGCCGTTCGTATGAAATGACAGATTTTGGCGGGCGTTATGTCGAAATATATACTGGAGACTGTTCAGTTTATAGTGCCGACTTGAACGAGAAGTAGCTGCTCTACATGTCGTGAAAGGCAAGTCGGTATTTTCGTACATTTTTTGGTTTTTATTTGCGTTTTATTTGCCGTGCAATACTGTCTGCAGTGGAGATACACGGGAGCATGTAACCTGCCTCAAAGTGCGGGAATACAGTAGACTCAGGCTGAAATTCCCCCTGAATTTATCATATTCCTGTATTTCAGTGAGTCGGGTTACATTTTTGGTAAATTGTACACCCTGTTGAAACTCCACTGCACCCCGACATGCAAATAAAAACTAGGAAATTGAGAGAAACATGCCGACTTATTTTACATGAAGTGTGGTGCATCTACAACACAAAAAGTGAACTGTAAAGGTCAACAAGAAACAGTCGTCAATAACCTGGACTGCTTCGTTCAGTTACATAGAATTGTTTCTGTACAGAAGGCTTTGTTAAAGAACAAAACCATGCACAAAACGAACACTTAGTCGTCTGTTGAAAAACAGAAGAATCTTCTGTAAATTTACAATTCCAAATAACAGTAGAGTCTACTGTATGCAAACAGATAAAACAAAAAAGTAGAATGTACTGTTTAAAAACAGTACGCTATGTAATGCCAATTGACATATGAATGTACTGTAAATGAACAGATATTTTTTTAACAGTGCATTAACGCCATTCGTTGCCCAGTTTTCGGACTAATCATCATTGTAATGAAACAAGTTGGGATGAGAGAAAAATCATATAAGATTAAAACCCGAAACTTTTGGTTCCAATCTCGAAGAGACCCGTAAAAAAATTCTGACAATGAAAGTATATAATTTTGGAGTTTGGCCTATATACGTGTGTTTTCGTCAATGCTATGCAACCTCTTCTAATTATACGTTAAATAATTGGCCACACGTTTCTGGAAAACGCCCCATGAGCAACCCCTTAAAAGCGATCAATCCAAGCCGTTAGAAGTAAATTCGCTCGCCACCGCGGGCAGCATGTAATACCCTTAAGGTGCTCTTCTAGTCAAATATTGGACAGCCCCGTTGACCCCATTCCGTACCTTTTCAAAGTGCCGATTCAGCCCGGTTGTCGACTTGAAATCTGCTCGGTAAATAAATTGGTTCTCGGACGCGCCGTTTATGAAACATCTCGCCAGTTTGTTGCATCCTTCGTAATTTAATATAAAACGTCATGTATAGAAGGACCTCGGTACTTAGCCCAATTCTGAATGTTGTTTAAAATGGATAGTACTTTTGCTTGTCCGTATATTATTGACCCTGCAGTGCAGGGATAGATTTGCAGGTTTATACCGTCGACTTTTCGCATTACCCACCCATTTCACACATGCACACTACAGAAATAGGTCCGACGTGCTTCTTTACGCATTTCGATTTCATCATACACACCCTTATTCACACGTGAAGATAACGCCGTTTTTAACACGTACATGAAAATTACTTGCTAAAAAGCAAGTAGTGGTGGGTAGTGGTACAATATTGCCTGTATTCTGAATTTTTTTAATTGCATTATAATTATGGAGTTTAATCAAATTTTAATGTTTTTAAAGCAACATTACATCGTTTGCACTTACCCAAAATTTTACTTCACAGGTTGACAAGAGAAACCCGACTATAAATATTGATAACAATGGTAACAAACGCCATATGATTTTTCCCGCGTAAATTAGTAGGCCTACCTTTGTACTTGCGAAATTGCATAGATTTTTCAGGTTTTCTGAAGTATTACTGCATGAATGTGTCTGAAATTTCTACAAGGCAGTTTATCAACATTATTCTTTAGTTATGTAATGCTGTTGTTCCTGTTTTTAAAAGTTTTCCAGCCATCTAATCCGTCTTTAATGCAAACGGTGTCCGTTATTTTCGGCTCATGTTTCGTAGAATCGCAAAGATGTAAGCTCTGATCAGTTGGAATGTCTCATTGTGGGTGTTCAGCGATCCACAAGAAACCACTCCCTAAAGGTTCATCTGCATTTTGTATTCTAGGAAGAAGCCGATTTCTACATGAGAACATCGCGTCATTATTCACGACTGAACGCGTCGATCCAGGCTTCTGATAGAGGTGACTTACACGCAGATCATTTTCATCATGCACACCCTTATTCACACGTGAAGATAACGCCGTTTTTAACAGTTTTCCGATCATGTAACCTGCTTTTTTTTATAGGAGACGTTTGATAAGCTTGGTGGCTTTCCATCGTTTACGTCACGTTTGAGCTAAAGTGCGCATGCTCAATGTGACGTAGACAATGAAAAGGACTGGTCTGTTTGCTGCCACCAAGAGTCTCAACAGTCTCCCATTCTTTACAACGTGAAAGGTGTTTCTGGCTGTAGTCGCCAAAACACACCCATGTGTAGAATGAGCATCCCAGATATCAAGATGCGTTAACGGCATTTCCAGGTATCCCCGATAGCCAGGTATTAAGTAAACGTTGTTATAATCAGACAGGGTATTGTATTCCCAGATATCTATCCCATCTTCTCCCGCGTTTCACTGCACAAGTCTCAATTCTCGCCTTTGGCCGGAGATTTCTCGGAGAGAAAAAATATTCGCCATTATAAGTCAACGCAGACCTAATCATGCACGCCCATCGCATGAGCACGGCGCGTGCTAGCTAAAGGCGGTTCATGGCCGGGTGCCAATCAAAAGCGAGCGAAACGGTTTCCCGCCTTGGTCCCTGGAAGAAATTCGCAGTCGAGACGCGACCGTTTCGTCAAGTAAAAAAAATACAAACCACTAAATGACGTCAGTAAATTCTGATTCAGCGAGGTGCTGTGTAATAGGTCTTTTCTTCGAAACTGGACAAAAATCGAATTGGTTGGCTCTCTACTAAAGTTCAACCTGTGGGTAAGAGAGAAAAATAGCCCCGTGTCTTTAGGCAAAATTACACAGCTACTTTGAAACAATGACTTTAAGTTCTAAATTTACCACAGTACAAATGTAATTGGAAAATGAACCTAAGGCTTGAGTTGTTGACATTTAGTATTATTCGTTATCAAATTAAGGGTCCTATTAATGGGAATACTAAATGCACCGTATATAGACAGTACAGAGACATAAATTATGTTACGCAATATTCGATATGCAGTGCCTGATTACCATTGTAATGAAACAACCATGTTTTCAATGGTGATTGGGCACCGCACCACACTAAATATTGCTCAGTTGCGCTCCCGTACAAGGCCGAGAGAAAATAGGGAACCTGAGAGAGTATACCACTGTGCCTCGTAGCTCGGCTGGCAATGCATCTGTTTGGTGTGTCAGAGGTCTTGGGAAAAAAACCCGAGGTGGTATATCACTTTGCCTCAGAGCTTAGCTGGTAGAGCGTCTGCCTGCATGGTGTTTAAGATGTCTTGGGGAAAACTTGAGGGAGTATACCACTGTGTCTTTATAGCTCGGCTCGCAGAGCATCTCCCTGGTGTGTCAGAGGTCTTGGGAAAACCTAAGGGAGTATATCACTGTGCCTCGTAGCTTAGTTGGTAGAGCCTCTGCCTGGTGTATCAGAGGTCTTGGAGGAAATCCGAGAGAGTATACCACTGTGCCTCGTAGCTCGGCTGGTAGAGCCTTTACCTAGTGTGTCATATGTATTGGGGAAAACCTAAGGGAGTATACCACAGTGCCTTTATAGCTCAGCTGGTAGAGCATTTACCCGGTGTATCAGAGGTCTTGGGGAAACCTGAGGTCTTGGGGAAACCTGAGGTAGTATACCACTTTGCCTCGGAGCTCAGCTGGTGGAGCATCGGCCAGGTGTGTTGGAGGTCTTGGGGGAAACGTGAGGTAGTATACCACTTTGCCTCAGAGCTCGGCTGGTAGGGCATCGGCCTGGTATGTCAGAGATCTTGGGAAAACCTGAGGGAGTATACCACTGTGCCTCAAAGCTCAGCTGGTAGAGCATCTGCCTGGTGTGTCAGAAGTCGTAGGGAAAACCTGGAGGAGTTTACCACTGTGCCTCATGGCTCAACTGGTAGAGCATCTGTCCGGTGAGTCAAATGTCTTGGGGGAATCATGAGGAGTATACCACTGTGCCTTTATAGCTCGGCTGGCAGAAAATCTGCCTGATGTGTCACAGGTCCTAGGGCAAACCCGAGGGAGTATACCACTCGGCTGGTAGAGCATCTGCGTCTGCCTGGTGTGTCAGAGGTCTTGGGAAAACCCGAGGGAGTATACCACTGTGCCTCATAGCTCAACTGGTAGAGCATCTGCCTGGTGTGTCGGAGGTCTTTGGGAAAACCTAAGGGAGTATACCACTGTGCCTCATAGTTCGGTTGGTATGGAGCATCTGTCAGAGATCTCGTTTTCGAATCCTTCTAAGATCCATATGATTTTTCTCATTCCAAGATAAATTATGTAGTTCGTGTTTGTTTGATTTCACCTAAAAATACACTATTGTACATTGTTAAATTCAACCCTTTATTGGGGTTAGATTTTACATATTGATAATTATTATATTAACGCTAATTACAATAAATAATGTCTGTGAACAAACCATTTAGTTGTTAATTCATCGCTTCAGTTACAAACGAAAGAACACAAATTACGAGAAAAATAATAAAGACAAATTCACGTAATAAAGGAAAGGAAACGTACATGTTAAGAAAGGAAACGTACATGTTAAGAAAAGCAAAACATAAATCAAATAGCGTTGCAGGCCATGGTCCAATTTTCCGAGTTATCCTAAACCGTCTTGCACAATTTGCTCGTAATTTCGCAGGCTGCCCAGAACAAATATTTTCAACAGTGACATGAAGCGCAATACACAGTATTGATTGTAACGGATAGGCGCGACCCAATTGCCGAAAGAGAAAAAACTAATGTCAGCTCGGTTTACTTGGCGGAATCGCTGCGCAGCCAGATTAAACATAGGAAGATTACACAACGTCAGGTGCGAGATGTAGAAGACAACTGCCTGCTCTTAATTTAGTCTGCTTAAAGGAGCGTGTTCAGATTATTCCAGAAAATGGATTTCGTTGTTATAACCTAAAAATCATATAAAATACCTCCCCAAAATACTATCCATGGGAAGAAAGCGGTAAATTTGCAATCTCCAATTTGGATGTTGAAGCAAAAAGGTTGGTGTAATCATTGCATACACTACTTTATGTAACCGGATAAATTTAGGTTTACAAAACATCGGTGTAGACCCCTGACAAACGTGGATCGTATGGCGTTGAGACGCAAGGGTATCTTTCCTTTAATTCCTTGAGTCGCGTCATAACCCTCTCACTGTCCGTTTCAATTTTCATGCGGCTTATCAAGTTGTCATATACTCAATTAAGAACGCACCTGTACTGCACCGCTCGTCCGCCGTTGACGCTGCGTTTGGCATATAACGGCGACGCGTTTCCGCGCACCACGCATCTGGCGAGGCCCCGCAGGGGGGCTGTGACAAGCACGGTGCCCGGTGATGCCGCTCGGAGTTCGATTTAATTTAGAAGACTGAGGAGTCACCGCTGGAGATCGGGTTTAATGAGACAAGACTCCATTCTCCCGCTCAATGTGCCCAAGAGAAGAGAAATATTCTGAATACGCGTGGAAACACCATGGTTTTATTTGAGTGAGGCTTCGCGCTGGTTTCATCCATGGAGCTGGATTATTGACAAATTTCGAATTAGCACAGGCAGACTCGTTTCAGATGTCCTTTCATTTGCAAATTTTATCACAAAAGAAAGCACATGAGACCCTCGTCTTCGATAACAATTTGAAATTCCTCGATAGGTTCACTGATATCGCCCCGACTGCCTATTCCTTGATGAAAGTGGGCGGTCGAGTTGGCTTACTTGTTTTTTCCCAAACCTTTCACCTCTCTGGCGTCCCAGGTTCGATTCCTGGGCGTGTATGTGGATTGGATTTGCAGTCCTACGTGGGTTTCCCCCAGGAAATTTCCCTGGGTTTTTCTCCCACTTAACTGTATCTCCTTCATAAGTTAATAATAAAGTAAAGTTAAAGCTAATAGCGTGTATAGTTGATGGCATAAAGGGCCTTAGGTCCTAAAATGCCATAACATTTACAACAAATACAAACAGTATGCATAGGTATAATGGAAATGTTAGAGCAAAGTATAAGGATACTGGTACCTTGCTTAAAGGCCCATATCGTTTGCAGATGAAATTTATTTACGAATTCTAGAACAACAACATTACGAAAGAATAATGTTGATAAACTGTCTTGTAGAACCTTCAGCCACATAGATGCAGTAATGCTTCAGAAAACATTAAAATTGCATAAATTTTTGTGATCAATGAAGGGTAAAAAATAATAATAAAAAATATGCAGACATTTTTTTAAGAAAGCACCTCCAGATAACAATTTCTCCCAAAAAGGTACCATTTTAGTAGGGAACCATATGTTTTTGTTGCTTTCAATACTCTTTTAGTCGGTGTTTTCTTATCAACTCATTACGTAAAATTTTGGGTCACTGCAAATGATGTACTGGGCTTTAAATTCCATCCATCATCCAGTAAAATACAACCCTCCTCCTCCGCCCCTCTCAATTCAAAAACCACCCTACGTGGCTTGGCAATCTGTATACACTTCAGATGGTAATGTTGCCACGACCTATTTTTGTCTCGACTAGAAAGGAAGAAAGAGAAAGCCACCTGGAGCAGTTTTAAATTGGGACTAATCCTCCTAAGTGTGTTGATTTCTTGAGTAAACCGTATCAATTTGGGCGGTACATGTACTGATGTATTGCGTCATTGTGTGCAGTCGTGCGAGGCTTACAAATGAAAGGTGGTCACAGGCGAGTATCACATTCAGATAACGGTAGGTTACATGTAGCTGTCGGTAATTTTAAGATCACTTTTAGGGACTGAGTGAAATAGGATAAATTGGCATGACGTCCTCGTTACATCAGTGACCTTTATTTTGTCAAATAATTCAACATTGCCAACAGGGGCGGATCCAGGATTTTGAAAAGGGGCGGGGATGACATTTTTAAGCATGAAATGCTAATGACAATGAAAGAGCGAGCGCGTAGCGCGAAGCCCTAACGGCTTCTAGATGGATTATAGATGCCTTTTTTTGAAAAGGGGGTGTGCGTGCGCCCCCCCCCCCCCCCCCCCCCCCCCCTGGATCCGCCCCTGGCCAAAGTCTCTCAAGGCCAAAAACTATCACAGAACAGTTAAACCAACCATATCGTGCACCATCATTATATAAT
Organism: Henricia sp. BOLD:AAB3569; assembly: GCA_037783545.1. Classification (NCBI taxonomy): domain Eukaryota; kingdom Metazoa; phylum Echinodermata; class Asteroidea; order Spinulosida; family Echinasteridae; genus Henricia; species Henricia sp. BOLD:AAB3569. The sequence continues at coordinate 2,959,119 of JBBELK010000009.1, read as the reverse complement.
GACGACTTGTTGTTCACTAATTGACCATTTTGTGGAATTGAAGAAATGTCACACTTTGTGCCCCAACTTCGTAGAATGACCCATGTGGAATAGCTTTAACTTTATACTTTATTATCAGTATCAGAAGAAGGAGATGCAGTTTTAAAAGTGGGAAAAAAACTCCCAGAGAAATATCTTGGGGGAAAGCCATGCGGTCAGGGGGAAAGCCATGCGGTCAAGTGGACAGCCAATGCAATCCACATACAAGCAACGGAATCGAATCCGGAGCACCAGAAGTGAAAAGCCATATGTAATACAGGATCGGCTATAGAAGGCGATATCTCGCACGGTGCAATAATCACCATTGAAATGAATCATCCTTTGCTCATTCCATGTTTGGTAGTCATTTTCAAAAATGCATAGAAGACAGAAGCGTTAATTGTAGCTCCATTGTAATCAGAATTTCCATTCATATTTGTTTTGTGGAGATTGATCTGACGATTAAAGCAGGAATGTTTTGAAGCTTTATAGTGAGTTGACCCTTTGGATGGAATTCGTGCCGAATATAATCTGCAAAAACAAGTTTTGCCTGCACTAAACAAATCGACATCTTGTTTGCATGAGAAAGATTATTTAAGCATGTGGTATTTTGTTTATCAAGGATAGACCAATTAAGAATGCACTTTGGGATGATGACTAGAGCACGGATAGAGTCAATGGCCTTTAAAACAACACGAATGTCGTGATTTCAATCGCAGAGAGAAGCCGAGGATGTGTTGTTTGTTTCTCGTTAAAAATGACATTATAAAGCGCCCTCTGTTGAAATTGGTCGTGGTTATGCGCACGCATCCTGTTTTGCATAAATTTCGTTTGGTAACGATGCCAAAGGTCACAAAATGTCAAAGACGATATGGCATACGACTTCATTCCTAAACCAAATTTATGCAAAAATGATGCGTGCACATAACGCAAGGCACATGTTTTACCTATTATTTGACAACAATAGGCAGTCACTCCTAGTTGATGTGTTTGATTAGCCGTTGAGCGCCTAAGGCAGCCGGGGCTGTGAACTCTCCAGGGAGCTGAGAAGGATTAAGGAATGATATTACTGAGCCCAATGACCAGGGGTAATAATGCAGAGGGCGCATTGAGAGATCCGTCGGATCTGAAATGCGCTACATAAGAACTACCTGACCATTATATTTCAGCAACATAATAATAACCACAGCTAGTTCTTATATGGCGCATTACATGTCTCCCGACATCTCAATGCGTTTTACAAAAATCAGGAACCACCTCGACCCCAATTTCTCCATCCTTCAGATGGGATGTAAATCCACAAGTCAAGTGTGTAATGCACTTAAAAGATCCCAAGGCATTTATTCGCAAAGAGAAGGAAATTATCACTGGTGTTTTGTCTGGCTGCCCTCGGCTCCACCTGCCTCTGTATCCCAAGTAGCCCTTCCCGAGGGCGAAAGTACCGGGGAAAGTGTGGGTTTCGAACCCACAACCGTCGGGTGTTTTCACCTGCAGTTTGCGAGTCAGTGACCTAAAGCGCTTAGCCACGGAACTCCGTAGCGGAGCCTCCGGAAATTTGCTTGCAATTGGGAAACAAAAACAGTCATGTACAATGGTATGCTTCAAAGAAATTGCAATAGAAGGGGATCTGAGACCAGATCAAATTCATGAAACACTGTAAATAAATACGCCCCTTACGTGTCCGATTGACCGCGCATATAGGGCCATTAAACGTGCGGTCGAAAATCCAAATCGATACTGTATACTTGTTCTCCAGGAATACAGGAAGAATTTACCAGGTGCTGATATATCGAAAATGTTCAGGTATGGCATGTGGATGCATTGCAATATCTTATTTTTGAAGGACAAGTTGCAGTAAAATAATAAGTACACGTGAGCGTAGCTGCTTTCCGAAGTAACTAGTAGTGTTTTGGGTCTTAAAAGAGACAGTTCAAAGCAATACCACAGTTTCTCGGTGCTGATTGGTCTTTAGTTAAAAGCATGCTACAGCGCATGGGTTCTCCTGACGATACATCAGCGCGGGGTTCGTTCATCAACTTGCAATGACCACACAATCATTGCTGTAAACTTACATGCGTAAACTCTGAGTGATGTGATTTGCAGTCTTTATGATACAATAACAAATTGTCATGGGTTCAGTGGTATACACATTTCAATAAATTGGAATATGGAACATTTATTACTAAAAGGTAAAGATAATAATGCCAAAGATTTGGAGATTACGGACGATAAAAAGCGCGTCCGAAAATGAAACAAGACGTGAACAGCCTAAATTAGAATACATGTAATTATTTAAGTAGAAAGGTACGATTTGGACTTTCTGAGACAAGACTTAATAGGCCGTATCGAATAGCTGCCCTCTTTGTGGGCACTTTCTGCCATTTGGATTAACAGTGCAAGCACAAAATTTGCAACCATGCATGTCCTCAAGGAACAAAGAAACTGCTCTATAAGATGACAGCTATTCGATACGGTCAGTAATTGGACAGTAAGAACCACTTCTATCCTCCATTTGTTTCTTTCTTCCATTAAATGGTAGGTTAATTTGTTTTATACATTGCAAATCCTGTATACAGCAGGCCTCAAGCCATTTTATACCGTCATGACGACTTAAAGGTGTTCTTTGTGAATGAAAAAAACTTGTTGGTAAAGAGTGGTACTGGTGAATTGTAAGTCACTCCGAAACCCTTATAAATTTCATGTATGAGTAGTGGGTTCCAGTCGCAATTTGGTCGTTTGTCGCCGCTGTTAAGTGCCAAGTTTGCGCTATTTTGATCACGTCCGATGGATACATCACGTTTTACCTCTCAACGAATTCTGCCTCGCACTATTGGCGCCAAAATCGCGAGTCAGCTGCATATTAGCAGTCGTGCTCCAAAAATATGACTGAGCGACCAGCTTTTGGAGCGCGGAAAACGCGTTATACATCAAAGGGAAAGTGTTTTGGCCCGCCTAGAGCAGTCAAGTCGAAACTGTCCACTTTTCCCAAAAGGCGCGCCCTGGTGCTTACTGAAGACTTCTCATTTTCGCGCCAGATGGGATTGTGGCGTCGGCTTGTGGAGTACGAATTAGTACGCGTCTATTGGAATGTGACCCTTCGAGCGATGAAACCAAAAAAGGATATTATCGAAATTAACCTTATTAATCATGACCTTGTCCATTTAACTGATGAGAAATACATCAGCAAATTTAGTTGCGGCTTTGGGACTTTACCGAAAGAGGAGGAAATTTGTTTGGAAGCTTAAAGATTATAAGCAAATAAGTACTGCTCTAAACTGAAATCCAGACTGTTTACTTATCATCGGCGTCTCAATAGCATAATTTGACCCTTTGGGAACTGATGAGTTTAAATTCCTTAAATTACATGAATCATCTAAATCTTGTCCGGTTTAGATTTTTTCCCCACTGACCGTGTTTATTGGATGAAATCTTCAGGGAATTCTAAAGTACAAAGTGAAACAAAAAATCAGATTTAGTTCAACTCCACACATTGCGACTCAAAGTGCGCCTTAATTTGCCTTTTACGTGTTTCGCATGAATAGCGTCTGGTATACTGACGTACTTCATTTCACATGTACACTTAGTAACCACTTGACCAGACTAAATTTGTGTTTCTATGTGGTGCACGCGGCAGGTGTGAAATACACAATAAATACCGTGCTAACCGTAGGAAAGAATGGCATAAAGCAACCACACTGTTGGTTACTAGGCAATTGCGTGCATCACTTAGCAACAATAGCACATTATGTATATTATGTGCTTTTCTAAACTCCACCTCCACTTGAAAATTAAATTTCGGGGAGCCAGCCATTTTGCAAATTTTACATGCAAAAGGCTAATTGTGCTGACGTACGAACGGAGGTTAAATTTACCAGATTACACGCAAAAGAAACTTTAAGTTTAAATTGTCATTGCGTCGTTTGTTTGCAGTGTCACGTGTTCGTCTCACTTTTTTCACCCAACTCTGCCGGGAAAGAGAACGACAAATGCGAAGAAGCCAGCATCAGACAATTCAATAAATAAATTAAATAATTGTGTTAAATAGTTTTTAGTCCTTCGGGGCACTAGTCGGCATCGTTTAGTCCAAGGATAATCACATCGTCTCGCTGTTTTAAAATTTATGGGAGAAATCTGTGACAGAGACATTGCAATATCCACGTAGGCCTTTAGGCCCTCGACAAAAATTGATTCGATAATATGTCAGCTTATTTCCTGAAAGTCATATGAGATCGTTTATTTGCGGGTGGGCATTCGTTGTACAATTTGAATTTTACTACATACCTGGCAAGACAAAAAACTTATTCAAAGTGTTGATAGCAATTACCGTAACAAACACCATATGAATGTATTTCTGTCCAATATGGTACTTTTAAAATGTGACTGTGTGCTCACACATTTTTCCAAGTGGATTTTAAAGGTTTTCTGGAGCACTGATGCATATGCCTACATGTATGTAGCTATACTCTCTGCAGGCTAGTTGACTAACATTCTCTTTAGATATGTTATGTCTTTATTCCGGGATTTCGTTAAAAAGGTTTATCTTGCAAGTGATATATTGGGTCTTGTAAACATAAAAAAGCAAAATAATATAGGCTATACCAAATTATTGTTCAAGTGAATGATAGTCTAAATCATTTTGTGGAATTGGTTATACTTCTCCTTTAAAGTTATAGAACACATCATTGGTAATCTCGAAAATCAGAAATGTTCACAGATTTACACATAACTTACACAATATAAACATGATGACGGTAGTAAACTTCCCCTGAAATGGTTTTGTCTAAAGTGCTATAGTCTTTGAGAAATGAGTAAAACAATTATTCTTCGTCTCATCACACGAAAATTAACTTGGCCCTAAAACCATGTCGCCCTGCACCACTTCGCCCTGAACCACTTCGCCCCAAAAGCCACCTTGCCCCCGAACCATGCACTTCGTCCTTACACCACTTCGTCCGAATGCCACTTCGCCCCAAAATACTTCGTGCACAGGCCGTGGTCCATTGCGAAGTGGTTCGGGGCGAAATGGTGACCGTAAAGCCTTTTTTTTTTTACTGTTTTCTCGAATGTTAGACGAAGTACGGAGCTGGTTTTTGCTCAGGTTGGTTTTAATCATGCGTATCTTCAATCACACAGGGAGATAAAACTTTAACAGTAAAAACAAAACTTGAGTTCAATACACTACACCGCGCGTCCATGAAATGCTATAATTATGAATGATACGTGAGGACGAAAATAATTGTCAAGTGTCAATTATTTATAAGTAAAAATGAAAGTTCTAATAAACATGCCTTTAAAAATGTCCATTGCAATTAAACGGTGTCAAACTAATTCCCCGCACAGGTTCGAGCTGACATTATCAAGGACCACATTACATCTGTCTGCAAAACAATCTAGAAATTACAAAACGTTGGGTCTATCTGTCTAGGATTGGTCTGACACCTCCGAAGGCCATCAACACCCTACAAATGGATTTCCAGTATTCTAAACGCAAGGCATGTGTGCGTCATTCCTATCTCCAGTAATTGACTATATGGTGTCTTTTGAATATATGTTCCTCTATTATCATAGTACATGCAACGTATCTCGATCAGTATAGGCATTTGGAGGTATTTCAAATATCATCGAAAACCGAGGGTCTAAATAATTTCTTTTGTGATAAAATTTGCAAATGAGAAGACACGTGACGTAATACAATGGACCAGCATCTTAAACGAGGCAGTCAGTACTTTGTCAATTTGTCAATTATATGACTGAAAGGGCAGTCTCTCTCATTTTCATATACGCCTATTCGTGCACGTATCCATAACACCGAAATGTAATGTCCGTAACAACATTAAGTAAGGTGACTGAACAATATAAGATAGTAAAACAAATTCAAAACGTGCTACTCCTGTTCATAAACAATGAAAGTGGACCTACTTTATTAATTCAACTCAGTTGATGAGGCCTATCTGTAAACTCAAACATTATAAGCTTGTAGTTTCACCCAGAAAATAATCGAAGCACATTTACTCCAGCAACTGAGTTTCCGGTGCAGACAAAGTGCCATGTCTAAAAAGACGAAACAACGTTTGTTTGAAACCGAAGACACAATTTAAATAATTGCATATGTATTGAAATATTTACATTTTCCATTGAGTAAATCAGAAAAATCCATGTTTCGCCCAAGAAACATTTTAGCAGTTGATAACAGAGTTACGAAAGCAGACAGTGTCTTATCTGCAAATAACAAGCCATGCTTATTTGTAATTAAAGACACTATACAAATATCTACATCTGCGAATAGAATGTCACGTTTTAAAGGTTATTTTATCATTTACAGATGATTTTTTTATGGATAACCTGCAGGAACAACAGCATTATACATGTATAACTAAAGAATAATGTTGATAAACTGCCTTGTAGAAATTTCAGCCACATGGATGCAGTAATACTTTATAAAACCTGAAAAAATCCATGCATGGTTTTGGGTGTTGAATAAAAATAAATCGTTTGCTGACAATATTTTTAAAGCACCGTCAGTTGGCAATTTCTCTAACAAAGGTACCATTTTACACGGGGAAAAAATCATGTGGTGTTTGTTACCGTTGCTATGAACACTTTTAGTCGGGTTTTTCTTGTCAACTCGTGAAGTAAAATTGTTGGTCACTGCAAATGATGTACTAGGCCTTTAAGACCTTCTCCGGCCGTTGGCGCCGATCGATTGCCAACTGAATTTGACCTGAAATGGACGATGTTGATCGTCTTTAAGTATATTAGGAGGGGAAAATAACGGCATTTAAAGGCATGCATTTGACAACACCTGCAAACATTCAAAAACAAAATTGCCCGTCTATTGTGTAAGAACTATGATTTAATGTACATGGTAAATTATAGGTACGTGTTTCTGACGTTACGAGTACGGATTTAACCAATTGTCAACTTTGGTCGTCGGCAACCGAAGACATTGATTGGTTGAGCCACTGATTACGTTAGAAACACGTATTTGCTTATGGTCGCAAAAACAGAGCTGTGGACACAAACAAAATAATATAGTTTATCCAAACACATTCAAATAATTTATACGGCTCGTTTAACGTGTAAAACTACAGCCTTAAAACAGCCATCAGCTGCGGGCAGATTCACTTTAAACTTGTAAAAAACGAGGCCTGACAAAAATTGTTGAGTAAGTTTCATCAGCTTTGTCCAGCCATACAAGAAGAAAAAAAAGTCAATTTTAGAATTTGCCACTTTCGACTTGGCCTCCTTCAATGTCAATAAATGGAATGTGTCTGCTGCGTCCGACACCTAGTGAAGAAATGCAGGATCCCTCCAAATGTTATTGCAAACCATCTCGATAATTTCGCGCAATTCATCAAGAGGTGCAAAGGGTCATCAGATAGATACAATTTCCTTGACAATGGCGGAGGCCGAGTTAAAAGTGACAAATTCTGAAATTTAGGGTTTTTTTTCGTATGGCGTTAAAATATCGCCCTCTCGGACAATACTGATCAAACTCACTCAAAACAATTTGTCAGGTCTTGTTTACATGATGTGAAATTTTGGTTTAAATCCGTTAGAAACTCACAAAGTTATTTAAGATCAAAACTAAGACATTTTTGACACGTAGCCTATATAAGACCTACATTACCTGTATAAACGAATTTGCGTGTTTTGAATGTCTATAGCGAGAATAGCTACATAAAAAAAACGTATTATAGTATGGTTGATAATTATACTGCACATCCAGCCTTAGGGGATCAGTTATGCAGTCCCTGTTTTGAATCGGCTTGAGAAATGTATAATGCCTTCGGGAGGAATTGTTCTATGAATTGAAATGAGCCGACAATCCTGGAAATTGTTCGTGGAAAATGTCATCATTGCCTCTTTCGGTGATAAAATCTGACGTGAGCGTATAATTCCATTATGTGCGGGGGATAAATCGTGGTCTTTCTTTTTATGCGTCATACATTAACATTCTGCCGCTGCTTTCGTATGATCCCCTAAACGGATATGGATGCTGAGATTAACCGAGATTGCCCTATAGCTACCTGGGAGGTTCTTCAGCTTGGCCACGAACTGCGAGAGAACAGGGGACATTCTTAGTTTTAGAGGTGGGAGGAAAACCACACACACCATCGTGTGGTGAAAACCCACAGAGTCAGGCCGGGGACCCAATCCACATACTGACCCGGGCGGGATTCGAACCAGGGCCACAGACGGTGGAAGGCGAGGAAAGAACCGCTACACCAACCTGATTCACATACATTATCATTAATGTAGAGTAAACGGGTATACCGTCGAGTTACTTGTGCAAGCTTTTGTTAGGCTCTGACGTCATCGTGAAATGTCTCTAAACCGTTGGTTTTTTAAAGGTCATTATATCATTTGCAGATGAAGCCCTTTTACGAATTCCACGAACAACATTATTACATAAAGAATAATGTTGATAAACTATTTTTGTTTCTATGCAAAAATAGGCCTACTACATTATTGCGCAGCAGCGGTAAAAGACATGTTACCTTGTTGCCTAATTCCTTAACCTACTTTGCATGTAATCACTGTGCAGAAAGCAACACAATAAGGACTGTGACCATGGCCCATATAGTCTGAGCAAACTTTTTACTTTCAAATGAATAATCGAAATGTTCATTGAAAAACCAAATGTCTTAATATCCAAAAGATAGTCCTTGATGCGCACACCGTTTTAATGCCCGTTGGGTATAGCTATACAGGCAAAGGACCATTACTGGTTAAAGGAGCGTGTCCAGATTTTTTCCAGATAATGGATCTCGTTCTAACCTAACAATCATAAAATACATCCCAACAATTCTATCTATGGGAGGAAAACGGGAAATTTGCAATCCCCAATTTGGATGTGGAACCAGAAAGGCTGGTGCAATAAATGGATTTCTTTATGTAAACGGGGAAACAATTAATTTACTGAACTTTGGTGTTTTTTTTGTGGTTTTTTTTTTACGATATCCATGGAAATATACGGAATGAGAAAAAAATTGTGTTTTTGTCTTGCGCAACATTTGTAAAAATATGCGTCAACATTACATTTATTATCAGTGTTAAATTGTTTTCGCTTTGGCGTGCCATAGTATGGACACAGTAATGGCGGATGGCAACCGGTTGTCAAGAAAGTGAAACCCAAAAATATCTCAGGTATAGACTACTAAAGTGTGACGTCAGTTGCCATGGTAATTGGGTCTAAACATTCGCTGGTAATCTGAAACGTCCATTGCCAAAGCGCAGAGAAACAGTTCACTGGTTTTAGTTTAGACCCAGAAACCTTGGCAACGCACAAAGGATGACGTTTTCACTTTAGTAGTCTATTGCAAAGAGTATACCATGCGAGTTGGTTGTCTTTATCGAGCTTTGACGTTTTTATCTCCTTGTGCTATTCTCTACTTGCACAGGACAACTATACGTCCCCTAATGGAGTACGTTGTCCCATTCGGGATGGATCTTCTTCCCTTGTTATTTCAAATGCGTTTTGTTAATCTTGTCGGTCAAGAGTTGGAATCTTTGTTGCAACCTCTTTCTCACCGTAGGTCTGTAACCAGTCTGTTTTTTTCCGCAGATATTTTCATGGTGAATGTGCCACCAGTCTGTCCGATCTGGTTCCTCCTATCAGGGTGTTTGAGCGTGAGAATAGGCTTTCTGCTTGTTCTTACCCATACACTGAAAACATTATCTAGTCAATCACAGTGGAAAATTAGTCAAACAAGGGCAAAATGATTAGTCATGCATGTATACAATTTGTCAGTTGACAACTTTTTGTTGGTGCATGACAAATCTTTGTTGGTGCATGACAAATTAAAACTGTTGCAGGGCAAATTAATATTAGCGGAAGACTAATCTGAACGACTGACAAATGTGATGATCGTCTTTTGACTAATTTGTATTGTCACGTAAAACAACAACTGACGATTTATTTTCCCATGACTAATTGCATGACTAACTTTTGATTGCATTACTAATGGCAAGAATAATGCAGCCGAAACTCATGACTAATTTAATTAGTCATGAGTTTTGGCGGGATTATTCTTTACATTGATAATGTAATAAAAGGTTAGTCATGAAATCGGTCGTGGGAAAATAAATCTTCAGTTCTTGTTTTCGTGCAGCTCTGCGACGCCATTACATGCGAACCGCACCGTAAAATGAGGTCGTGTTTGACTGGACTAAACATTCTGTGACGGTTTTCTGGAAAGGTAAGAATTGTGCGGGACTCTGAGATTTCTAAGGCAATAATTGGTTTGCATGTTTCAAACTATGTCGTCTGTCGGAGTAAAGACATGGTTGAGGCCGTGCTTCGGGTCTCAACATCCGTGTATTTACACAAATAGTCATGATCTGTAAGGACAACTCGGTACGTATTCGTAATTTTAGGTCAGCCCAGGTTAGACTCCTTTTCTCGCTGCAGTTAGAAGTATGTTTATAAAATGAGCTACGAATAGTAACTGGATGTTTTCCTGGGTACATCGCTGCCTCTTCCATGTTTGTTGTCCCCATTATCGTCATCAAACTGCGGATGTCTTTGTTGCATTAACACAACACACCGTGCAGTCATTGCACGTATTCTGCGTAGGCCTATTTCAGTACGTTATACGAAACACACCGTGTATTGCACGTGACAAAGTAAGTTTGTCAGGCTGACTAACTGACATTACTAATTAATTTTACTGCAGGACTAATTAATTTTCTTGCAAGACTAATAATTTTTCTGCAGGACTAATAATTTTGTGTGTAAGACTAATTAATTTTGCCGCATGACTAATCATTTTTTAAATTAGGCAAATAAGACCCTTTTTCATGACTAATTAAAATTAGTCAATTCAAACCACGTATGACTAATTGGAAATTAGTCAAATAAGACCCAGAGTATGACTAATTTTTTTGTGTCAATTGACGAAATAAAGTTTTCAGTGTTCTTACCCATACACTCTAGCTTTGCCGAGATGTAGAACAAAGAGTCATTCCACTAACAGCTTGTTTTCCCACGCACTGCATCTCTTTGGAACTCCTTGCCTGGTCCATGTTTCCCTCCATCCTACAATCTAGATTGTTTTAAGAGGAATATTAATATATACCTTCCGTCTTCTTGAGTTATTGTCACCTTTAGATTACGTTTTTTAGCCAGAGTGGCTTTAGCCTTGTTTGGGGCGAACTTGCATTTAAAAAAAAGCCGCTGGTGCAAAATGTCTTTATCAACAGTAACACATTTCCGAACAATTTGTGAATGCCTTGTTTTTGCATTAGACTGTCAGAGACCACGTTATCATTCTCCCTTTAAATGAAAACCGGGATTTGCTCTTGAACCGGACCCCTTGCATGATACGGTCGTTTGAACAGTCAGCTCCGTATGGAGTTGGATCAATACGCTATGCAAACACGGTAGGGAAGCGCATACAAGCGAGTGCTTTATATTAGGTGCTTGGGACTTGTAGGAGGCCAAGTGTATGTGTGCTGAGTTATTATAAAATCGCACGGTGAAGCATAAATTAAAGAAACAGAAGGAAATGGGGTATTGTCTTTTGTCAAAGATACGCTGCACTTTTCCTATCATGCCACTTTTATGGTGGGTGCTGATTTTGCTGGAGGTGTTTTATGTTACACCTAGTGCGGTTTTCCTAATGAATTTAATTATCATGAGACATTAGGCCCTACGCCAATAAACTTATTTTTCTTGTTTTTCCACCATTATCTGCTTTGCTTTTGAGCTTGCTTAAAAGGAAGTATACACAGGAACCGAATGGTACGTGTTGAACAAATGCATACCATTACTGTCATACATCTAACAAGAAATATGAATCACTGAAAATCATATACAAAGAATGGCAATTGCAGCGATGCCTAAATTATGCCTTGCAGTATGGGCGCCGCCATTTTGTAAAAATTTTTTTTTGGCGTGCAAAAGGTCATGCGCAGTAAGGTCATTTTTTGAGTTTCGGGGTATTATGCAATTGTTTCAACAATTACATTGTCTAGTTCAATATGCCAGCATTATATGACCGCCTTATTCCCTTGCTCGTACACTCTGGGGGCGTTCGAGATACTGACACCGGGTAACACCAACTTACACCGGAGCGTTCTTTTAGCCATCACGTGTTACACGAGTCTGCTCCGCGTGACAGCCACCACTACCCGAGCTCGCGGGCGGGTCTGTGGTGTAAAGCAAGGTGTAATGACGTCACTTAGTAACCGCGAGGAGTAAAACATGGCGGACAATTTGGAATCGCGACATGAGTACGAAGATTTATGACACAAGATAGGAGGGAATAGGGCTGTAAATACATTTTGCTGAATCAGTAGATATATGTGGGCATTGACAAAGTTTATTGCGGTACTTTAGGGCAACTATTTTTGCGTGGCGTCGGCTTCATTTTTCATCCTGAGTCAAACGATAACGGCATTTATAAAGCCCCAACCGGCAACAACCTTTGACCACGTGTTCCCAGAATTCAAAGCGAGACTGTGTGTCGTTCGTTTTGTAATTCTGGGGGCTTCCCCCGGTGTAAACCACCTGTTATCCGGTGTAAGCGTCTCGAACGCCCCTCGTATAATGTTTTAGATCTGAGCCCATTTTTGCATTGTTGTGATGTTTCCGTCCAACAGAAATAAAACTGTTTTCATGAAACACGTAATTTGCTGAATTGACCTTATTTTACAGTACAACTGATATAAAACCGAACGCCACAATGTATCTAAACATACTGTATCCTGCTGTATCGTGACTATTAGTCACGATACAGCAGGATACAGTATATATATAATTTTTTTTTGTAATTGCGTGTTCTGCTTCGCTGTTCTCATGTAAGATAAGAATGTGTAGCTAATTAGCTGAAGTTGCAAAAAATGTATTGCGCCAAATTTAGAGAACAGAAACCGTTGCCGCCACAATCTGGTCGAATTTCACACGTAACCCACGTTCTGTGGGAGACAAATGGCGCTGTATCCTTGATTTAATTCAATCGGTATTGCAGACAAAAATTATTGCAGGCAACAATTTCACTCGGGCCGACGCGACGCGGCACAGTTTGGACGTCTGAAATAATGGCTGCCCGGATGTCTCTCCGGGGCATTGAGCTAAATTGGGGCCAAAATAGACGTCGATGACATAGTTCCAAAAATAATAATGTCCCCAGCGGGGTTTCCGAGTATCTCATAATTTTGAACAGTATCCGACGCAGTGAAACATGAACCACTGCTTTTACCGTATTTCTGTATTGTCAAGTGAATTTTAATTGCTGTATTTTACATTAAACACTTTGGTTGTGACATGGATTATTAAATTAAATTTGGCTTATTATGAATGTAGTAGCCCTAATAAATACTTTGGTCAAGGCCAATAATTGTGTTCAGTCGTGAAATCACGTTCAAGTTTTAAGTAAATACTATAATTCCCACGGCATATGGCAAAACAAATACCTTGCTGATGTGCAAACCCATACTATATGAAGTAACATATTGAAATAATACAATGTGCCTTTAAACGTATCTTTATTTCAATTTTTAATGTATCCATTATGCGTGCGTTTAGAAATGGCTCAGTGATCTGTGACAAGGTTTGAACATAAAAACATTTATATTTTATGACAGTAAAAGATCGACTTCAAAGTTGCATAAAGAATGCCCGCATATTTATAATTATTTTAATATATTTTTAGTCTTTATTTGTCTGGCCTTTCTTGGACATTGCCCTTCTGTGCCCAGGTTTCCATTTGCGTGCATTGAACTAGACGTTTACATATCGCACGCATCATACAATACCAGTTTTCCGGCTGTGTTCGTGTGCGAATCAAAACAGTTCTCAAATCATGGCACGCCTGTCTGCGTGTTTTGTCAGAAAACATGGAGTTACACGTCTCATTTGACCCGTGTTTTCACCAGAGAGACCATATATATTATGCTTTATTCGTATATAGATCTTCTCCCCTCGACTAACTCTGAAAGGATCGATTGTTCACCTGGGCTATTTAAAGTCCACCGCTGAGATCGAAAATGTCCTATAGGAAGCGCATTCCCACGGTTGCACTCTCGGTTATTTTTCTCGTCCGATTGGGCACGGTGCTCAGAAACCTGTGTGTGTTTGGCGCACGTATTTGCGTATCTGCAAAGATCACGCGAAGCGCATTTTCCTTGCTGGATATCTCGGCCTGATAATGATGGTTGCCTTGAGTTCACGGTAAAACTATAACGTCTTCGGATTGGCTGATGGTCGCGTGTATAACACCGACTGGCGCATGCGCATCGAAAGCTGTTCCGATGTGGGAACATCGCGATGTAGTGATGTAGTAGCAGAGTTCTGCATGCATACACGCAGTATGAGCAACGACCGTCTGTGAGACAGGTCGCTCGGAACACATTACCGAGTGTGTACACGCTCTGATTCAGACATCTTCTTTTGATGTTCCTCCCTCCGTCACGGTGTTGCCTCGCTACCATGAAGTTCAAGCCCACCCCGTACGTCGGGGCTGTACAGTGAGAGAGAAAAATCGAGTGGAATGTCAAATCCAGGAGTTTCTGTGATCGGATATATCCGACTGCCTGGATGTTCCCCTTGGTTTCACCCGCGCCAGCACGGAGCCGAAAGGTTTAACGGCAAACCTTTGGGGAAAGTATCTGACGCCGACATATGCTATAAAACTGTTCCGATATGAAACAGGGGCAATCACTTGGCTTTAGACTGGCTGGGTAACTTATACCAAGCAGAGGCAGTCTCTGTTGTGAAGTGGACACAACTTAGCGTCTTCTGGGATTTTCTGTGAGAATTTTTCCCTCGAAGCCGAACATGGATAACGGCAGCCTTCCAAACCGCTTCCACAACTTCACGGTGGAACTTCCCGTACCTGACATCGGCATGACCATTCTAAAAATCACTCTCTTAACACCCATCATCATTTGTGGCATCGTTGGCAACCTCCTCGTCTGCATTTCCGTCTTTAAGTTTCGTCCTCTCCGCATCGTGGCAAACTACTTCATCGTCTCGCTGGCTGTTGCTGATTTGGCTGTAAGTAGTGTGGTGATGCCCCTTGGTCTTTACCAAGAGGTTGTGGCCGGACAGTGGTACCTCGGACCCGTCATATGCGATGTCTGGGTGTCTATGGACGTCCTGACATGCACCTCGTCTATCTGGAATCTCTGTGTGATCTCAGTGGACCGATTCCTAGCTATAACGCGGCCCATCCAGTACGCCATTAAGAGGACACCCGTCATGTCCCTCGTCACAATCCTGTCAGCTTGGGGGTTATCCTTCCTGATTTCCATACCAACTCTGGTCCTGGTAGGTGGCTACGACGCCATGGCCGTACACGAATGTCAACTCAATGTCAGCCCTATATTCCAAGTCGGATCTTCCTGTCTTTCGTTCTACGTCCCGTGCTTCATTCTCTTAATCGTCTACTACAAGATTTTCCGTTCCGTTCAAAAACTCGGCCGGCGTAAGCCGGGGAGCATCAAATACCGCAAAGGTCCCGCGTACAAGAACGGCGTGGGTGGCGGCAAGACGACACTCGTCACTAAATTTGTGAACGAAAAGACCGAGAATTTCGCGACTTTGTGCGACAAGCAGGAACCGTCAAGCGGGGAGACGGAGATGAAGCAGAACCACGAGCGGAAAGCTCACGAGGCGAGCACGGGGGTGAAACTCGAGTCGCGAACCAAGCGGATCTCGGTGGCCAGGGAACGTAAAGCCACCTCGGTGCTCTCCATTGTAGTGACCGTCTTCATCTGCTGTTGGTTGCCGTTCTTCATTACGAACGTGGTGATTGGGCTTTGTCCGACCTGTGACATCACCCACGCGACCTATGCCACCGTGACCTGGCTAGGTTGGGTTAACTCGGCCGCTAATCCCGTCATCTATACGATCTTCAATCGAGAGTTCCGGAATGCCTTTAAGAGGATCTTGTTCTGCTGTGGGAGTGACGCCTTCATGAGAAGGCAGTATTTGTCAACTTTGACCAATTACTAGTCAATTGTGTTCTTATTTTGTCATAATATATACATACTGCTCAAAATATGCTGAGGATCATTGATACTTTCTTATTTAATTTTATTGAAAGTAATAATTAAGAAACGTTAAGGCTAATTTGTATTTATTTATCCTTTATGAATTAACATCTTGTAAATGTACATCAAAATCAGTAGGTGACCCTTAGCAAATTTCGAGTAGTATATTTTTACACTAACAATTATTATAATGCTCTGACTTACGACGTGCACGAACCTAATTTCGTTGGTCGTTTTCTGCCTGTTAATTATTGGTACGGTTAATTAAACGATATTACAATGAAGTCTCGATAAGTAATACCGCAACGGAGTGGTCCCAGATTTTAAGTTATGTTTGGCGTTGTAAGCTGTGCATGGGTTGTTATATTTTTGACTGAATGCATTTGGGTCTTTACACAGTAATGGGACGGCCTAAACCGAACACAAGTGTCCGTCCCGGTTACGAGCGTATATTGGAAATTTATACACATAGTTTTTAGAAAGGCATGTTGTCACACTTTTTGTAACCTTTTTTGGGCCTAAGTTATCTCTTCAGAACAACTGAAACTTATTTCTTTTAATTTGAGACCAGACAAAGGTATTTCCTCGAAAATATGGTCTGTGTTGCCAAAATGCCTCCTTTACTGTGGAAAGACCCATGTAACAAAGACAGAAAAAATGGCACAATTGGTCTGTCCACGTTACATACGTACGTAAAGGGGAAATGTGTACACAAGCTTTTTAAAAATGTATGTTGTGGCAGCAATTTCTTACTCTTTGGGCAAAAGTTATCTCCTGAGGGAGTACAAAGAAATTTCTTTAATTTTTAGATAAACTATAGACATCTGAAAGGGACTATTGACTTATTTTTAAAATGTACCCCATTATTGTGGAAAGACTCATTTTCTCTTTGAGTTAGACATTTTTGATCAAGCCTGCTGCGCGTTTCGCATAATTGGCGTCTGGTGTATTGACGTACTACCTTTCACACGCACACTTAGTATCCACTTGACCAGACTAAATGTGTGTTGCTATGTGGTGCACGCGGCAAGTATATACAGAATCGGTATTGTGTTCATCGTAGGAGAGAATGGCATAAAGCAACCAGACTGTTGATTGCAAGGCAATGGAATGCACCACGTAGCAACGATAGCATAGTATTTTACTTTCCAAACATGACCTCAGAAAGTGGACAATTCAGGGCGCCAGCCATTGTGCAAAGTTACACGCAAAAAGGCTAATTAGTTGAGATGGCCTTATCGAGATTTTACAGTAATATGTTTTTTTCTAACACATGTAAATTGGCTGAACCGTTTGCCACAACGTATTTCGTAGCTGTTAAATAACTTACGGTTGTGCAAGTATTTTATGCCCACATATTTCGCCAAGGTTTTCCTTTGTACCGTTTCAGGTGAACAACCTATACATACGAATAGCCTCAAGTAGATGCTTTTTTGAGAGACCGTTGAAATGGCGATACGTTTAGTATAAATCTCTTTTGATACACAACAATGCAATACTTTGGGAAGACACCTGCCGAGTTTCTGTATACGTCTTTGTAAATGGACATTCAAGTATCCGCTCGGGGTCGATTGATTCCATTTTATCCTAGAAAATCCAATTTGAAGGTGAACAAAAGAAACAGACATGGCCTTTTGTGCCGGGTAAATTATTAGACATATTATTTTACACCGAACCCTGTAGGGGACATGCATTGACGTATATGGCCCTGGACGGCAAACTCGTAGCAAATAATGAAAACAAATGCGTTGTAAATCGATTATGCCGTTCAGGTAACGTCTCCATTATATATTTTCTAATAACAATTTTGGTTAATAACCAATTATAACCAATTATTAAACATTGCCTCAAAACAGCCACAATATCGCGTCTGCGGGTGCACCATACGCTTTGTCACCAAGTTGGTAAGGCAAGAACGTACATGCATGGTGCTGCATGGTTTTCAAAAGTTAGCAATCGATTGATCACTCTGATTCGTAACTTTGGAAAATAACTCGGTTTTTGGCACTTGAATTCGTGGCCTCGGTGTTAAAACCTTGTTTTCGTTGAACAGAGTAAAATTATGAACGTATACCTATAACAATTATCATCAGTACCATTCGGTACTTATTCGGTGAGCGATAATTTGACAAATCGAATGTTAGAATTTAAATTATACACCTAAATCACGAAATGCTGTTTGGCGCATTCAAGACGCACAAACCATGCACGTATGGTTATGTTTTCGTCAGTAGCCGTATGGTAAACGATAATCACACAAACTGTCTGCCTGAAACACATAGGACAAATGTTGTTGGCTTTCCATACGTTGTTTTAAATCTATATATAGATTTCAAAGCTATTTTATGTCGATACATTAGCTGACACATAGGCTGCGTTCGAGCGTGCAGTTCTCGTTACTCGGGAGTAATGCGTGCGCATCACACTCGGGTCACATAACGCGAACGGCAAGTCCTCAGTCCGCGTGCGCGATTGGCAATCAGTGAAGATGGCCGTCTCTTGCCATCACTGCACCAAAAATGCCGTTTCATTGCTCACAAGAAACTGAGGAAATACAGGCCGTAAGTCGTGAGAACCTTTGATGCCGTCTAAAACAAACCTTAGTGAGTTATTGTTTCAGTTATTGAGTTGACACGTTGGGCAAATTCACCAAAAATCCCACCCATATTCCACCATCTTCGTACAAATCACATGTCACTTGACAGGAGTACGAGCACACTCCCCATTTGTTGGGGAGTAGTGAGAGCATACTCTCACTGACCCGAGTGTCGTTATTCTTGCCGTTCACGCGCGCAGGAGTATAGAGTATTCTATTCTAATTATAAGAACGCCTATGGGAAAACATTTTTTATAAATACCAAAACATACATTTTTTTTTAATGAATTAAGCTAGCCTCCCTTTGCAAACTGTACCCATCTAAAAAAAACATAGTTCAACATGAATAATTAATGTTCACTTGTTGTGGATAAACACGTGTTTTGAACGGCGTCCCACATTTTATTGGCTTTATGGGTAATTGGCACACGTACCGCGGCTGACAATATGATATGCTATATGCGCATATCGATCGCCACTGCCACAGGTATCCAAAATAGATCACAAATAAAAGCCAACCAAGTGCCATTCTCAAAATTATAATACGGCATTGCCAACTAGACAGTGTTTTCTTTCCCACAATCTGAATGCATCGATTTCCGTGTGTTTAGGCCACTATCGCACGGTTTAGCTGCACGTGAAGAATGCCCAGCCCAGTACACGGCTTTAGTCTACGTATATACATGTATTATGTTTATAGCACGAAAGTCTCATTGTCATGGCGTCCATACGCGACAATTCACGGCAATATCTAGCTCCAAGCAGGCCCAGTGACAATCGGAAATTAATTATTTGCCAATCTTGACATTATGAAAGCTAGGTTTCAGCCATTTTGTTATGAGATCCGAGAGGTGACTTGAATTGGGTGTTTCTATCGCTTAAGTAGAATTGGCGCCTTTAATTGGGTTAAAGGCCCAATGTATCATTTGCAAGATGAAACCTTTTATACGGATTCCTGGAATAAGGGCATAACATATCTAAAGAAGAATGTTGGTAAACTAGCCTGTAGAAATTCCAGCTACAGATGCATCAATTTTTAGAAAACCTTTAACATCCATACATGGTTTTTAAAACCAGAAGGTACCATCTTGAACAGAAATGAATTCATTTGGTGTTTGTTACCATTGCTATCAACGCTTGGAGCATTTTTTCTCGTCAACTCATGAATATAAATTGTGGGTAATTGCAAGTGATACAAAGGGCTATTTAGCGCCAAAATTATTGTCAATTACCACGGGGCAATTCGACGCAGCAGCGTCATTGAACGGAGTGTTATACTCATAAATGTAATCTTGAAAATATGTATATAGAACATCTTTATAGCAGAGATGCCAACCCATCCTGATTTTAGAGAAGACATGCACCCGAATAATAGGTTGAGCTCCCGACTTTAGATGCATCTCAAAATCTCTGAGGTTGTTAATTGACAACCCAGGAGGGTTTTTAATATGTCAGGAGTTACAAAATCAGCCATTTTTCCCAGGGAATATGTTCCTAAATTGGCAGCTCTGCATTAGCGCTATAGGATAAAATTTGAACATGTTTGATTAATATATTCCCATTACTGTACTTCTGCTAGCGAGTTTTGTGCCGAATTTTCCAAAAAAGGTTTAACACAATTACGTACGAAAATACAAATAATTATTTTCTCGGAAACACGATATTTGTCAAAAAAATAATGTATGTGAATAATGACCTAAGCTGTTGATTTCAACGAGTATAATCCTACGATTCGCGGCTTTACCTAAACTATAAAATCACTGCCCAGAGGTATCCTACTTTGTGTCACAGTCAATTTCAAAGAACTCTCACTCGTCCAAGACATTTGTTTATGACCGGCCTGAAACGTGCCGCTTAAAAGCATTTTCCGAAAGACCTGGTCGGTTTTCGTCTGCGGCGTACGTACGATATTAATCAATACATTATACGTTGGGTTAATCAAGTTGTTATAAAGCATCGCACAGAGCTGAACGTTGGGCTTATACCCCGTTCACACAGCTCTGCGACCTTACGAAGACCATGCCGATCACCCCGATCATCCCCGATCTAAAAAAATTATCAAATCGGGGCATTAGGCCACGACGCGGCTACGCTTATTTTGTGCACGTTCAAAATAAGCGTGGGGAGAGCGTGCAGCTTCCCGACCTATGAGATCCCACCCCGACCAAACCACGCTCATGGAGATCCTCCCACGTTTGGCCCACGATTGACCCCAATTGGCCACAATCTCCGCCACTTTTTCATCGTAGTATAAGCGGCGTCTATGTGTGAACGGAGTGTTACCAATAAAAACCTATCAAATTCATAGCTCCGATTTTTCTGAAATTAGTAATTAGCATAGGTTGACACCCCGCATCGTTTTTGTTCCAGCGCAATGCCCAGCATACATCGCCATTGATATTTACGCCTGTCTGACCCAATTATACTGAACCGGGCACTGATCGGCCTTGCCATTCAAACAGACAGTAACCCCTAAACGAGTTCGTCTTTCGCCCATTTCGCGCTTGAGATTTTGGTTTGAATTTGTGTTGTACCGTCGAGAACACGAGAACTTTCCGACACCTTTCGCAATTATTTATGATAAACAATTAGGGTAGTTTTGTGATTGTCTTTAAAAAAGCTTAACTGGAATGTACACATAATATAATAGTGGTTTACTTATTTACAGCTGTATTTTTGCCGAAAAAAAGAACAGATCACAACGAGACATTCAGTTTAACACAGCGGAATGTTAAAGTGTTCAAACTGTGAAGATTTGTTTTTTTAATTTTTTAAACAACCAATAAGGGAACTGAAACTACTGACATATAGTTTTTTTTGTATTTTTATTTTCCACATAACCTCCTAAGTATCAAGATACTTAAATTAAAAGGGATATTCTGAATACCGTCAAAGTGATTATTTGACCCCAAAAAAGATTAACACAAACGTTACCTTTGAAAAAATATTTAACAATTATTTACGGTACTTTACATGAAGAAAATGAACTCGCCATGCAGAGGAAAATTTGCTATAATCGCAATTCTCAATGGCACGTGACACCAGTGTACCGTAATTATTAATTGACTCATCACGCGTATCATGACATTTTAACCAATGAGAATAAAATGCTCCGGTGGTGGAATTATTCCTAAAAATTTGAGTCATAAGACCCAGTTTTGAACCCTTATAATACCACTCAGTTT
Organism: Henricia sp. BOLD:AAB3569; assembly: GCA_037783545.1. Classification (NCBI taxonomy): domain Eukaryota; kingdom Metazoa; phylum Echinodermata; class Asteroidea; order Spinulosida; family Echinasteridae; genus Henricia; species Henricia sp. BOLD:AAB3569. The sequence continues at coordinate 2,937,321 of JBBELK010000009.1, read as the reverse complement.
AGGCACTCAAATGGCATGTAGAATATCACGAATGTGAATTAGTTTTTAAAAAGTTTTAAAGTTAGTATTAAAATGTGGAAATACCACCAAACGAGATAAAACGTCAGGGATTAATATTTACCCCCGCTGTCAACTACCAGATCTATGTAGTTTTCGATGTAAATTGCCCTTACACGACGCGGTATACTTATCTTGTTGGTGTTAAATGGATGTAAATTGTCATTACACGACGCAATAATTCCCTTATTTAATGTAGTCGTTTTCTATTGCTAACTGCATGTCCCTGACTCCCACTTAAATCGCCTTCTTTGTAAACAGTTTGTTTTTGAGAAAGTAGACAACGACAGTTTTGACACCTATAGACGAAAGGACGTTTTAGATTGGTATCGGATATTTCTTTTTAATATGTGCATGTGGCGCTATGGCGTAATTAAATCTGAACATAGGCCTAAGACTATACTGGAAAAAAACATATTTATTGGATTTTGAATCTTCAATTCTGATATATTAAAGACAGATTACATGATTGGAAAACTTTAACAACAGGAACAACAGCATTACATAACTATAAAGAATAATGTTGTTAAACTGTCTTGAAAACATTTCAGCCACATAGATGCAGTAATACTTCAGAAAATCTTTAAAAATCCATGCATGTCTCTTGTGTTGGATGACTGGTAAAAAAATGTTCATCTTAACCAGAACGCCTCACATTTTTTAGACCAACAATATAGAAATGGCACCTGTGGCGAAAAGGACAAAATACTACCGACATGACGCACGACAACGATGACATTAATAGACGGCAACTGACGTCTGCCGAATCAAACCTCAAATCCCTTGCACAAATGTAGCCTATACAGTTCCCATTTCCTAAACCCGTATCTTAATCCGTTTCCGTGTGGCGAGGCGAACAGTCAAGATCGCATCACGCATATAGGAGTTTAGTAACGTGTTATCTGTGGCGCTTCGAGGCATTTCTTACTGACGCAAACGGTGTTACAGGGGTTGTTTTAACTCGTTCTGATTTTACCGATTTTATCGATTTTATTGCGAGATTATCCGTATATGACGTTGTAAATGGCTACAAACTGCGGTTCCGGTTGCTCATTTTTATAAGCATTTTGGGTGTGGGGTGTTACTTGGGCAGTTGGGCTGTGCGTAATCTATACTCGCAAAGACAGTTGAAGTTTCTGATGTTGATGTTATGTAATCTTCGGCAGCTAAGGCCCTTCATGCCATCAACTATACGGCATTACTTTCAAGTTTACCTTATTATCAACTTGAGTTGACGAAGAAGGAGATACGGTTTTAGAAGTGGGAGGAAAACCCCTGGGGAAATCTCCCGGAGGAAAACTCACGCGGTCAAGTAGGGACTGCAAACCCAATCCACAAGGAATCGAACCCAGGACGCCAGAGGTTAAGGCGGAGGAAGAACCACTACGCCAACCCGACTTCGCGGAGCCAACCTTGTCCCATGGTCCACTTAATAGCTCCTGGTGGGAGAACTGATTTCTCGTAATCTGATTGGTGGACAAAAACAATGTAGGCCTATTCATTTTTCGAAAACCATACATTTGTAACTTCAAGTTCAAGGCGCGGGTAATTTAAACTTTCAAATCGGGCTTTTTAGAATATTGCAATGTCGCAAAAAATACAGCAAACGAGACATTTCAAAGGGCATATTATTTTGTGTAAATCATCCTATTCTATGATAATTGAAGTTCAAGGTTACGCTATTGTCGCCCCAATTATAGTCAAAATATACCTTTAATAATTCCAGCTCAAATGTACCTTCAATAATTCCAGCTCAAATGTACCTTTAATAATTCCAGCCCGACCTTGCCAATAAAAACGTAGCCCAGTCAATTTAAAATGGTAAAAACATGTAAAATACTAAAACGTTTCTACTCGACATGGACTGACGTATTGACAGACTTCGTGGACAGACAATGTATGCGAAGACGAAAGAAAAACACATTGTACAATCAATGTAAACACAATGTACGTACGCGTGGCATTGACTAACCAGCAACAAATAATTGTCTATATTGTTTACCTTACGATATAAATGGTTCTGTCTTTCGTGCAAATGGGCTTTATATTTCTGTGTACTGAGTTTAAATAAACACCACGACACGTTTTATAATAACAATAGCTAAACTTTATTATCGTTTTTAGTAGCAATTGTAAGTCTCATAAATTCGAATGTGAATGCAATGTTAATGTGAACGTCTAATAACTTTGGCGACGGACTTGTTTTTCAATCTGTCCATCGGAAATTTGGAAAGACGCGTTATGTTTAAATTAGGTGTTATTTCTTTTGCCACAAATTTACATTTTGTAGCGTACATTGAAACACCTGAATTTGGATTGTAAAAGTCCCCATTTTTGCAGCTTATCATCTGGACCCATTATAAACGAAACATAAAACAAAACAAGCAGTCATCCATATTGATCGTTTACGGTGTACGCGAAAGTACGTGCTCTCACAAACGTACTTTTTCCATAATTTCATTGGTACCGTCAATTCACTTTGCATGCAAGAAGCTATTGCTATTCTCGGTGTGCGCAAAGCGATGCGTGAAAAGCAAAATCAAAACTCCCGAAGTCGTTTATTGATGTTAGACGTATACATCGAGCGCGGGAAGCAGTCGTCAACGTGAGCTATAATTTTACGGAGATTTACATAAAATGTCTCGCACAAAATGAGTGAGTAGTTTAACTAGCAGTGAGTCTGCTGTTAGATGCACATTATTAATAAGATTCAGCGGATGTGCTGTCACAGACTGAATGGTGTGTACATACTGGCGTCGTACATGTTTAATAGCAATATAGGTTTTCTGTTTCAGTTGTCAAAGCAGCGCGACAGATTGCTTTTAAAGCTTTCAACAACACACAATGCCAGCGTGCTACTATCAAAACGTTATCAGCCATAAAGTGAATATTCGTTTTATCATATTTACTTTAATTTTAGTTATTTCGTAGACGTGCGACAAAGCAATCTGAAGTTGAGAAAGTACCCGTACGCCTAGACTGGTCCCCTGTCCATGTGCGCTACGCTGCTCCCCGCTATACAAGGACAGGCACACGCCGAGCAATAACCACGCGTGATTGGTCGTTGTATTAAATATATGCATGATCCGGACATTACCGAGCATTTGAGTAATTTGCATAAAACCTCCTGGATATTTATGCAAAACTTTGCGGCGTGTACCTGTCCTCATATACAAAGGGTCTGAGGACTGGGAACCAGTCTACCGTACGCCATGGCACCCCATGTAAACCTCTTCCCCAGTAGGCCAAGGTCACTGCAAATTGTGACGCGATTAAGATACAGTAGATCCTCCTCGTTCTCAGCAGGGCATCATAAACATGACACCATTTTATTTTTTAGTTGAGTTAAATGTAAACTATATATAGTACTCACTCGTTATTTTATAAATCACGTTTGGAGACTGTGTCGATATGGGGGCCGCCATGTTGGATTTACGCCATTGGGTAGGGCAACACCAACACCGTACTCTTCTCGTACCATAGCGTTAAGACAAAATGGCGGCGCCACATCAGAACGAATGTGTTAGGAATTCGCATTCTAGTTTTCTATATTCATCTCATAGGTACAGGACAACTCGAATCATGTTTCATATACGTATACGGGATCATTATTATGCGTCCAAAATAATATCCCAAAATAAAATCACTAACGTCGTACGACAAGCCAAAGGCCACGTTCCGATGTTAATAATCGCGTTTCTATCTCTCATTTGTTTCAATATTAAATATAATATAATTTTGGAAATGCAGCCTTGGGTATATTGTTCGCTTAATACGGCGATGCCGTATGCATTTAACCATGCAATTTATAACCAAGCAACAGGCTTGTCCCTTGTATTGTGTGAAGCATGATCGCGCGTGCTTAATCAGAGAAGACATTTATTTTTCGTCAATGATTACTTTGGCTGAAGCGACATGTACCTTTGGAGAAACTAGTGGTTGCGTGTGTAAGGAGTAGGGACCGTGTTGACATTAGGCTCGAACTATAGCGTACCAACTTAGCAAGGTGAAGCTTGGTTGGTCGTCTGGTCTGAACGACCTGGTTGAAATAATATTTGACAGGCAGAGAGTGTTTCGATCGAGGTCTTTTGATAACAATTGGCAACGTTTAACATGAGTCAATCATTCAAATCACGAGATAAACATTAAAGGTGCAATGAATTTGCCTTGAAGTCCAAGGCTTTTGTGTACTTTAAAGGCGCATCGTATCATTTGCAGGTAAAAATTGTCTAAATTTCTGAATCAACAGTATTACATATCTAAATGGGATTGTTGATAAACTAGCCTGAGTAAATTTAGGCTTCATAGATGAAGATAATATTTTTTTTATTGTGAAGATTTTGTTTTGTAAATTTAAGACATATTTCTTTTTTAAAAAGCTGGTTTATCTGATGGGATTATGTTACAGAGACAAAATTGTATATAAAATAAGTACAATGTGGAAAATGTAGATATTTTGCATGACGTTCATAGTAGTTCATACCCAAATCAAATGCGCATCTTTATGTCCGCCATACTTAAAAAGGCTAGTTGTGTCCTTTGTATTGTGAGCAGCCCATATTGAAAAATCTGCTGGCGATGCACATTTATTCATGTTATTATTTATGTAGATTTTGTACTATTATTAACAACCCAGAGGGAGAGACGTTCATGTTATTTTTACGAGTTGTTGGTTCTGATCTCATTTCTGGAATGAATTTCAAGATCATATCTATTCGATTGAATAGCATCCGACAGACGTGGTCGGCTCCTTTCTGCCCGAACTAATCAGAGCATGACTTATCATCATGTGAATGGGAGACACGGCAAACATGAGATCCCGATGTCTACTCCCACACAAGAGCATACAACATTAGGACTGAGATGAACAAATGTACCGGCGGGCTGCGAATTTGTTTTTCCCAAACGACATAGCATAGGCAGAGGATCCTGTGCATTCTTATTGGTGCGTTGTAAATGAATATTCATACTCTCTTTATAGCGCACTCAAGGAGTTGTTTAAATAAAGGAATAAAGGAACGAAAATTATAGGCTTTGGCGAGTCGCTAGTGGTAAAGCGTAGGAATACCGATCCGAAGGACCCGGGTTCAGTTCTCGCTGTGGTTATATCATTATCTTTTTCAGTAAGTGAGGAAGTGAGGAAAAACTTTGAAACATTTCCAAACTGTAGTTGGGTTTAAAGTACGTGCATTAGTATGCATGTTGTCCAGCAATCGGAAAACAAGAGGTGCTATGTCGTTTTGAAAAAAAATCAGGCGGCCATGACAGGGTAAGTAACATTGTCAATGTGCGTCATGCATGAGTATAGGCACTTTCTGTATATATTATATTATGGCCGCCGGTACCCACACTTGTAAAACCGATCTACAGATATTATCCAGCACGCTTGGACGTTTCCACTTGAAAATCTTGATTCCATTTGGTTTTGATTCCATTTTCAAAACAAAAGTTGCCACTCAAATTCGAAAAAAAATACCTCAAAAACCTGACACAAAAGACGGGATTTTGTAATAATTATTTCTTCTTCAGAATCGCCGAGTTCTTCCTGGAATCGCCAAAATAAATGGGAATCGATTCCTGCAAATTACAGAATCGCGATTCCGATTCCCAACTTGGAATCGATTCTATGATCGACCCCTAGAGAGGATCCGGCCAAGCCTATTATACAAGCCTATCGGTTGTCCTACTCGAAAATGCAAGGAGTGTGTAGATTTCCAGATACGTTTAAGCAATAGAAACGGAAAAGTGGGACCTCGTATCATTTTGTAGATGTAACAAATGTATATGGATATACATAATCCAAAGAAGAATGCTGGTAAAGTAGCTTGCAGAAATGTCAGCTACAGAGAGCAAGTTTGATTCACGACTAGAGTCAACCACTGGTCTAACGTCATTCTGGCAACACACATGCGCATTAACGTGCAAGTCCGAACGGCTTTGGTTAGTCAGTTGGTTCTGCGCAAAACACTGCATACAATACGCGATACTACCAGTGACCAGCGCGACTGTGCCCTATGGGCTGGTTCAAAATAGTCGACCAGATACGACTAACTATCATTGACTAGACTGCGTTCGGTTGCAAATAGTCGAACTAGGGTTAATTATGGTCGTAAATCGAACTTGCTCATAGACGCATGTTTCAGAAAACCTTTTTTTAAAAATACGTTAATGGCTTTTGTGTTAACTGAATACAATGTAATTAAAACAAAACAGTGTGCATGCTCATTTGTAAACTATATCTTCAGTCGGTAATTGTCTGCAGAAAGGTACCATTTAGACAGAAATAAATACATGTTGTGCTTGTTGTCATTACTTTTTCTTGACAACTCATGAAGTAAAATCTTGGATCATTGCAAATGATACGATGGGCCTTTAAAATGGAATAAAATGTGAAAGGTGCGTTACAGTATAGCATATATCCCCATCGGTCACAGGTATTTAAACGACAGATTTAAAATAAAATCCCTTTTAAAATGTACGCGTGTGATCGAAGGGGATATCAACAGTATACAATATAAAATACATAGATGCACAAGAAAAATATCGGCATTCGATACAAAATGGGTCATACTTTTTCTGGTGTATAATCTTAAAGATGTATTTAGTGATTTATTTAGTCTTGATTTTTTTATTAGTAGTCTCAGATGCCCTTAATCTAAACTTAAGCTGACGTGTTTAACTAAAAAACTATATTTGTTTGATATTAGAAAGTTAACATATATCTGACGTTGTCTGGTCTGCTTGTAAAACCGACGTTACATTTTAAGATGGCACCCGCCAATACAATGTATATATTTACGTGACTGGAATATAGTAATTTATATCTGACGTATGACATTGTCTTAACCTAATATATAATATCAGTTAAATGAAGTTAAATAAATTGTTTTATACCAAACCATATTGAGCGTTTCTGATGCTAATTTATTTGTGTGTTGACGGGTAAACGTACAGTTGAAGTCGGAAGTTAACATACATGTATATACACCACTACCATAATTACCCAAAATGGTAAACAGGACTACCCGAACCATTGCAAGATGTGCAAGCTATGTTTTAAGTACTGCAAGCACGTGAGGAATTCCACAAAATCACGACTTTAGTAAAGACTGTAATTACAAAAATGGGGACAACGCAAGTTTAAGCACACCAGTTTTAACACAGTTGTATGTAAACTTCTGACTACAACTGTATCTTCCTTGCAAAATGTACTTCATTGTAACAGTATTTAATTTAAATGGTCTGGCGTATTTGATTTTCAAGCTTGCTCTTAAAACTCCGGAATGCCTCAACGAACACGTCAAACCTTGACAACCCAGTTAATTAAATCCGACGAGAAAAACAATTGGGCCAGATGAGTTAAGACCTTGTTACATTCAATGCATCATTGCGTCTTGAAGGCGTTTAATTGAGCTACATAGGGTACAACGCCAATGATGCATTTTGGAAATCATTGGATTACATTCTGTGCAGACAAACGTTAGGCCTTCGGTTAATGTTTACCTGACTGAATTAAATAATTCGTAATACATACCGATTTGAATAAACTATCAAGTATTTCAGGCAAACGTTTTCTACTAACGGTAAAAACTGCTTTCTGTTTTTGAAAACATAATTCGTAATACATACCGATTTGAATGAACTATCAAGTATTTCAGGCAAACGTTTTCTACTAACGGTATAAAACTGCTTTCTGTTTTTGAAAACATTTTTCCTGCAAATGCGTTTGTTGGATTTCCCATGTTGTTAATTGTATGTTATTTTAGACAACTAGGGACCTTCATTTACTTTATTATCAACTCAAGATAACGAAAAAGGAGATGTAGTTTTAGGAGTGTGAGGAAACCCCGGGAGGTCTCGGGGGAACCTAATACTGCCGTAAAAAAAGGACTGCAAGCCCGGGACGCCAGAGGTGAAAGACGGGGAAAGAACCACTACGCCAACACGCCCACCTTTGGAGTAATTTGCTATGCCTCCTCCATGCATATTTGCTATACTGTGTCATGGACGTGACCACAGCTTTCATAGTACAATATCTACACCTCTTTAAAAGATTAATCGTTTTATATTGGAGGGAAAATTAAAATTTTTCCATAACTGAAACAAATGGTCGTGTTCGCGCAATATAATTCCGGCAATGTAATGGTTACAAATGCCCTCCAACGTACCGTATTAAAGGTATCCTGACGATCTGAAATTTGCTTGGTTTCACTTTACTCCTAATTTATCGTTATTTCCTGTATTTCTAATTTTATTAAGTGTTTGGATTTTGTTTCTCTTTCCAAACAGTATCACCAATTCCCGTGTCTGTTCTTCGAGGCGTGAAATGCGATGCCCGCTTGTGGGTATTTTGGTTCGTTCCCTGCTCTCGGGAGTCGCGTCATGCACACGTACGGGGCGCCCGAGGCACTGTCCCCGGACGCAGATGCAGCGGCCAACTGCAGCATCTTTGAAGTGGAAAATTAACGCTCGTGGTTGAATTTTTATTGGAATGGGGTAGGTTAAAAAGGGACGTCCCAACAGAACATGTGAAATTCCCTTATGGATATTCGTGTTTCCGCGAACGCGCTGCTCCAAAGCTAAAGCTTAATGGGAGATTTCGAGGCGCTTGATCGATGGCAGAATTAGACAAACCGTTCCTTTTCCATTGTTTAAACAAAAAATCAGGTTTTTATTTATTTATTTATTTTTGACAATATCTTTGAGAATATACGGATTGAGGGCGCGAAATTTCAGAATGGTAATGAGAAACATATGACACTTACTATATTAAAATCTCAACACCCACGAGGTAAGTAGGGGATGTTCAAAAAGTGATATTGCCATCATTCTTTAAAGGCAGTGTACATGATTGGTATCTCGAAAATCAGAAATGTTCACAGATTTACGCCTAACTTACACAATATAAACATGATGACGGTAGAAAACTTCCCCTGAATTGGTTTTGTCTAAAGTGCTATAGTCTTTAAGAAATGAGTAAAACAATTAGTTTTCGTCTCAAGAGACGAAAATTTAATTCGCCCCAAAACTATTTCGCCCAAGTGCTATTTCGCCCCAACCCACTTCGTCCGAGTGCCGTTTCGCCCCAAACACAACATCGTCCAAATGCTACTTCGCCCCAAAACCAATTCGTGCGCAGGCCGTGGTTCAGGGCGAAATGGTTCAGGGCGAAGTGGTTTTGGGGCGAAATGACAGCAAACCCTTTTTTGACTGTTTTCTCAAAAGTTAGACGAAGTACGGAGCTGGTTTTTGCTCAGGTTGGTTTTAATCATGCATATCTTCAATCACACGGGGATAAAACTATTTGTAACAGTTTACCAATCATGTAGGCTATACTATCTTAAGGCATTGCTTTCTTTGTAGTAAGGCTCGGAGTCACTTGCCAACTCCCTTGTGTATAGCTCAATAAAGATATCTAGTGTCGAGAAAAAGTTAATTATTCCGGAAGGAGAGGGAATTAATTACAACACCGCTGAAGAAATAAATAGAACGAGGATGGAGGCGACCATTTCCATTTTAGGGTCGCGCTCAGTGCACACGGAATGGAACATCAATCAACCGCAGTCACTGCGACGAGCGCCACTTTGTTTGTTTTCAAACATCACACCAATACACGTTGCGTCTCCCTAAAGACATTACTCAAGTCCCTCCAAGCTTTGCTTTTTAATTTCTAAAAAAACGCCAATGTATATTTTGTTTAGAAGTTACTGTGTTATTTTTAAACACTCGGAGTGTATTTTGTTAACACCCAGATGCCTATGGCGGCACATACTTGTGGAACGTGACAACTTGAGTATGTTGGCAAGAATATTTAAAATGACATTTTGTTTTTCCAATGTAACTGCCCGCCACTTTTTTTCTGTGGAGCATTCACAACTGTGGATTCACCAAATTAACACCAAATTGATTTCATATCCAATTTTGTAATGGTTTATTTACGGAGCTGCGCCCATTGTTAAAGCCCACTACATTTGCTATACCCCAGTTGACAAGAAAAACACTACCGAAAGTGTCAATAGCAATGGTAACAAGCACCATATGATTTTTTTGTCCCATGTAAAATGGTACCTTTGTGGGAGAAATTGCCAAAATGAAGGTGCTTTTTTATTTAAAATTTGTTTGCAAACAATTGTTTACCATTTCTCAAACACAAACCATGCATGGATTTTTAAGGTTTTCTGAAGTATTGCTGCATCCATGTGGCTGAGATGTCTACAAGGTAGTTTATCAACATTATTATTTATGGTCCGTCCAAAGTTGTCAACACTGGACAGTTGTCTACAAAGAGTAGTTATTTTTCAAGACCCCTCCCTCCCTCAGAAATATTACTAATACCTACATTTTTTAGTACCACGAAATGTCACTATACCATGAAATGTCAACATTTTACAGTGCGTGTAAAGTCCTACGCGGCCTTTGACCCCCTACCTACTCTTTGTACAGTCGTAAAAATGTTGACAACTCAGTGGACATCCCTTAATAATGTGATGCTGTTGTTCATGGAATTCGTTTCATCTGCAAAAATGATATAATGGGCCTTTTAACATTTATTATTCAGGGCTGGCCAAAACGATGTATCGTCGCTTCACAAAAGACCGTCTTCTCATACAGGCTTGACCGGTTGAGCTGCGGGTTCAATATATTTTGCCCTCTGTTTCATTCTGCTCTTTTCGATTTTGTAATCGGATACACAGTGGGTCATGGGTGTCTTATATCGATAAAAAAAAGACCATAATGCCATTGTGACGCGTGAAGATGCACAATAATTGGAAGTGCGCCAAGCAGATTTGCCAATGGCCGGAACTATAATGGGTATAGGAAAATGGGACAAAATGTTTGGAAAACGGAGCTACATGTACAAATTTATTTCTTCGCTGTTTTCGCGGACAAAAAAAACATTACAACAAAGACTTTCCGGTAGGACGCCACCACCGTCGCCATCTGTACAAGCACGGCCAGAAGCCATAGTCCGTGCTTGTGAGGTGTGAAAGAAGTTTCTAGCTGTTTCAAAAATGTCCTCACCCGGACAAAATTGTCCATTTCACCGAGAAGGTTGTGTGCCCCATAGCCGAATTTCACATTATCCCGTTCTGCGCACTTCCGCATTGAAACCGAGGATCTTCGTATCAAGTCGGCAATACGCGTGAGCTACAAGTACAGTATTGTACAGTGTCCAAGTGTGTACGTGTGCTGCTATGCGTGGCATTTAGGAGTGATTGTGCATTCACGTGCGTACATTAGTTCACTTCAGTTGCTTAACACGAAGAGCCTCGTTATCAAACCCGGAAGTGCGCAGACCGGTCTCGAATTGGTTAATTTGGGATTCGTCTGTAAAGGAAATGCGAGATAACTGGTCCGGCCGGACAAGTATACCTGGGATATTCTGTTTCCTTACTAGATGGTCTGTACGGGGGGACGCAACTTCTTGTGACACCGGTTATTTAAAATGTCCATGGAATTTTAAAGGAATTCCTATTCAGGTTTTACGTGGTTGGGGTGTTGAAGAGGAAGAGTGTGTTGAGGTATAGATGATGCGCCATCTGACGTCACAGCAAACTAAAAACATTTCCGGCGCTATGCGCACGCATCGTGTTTTGCATAAATTTGGTTCAGGAATGAGGTCGGATGTCAAATCGTCTTTGAATTATGTAGCCTTTGGCATCATTACCAAACCAAATTTATGCAAAATAACTTTCACTAGAGGCGCTTTAAATGTAAACAAGGAGCACATTGTCTATATAGGCGCAGTGGTTTTTTATAACTTTGATGTTAAAACAATTCGACATGTTAAATCCATTGCGTGCAAAATCGTTCCAAAATAAAACATAGGAGAATCAAAGCATATGGATAGCATTGAATGGATGTTGAACAACAGTAGACATCTTCTTATGCTTGCACACGTCCGTTCGAGTACGTACACAGGACATAGTGCCCGTCTCGAAAATGTCAACTTATCCAGATGGGATTGTTGAGTTTTGGTAACCGCTTCTCATTGTGTGTTTTGGTCAATCCTTTTGAGAGCAGACGGATTGCCCTCAGTGTGATATTTGGATAGTCGTATTGCATTAGCTCTGTAGTTTAGTCAGGGAAGGAATCCATTTTGGGCGCGTCACGCTATGCAGGCTCTGTCAACAATACAGTGTTTGGTTCATGTCAAGAAAACCTGTATAGAGGAATTTAAAATTATCATGCCCCTAATATAATGCTGTTAGTGGGCGATGTGCAATTGGTGCAAAATATGCATTTGGCGCGCGTTATGTGACAGCATTCTCACAATCTCCTCTTCTTATCCATTCTTGATTGTGTCCAAAACATCCAATTAATTGTATCACTTTTTCGAGGGAGGTGGGGGAGGGGGTTGAATAATTAGCAAGGTTAAAAGTGTGTTGAGGTATGGTAAGGGGCGCTCCCCTGCCACAAACCTTGCTCAACATAATGCCATTCTATTCTTTCGGACAACGACATAATTATATCATCTCAAAAGAGAACTGAGCAAGCAGTGGCGGATCCAGCCTCATTAAAATATAGGAATACAAGGGATTTCAGGTCGCTGTAGCCCCCGCTTTTCCTTCGAATTCCCGTATTTGAATGATCAGAGGCTGGATCCTCCACTGGCTTGCAAGATTAGTAGCGTCCACAAGTCATCATCAACCATGCCCTGCATCATCCTGAGATCTAAGCGACGTTACAATACCCTGAGGAAATCCACGCAAATCTGTGGAGTAAGGCGGCTGTTGTGTTCAGCCAACACACGCCCGAGTCATTTTGATGCAATTTAATCAATTTGGTAATGTTATGCCAAAAAGAAACGATTTCTATTCTTTCCAGAGATTGTATTGGGTTCTGTTCCTTGTGACTGTCCCATTCCTACCAAAATTTCCGGCGACGATCTTATTTACTCAGCAGTTTTTTTCAAATTAATAACAGGGATGCATGCTGACCAACGTTAATGGAACGGATTCCCCAGTATGCTTTAAATAGCAGCTAATCGCTGACGCGGACAATTGCCAGCATTACCGGTACATGTATCACATGCATGCACGGTGTTTACAATCTGCGCGCGTTACATTTGAATGCCTGCAATGCACTGCCAAGCGTCCTAATTGGTCCAGAGAGGCGACAAGATTTCTATCGCTTGTTCCCCAGCGAAATGGGGCCGGTTTCAACAGGGCCTCGGTACGTACGATCGGGGAGTGCGTTAAAGGGGCACTGTTTTAAGAGGATGGCCCTGCATGGGAATGGTCATATGAACTACATGTATAATCAACGGGAGAGTTTTCAGACGCTTGGTGGCAGCAAACAAACCGGCCTTTTTCATTGTCTACGTCATATTGAGCATGCGCACTTTAGCTCAAACGTGACGTAAACAATGAAGAGGACTGGTTTGTTTGCTGCCACCACGCGTTTTAAAAGTCTTCCATTATTAAAGCAGACCGCGGGAACAAGGTTTGTTTCGTGCCGACCCGAGGAAGCACCGCGCACACACATGTAAGTTTGTCATCCACTGCCGTATAATCCTTCGTCAATTTGCAAATGTTTTATTCATTTGGTTGTCTGAATGTGATCGCCGTGCATATAAAATGTACCGATCGTTGTCTGAATCTAAAAGGAAATGCTTTGATATGACTATACGAAACGTTCGTATCATTAAACAAACTTGTAATTCACATTTGCATGCGGTCGATGAACAGGATTGACACATTCATTTTTATGAGGTCCGGATAACTGGAAACGGTCATATGTTTTTGCACCTGCATTGCAGCTTGAGCGTACAGAAAATGGCGTTTTCTGGAAACGTGCAAGTCAGCCAAACAACAGCTTTCCGCATATTTCTGAATCGTCAAATTCAACACCATTTCTTTCGCTAATCAAGAATAGATTATTTTCCTTTTATACATAGCACTTCGTGTTCTTTTTGTTGGGTCATATGTGGTATTGGTGTCAGTCATTCCATGTCAAAACAGCTAATAGACCTTTTCCACCGACGGCCATGACAGGTGGCAGGTTTTCATATTTAACTGAGGTTGCAATATATATAAAAAGTGCCTACTCTTGTATGATGCACTGTAACAGTGTAACTGCCCCTGTCATGGCCGCCCGTGCAAACGGCCTATACATGTACATGTATTGAGATGCCTTGTACATGATACCTCTTGGATTTTGTTGTAGCTTTGTTTAAATATATGTTATGGTACCAAACGGAAGAAAACATCTCAAGTTTTAACTTAATATTTCTAACGGGTTTGCAGGGGACCCCCTCTTGAAATTTGGGTGCCACGCCCTTTTGGAAAAACATGATTGCTCGATGCAGTTGGAAAAGCATCTTTGAAGCTCCATAACGTCTGTTCTAACAGGGATAGGGAACTAAAATTGTGTTTTCTTGAAGACCTCTGCATATTTCAAGATTCTGCAGTGGCGTACCATATCGAATAGCTGCCATCTTGTGGGGCACCTTTTCTTACTTGAACCGGTTCAACAATGTAAGGACAATATGTGCAACCATCCTCAAGGAACAAAGAAACTGCCCACAAGATGGCGGCTATTCGATATACGGTCTATAGTGAAAGGGCATGTTCTGATGAAATTACAGTTTACTCATTGGTCAATTTAAGCAGCATCTTACACGGATCGATTTCACAACATCCCACGGGATTAGTGTTGAATTGTTTTTCATCTAACGCAAGCCTGAAAATGGAGACCACCTCCCAAGACTTCTCTTTGAATTCGATTGGCGCCTTGCCTGAGAAAGTCTCCCCACCCACGCCCCCGAACGGATGAAAAGTATGGTTCGTCTTCAGTTTACAAGAATTGTAAGAATTATCGCCAGAAAAAAATTACAATACTACAAAGAAGAGGCTGGGGTGCTGACGTCAGGACACCCGACTGTGGCAATTTTTCTAATTGCATTAAGAAGTATCGCTTTCGCCGAGGAGACGAAATCCAGCCAGCAAGTTGAACGAGTTCTCGACCGATGCACTCCGAGACAACCACTTAGCTGTAATTAATCGCTCGTGAACCTGTAGCGTGCCCGGGCCTAGACCTGGCTCGCGATCGATCCGACAATTATGCCATCAATTGTTTGAACTCATCAATCGTTTGTTATTGTACCAGCGGAGAGTCGGGCCTGTAGAGTTGCAAGGCTATCGGGTAGGAGTGTGAGACTGCTACATGCGGAATTGATCGACGGTAACTGGAAATGTCACAGTCGAGTCCCTGGTAATGTAACAGGGTGCCTGAAAAAAAACTGTTCTTGTAAACAAATACAATATTTTAGGGACATGCATTTAAAATGCGCTAGGATCTAAGCTTCATTTTGGTACTAACTGCAAGTCGATCACTTTCTGCATGACTGAGTAATCATTGTTTGACTGAGAAGGGAACAAATGACAATTGCTGCAACAAGTAAAAAGCTGGGAGTAATAAGCAACAGAGCAGCTGGGTTTTGCATTTCCTTTCAAAACAAAACCTTTAAAACAGATATTTATTTAACGGGAAGAATACGATCCATTCCATGTGACCTTATTCACCTTTTAAAATTGTAAAAAGAAAGTAACTGTGGCACTATCATTTTCAAAGGACGACTTTCCCTAAAAAATATGTTCAAAAATTTAAATAAAAAGTAAGAAACACAGTTTTTTGAAACTGCCAATATTTTTTAAATTACCCACCACGGAGCAGCGAAATTTCACACCATTCATGGGAATCATTGTAAATTCCAACTGCACGAATATTATTGTCTAGGCATGTGTTACGTAACTTTTACGATTATCTCATAACATTTCAATGTTGAGTATGGCTGTATTCTGTAAGCTAAACCGTTGTAGATTGATGTATATCAGTAAGATATATCGTTTGCGACATATCGTTTTTTTCTCCCAGCAACGAAAATGACATGTAGTAATACACGGTAACAAAAGAAAACAAGGCTACACACAACAAATAGTATACTTTTAAACTCTTGATGACATTTATTTTATTTGTATGTCTTTTTCATACATACATTTGTATGTCACATTTGACCTTGATGGAAACACTGTACGCTTCGGAACCTGGCGCCATGTTGATGCGACTCGGGGCCGGGTCGCGGCCGGGTCGCCGGGGTCACAAAATAGTTTACAATTTTTAGAATGTATATATATCAGTTTTTATTGTGTAAAATGCTGAAAAAATAATTAAAATAATTTATATTGTAACAAACTATTTGTTAAACACAAAATAAATAGCCAAATATTTTAAATATTGTATGTAGCTGTCCGCGCCGTGCAACAGTCTAGGACGAGGCTACCATATTTGTCATGTAGAGCTCCCTTCAGCGAGCGTGAGGCTGCTCTCTGAGTGGGAGTCGGGGACGCGACTATACATGTACAATGTATACTTGGTGCATCTATCTCCGTATCGATATCACACCTGTACATGCTGTACATGTACATTGTTGTAGAGCCTTCGCAATCTTCTGCTGCATGTTCGATCGTTGGTGCAACAATGTGCACTCCAAAGTTCCACGCGCGCCAGCATCAGACAAGTCAATACAACAATGAGAAACGGTCAGAAATGGTTTCAAACGTATTTATAACTCATTTATATAGATTTTAATCATTAAATTTCTTCCAGGGTCGGCCATATTTTTAGGGTTGGTCGGGTTACGCCAACATAACATATTTTTTTTTATGCCTAAGGTGGATCAATGGTTTTGTATGGGTTGTCCGGCCCCCGGTATGCCCAGAATACCACCCCAGCCCGCTACTATACGGTTCTCGGGACATATTGGGTTTCGTCCCCGAAAACATCAAACTATAATTTTGTGAAAAGATCACATCAAAATGAAACGTGTGAAGGAATACTTGTGCAAATCATCTTATTCATCTTTTAGCTCATCTTTCATATCTTGCACCACGGTGCCTAATCGCAGGCAGCGTGCACCTTAAGGTGAATTTAATTACAATATTGTATAAGGAAGAAAAAACACTTTTAGAAATAAATCCTCCAAAATATTGCTAGCATATAAAGTTTGTTATAAAAGTAGCGTGTGGAAGTTTACGTTTTAAAGCTGTCCCTTTTGACTATTTGAAAAATCACTTTTAATTTGCGTCTAAATACGTTTCATGTAAGACGCCATGTTTTTTGCAGTTTTAGAGACATTTTAAGTTTGTTCACAGCTGTGTGTGATGGTTTATTTTGTGCGGTTTACTCTGTAACCAGGCCTGCTGGCTTACTCCCTAAACTGGATTAGTCTCCGTAAAACACGATTGTATGGCACAGCGGTCCAGAAACCTGCGACAACATATGACAACAAGATGACATATTGTTACTAAGATGTCACGTTTTCCGGAATCAAAATGGGGAAAAATTTACCATCCACACGTTCTTATGTATGCCATTTCGATCAACGTTGATTTCATTACCAACCAAAAAATCAGGAGCAAAGTGCTTCTCGCGTCAACGTAACACAGTATCGAAAAATAAACACACGCCGTGGGCATGTCTGTACGGTATGGAAGGGGTACAGTTACCAGACGTACAGAAAGAGCAACGCAGTGTCAATCACCATATTTCTTGCAGACATTATCCTTTGCAAAATTGATTTCCTCGCGACTTGGGGACTACAAAACAAGAAAGGCGTGGGAGTGAAGATTCTGCCGGATGAAAAATTATTAAGACTGTGCAAACATTCACTGTAAACTGACTCACGATGCACGTGTACGCGCGTGGCAGACGCCACATGTATCTTTGTAACAATATGGCGACACCGGTTAATTAAAATCACAGTATAAATATGTAACGACTCACAATCTGCCATTTACTTTTATAGTGCTGCGTCTAAAGTCTTATACAATATGTTTATTTTATTTTAACGTTCATTATCCAATCATATTCCACTTGTTAAAGCCCCAGTACATCATTTGCAGTTACAAAACATTTTACTTCACGAGTTGACAAGAAAAACCGGACCAAAAGTGTTGATAACACCACAGGATTTTTTCCCCAGTAAAATGTTAACTTTGTGGGAGAAATTGGCAAATGAATGTGCTTTTAACAAAAATCGTTTGCAAACGATTTTTTATATAGATTATTAGTTTTCTGAAGTATTACATGTGGCTGAAATGTCTACAAGGTTTCCATTATCCTTTAGTTATGGAATTATGTTGTTCCTTTTTTTAAAGTTTTCCAATCAGGCACTCTGTCTTTAACGTCCATTATCCAATTATATTCCACTTTTAAAATGCATAAAGTGACGGCATGGGTCTAGTTCGTGCATTTTTTAGTTGTCTGGACGCCAAACGCTACTAGTTATTAAATGACTGATGGCTTCCGTTCTTTATGGATCAAAGTGTGAAATTCTCCGATAACCAAAGTACCACCAAAACGGTGGCGCCATTCATTATTGACCGGTTGTTGCTGTTGTAGTTAAAGGAGCGTGTCCAGATCACATTTTTGAACACCCTTTTTTCCCGCAGGTGGTGAGATTTTGATACCAATATCAGTTTGTCATTTTTGAAATTTCGCGCTTTCAATCCGTAGGCCTATATTTCCAAAGGATATTGTCAAAAATCACCGATGTTTTGTAAACTAATTTATCCGGTTATAAAGCAGTGCAGTAATCTGGTAATTAGGCTTGCGCCAAACTTTTTGCTTCCACATCCAAATTGGAGATTGCAAATTTCCTGTTTTCTTCCCATTGGTAGTATTTTTAACTTTGTGGCATCTTTGGTAACTAAGGCCCTTAACCCCAAACTTTACTTTATTATCAACTTGAGATTGAGATGCGGTATTAGGAATTTTTTTTAGGAATTCTTTTTTTTAAAGAATTCTATTGTAGCTAACTAGGCCTACATGTTTATTGTTGAGAAATGAAAACGCCATTGAAAGCAATCTGAAAACGCCATTGGTATTTCGGTGCGCTACGCGTGTTGACGGATACCTCTCCCCTCCATTGTCCTCCATTGTGTTTCAAACGTCCAAGGAACTTTAAAGGAATTTCTTTTATGTTTTCGGGAATTGCGTTGGTGCGTTAACAAAAGGGAAGAGTGTGTTCAGGTATAGCAGAAATAGGGGAGTCCCTAGCTGTCACACATCGTGTTGGGTATGTGCTTTTTTGCAGCGGAACCGTGTTGCATGATAAATAACGAAAGTTCAGTTCAGACCGGGAGGGAATTTCAAAGTTTGAGATTCAGACAGACTATTGAGTATAGATCCTTTCAGTTGAATCAGTATTGCCTGTTAACGGGGAGTCCTTAATGGCGTTCGTACTTCTCCTTGCCAGAACATCTTTTGACACCGAAAGTCCTTCAAATTTATCGTCAACCAGGAGCTGTATGCGAAACGACTGAGCTAACGACCACTTGGATACAATGCATCAGGGAATCGATGAAACTACTTGGGGAAGTAGCTGGCCAGACCAGTGCAGAATTAAACGCTCTGTGCCACATCGGGAAATGCTTGAAGAAAACAAGAAAAGGTAAGAAAAACCCTTTGGGTATTTATTCCTTAAACATTGAACAAATATTTGAATGAAATTACCTCCTGGAAACAACGGATCATCCAATTTTAAGATATACTTCTGTCGAAAATGTGGCATTTCTGGGATAATTAAATGATAAAATTACTGCATAAAGTAATGCACAAAATTACGGCGCGAGCGGTCCGTGCGTAAGCGCGACAACAGAGGGCGCTGCGCACGCGCGTGAATGGTTATCTTGTGCACTAACTGAATGCAATTTTTGAAGGAGAAAATGTGATTTTTCTACAGAAAAGTAACATTTGCGACAAAGGTGCAAGTGGGAAGTATATCTTAAATTTAGATTATCTGTTGATTGCAAGAGGTAATTTCCTTCAAATCTTTGTTCATGGGGAGCAAATGATAGCCCTGATAATAGACCTTTATCGCGGTGTGTCCATCTTTGTCTTGTTCCCCATACTGCATAGTACGTGTACGTGTCGGACATGATCAGTGCGTGTCAGCGCGATAGCGTGTGCAGTCTTCCGTTGTTGTTTTGAGAGAATCACTGTCCGCGCTGCGCGTTTTCTTGATCGCACCGCGCGCATGTCATTGTGATGCACACAATGAACATTTTCAACACGGGGCCAAACTGTTTTATTTCGGCAAGCCTCGCTTTCGTTACGTTCATTTTAATAGGGGAAAAGGGAGCGCCGCACCGTGATAAAGGTCTATAGCGTTTTTGCAAGCGTATGGACGTTCTGCACGACACGCGTGGCCCTTCTGCACGACACGAGTGGCCCTTCTGCACGACACGAGTGGCCCTTCTGCACGACACGCGTGGCCCTTCTGCACGACACGCGTGGCCCTTCTGCACGACACGCGGCCGCCGTTCGCGTTCTGTGCGACACGCGCGCCGCCGTTTTTGCATGACTCGCGTGGCCGTTCTGCACGACACGCTGCCGTTGCTTTAAATGTGTGCAATGAAACACCAAAATCATAAGCCTTGTTTACAGTGAGTATTTTTTCAGACACGTATGGCACAGCATTTTGAACCCACGTTCTCATCTTTCGCATGCACGGACAAATAAATCGATTCACCCAGTAGAACAAACTTCCTTTCTATTCACCATTGCACGAAGAACAAATATTCACAGCCAGTGTATAGGGCCTAATCACGTTATCCAACATTTGGTCTTGTTTACTTTAGGTGTCTCCCGGGCCCGTAGTATTCGGATCCAAAGCAAGCAGCAAACTTTGCAAAAATATTGGATCGATCTCGCGCCTTGAAACAACACCCCGGGTTCGAATTAATAACGTAGGTGGTTGACCTGCGGAGTGCGATCCCGTGGGCAAAACACTATAGGGATGCTATTTGACGAGTTTTACACCAACGCATTATACCGATCTGCACGCCGTGTCCTTGCAAAAATTCGAGGAAAACGTTGAACTAATCTCGATACCTTTGCGCCGCGCAAACACAACACGAACACTATCCACTGGTAATTTACTAATCAGAGAGTTTCGTGTTTCAGCGCATGGTACGACTTATCAGGTTTCGTGCCGTGAAAGCTCCCGGAAAGAAAGGAAAATCACTAGCCATTGAAACTTAACCAGCAACAGACTCCGATACTATCCAGAATAGACCGTATCGAATAGCTGCATAGGGCAAACTTTGTCATTTAAATTGGTCAACAATGTAAGCACAAAATGTGCAACCATGCATGTCTTCAAGAAACAAAGAAACTGCCCTACAAGATGGCAGCAATTCGATACGGTCTATAAATAGTGGAGAGACCTTTGGAACATGTCCTCTAAATCAGTTTCTGTAAAATGTAACCCAATGTGGAAAGGTACCGGATTACTTTGAGTGCGCATGTGTACCAATCATATCCTATTACAAAGTAGTCTGGCACCATTTCAATCAGTAGCATGTATTTGAAATCATTGATTCAGGGGACAAGATTGAAAATGGTGTCCTCGTGAATTAGGTCCACTGAGCTCTATTATAGAGCTTACACTATGAGCAACTAACAATGAAAATTGGGCACAAACCATTGTTATTGACAATTATGTGTGCCCAATTTCCATTGTTAGTTGCTCATAGTGTTAGTGGTTAGGTATATCCATTTGGGCATCCGGGAACTCAAAACAGTATATATCTTTTCCAGCTTCGTTCACTTGAAACATGGATAGTCTCTTTGCACCACTCTTGTGCCCCGCTACCATACTGATATCCCCTCGTGCCGGGACTGGCAATGGCTGGATCTTTTAACCGGTCGTCAGCTCCCATAATCACGCACTTTCCCGAACGGCTGAAATCCTTCATCTGCCACGGGGATCGTCCGATCGTCTCACGTATCGAGAGGTATAGTAGATACCTGTTTGAACTTTAGGTTCATACAATCTTCCAACTTCTGACAAACAGTGGCTTCAACGTTAGGGGGAGTTGCCGCACATTGATTAGATATCGATGGCCTTTTGGCGGAGCACCGACTCATCAGCCATTCATTTGTTTTTGCCGGTTGGCCGGTAACAAAAGGAGTTTTGTCTGATGATGCCAACCCGACCGCATCCGTATTCCGTACGGTTCTTTAAAAACCGGTAACAGTTGGAGTCGGCACCCTATAAATACCCGGCAAGCCGATCCAAATTTTCTAATCAACAAGAAGATATGAACCCGAGGATATGTTGCATCGCTGAAGCGAGCATAATAGATCAGTGGCACGTTCTCTGCTCTTGACACAAACAAATCCAAACACGCCCGATAGATGCCCCTCGGCCACCTCCCAAAGTTCAATCTGGATTCTCAGTCACCTCATTTTGACATCTTTCGATCACGTGGTTGTCCCCTTTCTGTCAGACCTTTTTCCGATTGAGAAGTGGCTCTAGTGCCAGGCCGTTTTCATCATTTCCAGACTCGATCTGCCATCGCTGAGAGACGTGGCTGATCGCTGCCAGGGGCTACTTATTGTAGCCTTTGTGAAATGCTATCTGGCAAACACGCGCTCAGAGAATTAATAGGGATTGAAAATACGGATTAGTGGCTGTGTCTTGGTAGATTCCCTTCATGCTTGTGCTTGACTATCTTGAAGTCACAAACAAAACAAAAGGCAGTGACGTCATGATACGCACGCAGTAACATTCTTCTTGTTGTCAAACACAATCTCTTGACTTGTCCGATTTTTCATCGCAGCAACTCATCCGAATTTAGTCCCTCCTGGCCTCTCCACAAACACACCTCACTTCCTATTGAAAACTCGTCCCCTGTGCTCTGCAAGCACGCCTGGCATTGTCCGCGATGTATCTCTTTTCTATCTGGCCTTTTCGCGCCCTGGGGCCACTGTCAGTGCACAGTAATAATTGCTTTGATATCTATTTTCGGTGTAAACATGAGGTGTTGACACGAAGATTGGACGTGACTTACAAAAACTATCCCGGGACGCTTATGTCCTCCCCTAGCGGACGTCAAACTTCGAACGTCAAGCGAGATGCGACATTTTGCTTTAACTAGGTCGTTCCCCTTATTTGTCAGACACATATATTCAAACACTCATCTTTACGGCTTTAGGTCAGGTACGGGAATCCACGTGGATTGTTCCTATGAGAATCATTGGTGAATTTACGCTGAACCTTTTCGCGCGTAAATTCGACACGCGTCGCTTTGAAAAAAAGAAATTGGGGGACAGTGAAAAAACGCACTGAAAACCATGGAATAGTGAAAAATACTTTCCGACCAAATTGATTATTTTTGTGATTTGTATAATTTAACCAAAATGTTGGATATGCAATCATACATAATCATGAACGTTTAATAAAATATGTATCCGAAAGGATGTGCCACAGGTGTCGGGTTGAAATCCTAATTTGGAACACTCACACCGTAGTCATTTCATTTCTTTTGTATAAAGAGGCATTGTACCAAATCTATTCCTACTTGACCCAGTTGGGCATCCCAACAACATTGGGAGAAAAAAGGTAAACCAGAGGGAGTATAGCCATACTACTGACACATGGCTCAGTTGATATAGGGTATCTTCCTGTAGTGTACCACGAGGACCAACCCGTGCTTGGGTATTACTTTCCGAAGGGGATGAGACGCCATCCCGAATATTGTTTTAAACCAGATTTGGTCGAACTGGAAAATAGAAATTTCAACAAAGATGTGCCTGCGTACTTTTTGACCTTCGCTTATCAGAATATTATAAGTGTGGCCCCATATCTGAATCCCCTCTGAAAATGGTGCCTAGCCCCAACTTACAAAGTTCAGGAATGTCGGCCAACTGCTGGTTTGGTGGACAAAAATATACCGTATCGAATAGCTGCCATCTTGTAGGGCAGTTTATTTGTTCCTTGAAGACATGCATGACTGCTGCACGTTTTGGGCTTACATGAATATTGGGTAAGGTCACAATTCTGTGTGTTACGTGTTAGTGTTAACAGATCTGTTAACACGGTGATAACCTGGACGCTCACTTAAGGATCCATATTAAAACCGTGTTAACAGATATGTTAAAAGATATGTTACACTAACATTAACACGTAACACACACACATAATTGTGACCTTACCCACTGTTGACAAAATTAAATATCAAATGCTACCAAACAAGTAGGCAGCTATGGAGTGCCGAAGTGTGACGTGTTGTCATGGTAATTGGCTCGAAACATCATAGCTGCCAGATAAAATACCATTGCAAAAGCACAGGAAACGGTTTAGTGGTTTTTAGTGTAGAGCCATTGCCTAGGCAACTAACAATAGGGTGACGTGTTCACTTCGGTAGTCTATTCGATACGGTGTATACTTGATTTTATGTTTTATTCACACGCTCACTCTTTTGAGGGTTAATAGAGCATTTGCACCGGCGACCATGACAGGGGGCACGTTTTTACAACAGATCCCTTTCGTGCATGACACACGGCGACAATGTGACTGCCCCCTGTCATGGCCGCCCGTGCAAAGGTTCTATAGGCTCGCGCTAGTACATGTACATGATTCTATAGCTTTGCTCAGATGTTGTCGTAGATCGTTGGGGTCGATCAACCATTAGTACATTGCATATTGATGCAGCCCTATCGTCTGCAAACAAGCCTGGATACGCAAATAGTGCATGTACCCCTGTCTACCGGATGTATCGAATTATGGCGGGAAAAATGATAGAGCAGACGTGCTCGGCAGTGCTTTGCGGAAAGGGACTATTCCGCGGAATGCAATTATAACCTCGAAAATTTGCCGTTTACCAATTTAGCACGATTAATGCAATAAACAATTCTCAACAAAGTGTCAATAAACGCATGACATGCACGTTGGACTGAGCAAAATTTATGAATTTTGATGTTGTTTTGTCTTGCCTGTCCGGAAATCGGAGGTGGGCTGTTTAAAGCGGCGTTTTACAGTTGAAATACGACCCCATTCATTTTGCTTGATTCGGGATATGCAGCTGCTCTAGACCTATTCGAAACCCGGATTACCGGAGTGTCCATTCTTTTGAGACGATAGCCACCGGCTTCGTTCGTAATCACTCATTGGTCATAGACCGGATTTTCTCGGTTATTTTTAGAATAATGCTCTATAGCCTACTGACTCGTCAGGAAAATGGCGATGAGAGTACATCCACACTGAAGTATGAACCTGGTCAGTGATTACCTTCTTGTTTGTTATGATTTTATATTATTTTAATATCTAACGCAATTTCTTAAAAATTTGTTGTGTTTGGTTATTTTCACAAGTTGTACTATTTAATAAATAAATAAATAAATAGAAAATAATAATAAATAAATAAATAGAAAAAATGAGGTTGTTTATAATGCAGATAATTCAGTATAGGTATGTTTGGGTTTTTTTTTGTTTTTTTTTGTTTTTTTGGTTTTTGCAAATCACGAATACGGGCCTCAACACACAGTGATTGGGTGAAACAAAACCACTGGCTGTTGTGTAACCTTCCCGAGGCTTAATACGGACTTACGGTGATACATTACTAATTACACCCTTGGTTTTACACACATCCTTTATACATATTCCACGATGTAGGTCCTTCAACTAAACGCTTTCAATGACTCCTTCAATTGTTAATATCCGTAATACGTGCAATGGTTCATTTCCAAATCCACTTCATTACAGTTGTCCTATCTCCGGTCAGGGAATATTTTAGTGTTGGTCAAGGTCGGTTCTACTGCTGAAAAATTCATTTCAATGGTAAATTTCAGGGGCGTCGCCAGGATATCCTTGGGACCACGAGTACAAGGGCACAACTTTGAGCTCGATACAAATGTCCATGAGTTTGAGAAATCTGGATGCAGAGAAAAGCAACTTGGCTTCACCGGGATTCTAACCATGAACTGTGAGCTATGAAGCGAACTGGTGGTCTCGAAACACGGTAGTGAAGTTGGCTATCACGTGAGCTTAGCAAGCCATACAGAGGGATAAACCCTTCAATGAGATAACCACCCCACAGATTATTTATTTATTTTTGCAACTCAGATGGAGACACCTTTTGTAATGTCCCAAAACGTCAATCTACCATCTGACCGGGAAACAAACTTTACTCAAATGGAAGATAGAAGTAGTTCCAACTGTCCAATGCAATGATTATGCCTGAGATGTTAAAAATAAAAATTCCGAATGTTGCATGCACCAGTTGAAAAGGCCCGTAAACTAACAAACGTATTTGAATAACTATGCTTCATATATACTTATCTCAGTTCTTCCGGCTCAGTCAAAATAAAATCATTATTACAGATGTTCCGTTGCCGAATCAAGTGTAAAATTATGTACTTTTTCTGTGCGCCGCCATTTTGTCTAAAAAGTAGAAATGCGTTTTGTGCGTACAAACCTTCCTTGTTTTCCTGTGGCAATACATAATAAGATACCGTTGTACCCAAAACGTCATTCTCATAATTCAAGGGCAAAATGGCGGCAACCATACTACAAGTCATTGCTGTAATCGCAACTTTTTGTAAAGTTCGTATTCGCTTTTCATTGAGTCATAAACAATCATTGTTATTTGCCGGCATAACAAGAATGTACGAGCTTCACTAGTTCAACATAGTGCCTTTTTTGTTTCTTTGGTATACCTCCCCTTTAACTATCCAATTGTGCAATCTGTGTGTGCATCATTACCAAAAGAGACGTTAATGTGTCCCTCGGATTGTCCACAAGAGACCCATTAACACCAGATAATGATCCTAGTGTGCACCAAATGAGACAATTGTGCACCAAATGAGCCAATTAGTCCAAGCTGAAATTTCATGTGCATGCATAATATATGTCACTTTTGTGGCGATTAAATGCCGCCATGGTCATTTCCCCTCACAGTGTAGCAACGTAGAAGCGATACCTTCCCGGGGGAGGGGAGGGAGGGTTCGAGGCTTCGATAATTGTCAACATTTGCAGTGTTTTTTAAGCTTCCCCGCCCCCCCGAAATACTACCCAACATTTTTCTGTCGGATCCATGAATTATCAACATTTTACAGCCCATGTAAACTCGTACGCGATGCACGAAATTGTCTGCAGATGATTTGTTTAAGCACCTTCAGTTGGCAATTTCTCCCACAAAGGTACCATTTCACACGGGGGAAAATCATGTGCATGGTATTTGTTGGTGTCAACCCTTTTAGTCGGGTTTTCTTGTCAACTCGTGAAGTAAAATGTCGGGTCTCTTCAAATGATGTAATGGGGCTTTAACAAGAATGTCTGACTTCCGTGCATACTTTGACAATGCGACGAGAGTTGCTCCAGTTATTCTTTTACGTGTAACCTTTGCACTGTGGCTGATGGCGCCGCGAATTCCTCACTTTCAAATGGGTGTGTAGTTTAGAAAGTCACATACATGTACTATGCTTTTGTTGCCAGCGCGAAGATACAAAGTCTGGTTGCCTTGCGTCATTCTCTCCTATACTATAAACACGGTCTTGTTTCTGTACTTCACACCTGTCTTGTGCACCGTCCGATCATATTACATTGCAACAGCAAATTTAGTCTGGTAATCTGGATACTAAGTGTGCGTGTGAAGGGAAGTACGTCAGTGGATCAGACGCTATTCATGTGAAACACGCAAAATTGCCAATTTGTTCTTGTTAGACGTGATATGCGCCCTCTAATCCCCGACGTTCTGATGACGTCATTAGATAATGGTGGCGACAGAAATGTAGTCCAACCTTTCTGCTCTGCTTACAAGACACTGAGCTGACAAGACACAGGGATTCAAGAAGCGAAGCCAATCCTACGGTAGAGTGCCCATGTACAGTCCAAAACGGCCTCCGTCGCTAATTGACTTGCCAAACCGACCGCTCCTAATAGGCGTAAAACAGCCATCAAAAGCCCATGATTATTTCAGAGCGCGAAGCACGAGCGTGGATGATCCGCGGTGCGCTTGTCATGCAAGGGGGCTTGCTGGAGTCGGATTGTAATTTGCCCGTTGTGTGTCATGCGGAATCGAGTGACGCCTATTTCGTGTATCGCCGATTGTGGAGGATTTGACAAAAAATTTAAATTAATTTGAGCGAAATGAGGTTTGAATGCACGTTTGCTTGAATGACCTATCCGAAAACGCAATTACTATAACGAAACAAATAAAAAAGGCTTCGCTTAAAACTAGGTCGATGTACCGGTATTGCGGTATATCTTTTAGTCTTGCAAATCAAGGTCATAAAATGGGCTAGAAAATGCACTTTGTTTCTTATCATAAAATCTGAACGTTAAGTTAATGTGTGCGCGCGCATGGACGATTTTTACCTGGAACAAAATAATGTTGAATAAGAAATTAATAATTTTCTGGGTTTTGGCCTTACCATAATAGCTTTAATAGTGTTCATGAATGGAACGTATTCCTATATACTTTTTCGCATATTTTAAGATGTTTGGAATGGACCATATCGAATAGCTGCCATCTTGTAGGGCAACTTTTGACACAAAAAGTACAACCATGCATGTCCTCACGTGAACAAAAAAACTGCCCTGCAAGATGGCAGCTATTTGATACGGTCTATGGCACTTCCGACGTGTTGAAGTGAAGGAAATTGTTTAAATGCCACACGCTAGAACGTGTGAACAAAAATTGAGTACAAAATGTTTAAATTCTGAACGCAACTTTGTATTTTAATATCGGATGTCCATGTTCCCTATAAACACGAAGGATGAAACAGAATTTAGCCTGGCTTTGAACATTCCAAGTCGGTTTCACGTGACCATGCCATGCAATTTTTCACACGGTACGACAACATAATCGATACTAAACATCTAACGTCAAGGAGATACCGAGTTATCGATTCTGACAGAACGGTCAGCGTATACGATGAACGCGGCAACAGCTCGACACTGTCAGAAAAATGAAAAAGCGCGCGAAAATGTGTCTGTTTCTATTTATAACTTGCCAACCGGCGTCTAAGGTGTCCCAATCCACTTAGGTACGTGTTGTGTTATCTTTGGGGTGACACCAAGAGGTGTTCATCTAATCAAGGATGGAGGATATTTGAGAATGTCGATTCGCTTCCACTGGGCGAATAGAGAGAGATGCGTAAATACGTGACGGAAGAATGTGTGTGGGACGGATTCGTCGTCTCTAGTTTTACTCTAGTTTCTTTTTTTCTTCTTCCAAAGTGGCCCCGTGACGCTGTGCTTAATGGCGTTCACTGTGTTCTTGGCGTATTCCTTGGTGTATTCCGTGGTTTCTGATTTTGTTTCTTGAGTGCGTATCGTTGAGGACAAGAGAAGACAAAATATACTATGTAGGTCAAAGCCTGCATAAAAACGATCATATAGAGAAGTGTTACATCGCAACGAATAATAGTATGTATACAGGCGCGTCATCACTTTGTGCATGGTTTTATGACGCACAACCGTCGTACACAAGTTTTTTCGAATGCGTTGACAATCAAATTTGTCCTCGCCCTCTGCAAGTATTTTTTTTTAAATGGCCATTTTATTCAAATAAGGTTGAATTCACACTGAGCTTTTTCGCGCGTATTGACGCGCGAAGCGGCGATGGAGGGAATTTGAAGTGAAGCGACGCACTGCAAATAACAGATTCAATTTTTTCGCGCCAAAATTTTCCTCAAAGCGATGCGCGTCAAATTTAGGCGCGAAAAGGATGAGTAATGTGAATCCAGCCTAAACCAATAAGGCCAACACCCACTTCTGGATTTTTGCAACGTACTTTTGCTCCGAGAACGTCCGTTGCCTTGCTCTAGAAGAAAATACAGTGCGCTTAGATCCTCAACTCTTGTTGAAAATCGCGTTGTTCTCCAGAGCCTTTTACGGCATCGATCAAATCTTTAGATCAATATTTTTGAGTAAACTTTGCATAAAACATTATAATTAATTCTAAATGGTCTTTCCGGAGTACATCGGAGTGTAACACATCTCAGACCCATGCCCTCGAGTATGCGTGCTGCTTTTGTGTTGAGCGTGGCGCAGATGTGCTCTCTGTCGCAAAGTATGAGGAAAATGAAATATTTTGTTTGTCCCCATTCGAATAAATTCAGATCACGTAGAAGATCTCGAGGGAATAAGAAATATATCATTGTCTGTAAAAAGATGCAGAGTGGATTTTCCATTTTATAAATGTATATCGTGATTGCAAGAACTGAGCCGAACGCTTTCGTGAAAAATCGTCATGACAACCTCATCAAAAAGCCATACAATTAAATTAATCGGTGTAAAACCTTTTTGACCAATTTCGCCGGTTTTGATTGGGCCGCTGCCGGGTCCCAAACCCTGATGTGGACATTATCAGTAGCATCAAGTAATTTAAAGGAGCTTGTTCAGATTTTTCCAGAAAATGGATTTCGTATAACAATCACATAGAATACCTCGTCCCCAAAATGCTGTCCCTGTGAGGAAAACAGAAAATCTCCAATCTCCAATTTGGATGTGGAAGCAAAATGGTTGATGTGATCACTGCATGTTTACAAAACGTCGGTGTTTTTTTTTTTACGATACCCTTGGAAATATGTGGATTGGGAGTGCGAAACTTCAGAATGGTAAAGAAACAAATACATGTATGTACATGGTATCAAAATCTCAACATTCTTATGCAAAAATGGGGTGCTTAAAGGCAAAGGGTTGTCAGCAATGCGCGCGCGTCAAATTCGTGCCACGAAGTACGCAGCTCCATGCCTTTGCTACACGGAGCTGCTTTCGTATGATCCCCTAATGGGATCTGGTTGCTGAGATTAGCCGACTTGAGTCATTGCCCTGTAGCCACCTAGGAGGTTCTTCAGCATGGCCACAAAGTGCGAGAGAACAGGAAGAAATACTCAGTTTTAGAGGTATGGGAAACCCCACACACCACACGGAGCTGCGTATTTTGTGGCACGAATTTGGCGCGCGCATTGCTGACGAGTCTGTGCCTTTAAAAATGTGCTCTGGACACGCTCCTTTAATGGCTTCCGACCACGTCAGCAAAGTAGGAACGGACGATTGTCGGTTGCTTGTCGATACCCCCCACCCTTTACGGTCGCTGATCGGTCGCCACTCTGTTGCCGTTGGTAACCCGTCCCCGGAGAATGTTACCCCCCTCATTCCCGCGCAAACGCGCGCGTCAGCGCCCCTGTCTGAATCCCGCCAAATCCCACTGGCCCAGCAGCAAATATTGAATCATTTGGTCCTCGTTGATCATCAAGTCTCGGCTCTTGCCCCAGATTGATTTTTTTCTCTACGCGTGTTGAAAAGTCAACCAGGGGCTATGTCCTCTTTTTAGTTAACAATAGGAGCAGGCAGCGGTGGTGTATATTTCTTGGAGGGCTTGCTCTAAGCATTGCATATGATCGGTTGTTGATGGTTAGCGTATAGGGAGCAAGCTTTATACTGAATGAAAATTTAAAGGGCCCTGAAAATGATAAATTGGTTCATCCTCGGTCATTTCGTAATATAACAAAATATATATTAAAAGGGCTTTACAGTTCTTCGCTTTGTACTTTGAGATTAAAAGAAACCATCTAGTTTTATCTTTACATTTTTTCGCACAGAATGAGGGAGCGTTGGGTCGTCACACGAGACATGGTGAAAAGTAAAGCAAAATCAATGGACTTCAAACTGGCGGGAACTGTGGCGAACTGCTGCAGTTTCAACCCCCGTTTTGTCTTGGCTTACATTACGTATGTAATGTGGACAGACAAAATTGTGACATTTTCTGTCCACGTTATACATACGTTACATAACGGGAAAATTGTGCACGGGGTTTTCAGAGATGTATGTCGTGGCAGCATTTTCTTACCTTTTTGGGCAAAAGTTATCTCCTGAGAACAGTGCAAGGGAATTTCTTTAAGTTTGAGATAAACTGAAGACGTGGAAAGACCCATATATAATCTGATATCGCGTACTTTTCATTGGCACAAAACAAAAACTTGTAAATTACACCTGCAAAACATGTTTCAGATTTGGATTCAATGACACTACTTGCTTTTAAATGGAAGATTTCATTTAATTGATTGAAAGCCCCATTTCAGAGCACTTTAAGTTCGAGTCTTAAAAATATGACAATTAACCACGCGAACGGGTTTGCTGGTTAGTAGTAAACGGTCCACTTTTAGAGTGAGTCACCTTCGTTTAATGATGACAAAAATGAAGATTGATTGAAATACTTTTCGCTTGAAACTCGTCGACGGAAACGGAGTCAAATTTTCCCATTTCAAAGCCAACCAACCTAAAATCGTTCATTAGAGGTGACATTGAGGAGTTCGTGTATATAGCGGACAAACGGTACCACTTGCGCGCAATGTGGCCATTGTATTTTGGGACACAGTTTCCCTCCCCCACCCCCAACCCCCACCCCCACCCCACCCACCCACTCCCACCCCACCCCTACATCCCACTCCCACCCCTACATCCCACTCCCACCCCTACATCCCACTCCCACCCCTACATCCCACTCCCACCCCTACATCTCACTCCCACCCCTACATCCTACTCCCACCCCTACATCCCACTCCCACCCCTACATCCCACTCCCACCCCTACATCCCACTCCCACCCCTACATCCCACTCCCACCCCTACATCCCACTCCCACCCCTACATCCCACTCCCACCCCTACATCCCAAATGCGGTTTGCGATAATTGTGCAAATGAAATCAGAATTGCATTCTTAACGACTCGTTTACTTCGCCATTGCCTCCTTATAGTTCTATTTTTGGTGCGTGCAGTCTAGTAGGGCCTAAGTGCCAAAATACATTACGTGCGTTCATATTCAAGGACATCGGGGTGAATTCAAGCCAATTTGTTACAGGTAATAAGTGTGCTCCGCTAGTTCCCAACGCCCCACACTGGCGCGTCTCAGGGTCATTTAGAACGCCAGTGGTGCATCCAGATGGGGCGTCATTGTACACGGTGCTTGGCCTAAAATTTCGTACATGTATTTAAGATAAAATTGCAAGTCATAACTATAATATGTACTTCAATAGTTACATAACTATTTTTCCCGTATTAGGACGACCGTTTTGGGTAGAGTGCTTACAGAGACCACTAAAACCACAAAATTGTCGGAAAGAAACTCATGAATTGACACCCATTTTCTCGACCTAATTCTCTGAAAAAAATTTTGCGACCTAGACGAAAATGGTTTGTGACCTAATAAAAATGGTTAAGAACCTAATAAAAATGGTTAAGAACCTAATAAAAATGGTTTTTGAAGCACTTGGCGTTAGGACGACCGGCTATCGGTCGCCCTAATGTGGTCGGTCGTCCTATATACGCCGTTTTTACCCATAACTGGTCGACCTAAACGCGAAAGAGTAAGTTGTATAATATACAATAGTATAATATGTACTTCACACCTGCGACGTGCAAAGGTTACACAGTGCAAAGGTTACATAAAAAGGGCTAAATTGCCGACGTGGCATCCGCCTCGTATGTTTGCGCACACCTCGCTGGCACTGTTTGTCATCCAATCTTAGGAGCCTTTGCGTTTGCGATTGCGCACAAGGTTTATTTTTCTGTTTGGCCCAAATTTTGCAGGAATACATAAAACGGCCTGCTTTGGTTATTCCAAGGTACGACAGCCTTTTGTGCCGAAAGCAACCTTCGTCATCACTGACAAAATCGTTTTATTGGCATGCGATCTGACCTGCATGCCCCGAGACTCTACGGGTCTCGTGACACTGGGAAAGGTATCAAATTGTGACCATTTCCCGTTGGCGCGAAATCACTTCTATTTCGGATGATGAAAGTTGTCGTTTCCCACTCTTGGTTGCTCATATCGCGGCGAACACACACACACGCTGCAGCCCAACATTACGGACAAAACATCTGCTCAAACATCGGCGGATGACATGTAATTAAAAGGAAAACACACCTGAAACATTCTGAATGTCGGACGTCGGCCGATATCTAGGCTAATGCGACCGGGGCGCCATCTTACGCCTCGTGCCAAATTGGGAACGATAATGTTTCTCGGGAAATCCTTGTTTGACTTTTCCGTTCCGAGTTCTATAACCTTTGCTGCATAAAGCCAATGGCAATTTCTCTTTGTCATATTTTATGTCCCATGTATCATGGTATCTGTGCGGGATTATGTTGTAGCGCATAATCCGAGCATGGCATCATCAGCTCTCGGGATGGCTGCTGTTACCCTCAGCTGCGGATACTGTATGTGCAGATGTTTCTCGACGGCCGTTTCCTGTACGCCAAAAGCAATTTTACGCAGATGACTCGGGTCTTTCGTGTCGGACACGCCAAAACAACTTGTGGTGTGACGGGTACCAGTGACCAGAATGACCATACCGTTGGCGATGGTTTCGAATAGTTGACTAGACCAAACTAACCGTCGTTGACCAGACTGCGTCAGGGTCAAAGTGGTCGAACCATAGTTGGCTATAAAACTGAAACGAGACTTACACGATCTATTGAAAAACAACATCGAAATGACGTGGCTGTAATAGATAAACAGTCATGTTCCAAGGTATAAAGTTGATCTCAGGAATATTGTGTACCACAAGCTAACTGTTCACCTAAAGTCGATCTCGCACTGTGACGTTCTTGCTACAAGTTTGTTACCTTAGACCGTCTAGATTACCTTTGACCGTCTATAGACTGTAATTAGTCTTTCTATTGTAATTTCAACAAATCTTACCTAATCGTGAAAAGCAAATAGTAAATATCGCAAAGTAGCATGCAGGCCGGTTAAAGTCATTGCGCGATACCTTGGTAGTGTAAATTTGAAGCATCCAGAAAGCCCCGTTTTTATTTCTCGGTCGATCAAAGCACAAAATGTGCCATATACATCTCTGGGAATTCGAGACTGCTTGTTGACAGTTGCCGGAAAAGATCGCACGGCGCCTCGGGCAAACCGAGCCCACAGTACGTCAATGAACATCGCTTCCCTCGGCCAATTTTGAAATTTGAAAGAAGAAAAAGGGAGAAGACGGTGTAAAAAAATGCACGCCTGCAGATTTGGTGAGAATTTGATGCCCGAAGGAATGAGATGCTTCTCCTTTTTCGCGAACAGCAGTGGTCCTGAGTCGAGTTTGCAACATCGATTGAACGTCTTTCCCCCTTTGCAGAGTATCGTTCATATAGGCCTATTCGCTATATGGAAGGCGCGTTCTGACTGTGGTTTTGACAATAAAATTGTGACCTGCCGCGAAAACAAATTTGGTGGCAAATTTCTTTGTGTACTCGACTTCATGCCGTGTCTTAAAAACTGTCTTAAAGCTATACGACATTTGCATTACCCAAAATTTTACTTCACGAGTTGACAAGAAAAACCAGACTAAAAGTGTTGACAACAATGGTAACAAACGCCAGTTTTTTCGTGTAAAATTGTACCTTTGTGTGAGAAATTGCCGTCTGAAAATCCATAAAAATAAAAATTACCATTCATTCAACACAAAAACCATGTAGACCTATGGATTTTCAAGGTTTTCTGAAGTAGGTCCCTACTGCATCTATGTGGCTGACATTTCTACAAGGCAGTTTATAAACATTATTCTTCTGTCGGAGCTTTGGAAGCGACTCGGATGTGTCGTAAAAGTCCGGTTGACAAGATTTATTCAATTGAATTTGTGTTATCTTACTACCTAGATGAATCAAAATTTAGACCAATTTATTATTCTTCAGTTATGTAATGCTGTTGTTCCTGTTTTTAAAAGTTTTCCAATCATGTAATCTGTCTTTAAGATGCCTTGTTCATATCTTGTTAGTTCTATTTCCTCTCTCCACCCAAAGTCTAGCGTTTTTCAATATGTTGTTGGATCGAGCCGACACATTGTCTCGTCTGCTTTAGACTAGAATCATTCATTTTCTCGCGTGCAACCTATTTACCCATATTCTTCGCCCTATAAATTCCAAGCAAACTGTTACCTTAGTCGCTTGTTCTCTCGCCAATCCGGTTGTTTGAGCGTTTCTCAAACGACACGATTGTCTGCCTGTCAAGTCTCGGGACTTTGGTCCCATGTCTAAAACCTTTCCTTCGCAGCAAAATCTGCTGATTTATCGCTGACGGCCACATTTTCGACGTTTTTCCTCACGCCGAGCGAATTGGCGAGACGCGCCTTCCGCCTTCGTGAATGAGGCGCGCTGTATTCCGGAGATTAAAAATCCGCCGTCTTGTTAACACGATGTAAAGGATCCGCTAACCCGGATAGTCTTTTGAACGCGCTGTTCGCGTAAGGAACTGTCGGCCTCATTGCCTTGGGCACTTGTTACCCTTGGCAAATTATTTTGTACTTTTTGCACGTCGTGGCCAATCTTATCTAAACTCAATATAACTGTCGCTTTTTTGTAAGTTTATCTTTTCACAAAATAAAACTAACTTTGACAACTGAATAACCTTTCAAAAGTACATACATGTACTTGTGAACACACGCCGATGAAAACTCGTTTAGGGTACTCTGCATGCCGAGGGGACCCGGCCACTGTCTCAAAAAGTCCATTGTCTCAGAAATAATAAATTATAAAGGAATTTATTATATTTTTTTAATGGGGGTGCATGGTTGAAACCATTATCTTAAAATGAGTTTAGATTTAGTGAAAAGTGTATTTAGGGTTAGGTGATGAAGTGAAGGGAACAGCTGTCATAAATCGTGCTGTATACCAAACGTTTTAGTTAAGATGTCAATTAGCTCTTTGAGGTGTGACGTCTTTTTATGGCGAACACAATACATGTATAGGAGGGAGACTGTTTTCATCATACTTCATGTACCTCTTAGAGTACAGGGGTTGAGTGCAATAAAGAAAGTTAAGTCTTAACTCTTAAGACGCCTATATAAGACATCGTTGGTCTTGTAATTTTGTTTTGTAATAAAGATGTGTGTGTCAGAACTTGTATCTTGAGACATATGTATTTTCGTATTAAGAAAGTCGTATCGCAGTCGGGTCCTGGGATAGATCGCAATAAAATTAAGATGCCTTAACTCTTAGAGCGCCACAACTGGAC
Source organism: Henricia sp. BOLD:AAB3569 (assembly GCA_037783545.1). Lineage (NCBI taxonomy): Eukaryota > Metazoa > Echinodermata > Asteroidea > Spinulosida > Echinasteridae > Henricia > Henricia sp. BOLD:AAB3569. The sequence goes on along the minus strand of JBBELK010000009.1, from coordinate 2,900,458 downwards.
GTCTCAACTAAGACATCAGAGATTAATTTTGTCTTGCAATAACATTTTGTGTCATAACTTGTATCTTCAGACACATCAAACTAAGGACACCGTTTTTTAGCTCTTAGACTCAAGTCGGTTATATTGCAATCAACCCCTGGACCTTTCAGACCTAAAATGCCATCGCACAGCAATCCGGATATAGCAGAAATTATTAATGTAGATCAATAGGTCGGATGGTGGCATCTGCCTGTCCACAATGCCTGCTGTCCCCCAGGGGCAAGTGTGCAATCTTTGCGGGGGCTGCAGAGCTCCGTACGTGTTCAGCGGAGACCCAGTTCGCATCCAGACGGCACAACGCGGCGATAGGTCGGCGGTATACGAGGCGGCGGCGTACCCGGTAACTCCCACCGCGGACTCCCCCTAAGGGGGCCGGACCAGCCGAGTTAGATACACAGCTGCAGTGCCTCGGGGAATGTGTGCAAACAGACGAGGCATACGGGACAGTTTGGAAACCTCGATGAGTACGTGTGTATTATGAAGTCGACGGCTGATTTTGATATCTCTCAAAATACGAGATGGTATATGATTTTCAAACCCCAGCGAAAAGGCGCGAAACACCGTTTCCCGAGGAAAGAAAGCGAAGTTCTGTTTTAAAAAACAAATTACATGATATTGGAAAAATTTAAAACAGGAACAGCAGCATTACATAACATAACTAAAGAACAGTGTTGAGAAACTGGCTACTTCAGAAGTATACTTCAGAAAACCTGAAAAATCCATAGGCCTACATGGGTTTTGTGTTGAATAAATGGTAAAGAAATTGTCTGAAGACAATTTAAAAAGCACCTTCAGTTGGCAATTTCTCCCACAAAGGTATACCATTTTACACGGGAAAAAACATGTTGTGTTTAATTGTTACCATTGCCATTCAGCACTTTTAGTCTGGTTTTTCTTGTCAATTTTGTGGAGTAAAATGTTGGGTAACTGCAAATGATGTATATTGGGGCTTTAAAGGGCTAACACAGTGTGCAGTTTGCTTCATTATTTTGTTGCAGATTTTAAAAAACAAAATCCTCGTTAAAGCCCGTAGGGTTTTTCAATATGGGGCACGCTCGGACTTTTTAGTGAAACAAAATGACGGTCGTAAAATGTGAAATGTGGAATGTAACTGAATAAAATGACGCATTCTCGCCGTTAAAAATTACACATTCTTGTCATTCTCGGTCTTTACAAAAACGCAACTGGGAACCATCCAAGAATGTGGCGTAATTCAGTAACTTAAAAGGACATAAAACAGTCGCAGTGTTATACGGCAATAGTGCATCCCGAGGCACGAGAAATGACGGGCGGAAGCGAGAAAAGGGTCCTCGTCTTTACGCCACCACGTCTCGGTCCGATTCCCTACAGTCCTGCTGCAGTGGCCCTATACCACACACGCCTTACCGTGATTTATTTTAATTATTAAACGGCATTGACAAGGTTTAATCGTCGTCTGATTGGCAGATTGGATATGAATAATTATTCAGATTCTCTATAAAATAAATGTAGTCTCGGCGAAATCATACATTCCACTTTAATTTGTTATTGAATGAAAGCAAACCAAGCGTCAAATAATTTTAGTTTTATTTGATGTTTTCCACTGGGAATTTTAAATGTTGGGAAAAATAGAGGTCGTGTGTTCATACATGTACTAAAGATAAACAATTTCACTGAAAATAATTGTCTGGGTTCAAAATTAACCCAATATAGGGTGCCCACTATAGGGTGAGTATATACAACTACCCAAAACCGTTGGGATATTTTACCCAGTTATGTCGAAAAACCCAAATTCTTATGTACCAAAACATTGATAGAAATTACGAAATTACCAATTAAAGGCAGTATACATGATTGGTATCTCGAAAATCAGAAATGTTTACAGATTTACGCCTAACTTACACAATATAAACATGATGACTGTGGAAAAACTTCCCTTGAAATGGTTTTGTCTGAAGTGCTATAGTCTTTGAGAAATGAGTAAAACAATTAGTTTGCGTCTCATGAGACGAAAATTCAATACGCCCAAAACCATTTCGCCCAAGTGCCATTTCGCCCCCAAACCACTTCGCCCCCAAACCACTTCGCCTAAGTGCCATTTCGCCCCAAATCACTTCGTCCAAACACTACATCACCCAAATGCTACTTCGCCCCAAAACCACTTCATGCACAGTCCGTGGTTTAGGGCGAAATGGTTCAGGGCGAAGTGGTTTTGGGGCGAAATGACTGCAAACCCTCTTGACTGTTTTCTCAAAAGTTAGACGAAGTACGGAGCTGGTTTTTGCTCAGGTTGGTTTTAATCATGCATATCTTCAATCACACAGGGGGATAAAACTATTTGTAACAGTTTACCAATCATGTCTACTATCTTTAAGTTGGGATCGTTTATACCAAATAGAAGGGCACGAACAACTCTAAACTTCCATCAATTGCATTTTTAACCCTATCGTGGGTTAACTTTTTGTGTGGTTATTTTTTTAGTTTGGCGAAAAAAGCATAATCCTACCTAAAACGGTTGATTTATTTGTATTTTGTTTTGTTTTGAGCAAGCCATACGCAACTTTATGAGCAAATTTAATTGCGTCGCTAGAGGGCGCTATTTATACAAATGACGTAATGATTTATATTGTAAAATTCTGCTGGTCCAGGGATTATTTACGTACTGTAGCAGGATATACCCAGCACGATATGGGGCAATTAACCCCCCCCCCCCCCCCCCCCCCCCCCCCACCCCCTCGCTCCCCTAAAAACTGAAAGGAATTTCCTTGTAATTCCTTGGAATTCCTGGGATGTTTGAGACATAATGGGAACAATGGTAGGGGGGTACCCTCGGCCCCATATCGTGCTGCTTATGTAGCAGGATGATCGGCCTCCCTCAGGCAGGTGTGCAAGTTACCATATATACCGAATGAATCTCGATCAACTTCCTCCGGCAGATTCATTGTATCCTTACATCCCTCCCTCTCCATTCTCAGTTTCATTCTCAACGAGCATCACGATCGCAGTTCCGCAAACAAACGCCAAAACCCTCTAAACACTTCTGTCAAAATCCTCACAGCCATTTCCTTTCCGTACATCGTTATCAAATCGACAAATATTTTGATGAAAAACGACGCGCGTGTGTTCTTTTCGGATATGTTGGGAAAACACTGGTGCCATGCGTAACTTCGGGCAACTTTCTCCACGACCTACATTGTTGCTGTTTTGAAACTGTACATTTTGGTTAAATTTCATTGTCGTTTTTTCCCTTCTTTTTCGTAGCTGCCCGGCGGAAATATTGTTGCTATCCGTACCAAGTCACGATCCACCTTACGGACATTCGAAGTCCCATCCTATCAAAGAAGACATCCCTTTGTCTTGTTTGCATAACGTCAACCCTTGGATACTCAAAATAGATTAAGATTATACTAACATCTGTGCCCATTCGCTCGCAAGTGTAATTACACTTTTTTATTCAAATGCCCCGTCAGTAATCGTGACTTTTGCTTCGCGCTGTCTGCATGCCAGACGCGGTGTCTCTTTGAGTCCTTTAAAGGCCTAAAGGAAAAAATGGGTTTAATGAACTTCAGCCGACGGCAAAGAGACACCGGAGAATCCCCTTACTCTTCACGAAAGAATGCTCTGGAATCTTTTAAGTGAGTTAAACAACTCACTGGACCATCGCTTCCGAAGGATTGGGCAAATGGAAGATAGAAGTGTTTCCAACTGTCCGATGTAATGATTCCACTCGAGACATCTTTTTATATATAAGAAACCGATAAAGGAAGACTAATTTTTATGAATGCGTGTGCATGCACATTTTTTTGCAAGGGCGCCCTCATGTGGACGAAACTAGGTCCCTGACTACCGATGTATTAGCATGACTCCGTTTTCGGTGCAGTGTAGCTAAGGAACCACCCTAAATAAGACGGTGGCTTCGCAGGGTCTTTATGAAAGTATGGAACCGACGTAGTTTTACATTTTCTCAGTACGTTAATGAGGTACTGAGCTGACAGTTTTTAGAAAGGGTAACTAGATAACTATGGCCCCGTTCTCACTGGAGACATCGCTTCACTTTGGTACTCTATGCAGGGGCGGATCCAGGATTTTCCAAACGGGGGGCGTGAAATGTTTAAGCATGAAATGGTGAAGACTATCAAATGGCGAGCGCCTAGCGCGATGCCCTAACGGCGTGGATTCTAGATGCTCTGTGGTGCGATCTGGGCCAATATTTAACCACTTAAGCAGGCAAAAGTGTGATGATATATGAGGCAGATACCCCCAACGGTTGTGTAAGCTATCGGTAATTTAAAAAAAAACGGATAGTTTTTGTTTTTTGTTTTTAAGGAAAAGGGAGGCGTGCGCCCCCACGCGCCCCTCCCCCAAGATCTACCCCTGCTGTGGTTGAACGATGAGTTACGTCAGACACATGTTTCTGCATGGCCGCAAAAATAATGACCCTGGTGGGTCAATTTGTCAAATCAAGTCGACTTGGAGGTAATCGGCCGACGTAATGGATAAAGTACTTTGCTGTGACAGAGTCAATGTCCTGCAAGAAAGATGAAATCTTAATTTGTATTGGGCGAGTCACGATCGAACCCGCCCTGGGGTATAATTAACCAACGCGGTTCGTGTTGCAAATAAAATGCATCATGTTGGTCGCCACATTCAATGTAATTGAAATGCGCCGCGATCTGGCTAGATAATACCCCTTCTTTTGACAACATTGGCTTGCACAGAGGGGATAGATTATGAGATGTTCACGATATGGTAGATTGAAAATAAATTTTTAAAGCCATATTATGTCATTTGTAATGACCCAAAGTCTTCCTTCGGTTGACAAGAAAAAAATACTCAGTGTTGATAAAAGTGGTAATAAACACACCACATGAATTTATTTATTCCGAGATGGTACTTTCTTAAGAAATTAACAACTGGGGAATTTTTTTTAAATAATAATTGTGTGCACGCACGTAGTTTTAACCATTCGCTTAACACAAAAATACATAGATTTTAAAGAACTTTCGATTTTAATTTGGGTATGAATCCGAAATATATTTTTAAAATGACTGCATTTTCTAACGTACTTAATGTATAACTGTTTCTCTGACATATTTATAACATGTACTTAAAAAAAAAAAAAATACACTTTTTGAAAAATAAATGTGCCCAGATATAATGCACCTTGTCCTTTTTCCCATCATAGTTCAGCGTAACATCATACTTAATAAAATAATTATTTATTCCACTGAAATAAAAGAAAGTCTTCACTAAATACAAACTAACACAACATAGTAAAGCAGCCCAATGTCATTTATGTTTAAGTACCGATAACCAAGCACGCGTGACATGCTTTTCTACAAATGAACTCTCGCTGGCACAAAAATTATCCCATTTCACATTCCATTTTGTCTCATTTTAGCTGTCTTCTTCAATCGCGCTTAACCGAGAAACGAAGACAGCTGAGGCAACGTGTGACTATTAGTAGAGCAATTTGTCTGTAAAAATGTTTATGCGATCAGATATCACGCGGCAATCATGCGAGGGCCTCTTTTCTCTGCGTACCGTAAACTTGTAAATATGAGCTGTTATTCTCGCAAACGTCATGCGGAGATTAGTATACATGTATTGGACTTAAAGTCACGTTCTGCGCTGACACCCATAAAATGTTGTAGGCCTACCTTCATGTCTTTATTTTAAAGACATATTTCACGATTGGGTAACTGTTGTAGACGGCGTTATCCCCGTATGTGATTGAGGATGTATGATGAAAACCAACCTGTGTAAGTCAGCTCAGTACCTTATTTGCGTTATGAGAAAACAATGACAAAATGTGTCCATGCTTTCAAGAATTTGTGCAAAGCCACCGTTCTATTTAGGTTGGTTCCACTAGCCACACTGCATGAAAAACGAAGCCATAATACCACGGTAGGCAGGGTCCTAGTTTGGTCACATGAGGGCGCCCTTGTAAAGGTGTGTGCGCACACATTTATATAAATTTATCTTAAATTATCGTTTTCTTGTAAAATAAATATATAATTTCGGGTGGATTCATTGCATTAGAGAGTTGGAACCATTTCTTCCATTTAAATAAGTTTTTTCCGGTTAGTTTCTTCCCCTCCTAAATAACACAAAAATGCACCTAAAAATTGACAATAGACCCAGCTCAAATATGTTTGGTCTCTAATTAATAAATGATTGATTACAGTGAAACTTTGTGGTGTTGTTTTTTCATACTTTTTTTAGCGTTTCACGATATGTGACAAAGGGACTGCCCGCTATATAGCCTACCTCAACACACTCTTCCTGTTTTCCTCCTTTAAATTACTTATTAAAGAGCACATATTTCATGATGACACTTTTTATACTGCTTATTCCAAGACGCCCCTTGTTTGCAATTGTGTGTATGTTTAAAGGTTTAAAGTAAAATAAAATTCCTTTAAAAATTATTTAGATGTTTGAGACATATCGTGCTGGATATGCGTTTCATGCACTGATTTTTTGCTTTAAATCGCGATATTCATGGTATGTTGATGTAGTATTGACGTGAGGGAGTCGATTGGATATGATTATTGCCCCAGCACGCTTGCTTGGATAAACTGTCCTGAATCATTATGATAAATCGATCATGAATGCTCCCTAATCACCGCTAGCGGTTCCTGTCATTCTGTGCACAACCGATAGTGACATCACTTATATATCAAGACATATCTAAGACACTCGCTCGCCATCCGAACATTCTACCCCGCCGAGACGACCGGGAATCGAAACCCTGTACTAGACTTTGCTGTCCTTTGGGGTTTCCCCATATCCGCATTGCCGGTGTTTGAAGATACTATAACCCGAGTCCCGCAGGGCCGTACATTCCGCTGTTTACCACCGCCAGCAAAGTGCTCCTCGGCCAAATAACACCGGTTTCCCGGCCAGTAATTTATTGTGAGGAGATTTCGGCGCGAAACCTTACCCCGCGTCGCGCGCCAAAAAGCACCGCGCCGGGCCGGGTCTTTTGTTGGTACCTGTGGCGTTTATTTCAGTCCCGTGACACTCCCATTTTTTGTACGTGGAAATTTGAGTCTAAAACGCACGCGAATCAAGCAGAGTGTTTCAGGACTTGAGCGCATCACGCGGTTACAGGAACATTGTAGAAGACGGCTGGCCGGGCATGGTCGTTGTCTTAATTGTATAATCGTTCACAGGGTTCACAATTTGTATTTTGCTCACGTGTTTCGGAAAAAGGTTCATATCTCACGGGAAGCATATCCAAAAGGAATATGAGAAGTATAGTATATTAAATGTCATTTGAGTGCTACAAATTGTCAACCCGCGCAATCCACATCGTGAGTACTCTGAACCCCAGAGCGGGAAAACTGAAACTCCACTGAGATAAAAGCGTGGGATTTGGATATTGCAATAAACCTCTCATCCCGGGTCTTGCCCGGGAAACATGATACAATCGTTCCCCATTCAGATTTGATTAGCGAGTCCCGGCCGCACCAAAGAGTGTATTTTATGCAAAAAAATGGCGTCTAAATATAGACTTCGCAATCCGAGTTCTACACGTATGTATAAAATACGAGGTGGAACTAATGTGTTGGCTCCTCTCGTGAATACTCTTCACTCTACGATTTATACCCGACCATCGGTTTCAGGTCTTGTTTTTTGCATGCGCATAAATTTTGAAAACCAATACTCAGCAAATTTTCTTTGGCAGGTATATGACACAATTTCCTCGTAAATCATTAACAAGAGCCTGATTTATAATGTTATAAGGCTGGTTTAAAAAATACTGCTGCCTGCAATATCACATTTTATAGGGTGAATTCACACTGAGCTTTTTTCGCGCGTAATTTCGACGCGCGTCGCTTTGAGAGAAATCGGTGTGGAGGACATTTTGAGTGAAAAGACGTAGTGAAAACCACAGAATTCCAAAAGCGATTTCCGCCCAAGTTGAGTCTGTGGTGTTCAGTACGTCCTTTCACTTCAAATTCCCTCCACGTCGCTGTTTCTGACAGCGACGCGCGTCTAAATTCCGCGCGAAAAGGCTCTGAGCGAATCCACCCTAAGGGCCACACCCAATTTAAACCATAAAATGTAGTGACACCTTTCCGAAATCTTGCTATAGAGCCGTATAGAGAGAGAGTTGTGACAAGGAACGTTTAGAGCGCCAATTTGTGTCCTACGCGCAGTTGTGTAAACATAAGGACATGTGTACATTGTGCGTGCGGTTTTATTTTTTTTTGCATTATCGTGGGGAAATTCAAGTTTAATCATTAGCGTAATAATGCTCTGTACACATTCTTCATCAAATGTCGATTAAAATTATGGTAATATTTTTTAGATACATGCCTCCAAAAATGCAAAAAAAAAACTTCAATGGCACGGCTATGATTGGGGAAAAAGTGGGTTGGGTAGGCATTTTCTGGTCGCTTTCCAGTTCAGCCTGTTGACTCTGGCTTGCCATATTTTCTTCTCGTTTTATTTGTTGGAAATCGAAACATCAGAGTTGTTTCTGATCGTTTTGTACACCCCAAGCGCTACACCCAGTCATCTTGCCAGCAGAAGAACACCATGCGGTACGCAGCCGCATGCACAAATTGTGCAACTGCGGACACAAAATGGAGTCCCGCGTGCCCCCAAAACTGGGACCTAATTGTCCGCATACGGCTCTGCGGACAACCAATACACGACGCCCTCGACGTCAAAGATTTGCCACGTTTTTTATTTAACATTTCGTGTTCCACAGCTGTAATTTCTTTCACCACAAAAATCAGAATATCCCACAATGAACAATACCACAACCCGTAATGAGAAAAGGTTTACTTCCTCATGCAACGGATAAAGCAAATTGCCCTGTTTCAGAAATCGTTTGATCGGCGCGTTAAGAAGCGGGAAAACGGATTTTAATTCAGATATTCATAAACTGTCACTCTTCCAGATGAATAAACAACTGCAGTCGAGACTGTCATCTATAAGGGCCACCTGGGAAGCTCTTCTTGGCGCCATTTTGCGGTGATCTTCTTTTTTCCCTTGCCCTTAAAATTTGATTGATGTACACCCGGGCATGTCAGTATTGTTTTGCTATATATGGCCATATTGTATATCAAGCAATTGCAGGTGTGAAAAGAACCTCGGTGCTTTCTTCGTTGGGAGATAATCGGGGGAGTGTGATGGTTCTCTGCGGGCGGAGAGTCATAGCTGACCGGGAAAATCAATAGGATAGCGCCGCTGAGTGGCGGTGGCAATTTCAGCAGACGAAATCATGTCAAAACGATGAAAAATTCATTCTCTCGTATACGCAGGGCGAGACAAACATCTTTCAAGATAAACCGTCGCGGGGTTTTCACGATTTATTCCGGGAACTATATGCAATTATATTTTGTTTTATGCTTTATAATTATGGAGGAATGGTGCGCTGCCGTCTAAGGATATTGCTCTCATTACTAATAATCGACGGGAGAGGGCGCTATGGAAACTTGCCAACGTTTGAGACTGTCGAGCAGAAATAGAAGGTTCCGAGTTAGACGCGGTCTTTTCTTTTTGATACTTTTTTGGGGGGCGCATTAATCGAGAAAACTCTGAATCATTTACAAGTGCTGTGTGGTGTTAAATTATAGCAATATTGACTTTTTTTCTTTCGCGAACTTTGGACTTGAGCGCAAAAAGTAATTCCTCGCCCAGTTTACGGACAATATGGCGGCGCCCATAGTGCGACGCATAGCTGAAATTGCCATTCTTTGTGAAGTTCGTAAACCCTTTTCAGCGGGTCAAATTTCTGGTTCTTAAGAATTATTAAATGTAGAGTTGAACTTGTTTAGCACATGAAGTAGGGCCTACCTTTAGTCGCGGTAGGGGAAGACATGCGTACATGAACACCTGTGACGTCATGAAATCAACCAATGATCGCACATGGTTGCTGACTGCCAAAGATGACCATTGCCCGAATCCCTTATTACGTCAGAATCTTTTTGTGGTATCGAAAACTTGCCAGGACAGCGTCAATTGGGGTGCTCAAAATGAAGACATATTTTGGTATATGTGCATAAATACGGCGTACGTGTGCGTTGTGTGCGTCTTGGTACGCGCTGTGCGCTGCTAGTTTTGCGCCAGTTTTGACGCCTCCGTTTTGATCCAAAAAATTGCACATGTATTCGTGTACAGGGGAACTTCTGGAGTCTCCACATTGTGGGTTCGAGCCCTTATGGGGCGTTTAACTCGGAACCAAATCAACCAATAGGAACCAATGCTAAATGCCTAATATTCAAAAATCATTTGAAAATACTTTAAAACCTTACAGCGTCTCGGGACAAAAAGCAAACCTTTTATTGAAATCACAGCTTTTCAAATATGTTAAATTTTATGGAGGTTGCCCATCGCGTTTATTCACTAATCTCCAATTGAAATAAAACCAACCCTGCAAGAGTGAAAATTGCCAAACACGCGTACATTTTGAAAAATAAGTTTCATATATACGCTATACTGGGCAAAAGTAGGGCTTCTTTTACGAGCTAGATTTTTTTAAATGCAAATATATTTGAAAGATCAAATACCCTACATTACGATGGTGGGCAATCTTACACAAGACTACTCTCATTTAGCTATCAACTGCAAAAAGAAAATGGGGCACAGAAATATGCCCCTTTTGGGGTTACGAGTGCGCATGCATAGGCATGCATAAACCGCCCATTTCGACCACACAAACTGAAAAACAAATTATCTACTGCCGTTAGTTTGTTTACAAATCTGACCCGAAAACGCTCCAAAAAAATGTCTCGTATCATGTGTATGAGATTGCCAACATAATTATGTATCCCCTCGCGACGCGCCGCACGGTAAAAACCAAAAGTAACGTTATGGCTAAATTGATTGAATTAACCCAGTAATTCACTAGAGCAGACGAAAGTGGATTTTTCGTGATTGACGTACTGGATGGTTTTTAATATTTCATCGATTTTCACAGGCCAGATTACTCGGATCTCGTATTTACTGGCTTCGACGAAGCGTTCGCTAAACAAGAGAAATCAACGCGGGAAACCATCTGTTCTTTTGTATATTAGTATTCCGTCTCGCCTGAAATTGCTCATTGACTGTATAAAGTAAATCAAAATCTTTGTCTGGCATAACAGACAGCCATGATTGGCAGCATCTGAGCTCGGCAAACAGGAACAGTTCGTTCGTAGGTCGGACCGGAACTAACCTCTTATAGGGACGTTAGAAAACCTACGCTGAAATGAACGTCAACGTTATGTGTCTTTGCTGAGGGCTAAATACATGCGCCTCTCCTCCACATTATCACCCCAGGCTTAGAAACACTGAACAGTCTCTATTCGCCCCTACTCGGACAAGCTATCAGCTTTCCCCGCTCCACTTCACACATCAAGGAGCACCTTGCCTCATACCTTGTATACATGAAGACACTGCCGTCCACTGACTCGGTACGAGGGGTGGGATGATCTCGCCAGGGTCTTGGGGGCCTTTTGGCCGAAACAAGCACGTCTGTGATGCGCCAGGAGTGTTAATAGCCCTAATCCCGAGTAACACTTGACTTGCCAAGCGCGGTTTGGAATTTCAGGCCCCGCCGGCTGGCTAAAGTTATCCGTCGACCGGGTCTGGGTTTATCTGTCTGACCGGGCATGTGAGAGCGAACCGATGCGCGGGTAAGGAGCGTCATCAGCCCCCGGGGAAATCTCGGCGCGTTCCGAGACACTCGGTATGTTTACACGGCGTTGATTGGATCCTTGCTCTTGAACATGCAACGTCGGAGTTCCAGACCACATTATGATTATGTTCGCTACTGTAGCGTGTCGAACTGCAAGGACTACGAATTTTATGCTACGCAGGTTGTCTGGACTGCGCAGAATAAAATGACACGGACACACAGTATAATCAAAGATCACTGTATCCTCATTAAAGATCCATCATATCATTTGTAATGGCCCAACATTTTACTCATGAGTTTACAAGAAAAAACTTACTTAGTGTCCACTCGATAGCAATGGTAACAAACAAAACATTAATTTGTTTCTGTCCAAGTTTGTACTTAAAGGTAGAACACATGACTGGTGAACTCTCAAAAAGGGGCGTTATTTCCACTCGTGATAGAAGCCCATGTTGATAAAACTGCCCTGTAGCAATTTCAGCCACATAGGTGCACCAATACTTATAAAAACTTTAAAAATCCATGCATGGTTTTTGTGTTGAGTTGGGATGCAATGATTCCATGGATGACGTCAAGATTGATGCCTTGTTTCCCGACTCCCACACGCCGTGAAGTATGTAAAAATCTGTTGTGACCTGACTCATGCCCTCTCCGAGCGCCGAACTGCAAAGGATGGCGACTTACGAACTACAAGGGAAGGCGCGCGCATTGCTGACGAGCCTCTGCCTTTAAGCAACCCTTTAGTGTGCAAGTGTTGTCCCTTCCTTTAATCCAAGCACCGTCAGTTGGCAATTTCTCCCACAATTGTACCATTTTACACGGGAAACATGTGGTATTTGTTACCATTGCTTTCAACACTTTTAGTTTCAACACTTGAAGTAAAATGTTGGGTCACTGCAAATTATGTAATGGGGTTTTTAAAAATCGGCAGCTGTTAACACAAGGGCGTGCTTGTACGCAACATGGCGATCGATTGTCACCCAATGACGTCAATGCATTTTAAAAGTAAGATGGCATACTCGACTTCATTCACGTCTTGGAGTCCTTAGCCCTCCGTTCGATTGATTGCCTCAATCGAGCAATTTGCATGTGGGACAACCGCACAGGTTTGCCGATGTATAACTAACGTGTTTTTAAGAGGAGCTGTTCAATATGCACTTATCGATTGTTTCAACCATCCCTCCTCCCCTCCACCACCCATCCCCTCCCCCCCCCCCCCCCTCCCCCCCCCTCCCCCCCCCCCCCCCCTCCCCCCCCCCCCCCTCCCCCCCCCCTCCCCCCCCACCCCCTCCCCCCCCCCACCCCTTCCCACCCCTTCCGCGCTTCCCCACCCGTTAGGTGGGGGTTTGGTCACGTTTATCATGCCCTGCAGGGTGGGGATTACCCAGTGGAAAAAAATGCCTGAGTGTGCATTTGATAGCAAGACACGCAGGTTTTGCACCAGTATATGTGTGCACGGGGATTTTGTCACATAATTTTGCCTCAGGGGTGATTTAGCCTGGGGGAGGGGTTCGGGAAACAATTGATAGGTGCATTATTGACAAAGCTCGTTCGAATGTGGGATCTAGCAGTAGCTTGACCATTGGTTGTACGTGACTCTATTTAAAAACTGTTGGCAAAACAGCGAGGCTTTCTTTGCATGAAAAATGACCCCCTCGCGTCGTTACCATGTCGGTTGCTGTGACGTTGCTTTTGTCCATTGTAAAATATGGACGTATGCCAGGAAAGCCTCGTTTTGAACGCGACCGTGCAAGTGGTGAATGATGTGGACTAAGTTGTTGTGGACATGGGAGGGCGCCCTTCCGTTTGTCACATAGGCTACAAAGTAGGCCTACATCATGTGGTGTACGTTTTGCTTTTCAGTATTTTGGGGACTTGTGAGGTGTTAACGAGAAAACATTTAAAAACTGTTAGGTTATAAGGAAATCCATTTTCTGGAAACAAATCTATACACGCTTCTTTGATGTAGTTGGAAGTTTTTACGACCGAAGGCTTAGACTGGGCACGTCATTGATACTTTAACATTGTTTTAATTAATAAGCAACCTTTAAAACAAACTTTGTTGGAGGATCTTTAAAAAGGTATCTGTCCAAGATCTTTGACAGAAAATAGCCTCATAATTTAAGATTATTCAACTGTGAATTATGAATATGTGCATTTACACATGTGTTCCATTGTTATGTGTATATACACACAAACGACTAGTCTTAAGCCCGCCGCACACCTTTGCGATTTACCGGATAATCAGATCATCGGACCACATACCGGAAAGGTGTGCGCTGTAACAATTCGGGCCGGTCTGACCGTACGCTATAGACCGGAGCAAATCAAACTTGTTTGATTTTTCCGGATCCGATGGTCCGGTGTCCGATGGGCCGGTAAATCGCAAAGGTGTGCGGCGGGCTTTACTCCTTTCCAAGATAGATAAGCATACACCCGTCTGTTGACATAGGATGCGATTTCTGTGTCGCAATCGCGACTCCGTCAACAAGCATTCTAGGTCAAAATTTCCAAACGGAGTGAAAAGCTCGCGGCCGGTCGGGCTATCCTACGCTCGTTGTGCCACTAGATTTTTGTTCTCTCCCAACATGAATATTTCATTTTCTGATTCTACAGTATCCGAGTTATTAAAATTTCATACCCACATTCAGACGACGATGCTATTTTAAGATCACGGCTACCGAAAGGAGGTTCAGAGAGAAAGGGAGGTGAAATGGTAATGGCGATTTCCCTCCTCGTTCGTGTAATAATTCAAAAAACCCTCGGTCGCTGGCCGGTTTCCAAGGAATGCAAGATTTACACAATGACGCGCGCGCGTCTGTTTGTCCCATGTTGCTTTCATTCTAAGCCACCCGGAGCGTTCTCGTTCCCCTATGGCAACTAGAATCGACCGGTGCACTTGATACGAGTAAGTGGGACGGTGACGTTTTAAAGGTATATTGTGTGAGGACATGGCGACTTTGCCTTGAAAAGAAAAAAAAAAGGAATATTTTGCGTATTTTCTGGGACTCCCGTTTGCCGACGTTACCCGGTTTCATTTTAGGAAATTCACAATAATACAGACGCTAACAAGAGTTTGACGCAGAGATGCTACTTTCGCTGTGCATCATGGGAAAAAAAGTAGATCAGAACATCGTTAGACGTAATATTATGTTGTGTGTTCTGTGTGTTCTCAACAAAATAAATTGAATTTTTGTTTGTTCGCAAACACTTTTAAGTGTGTTCATTTTTTAAATAATATTTTAACACCAAAAGCAGGTTTGTTTGTTGGTGGCAGCAAACAAACCAGTCCTTTCCATTGTCTACGTCATATTGAGCATGCGCACTTTCGTTCAAACGTGACGTAAACAGTGAAAAGGGCCCGGTTTGTTTGCTGCCACCACGCGTTTCAAAGGTCTCCCATTGTTGCGCAATATGCATTATGCACCGATGTCGACCTCTCAGACAAACTCTTGGTGGCGCTATGTATTGTGAAACACCCGACGTGATATACGTGTGTCCAGGAGGAAAATTCATATATTGAATGGGTCATTAAAAGCCTTTTAGTGTTTTACATGAATTTCATCTGATGTAGTGACGTACTTTCTTTCACACGCGTACTTAGTGTCCAGATGACCAGACTAAATTGTTGCTGCTATGTAATGCGCCCGAGTGCACGTCGCGCGGCACGTGTGAAGTACAGGATCAATACCGTATTCATAGTAGGAGAGAATGGCATAAGGCATCCAGGCTGTTCGGGCGCCAGTCACAGTACAAAGGTTACACCCAAATAGCTAATTTTTAAAACTTTGACGCCCGAAAGCTTGGTCCTTTTTGCATTTTTTAAAAAATAACTTCCCGTTGATTTTTTCCCTCTACCGGTATTTATTTCGAAAGTTGATAACTTTGGCAAACTAATAAATCTAATATTTATTCAAATTAATTTGCATCAGACCACAGAGAATACACCTTTAAATCGCATGGTCCCGAAACTCGCCAAAAAACAACAAGAGGGGGGCGTTTTGTAGCGACGGGGCGAAGACTGCGGAACGCGTGCGAGGACTGACGGTTTGAAGGATCGCCCAGGGACAGAAGAAAATTCTTGGCCTCGCAAGGTACCGTAACACAAGCAACAGTGTTATTTTGACTGAAAGAGTTTCTTGCGTTCAGTCGACAAGCAAACAAAATTGTTTGAGCGACGTGCATAACGTTTACCACCACAGGCACTCTGGGGGGAACTTTATACTTGACGTGTTGCCATTGCAGGGTTACTGGGTCTAAACTAAAACTGTTTCCTGCGTTTTAGCAATGGACGTCTTAGATTACCTAATACCAGCGAATATTTTGACCCAGTTCAAATAGTTATATATAGAAAACTAGAGTGCGCACTCGTACTCCCAATACACGATGTGCCGATATGGACGCCGCCATTTTGGCTTAACGCTATGGGTGCTCGGTGGGAAAAAGGGTTTTTCCCACTTTGCACTCATAGTGTTAAGCAAACATGGCGCCGCCCACATCGGCACAGTCCACAAACGTTACTTGAATACCCAGTGCACACTCTAGTTTTCTATATATAACTCTATGACCCAGTTAAACTGGTAAATGACGTCAGATTTTTGTAGTGCATAAAAACGTCAGCATGGGACATGGGATCAACTTCGTCCCCAGGTTACTCGGACTCGTTCCCAAAGCCTAGTTCCCAAAGCCTATTCCCAAAGCCTAGTTCCCAAAGCCTAGTTCCCAAAGCCTAGTTCCCAAATGACGTCAGACTTTTGTAGTGAATAAAAACGTCAACACGGGACATGGGATCAACTTCGTCCCCGGGTTACTCGGACTCGTTCTCAAAGCCTTAAACTTTGGTGCAAGGCCTATTCCTGGCCGATTCGCTCGAATATCTTGAATTGTACGTCTTATTTCTTGTTTTGACATTTTAAAAACAACTTTATTTTACGATAGCCATCTAACAAACTCCGAGCCTTACCGCACATTACATTACACGGTGACTCAAAGGGGAGACTCGGAAGGTCATACTCTAAGGATTACATGTACACACAAATAAATGGCGCTTGGTTAGAAGTCCAGATTTCCCAGGGTCGGCCTGACTGGTGATTAAACTAAACATTTAAAGGTGACTACACAGTAGGGGTATTATATGAGTATTATATTGAGTATTATAGGGCCTAAAGATGTTTTGGTATAATTAAAGGAGCGTGTTAAGATCACATTTTAACCTCCCAATTTTTTTCCATGGGTGGCAAGTTGCCGTATTTTTCCTCACAACCATTCTGAAATAAGCGCTCTCAACCCGTATATTTTTAAAGCTGTCGTAAAAAAAAATCCACCGATGTTTTGTAAACTAATTTATCCGGTTCTATAAAGTAGTGCAGTAATTACACCAACCTTTTTTGCTTCCACAATAAAATTGGAGATTGCAGATTCCCCTTTTTTCTTTCCATGGATGGCATTTTGGGGACTCGGTATTTTATATGATTATTAGATGACGAAATTCATTTTTTTGTCTAAAAAAAAATCAGAACAAGCTCTTTTTGTAAAGAAAACTTGCCTTCAAGAAGCACCCTGTGGAGGCTCAAAGGATGGAATTTAAGATTCCTGGAACATTTCAGGAGCACTCACTTCGTGTATTTATTCATTCCTTTTACCCCTCTAAATCCGACGGTGTTTCGTCGTAATGACTCAAGGGGCACACAGCCGGGCTTTAAATGGAAAAATTTGAGCTGTTTTCATTAGGAAATTTGCTTCTTCGGGATTCTATTTCTGTTTGTTCGTAATAAGGACGATGTTCTAGTTCATAAAGGGTCGATACTCTCTCAACATTTCCCTTGGTGAATGATTGGATTCGAAGAATTCAATCATATCTACGAGGAAAAATGGAAACATTTCGGCATGCATCGTTCGCTGTATGTAGCCTTTTAAAATTAAATTATTTCGCTTTGAGGCACGTGTAATTTTTTCTGCAAGGAAAATGTTTTGCAGGGTTTATTTGCTAGGTTTGAAATGATTTGTATGTTTGGATGGACATTATGACGGGGGCAGTCACATTGTCCCCATGCGTCATGCACGAGTAGGCACTTTAGATCTACATGTATATTAAAGCCTGCCCCCTGTCATGGCTGCAAGTGCAAACGGTCTACCTTCGTGTTTCAAATATAGGAGCACAATCCGTATTGTATCACCTTTAAAGTGATCATTTGGTATAGCCGATAAACACAGGCTATTCATAATCTGGTACAAAGCTATTTCTGACAGGATCGCTTTAAACCATCGGTGCTCACTCATCCATGAAGGTACACTGGATTTCTTGGTGTCGCATAAGAAAGAGGACACAGTGACTATCATTTTTCAAAATCCTCAGTAAGTAATTAGCATTTTAATCACCGTTTCATTTTTATAGGACACCCTGTATAGGGAGTTCCTTTGCTACAAATTGTGCTGTACTTTTTCTTTTCAAATTATTTTGTAAACCCTCTGCGCGAACCTTTGACTACAATAAAGCGGTTTCACAGCTGTCACGGGTCACTAAACATCTCTCGTGTTTGTCCTCCAGAAGGGAAGAGAACAATAGAGTCTGGTGGTTTCCGCCAGTAGCCACGTGCTCACCCCCACGTGGCTCTAGTGTTCTCTCCTCGATCTGGAAGACAAACAAGGAGGGTTTAGTGACCAGTGACAGCTGTGATACCGCCCTATATCATTTCAACAAAAACAGGCCAAATTAGATAAAACAAAAAAAATCACAGCTGCTGTGATCCACGAATTTAATTAGCCTAGTTACCGTTGATGCTAAAATCATGCTAACTTAGCTTCGGTTTGAAAGACGTTTGTCATTGACAAACGAAAATGGTGCAAATTTATACTGCGACTGTTTTATGTACAATTGGTTCCACTGACAAGTTTTTGTTTTCCTTTACAAATTATTCAAAATACAGTCGGTATTATTAAAGAAGCGTGTTCAAATTTGTTCAAGAAAATTGCTTCCGCTAGCTAACAATCGTATAAAATATCTCCCAAAAATACTATCCCTCAGAAGAAAACAGGAAATTGGCACTCTCCAATTTGGATGTGGAAGCGAAGATAAAGTACTTTACAACGGATAAAGTACTTTACAAAACCTCGGTGTGTTTTTTTTAACGATATCCTTGAAATTATACGGATTGGGAACGCGAAATCTCAAAACCCATAGGAAAAATGGGGGACTCAGAAATGTGATATGGACACGCTCCTTCAATGATGTGCGTCATACCAACCCAGTCGATCTGAATCTGGCCTTTTAATTATGTACGTACAGGTAAATTAGAACAAGATCCATTTAGAATTGTCTCTCGGACGATTGGCCCAGATATAACTCGGGACTATAAAGCGGTCATAATATGCGTATCGCAAACGCTGACCCGTGAAAACACGCGAACCAATGTGTCGCATCACTGGTGGGGCAAAGCATAGCGGGACCCTTTCTGACGAAAGCCCGCCTATGTTGTCATTAATAATGCATTCGTTTAATTTCCAGCTTTGATTTAGCGGTGAAAAACAAAATGAATTGGCGCAAAATACCCAATACTCCACTGACTGAAGATTCGTTCAAGTGCATCAATGAATGAAAAATGAGTCGGCAATCGAACTCGGGGGCAATCGGTCGGTCCTCGAAGATCAACCCGGCTCTCTCGTTGAAATGATCAGACCCGTATATTGAGTTCTACTCGCATCTTCATTTCGGCGTACAAGGGAAATCGCAAATATTTTTGTAAATATTTTCGATGTGGCACATTTTGTCGCATATATCTTTGCATTTTTTTGAGCTAGAGGGCTTCAAAGCCAGTTTCCCATCTTTTCCTGGCGATGGGCGTTAGGTAGACCCTCTATCTTCTTACCAAAAGCGCCCTGCTTAGGCGTGCCACGTGTGCAACAAAGTATGTGAAAGATATACGACTTAGCAATTATAATATTTGCAAAGAAATGCGAGATAATATCGCAAATATTTGCAAAGATATTTGCGACATAATGTGCTACATCGCAAATACATGCTATATTTGCAAATATCTGCTTAGGTGTGCGATGTCCCTTGAACGCCACCGTACAACTAGATGCCGTTTTTGTTGCCCACTTTCTATTTATCAGCAGCCTGGATTCTGTGCGACCGTTACAATTAGAGTGCGCCCTCACAATATCGCTAGATAAATATTTGGTCGCAGAATGTGTGCGGTATTCCGCCGATAAAGTGTCAATGAAGTGTACTGGTCTTTTATTCTTTTGGTCGGAATAAATATGATTGAACCGATATCATTGTTGTCTCTACGTGTCATATAAATCGGTAAAACGCACGTGTATGTATAAAAGAATTACTAAAATTATGTGATGAGAATGTCAGTTGTACGTTTTTGTCAAAAGAGGCCGCTCGTCACGTCTGTGTACTCTTGCTCCGCCTTAGTCTTGTCACAAGACCGTATTTTGGTTTCCCCCTCCACGCCCCGCCCACTACCAATAGAGGGCGCCATTCACATCTCGACCTACCGAAATACGGTCTTGTATGCTTTGGCAGGGTCACGTGCACGGTTCCCTGAAAATTCCATGCACATTCCAAGCGTACCGAGCGCATACCAATACGTAAGTAATGTAAGTAATGTTATGTATGGCACCCAGACGTCTTCGTGTTGCGTTCTAGTTTCGCCGCGCTGTAGTTACATGCCCAATTCTTTATCGATAAAAATACAATTTTTGCCAAGATTTGTGATCGAGAACTACCCAGAGAAGTATGGGGGATACATATCCCGTAGTTCGAGGGGTAATCAAGAACTAGACTAGAGGAAGAAAAACAGCCATTTCCTCCAAGGGGGCGATTCTCCGGCGAGCTGTCTGTAAATTGTTTTCCCACCGGTATCGGCACAAGCGAGCCTGAGAGCTGGTCATCATGACAGTACACAAGTCATGGTACATGTACATGTATTTGGTAAGTTGCCTCGGCCAAGTAGGCCTATAACTGCGTGGTAGGCAAGGTGATTGTGAGAAATTATGGGCCATAAATAAATTGTAATCTCATCACACGCCGTCATTCGTGGGATGAGGCGAGCTAGTATACTAGGCCTAGGCCTACATGTTTTTTTGTCATGATGTACGTTACAATACGTGTATGTACATGGCATGATAAAGTGCAGACAGTAGGCCTAAGTAATTGTATTTCTTTCAAAGAAACATGTTAAATATGACCTGCATGCAGTTTAATATGTACGGGAACAAATATTTTGAGAGGTTTTACTTTTATACCTGCACTCGGGACCATGCAATAAAGAAAATACATGTCTATCGAAGGTATTGAAGTTATAGTTAAGTCTTACAAACATTTTTAAAAAAAATAAAGAGTGGTAACGATTCTCAATTTTTTTAAACATTTGTTTACCCTAGTTTTGTTTCAAATTTCGAATTTGATCCCAAAGATGGATCACTGACCATAAATCAAGGTGGTGTCCAGCAGCTAATTATGAAAATTGTAACTTGCGCAACCATTAAAAATGCATTTTGTACAATTACTGTACTTTCATCTAATTATTGCAGATAGTTGCTTTTTGCAGTCTTTTTTGTTTTGTTTTTCATGTACAGGGGGTGTTAATCTTCCACAAAAGGTGCAGCATTTCGCATGTGTGACAGCCAACTTGGAGAGTGACGCTCCTTCTGAAAGTCATCAACACATGTTGCCTTGACAGCCAAGAGGAGACGAGGGGAAAATTATCATGAATTCTGTTTACTGGTCGCCCCTTAAAGGAAGTGATTTTAAAATCACTTGAAAATACATCAACTTTTTCTGCCCTATTTCATAGACTTAACTCACGGCGTCTTAGTGGCGACTAGTAAACGGAATTCATACCAAAAATTATCATGTACGAACACCCACTGGGACCTAATACGCACTAAACCTATGAGACAACACTAACAAATTTTGAATTTTTCCTTAAGCTCCTGTCGCATACGTCGCAGGACGGGGTTACGACAGGCCTATGACAGAAAAAAGGGCAAAATCCTGCGATAGTCGTGTGACTGTCCTACGATATTTGGGTGTCCTGCGACGAAAATTGCGTCGTAGTTGACTGTCATGGGGTTTTGGTCTGGACCAAAATAAAAATGTTGTCGGATTTGTTTCGCTTGTGGCCATGTCGTGGCACAATCGTACGACTGTGCTATGACATGCGTACGATTATCGTATGGAATCATACGATGATTGTATGCATGTCGTAGGACAGTCTGAGGATTATCGCAGGATGGTCCTGCGATGCTCGTACGATTGTTGTTTTGTCTTGCGACAATGGTACGACAATAAAACAAATGTAGGACAGTCGCAGGACAATTGTACGATTTAACTATGATAGTGCCCATTTTTTCCTAGTGACTACGGATCGCACGACATGATTTTCCTTTGTGACGGCGGCTAAGATTGTAGCCTAAGATGCTTCTAGCATCGTAAGAGCCCACCCCAACATCGTGGCCCAAAACATTTCGTACGATGCAAAATATCCTGCGACGTAGCTCACTGGAGCTTTAGTAAAACCATGACTTTTTTCTCTTAACTTTGTGTTTTTTTATCATAAAACTAACATTTTTTCATGGTTTATAGATCATAAAAAGGCAAATCATGAGTGTCCGAGCATGGTAATGAACCTGAAAATAAGGAGTTGCAAAAGAGTGGACCATGAGATCGAGCAGGATTAACGCAAGGAAAAAAGATGATCTATGTTGGGAATTGGATCATTTCTTGGACACTTATTACTTAGAACGTTTTTAAAACTGTTTTAAAAAAGCCTATTTTTATTTACTCTTTATTGTACGGTTTATGTCAATAACAATGGCCAACAGCTGCCGTTGACCGGGCCACCTTTCATGAATTGTGTATAATATATAAAATAATGTGCATGTAAACATAATAAAGTTAGTCATATCACTTATATATAACCTGAGATGATTAAAAAGCTATGAACTGCAGTAATTAAACAAATTGGTATACATGTACATGTATTACATTCCATGGACATCACACCGATCATGTAGTGTTTGTTACCATTGCTATCAACACTTTTGGACAGATTTTACTTGTCAACTCGAGAAGTAAAATGTTGGGTAATTGCAAATGATGTATTGAGTTTTAAGAATGTTCCAGGGATACGATGGCAAAATGCACGTACACCATGCACTCGGCAGCCACGACGATCTACCCCTCTGCCAATCTTTTGTTGCATGTATGTAGTTCAGCCTTTCTGATGATTCTTGCCCACTAATAATAGAAAATCATGTCATGTGAAAAAATCGCCAAATAACTTAAAGGTAATATACATGTTTGGTAAACTGTTAAGAACGGAGTGATTTTCACCGGTAATTGAAAGCCAAGGTCAAAAAAACTACCTTGTAGAAATTAGTTTCAGCCACATAGATGCAGTAGGCCTACTTAAGAAAACATAAAAAACCCAATCATGGTTTTTGTGCATGAATGAATGGCTCCGAAGATCGCTTTGGAGATTCAAATAGTTTCGTAATTTTTCTCATGAATGGGGGCACTTCAGACAAAAACAATTGTACAGGATGATTACTACCATTACCATCTTGATAACAAGTAAGCTTTTAGATAATAATTCAGACATTTCGAGGGTAATTACCAATCATGTATATTACCTTCAAAGGAGCGTGACCATATCACATTTTTGAGCCCCCATTTTTCCCATGGGTGTTGAGATTTTGATACCTTTCATGTGCCACATTTTTTTCAATCCTGAAATGTCATGCTCTCAATCCGTATAATTCTAGAGATATCGTCAAAATCCACCAATGTTCTGTAAACTAATTTGTCTGGTTACATAAAGCAATGCAGTGATTACAGCAACCTTTTGGCTTCAACATCCAAACTGGGGAATGCAAATTTCCTGTTTTCTTTCCATGGATAGTATTTTGGGGTGGTATTTTATATGGTTGTTAGGTTAGAACTAAATCCATTTTTTTTGGAAAATCTGGTCATCTCCTTTAAGTCAAATGGTACTCGCAGTTTAAAGCGGAAAATTATTTAGGCTATGCATAATAGGTTTTTGCGAAAAATCCCCATGTCAACAGCGACTGGTTGCGAAATATGTCAATCGGGATTTACTTATAGAGGTTCCACAACAGCACATTCCAACACATTTGAACACAAAAGGTGTTTACTATTTTTACCCCAAATCCTACCTTCGAATGTGCGATTCGTTTTTTGCTTCCTCCATGGTTGAGGTTATACCTGCAGGTATAACCTCAACCATGGAGGAAGCAAAAAACGAATCGCACATTCGAAGGTAGGATTTGGGGTGCACCGCAGCACAAAGTCGTATATGGGAAATCCCTATTGCACTTTCACATAATACATTTAGAGACTACAAAGGACCTTGCCAGGTAAAAATAGTAAACACCTTTTGTGTTCAAATGTGTTGGAATGTGCTGTTGTGGAACCTCTATAAGTAAATCCCGATTGACATATTTCGCAACCAGTCGCTGTTGACATGGGGATTTTTCGCAAAAACCTATTATGCATAGCCTAAATAATTTTCCGCTTTAAACTGCGAGTACCATTTGACTTAAAGGAGATGACCAGATTTTCCAAAAAAAATGGATTTAGTTCTAACCTAACAACCATATAAAATACCACCCCAAAATACTATCCATGGAAAGAAAACAGGAAATTTGCATTCCCCAGTTTGGATGTTGAAGCCAAAAGGTTGCTGTAATCACTGCATTGCTTTATGTAACCAGACAAATTAGTTTACAGAACATTGGTGGATTTTGACGATATCTCTAGAATTATACGGATTGAGAGCATGACATTTCAGGATTGAAAAAAATGTGGCACATGAAAGGTATCAAAATCTCAACACCCATGGGACTGTCTATAGACCGTATCGAATGCTGCCATCTTGTCGGGCAACTTTGGAAATGTAAATTGATCAGCAATGTAAGCACAACATTTGCAACCATGCATGTCCTCGCGAATCAAAGGGTAGACCGTCTATAGAAAGTCTCAGATAAGTCTTGCCTAATTTTGGGAAATTTGTAGCAAAAATGCACAATGCTGAGACACCGGCTTTATTTTCCTAAAGGAATGCATGTGCAAGATTATTTTTGTCCAGAAATAAGAGTAGGGAACATCATGAGAAAACTGACATAGGCCATTTCACACGAGCGCTGGAAACACATCTGCGATGTTTGGCGCCCGGTGCATCTGACGTCAAGGACGCTTGCGATTTTTATCGCAGGCATAAAACATTGCTAAAGCGGGCCTCCCACTGTGCGATTTTGGCCACGAATTAGGTACGATTAGCTACGATTTGGTACGACTGTCCATAGACTCTACACACAATCGTAGCAAATCGTAGCTAATCGTACCCAATTCGTGGTAAAAATCGCACAGTGGGAGGCCCGCTTTAAGACCGCGTATTGCTTTTAACAATTCTTTAAACTTGGGTCGCTTGCACTTTCCAACATTGTATTGCAGTGCTTTCCTAACTTATTAACCAATATGAAGTATGGCGGAACAAACGAAAACGACACAACATTTTTTTTTTTTTAGGTATGACTGTTTTGTAAAAATACATTTATATGACAAGTAAAAATCAAAAAATTCCATGTTGCACAATCCAGGGGATTTCCCTTGCTCATTTTGATCCAAAACTGTTTCCCTTACGCATAAGTTTTTGGGGGTCTAATTTGCATTTCCGTGTTTATATTTTAAAAATATCCTTTCTTCGTAATGCTCTCATTTTCAGTACAGCCATCAGGCCACGTAGATCTACATCGATTCCCGTGCGTACAACATTGGTGAGTCGTAAGAAGTACACTGTTAATTTTTTGTTTTAAACAAATGTTGTTGTTTTTTTTAAACTGTTTGCTTGTTTTTTAAGAAACTGCCATGCAAAGTGGAAGCTATTCTTTACGGTCCATAGGTTGTTTTCGTTATTGCATCCAATTGAGAAAAAATGCCGTAAGCTGGCAATTTCTCCCACAAAGGTATCATTATACGCGGTAAAAGTATGTGGTGTTTGTTAACGTTGCTGTATGTAGTTATCCATAAAGTACGTATACGTACGGAGGGGGAGAGGGGGAGAGAGGATCAGAGTATCAGAGTCAATGGATATGTTTAAGCACACTTATGGCTTACCGAGGGAGGGTTATAACAAAAGGAACAAAAGAACCCTATAAGTCGGTCTTTGTATACTTAGTACCCAACAAAGTAAAGCATACATGTAGTTTCCGTAAAATCGTAACGCGCGCACGCAGACTATACGCAAACAACTGCGACGCAAACACTGACGGAAACAATCGACAAAGCTAAACTGCGTTACTGCGTTTGCGTTGCTAGTTTGCGGTACTCTCCGCGTTTGTTGCGATGATATGAAAACCAGGCTTAAAACATGCGTTAAGTCTATATGGAGTTGGTGAAGACAAAGGAAATAGAAGGAAGAGGGGAGAACAAAAGAGGTACACCATAAGTGTGTCAAAACACGGTTCAGTGCGCACGCCAATGTTAAAGTCAATGGATGACGTCACAAATGTTGCCCTAAAAAGCGGGGAGCGGGGGGCGGTGGTCTAAAAAGTCGGGCGGTGGTCTAAAAAGGTGAGGGAGTCTTACACGTTCAGCATCGCTCTTTTCGTAATATGGCGGATCCGTGCAACAAAATGTCAATTAGGGCGGATTGGGATAACAGTACTAAAATAGAGATTGGGTAATTGACAAATTTCAAATCGAAACTGGCAGCCTCGTTTCAGATGCTGAGCCATTGTATTACGTCACGCGTCCTTTCATTTGCAAATGCACCGAGACTCTCGTTTTCTATGACACTTTGAAGTTTTTCAATAGGTCTGTAATTTCGTCAAGTCGAAGGCAAAACATTTTGTAGTAAGGCACACAGTAAGGCACACAGTTAATTTCAATAAGGCGCGTGACGGCTCATTTTTCATCATCGCACTGATTGTGCAATAAACATCAAATGCCTTTGTCGAAGCAGGAACTAAATCCCCCAAAAAGTTCGATAAATTACAATAGTGCCCGGCTGAATAGCAAAGCATATTATTTTGGGCAAGGATTATAATATGCGTTAAAGGGGCAGTCTCACAATCTGCGTATGCGTGGCAAAACTATAAAAAGTTGGCCCAACTTTTTCAAGTTCGGATAATGCATGTCTTGTTCAATCTTGGCCATCCTTTGTAATACGTCAGTAATTCAGACTATGGTGTAGTTTAAGTATCTTATTATTATATTATTTCCTTTCGAACTTGCACTATTTGTCGTATAGAGAAATCCGGTAGCTTGAGACTCCTTCCGTAGCATCAATGACGCGAGCACCGCGCCCGTTCAATAAACCAATGACAGTGGCCCTACACGTCTGAGCGCGCACGCACACATGTACGGTACGCCAAAACATCGGAAAGATTTAGCGCATGCGCAAACCATGACACAGCTTCTTTTAAGCAGTGTTCGGTTATTTTTCCCTGTTTATTTTTACACTAACAATGTCAGTGTACGCCGTAAACCTTAAAGACGCAGGATCGTCAATGCGCGACAGACAAATTCGTGCCACGAAATTCACCACGCTCCATACCTTTCCCTAGCAGCCGCTCTTACGGCCCCAGAGGGTGTAGGGCCATGGTGCAGGTTAATAGCCTCGTCCATGCATTCTGCAAAATAGGGTCTGTATATCTTTTCAAAATCAAATATTTATCGCAGAAAACACACCCTTTGTAAATTCATGACATTTAGTTTCAGCCATATTCACATTATATTATATATATGGCCACATTTGCTTCAAGAAGGTGTCACATATATGGTTAAATTGACCGTAAACTCTTGGTACAACCGACATACAACACACACAACTAAGCGCGCGCGATTCGATTAGCCCAGCAACGCATAAACACACTATGGCGAGCTCGCATAAATAATGAGCCTCCACCCTCTGGGATTGTAAGAGCAGCTGCCCTACTCGGGCAATGTATGGAGCGCGACGAAATTCGTGGCACGAATTTGTTCGTGGTGTATTGACGATCCTGCGTCTTTAACTCTAGAAGGAGCGACACGACATAGGTTGGTCTTGATGTCCCCCACATACCTGTTGTTTTTGGACATTGTACGTTATTATAGCCAAAACAATGCAACTTAGGTTTTCCCACCAAAATTCGAGGACAGGACATATCAACAACTGTCTTGTCAACTAATTTATCCGTTCCACAAAGTAGTACAGTGATTACACAAACCTTTTTGCTTCCATATCCAAATTGGAGATTGCATAATTCCTGTTTAGGTCCCATGGATAGTTAGGATAAAACGAAATACATTTTCTGGAAACAAATCTAAACAACTCATGTATTCTCTTTTTCAAGGTATATGGCACCATGGCTATATGGCGACAGCCCCAGACGATAAGCCTTCTTGCGAGATTCTCATAGAGGGTTACATGAAGACAGAGAGACCATCTCATTGGCCTCGTGTAAGTTGGAGTGAGGGTAATGTGGTGGGGTGACGGGGTGGGGGTGATGGGGTGTTGGGCCGGGTTGGGGTAATATGTTGGGGGTTGGGATGGGGGTGATGCACTCTAAAAAGCCCCGGGTCAGAGGGGGCCTGACCCTTTTTCCGGGTCAAAAAGTGACCCTTCTCTGGGTTGAAATGACCCGGAAATGGGTCATTTTGAAAAGTGTCGTGTGTTGACCCGGCAAAAAGGGTCAGGCCCCATGGGATCCGGATCCGGGTCAATCTGACCCGGGAGTTTTTAGAGTGTGGGGACGGTGGTTGAAGTGCGGGGTGATGGGCTGCTGGGTGGTGGGTGTAATGGGGGATGGGGGAGGGGTTCATAGGAAGCAGCGACCCATGGCGTCTTAGCCGTTCTAATTTCGTTTTAACAATTTTGTTGCTGTGGACCCAGGAGGTGCAAAGACATCCAAGTCAGTTCGAGTGTGCAGGACCATTGTGTCCGTTTCAGCCAATATACCTCTTTCTTATGCTTCACAGAAACATAACAGTAAACGTGCCTGGTGCGTTTTAGAGCAAGACCAAACTTTAGCCTTCAGCAGCTACAAAGATAAAACCAAATCTAAACTGAAGGAGATCATTAGGTTTCTGGAAGTCAACAAACTGGAGGTGGACAAACATCAAGATGACACCTACCTGTGCATCAAGTACGGCAAGCAAATCTTGCATCTTCGAGCCGATACGAAGCAGGATCGTGATGAGTGGTACGAGACCATCATGCGGTCCCTGTGCCGCCAGCAGGGCGCGGCTTCCGGGGACCAACCAGTGCCTGGCTACGAAAGCGACTCTATGAGGGTAAGAATTGGCAGCGAGTCTACCGCCAACAGGCCACCAGCGACTACTCGGGGTCGCCTGCCAAGTCCATGCATCGTACAGTCTTCGCCGGGGGCGTATAACACTTTCCAAGACGAGCTCAAACGAGTAGTGTCTTCAACAGCACGTCCTGCAGTTCAGGAGGAACGTAACGATGGTAGTGCCCATCATGATGATGACGTCAGCAAGGTACATTCCAGGTGCTGCATACGGAAACACGAGGTGATACAAAAAAACAAAGGTATGCAGTCCCATTGTGTTACAGGTTTTTTTAAGCCCGTATGCAGGATTTGCAAACATGAAAACGTAAACCTACCAAATTTGTGGGGTATTTAGTGGTTTAGGTCACTGATTCGCAACGGGGGTGAAAACTTGGTGTGGCGGATTCGATATACCCGGCCGTGGTACATGTGCCGTTGAGCAATTAAAGCGTTCAACCACAACTGCCTCATCCTTTGGAAGGGGTGTAAAGCCGTTGGTCCAGTGTGTTGTGTAAGCATTTAAAAAATCTCATAGCATTCTAGTCTTGTACAACGACCTGCTGGGGATGCTCGCCCATCAGGTCTTGGCACAGGCGATGAGAGTTCATCGTTGATTGGTTGAACGCGATGCCCATTCGTGAGCCGTCGTTGATAGTACGTACACTGCTATTGGCCATGCGATCAAATCAGCGCGCGCTCTGCTAGAAGTCGGGTGCTATATACAGTGCAGCTACTAGACTCCGTCAGTGTTTCAAATGCTATATGCGTATCTGTTATGATTGCATTTGATCGGGATTGGGAGGGAACTCTTCGTGTTTGACGAGGGACGACGTCGTAAAGATGTGCCTGTTAGAGTTCTGAACCTGTAATGTGATGTGGGCGAAGAAGGTATGTGTCATGTTTCTCGTAAATACCATTTGAAGTGTGTTATGGTACTGGAGTGTGTGCAGCCTTCCGAGCTTTATTTTTTCGCGCTTGGTTATGATAATGGCCAAAACCTTCGCGGGGGTCCCGCACCGAAATTCATTGCGGGCTTCAACCAATCAGCGATGAGCTCATCGCCTGTGCCCAGATCTGATGTGCGAGCATCCACAGCAGGTCTGGGTAAGAGACTAAGCATTCGTTCGTAAAGAATAAGGGGATTCCCCGGTATTTCTGATCGTCGGCTATATAGACTGCCAAAGTGGATACGTTATCTTTTGTTGGTTGCCTAGGCAATTGGCTCTAAACTAAAACCCATTGAACCGTGTCCCAATACTTTTTCGATGGCCATGTTAGTTTAGAGCCAATTGCCATGGCAACCACGTCACACTTCGGCTGTCCATTATGGCGCCACACACCTATGTATCTCGATGTGTAGGAATAACACATTTGTAAGCTTTATGCAATTCAGTCTTAGGCTGCGAATTGAAGTCCATTAAACCCGTTATTAATAATAATAAAACAATGTAATAATAATAATATTATGAAATATGTGGCTCTTTGTGACTGTCCCAGTATGATCCAATCTTGGCGATGGTCAATCGTGGTTATTATAGTTCTTGATAATTGTAAAGCATCTTTGGCAACCGAGTCCCTTTGTGCCATCAATATATAGCTTTAACTTTACTTTATTATCAACTTGAGATGACGAAGGAGGAGATGCAGTTTTAGA
This sequence comes from Henricia sp. BOLD:AAB3569, assembly GCA_037783545.1. Lineage (NCBI taxonomy): Eukaryota > Metazoa > Echinodermata > Asteroidea > Spinulosida > Echinasteridae > Henricia > Henricia sp. BOLD:AAB3569. The sequence goes on along the minus strand of JBBELK010000009.1, from coordinate 2,869,844 downwards.
GATAGGAGGGATCCCCCAAGGAAATCTCCTGGGGAAAACTCACGCGGTCGAGTATAGAGACTGCAGACTCAGTCCACATATACTGCTATATTCCACAGTACTTGACTCTAATAACGAGCAAAATCCATTAACACACCCCACGGCCATAACTTTTAAAAATGTATTGTGATAATATCACAGCTCACGAGTACAGCAATGTCCATTACGTTCCACCGGAAGAAGAACTTGGGTATAAGACAAACTGGAGATTGAAGAAGCTTAAGCAAACTAAAGATCTTTACAGCGACTTCCATAACGTGAAAGAGCTGCAGAGTGAAGAGGATTCAGAACAAGATTTAGAAAAGGGTGTTTCCGAAGTTCAGATCCTTTCGGGTGCGATGACCACAACCAAACAGAACAACCTCAGCCCGGACTCCCCCGAGGACGAGTATTGGCCCAACATCGTTGAAGAACAAGGCACGTCTAGCTCTTGCTCAAGCATCGAGGACAATTCAGAAGTGAAGGTTGACAGTGACCATCCAGAAGAACGAAAACCCGACAGGCCGCCGCCTTACGGCAGTAAGGATCATTCCAGGTGCTGCTTACGGAAACACGAGGAGGACAAAGGTACAATCCCACTGTGTTTCGTTTTTTAAAGCCCGTATGCAGTATTTGCAAACATCAAAATGTAAACTTACCAAATTATGAAGTACCTCTTTTGTCTGTAAGTGCCATCGTATGAAGTCACAATGCACAGCGGGCTGACAATTCAAGAATAATGGAATATGATCCACTTTTGGTGGTGGTCGGCCAACCATTGCTAGAGGTATGGTTGTTAATTGTAAGGCCGGCAACTGAGGCCCTTTGCCATCTACTATAACTTTACGGTATAGCCTTAACTTTACTATAAAGTACAACAATGTCCATTACGTTCCCTCGGAATAGAGGACTTGACCATCATAAAACGGCTGCAAAACCCAATCCTGTTACGTCAGCATGTAGGACGTATATAGTCAGTAAATTTGTCTTCGTTATATACGCGTGTCCAACAAACTGCCAGCAGCGGCGTATCCAGGATTTTTTCGTGGGGGGGGGGGGGGAGGGGGTGGGGTAGGGGGGGGGGAGGGGGTGGGGGGGAGGGGGGTGGGGTAGGGGGGGGGGAGGGGGTGGGGTAGGGGGGGGGGGGGGGGGTTCTGATAGACCTCTTCCCGTTCCACCACGAAATAATTCCTTTTCAATTTGACACACATACATGCATGTATAATCAGGGCATACAGCACTCTCAGCAGACATCTCCCCCCCCCCCCCCCCCCCCCCCACCCCCACCCCCACCCCCCACCCCTAGATGCGCCGCTGACTGCCAGTCCGCAAAACTGAGAAAGCAACATTCATGAACACTCCTACGATAATATGACTCTGCTTTTATGTTAATGATACAGGTATCAATAAGCGCAGCGATGTCCACTGCGTTCCCTCGGAAGAAGAACTTCGGTCTGAGAAAATCTGCACATCGAGGCGGAAGCTTAAGCATAGTGTGATAAAACTGAAGAGCGAAGTTATTTACGAAGTTTACCTCCCTGCGGGTGCGACAACCACAACCACACAAAACAACATAGGCCCGGACTCCCGGAACGACCCTGTCAAGTATCGGCCCAACATCGTTGAAGAACAAAGCACGTCTAGTTCTTGCTCGAGCATCGAGGACAATTTAGAACCAGAAGTAAAGCTTTGTAGTGACCCTCCTCCCGCGCCTCCTCCTCCCGTGCCGTTTTGCACGGGCGAACGTCTTCTGAGCAAGATTCGGTGAGCCGTTTTTCCACCTGATTTTCTGGCACAATACACCCTTTGTAATTTTCCATAGGACTTAACAAATAAATTCGGATAATTATTACTTATGTGGCTAGACATGTTTTCGATATTTCCTTTTAAATTAGAAACAAGTAACCTGCAAGGCATTTTTGGCGGACGCAAAGTCGCACCATTTTGCTGCATAATCTCCCGTGGGCGGACGTCTTGTCCCTGCTATATCATTGACAAATTTCAAATAAACACTGGCAGCCTCGTTTCAAATGCCGAACTATTGTATTACGTCACACGTCTTTTCATTTGCAAATTTTATCACAAAACAAGGCACGGATTCCCTTGTTTGCTATTGCAATTTGAAATTACTCAATTTTTTTGACAGCTTAAATTTATGAAAAATCGAGAAATTTATCCACAATGTAGTTTTAGAGGTAAAATTAGTCTTACTTCATTCTCGACATTACTATTGGACATAGTGGTATAATATTGTCTGTGTTTGTGCAAAAGCAAAACCCAAAACCGTAATTGAAACAACAGTTAAAACGTGCGATGAGTAACTAAACTGGAAAGTGTTCAACACAAATGTTAAATCCAACATGATTAACACGATAATACGTTACTTACGATCTTCGAAATGGTGAGTCAACGGTGTTAGAGGAGCGTGTCCAGATTTTCAGGACCCATGAGGTAAGCCTGGGAAAGGTATGGAAGAAAAAAATTTAATTTGGTCACGCTCCGTTAATTATTTCTAATTCCGCAATCTGCTTCATCCTGTCTTCCAGACAACTGAAGGTGGATCAGAGAAAATTGAGCATCACAAAGACATTTGACAAGAGCTCCTTGGTAGGGGACAAAATCTTTCTCAAGGAGGAGAACGACGGAGTCTGGTGAGTTGATGTACAATCCTCAACCCCGTGGATTTCCCACAAAAAATGAGTTAGATTACCTCTTTCCTCTAAAACTAAGCTCATTCAATGTTTAACCCCATCAACAGTCTGTTACGCGTTGGGTTCTCCTAACGGTATGCTACTCACATTTGTACACTTAGATGGATGGATGGATGGAGACAATGTGGAGTAGTCTAATTGTCTAAGGACACAACATACTTAGTAGTTGCAGTGGCCATAAGGCCTCGAACCATTGACTTTTTGCTGGAAGGTTTTGCCTGATATTCACTCTACCACATCGAATACACTGGATGAAGTATGCAATAGCAGTTGGCTATACGAGAATTGAAGCCATGCGCCGGCCGCCATTGTACCCCACGAACAATGCTTGGCCAAGGCTGCTCCCATGCAGACCACGATGTAGACTAGTGAAGACAGTATGACCAGTCTAGGCACGGCATTGTATTTGGTGGGGTACAATGGCGAACCAGTGGCGGATCCAGCCTCATTAAAACACACGAATACAACGGAATTAAGGGGGTCTCAGGGGCGGATCCAGGGGGTGGGGGCGTGGGGGGCGCACGCCCCCCCCCCCCCCCCCCCCCCTTTTCCAAAAAAAAACAAAACACAACAACAACCACTTTTTGTGCACACTTTTCCTGCTTAAAGTGGTATAATATTGCCTCAGATCGCACCACAGAGCATCTAGAATCCATCTAGAAGCCGTTAGGGCTTCGCGCTACGCGCTCGCTATTTCATTGTCATCAGAATTTCACGCCCCCTCCCCTTTTCAAAATCCTGGATCCGCCCCTGGGTCTGACCCCTGAAACCCATTATATTCCTGTATTTTAATGAGCTTGATCCACCACTGCGGACGGTGGCTTCAATTTTAGACGTTGTTGCTTCATCCAGTGTATATATATATATATATCGATGCTCTACCACCGTATATACCTCGCTATTGATGGATTTTATGGCGGATCAAAATAATTGTTTGCACAATGCAGGGTGATCGGATGGGACCGGCAAGAGACGCAACTGACAGGGTCTCTGAAAGTTGGGGACCAGGTGATCAAAATCAACAGTCAGACTCTCAAGTCGGCTGCCTTTGCCATGGACATTGTGAGATCTACTGATGACCACAAGGTACCAGACATTGCATTACTAGGGATAACTTGAGACTTCCAAATTGTACAATTACAAATTATTTTGTCTATCATACACCACAGGTGCAGTTCGGGTTGAAGCGGATACCACTTGGGTTTGTGTGTACGATCAAGCGAACCTCGCCGGAGGATGATTTGGGCATTCAACTGGAAGGAACTGAGGTATTAAAGATTCTATGCACAAATCGTGATCTTGAAGCGCTCCCAATTCCTTTTTCTCGATGTTCTTGTGTGGACATTTTAGCCTTTGAATTGCTGAACTTACCGCGGCTGCAGTCGAGTCCAACACAAGTCTGTTAACTTAAAGATAATTTCACAATTCCGTCACGAGCCCAGTACAAGAAACACAGGACGAACTCACACTAAGGAATGATTTTGTTCCAATTTCTTTGAATGGCATGAAATTTCAATTAAGACAGCAGGACTGCTGATTGACTTATGAATCCTGGGAGGACACTTTAATTAGATCTTTATCGAAGGTAAAAATAGCATCACAATTGGTGAGGATTTTGTGGGATACTTGTGATGGACTCGCGAGAACGCACGTGTAATAGACTTGTGAATGCTTTGTGAGGGTTTGTGATGGACTGGTCAGGACATGTGTGAGACCTGTTGTGGACTAGAGAAGGGAACCTGTGGTGAATTGGGGGTGGGCGTGTGATGGGTTTGTGTGGGACTTCTGAAGACTTCGCATGGGGTATGATAAGGGACTTCAAGGGGACCTCTGAAGGAGCTCCGGGTGACATCTGGGTGGCATCTGGGGAAACTTCATAGGGAACTACATAGGGGACCTGAGTACTTCATGTAGGGATGAATTGGACAGTCTCTGGGGGGACGTCATTGGGGATTTCACGGGGGACCTCATGGGGGACCTCATGGGGGACCTCTGTGGGACCTCTGGGGGACTTAAAGGGAACTTTATGGGGGACTTTGTAGGGGAGCTCTGAGGGACTTCCTGTGGGACTTCCGGGGGACTTAGAGGACCTCTGGGGAACCTTCTGGGGTCATATGCAGCACGATATGTGGCAGAGGGTATCCCCCTAACATTGTTCCCTATTGTGTTTCAAACATCCAAAGAAATTATTTTCAGTTTTTTTTTTTGGGGGGGGGGAGCGGCCGGGGGTTGGTGCGTTAACAAAAGGGAAGAGTGTGTTGAGGAATAGGGGCGTATAGGGGGAGTAGCTTTGCCACATATCGTGCTGAGTGTATCTGGGGTCTCTGGGGACCTCGAGGGGGACTTTTGGGGGACGTCGGGGAGGACCTCATTGGGTTGACCTTTCTTGTACATGCAGATAATCAGCGTTGATCCTCAGGGCCTGGCCTCCGAACAAGGTGATCTTCGACCCCAAACAACAGGTATAACGGGCCGGATGTGCAACTGGGCCATTACCGAGATCAACGCCCAGGCCGTGGATTTGTTTGCCAGCTCCGATAAAGTTATTAGGCTTCTCCGGCAGGCCAAGGAGGATGTCGTCCTCATTGTTCAACCCGTGGATTTCATCAAGAGCATGAAAGAGGCATTGAAGGACACCCGACAGAGAAAAGTGTAGAAAGGCACCACAAACACCCCCACACATACCACCATACCACCATCCCACCGCCAATGTAATATTGGTGGATTCACACCGAACCTTTTTTTCGGGCGTAAATTCGCGGACGCCTTGATTACTATAAAGCTTCAATAATTTAGCTTTAGTAATCAAAGTGTCTGTAAAATGACTTCGGTAAGGATTAACATATAGGCCTATTTACAACTTTTATATACTAAACATTTAAATCGCAGAAATATGTAATAGCCTTCTTTTTGGTATTCCTGCCAAAGAAGTTCGAAAATTACAAGTGATACAAAACTCTGCTGCACGTCTAGTTACCAGGATTAACAAATATGAATATATCACTCCAGTTATGAAAGAGCTGCATTGGCTCCCGGTGCAACAGAGAATCGAATTCAAAATTCTTTGTTTGACATTCAAAATTTTAAACGGTATGGCCCCGGATTATTTGGATGAGCTCCTGCGTGTCCGTGATACTGGCCGCTGTTTGAGATCGAATTCTCAGGGAAAATTGTATTTGTTCCAACCTATTGGCGGTAACAAGTACTACAGTGACAGGGCATTCCAGGTCTGTGCACCGAGACTTTGGAATGCCCTGCCACTGTTAGTACGTGGTGCCGTTTCATATGAAATTTTTAAAGGATTTCTTAAAACACATTTTTTTAGGAAGATATAAAATTGTTAAATTATTTTTGTGTTTTGTTTTGTACTTTTTAATGCGCTGTATTCTAATGTGCTTTTATACTGTAGGCCTATATGTAAAGCGCCCTGAGATAATTTTTATGGAGGGCGCTCTATAAGAATTGATTATTATTATTATTATTATTATTATTATTATTATTATTATTATTAAAGCATTTTAGCAGGAAAATGGTTTTAGCGCGTTTCGAAGACCTCAAGTAGCGGAATTCTTTGTCCTGGTATTATATAACACCGCTGAGGTCTGAGTTATAAGACCGCTGAGGTCTGAGTTCAAGAAAGGCAGAAAAAGTTCAAAAAAATAATGCTTGTTATGTAAGAGAAAATGGGAGTTACGCAACCAATTTTAACAAACATACTCCATTTTACGTGGAGTATGCGATAGCCAAGTTACAATATGTTTGAAAATGTAATTAAACTTTGAAGTGTCAAATATATTTTTACACCTAGTACGAGGTGTCTGAAATTAGTTTAGAGTACTAAAATAAAAACGTTACCCTTTGTGTATTGCCAAAAAAACCAGTGAACCTTTCCCCTACGCTTTAGCAATGAACGTTTCAGATTACCAGCGAATGTTTAGACCCAGTTAACAAGGAAACTGACGTCACACGTTAGTAGTCCATTGCTTCAGGTGTGAAGAATGTGGATTTTGCAACTATGTACATTGAAAATGTTGTTGTTGGTTTTTTTTTATGTCATCGTCGGCAACTAAGGCCCTTTATGCCATCAACTATACGGTTTTAGCTTTAACTATACTATATTTTCCCCAGGGGAAAACCCACGCGGTCAAGTAGGGAATGCAAACCCAATCCACATAGACGCCCCGGCTTCTCTCTCTCCCCCCCCCCCCCCCCCCCCCTCCCCCTCCCCCCCCCCCCCTCCCCCCCTCCCCCTCCCCCCCCCCCCCCTCCCCTCAGGTTTTCACCAAGACCTCTGACACACCGGACAGATGTTCTGCCAGCTGAGCCATGAGGCACAGTGGTATACTCCCTCAACTTTACTCACGACCTCTGACACACCGGGAAAATGCTCTACCAGCTGAGCTATGAGGCACTGTGGTATACTCCCTCCGGTTTTCCCGAAGACCTCTGACACACCAGGCAGAAGCTTTACCAGCTGAGCTATGAGGCACAATGGTATACTTCTTTAGGTTTGCCCCCAAACAACTATTATCTTGGTGTTGCAGTGCATGCAGGGAAAACCTGAAAAGAATGTCACTGTCTCGTAGCTCAGCTGGTAGAGCAACTGCCAGGAGTGTCAAAGGTCTCGGGTTCGAATTACTCAACGTAGTAAAGTGAAACCTGGGCTGCGTTCCAAACACGCGAACAATGCAAACGTTTGCAACGTTCGCTAACAACAGGTACCCGGCTTTCCATTGACGAGTGCAGAAAAGCACTGTAAACAGTGGCGAACGTTGGCAACGTTTGCGTAAGTGGAACGCAGCCCTGCTCATAAACAGGCCACCTGTTTACATTGACCACCCGTCTTTGGTCCAAATGACATGTGTGTAATGCTTAAGCAATTTCTATAAAGTGGCATCACGTTTATAGTGGCTAGTTTTTTATGATCCTTATATACATTACATCCACATGTTTCACCAATTCGGCTAATGTCATATTACAACCTTACTCCGCCACTTACTGTAATGAACTTCGCGATTTCTTATTGATGCACCACTTCAATCTTGAATTTGGCAAGGATGTGATATAAACTTAAAGCCCCAGTACTGACAAGATGACCAAAATACCTTGCTCATTGGAATTAGATGGAAGCGGATTCAAACGTCAAATGCAATGATTCCGCCCGAGATATTTTTCACAAGAAAACGATTGAAGATGAATAAATAAAATGCTTGTGCGCACGCATTTTCTAAAATGGTACTGTCATTTGAACAGAACTATATAGGCTCCCTTACTGCTGTAGTATTATGGTTTGGTTTCCCGTGCAGTAAAGCAAATATCTTTAAAGCTTTTCATTGTTTTCTCGGAACGTATGGGTACTGAGCTGACATTATAGTTTCTATCATAAACATTCTCAACCATACAAATTGAAGATACATTTTTAAAAAAAATAGAAATGATACAAATGGCGGTATTTTTACCAACGTAAGTTTAATACAAGTTAATTCAGCTAAGAGCAAAACAAGCTGATTAAAGTTACCATTCCGAAAAAAAAATAGATACTAATACTAAAGTAAGTTTTAATTTATTGTTTGAAACACGTGACTCGACCTCCGTCTATGTGGACTAAACTACAACAATGGACACACTGATGCTGTTACTCAATAACACATGTTCAATGTATAGACCGTATTGAATAGCCGCCATTTCGTAGGGCAGTTTCTTTGTTCCTTGAGGAAATGCATGGTTGCACATATTGTGGTTCCATTGTTGAACGGTGTAAGTAACAAAAGGTGCCCCACGAAATGGCGGATATTCGATATGGTTTATAGGCTTGGACAAAACCAAAATTTTTGAATCGATTCCATTTAGATTATATTCCAAAAGTTGGCTCTGAAATGTGGGGGTAAATCATGCAAAACTGAAATAACACCTGCCCAAACCCGACATTTTATAATTTTATGCAATCCTGGAATCGCCAGGATAATAGGAATCGATTTCTCGAAAGGATTGACGGAATCAGTTCAGTCATCTTGTGCTACGCCATGGGCAGACGACGACAAGCCAGTTGTTATGCACGCATCTTCCTTGCATTCCTGCAAAGCCCTCTTGGGAAGAACGTCTTGGTGCAGCTTCATTATTGCCGAATGTTCTAATTGGTGCAGCCTGTCCTGCAAAACATCATTGCGCCGTTTGAGGTTTCTTCTCTCCTTCTGAAGCAGCTCTAATTTCTCCTGAAGTTGACTTTTTGACATGGAGCTATTTGGGGCATTACTGCTAAGATGCACCTCGGTTGGCTTGCTTCGCCCTCTCAACGACATGAGACTGCCACGGTGAATCTTACACACCTCGCATCTCGTTTGGGCGCCAGTTAACAGACGGCACTTCCTATGCCGAATTGTACCACCGGTGAAGAGATCCCCTGGCAAGATTCGAAGGGGAAGTTGTCCTTCGGGACCTCCCCTCTTGAAAACCAGGTCGGGAAAGTCTGGGTTGCCCTGGCAGACGTAGCCTTTTAAAACGGTTGCAATCAAGCTCTTGAAACTATCCTCGGTCAGATGTGAGGAAACGTCCCGACGAAGTGGGTGATCCGCACCCACGGTCACTCCAGCTACCTGAAGCTCCCACTCGAAGCTGTTGAAGACGGACAAATAAGCACATGGCATTCCTTCGTCATCCATTTTCAGAATCTGCAGTCGGTCTCCCGTTTCCCAAACATTCAATCCTGCGGAGGAGGCCTCTGTCTTCCAACGACTCTTTACTGAACAGGTCATTACAAGACATCCAACATCCGCCCCAAAATCTGGAACACTTATGTTAAGTGAAGCCTTCTTCTTGCGCTTGTGAGCATCCCACCACTTTATCAATTTTGTTTCGCATGATTTGCAGACGAATGGAGGGTGAATCCCGACCATGTCGTCTTTAACATCGATGGCAAGACCGGACGAAATAAGGTGCGCCAGATCTTCTTTTTTTATTTGATTACGAGATTGTTCATTATTCAGTTCACTCGCACAGAGCCGACAGATATCACGAAGGGGATCCATCATCCCAGTTAAAGCTTGAAGTATTGATGATAGAAGAACCTGTATATGGCAATTGTGTGGATAAGCAGATTGCAACACAAACTATAATGAGGCATACGGTTGAACAAAAACCAATTATCAGATACACTACAAAATTATAACGTCGGTGCATACAGTGGCTAGATTACCACGCACGGACATTATGACATATGAACCACGAAGTATCGCCCCAAAAAATCCATATCTGAACACCACCGTTTTTTATCATCATTCAAGGGTGAATTGTCTCAAACAGAGTGTCTTGAAGAGAAATTCAACCTTTTGTTTTTAACGAGAACACGTTTTGTGACATTTAGTTTTGTATACGGAGAGTGCCAGGTCGTCTCCAGATAAGAGTATCTTTTTAAAAACACTGTATATGGTTTGTTTCTTCCTCCATGATAGTACTGCACACCACACGTGGGCCCAAACAAATCCCAACATATACGCACACAAAATACTTGTGCATGTGTATGCTTCTTGATGGTAAAGCCATAGAGGTAGAAGCCCCAAAATAGCAAAAATTATAACATCGTTTTTATCCTTACCTTTCAGAGTTTTTCCACACTTAAGTGGCGATGCTTGAGGGATGAGTATGTTAAGAGTTTCACAAAGATCACTCGACAAGGTGAGGGAAATGATCCGTCTGGTATACAATCAAAATGGATGCTACCTATAAACTTTACATACATGACACAAGCATGTATCGCCCAAGATATAACATGCTTGTGAACAAAGGGCCTAAGTTGCGGTTATAGGACATGACTGCCAAGTGTTTATGCATTTGAGATGCTGCATTCCTGCTGCCCGAGGTGATAATAGGATATAGACCAATAAAGTGTGACATCATTTATTGCGAGGTAAGTGGCTTTAAACATTCGGGCGTAATCTGAAACGTCCTTTGCTGGAGCGCGCAGGGAAACAGTTCACTGATGTTGTATATATACGCCTATACTTAGAAACATACAGAAGGTCGCGGATGTTTTTGGTTCTGTTTTATATTACTCGGTTAAAACAAAGTCCAGTTTCTGGAAAAATCTGAACACGCTCCATTAAGTTCTCCAAAACGTTGCTTTATGTGCTTTCATTTTTTTTCTGCGCCATGAGCATCTTTTTTGATGGATACCGGCGCATTATAAATTTTCATTATTATTATTATTTATTTAATTACGTGACATTTTGAATTTTAAAATTTCGAAAAATTATTGTCAAGGATTCTAGATCGCTACATTATGTAAACAGTAAGCCGGTGTGTCCCTTTAAACTTATCTATGTCTCCATTTATGGTGTACGTATATTTCTCAACGCTATAGAATACCTTCGAATGTAATTTTTCATAATATTAAAACACGGACGTTTATTCATCATTTTCATCAAATCAAAAATATAACATTGAGTGCTCTCCACGTAGTATTTAAATTGCCAAATATATATACATCATTGTCCAATAAAATTTTCATTTTCGTTTTATCCTTTAACCACAAGGCTACCGACTTCCACAAAGAAACTGTAAAAGAACAAAACTAAAACAGATGAGACAGTGTTTCCTCTTCCCTTTTACAAAAAGAACAAAGTTTTGAGTTACTCTTCCCGATTTTATACCCAAACAAAAAGAGTTTGTGACTAAAATACGATGTAATAAACGAAACTGAAACCACCGTATTGAACTTAGTATCCATTGTACAAGAAAAATGGATAAAAAAGATTGACGACCACTGATACAAATCATAATCAATATGCAAGACATCTTCTCGTCTGTCAATAAATTTCCTAACCACCTTTTTAGATGACGTCGGATTTTTATAAAATCTATTGGTCCTAACCTTTACTGTCTCTCACTAAAATATTAAAATTAAAGGGTACAAAAGGAGACTGAACATTCTCATAATCAGTCAAAGGAAAGTCCTGAAATAAAAACCTTAATAGCCCGAATTACACCACCATGTTTTATAAAAATTAGTGCGAATATTATATTTCGCCATAAATGTATTTAAAGAAAGAATACGGCCATCATTATTAAATAAATCACCAATAAAGTATATACCTGCGGCTATTCAATGTTTATAATGTAAACACGTATTGCCTATTGTACCAATTAAAGTATACTTTTGCAATAAACACTCCGAGATGTTGGGACATGGGAATCAACAAAACTACGCCAAACACTAAAAACAACTTATTTTAATTTACGAAACGGTTCTTTAACAGATCCACCTTCAAAAAGAAGCGATTTATGGACATTAATAATATATTGGTTTAGTATTGCCCAGGCCAAATTTCCAGCAGTCATTAATCTGCGAAGCCATGTTATTTTTAAAGCATCAATGTAAGCCCTAATTTATACCATTTTGACACCCCCTTTAATATAATCTTGAATCATTTGATTTCTTGTAACCCGATCCCTCCCTTTCCATATAAACTTAAAAATAACAACGTTAAGATCGTCCACCATATTGGGAAGAGTAAAAAAAACAGTAAATTTTGAAAGTAATAACAATTTCACAACAGTAACTCTACCAAGTACAGTAAGGTTCCGTTTGGACCACTGACCAATCTGTAAGTGACAAGACCACCTGATTATAATTAATTGATAACATTGAATGCAAATCTGTTGAAAAATAAATACCCAACATTTTAAATTTCTCACACGGACCAACCAATTAACTTCACAGATTCATCCTTCTGTCTTTCATTAGGCCAATCCAAATAGCATTAGCCTTCTCAACATTTAACTTTTAAACCTGACCATCTTGCAAAAAGGTCAAGAGTATGAGAGGCGGCATACATTGAAGTTTCTGACCCATTCAAAAACAACACTGTATCATCCGCGTATTGAGATATACGATATTCTGTACTGTTAATAGTAATCCCTTGAATATCTTGATTATTATATGTCATCATAGGCAATACTTTAGCACATAAAAAAAAACAAATAAGGAATTAAACCATCACCTTGTCTGCATCCTCTACCAATATCAAATTATTCTGAAAGAAAACCGTGTACATGTAGGCCTACTAAAAACTTAGGAGGGGCCCGATTATACAAAACAAAAACCCATCTTTTGATAGAAGGACCAAAATTAAATGAATTAAGCACTTTAAAAAATAAATGCATGTGAAACTGAATCGAACCCCTTTTCGAAATTAATCGATAATAACAAACTATACGAATTTGATTCTGATCAGTTACATTATGCAAGTCGTATACATCAACCTATATAACGGCCTTTCAAAAAAACCGTATACGATAAGACTTCAGTCGTCCTACTATGTCTTTAATTACCACGACCCTTGACAGATTGTCAGAAATAGAATAATAATAACAAGGACAAAGTCTATTAGGATTTCCGACATCTTAAAAGTTTCTTGAATGCTTGGCGAAAGTCGCGATTAAAGATAGTATAAATAATGGGATTGAGCGATGAATTGCACCAACCGAACCAGGAAAAGATATTGTACATGATCGGTACCGCCTCACAGACGATTCTCTGGTGCCCAGTGCTAGTGGTGCACAGTGGTCTAAATACGCAGTTGACGATAAAGAACGGGAGCCAGCAAATAACGAACGCACCGACCACGATTCCAATGGTTCGCGCTGCTTTGCGTTCGTGCGACAGGGAGATTCGTTTCTGAGCTTGGGTTCGTTCGGATAACATCTCCCTGAGTGGCCATGCGGTGCGTCGGTCGAGGCCCGGGTGTGTCATCGGTCCCGTAGACGGTAGAGCTACCGGTGGTTGGGCTGCTATTCCTGGGTTCGATAACTGGTTATTCTGCTCGCCTCCCCGTTCCTTGTGGAAGGGAGAGCCGTGGGAAGACGGCGAGTTGTCCCGAGTGCCTCCTGAAACAGTCTGCAGAGAAACCGGTTTAATTGTTCGTCTTGCCCGTGTCCTGGCGGCTCGGTAGATCCTGAAGTATACGAACAGGGTGATCGCGCAGGGGATGTAGAAAGATATCAGAGATGAGCACCAGGCGTATAGCTTGCTCGTATGGATGACACAAGTGTTGTTTTCTTTCTCGATGAGGAAGAAAGCGGGACCGGAGACGAAACCTGAGACTACCCAAACAGCAGCGATGCGGCCGATGGCCATCTTGGGTGTCCGCCTGGTCGTGTATTTAATGGGTGCCCTGATTGCGTGAAAGCGGTCGATGGAAATGGCGCACAGGTGAAGGATGGAGGAGGTGGTCAGCATGACGTCCAGTGCGCCCCAGATCTTACAGAGAAAGCCGGGGAGGAGCCAGAGGCCCCCGGTGAACTCCTGGTACAGCGCCAGTGGCATCACGGCCGTGCACACCAGGAGATCCGCTATGGCCAGAGACGCCACGTAGAAATTGCCCACGCGGCGCAGACTTCTGAACCGCGTCACGGCGAGGCATACTAGGATGTTGCCTAGAATGCCAACCGCCGTAGCAAGAAGGATAAGTGCTATAACGATACCAAATATTGGCTGTTGCGAGGATTCTGAAGCCATCTCCAACGCTAAAGTGTTGTGCGGAGTGCTATTGTGCGAGTATGTTGAGTTGGATCGCTGCATTGTCAATCTGAGAAATAAACCACAACGTAATCCAACTAAGTTATTCAACATCAACTAATATTATGTACCCATCTTATTTTCGCGTTGTAGTTTAACGATGTTTAAAGTGCTAACAGTTAATCAGTCGTGGTGTTGACGGATTGGTTGACGACAAAATGTATTTGCAATAAAACGTCTCGGTGCAGTTTCGTTGCTATATTAGAAGACAACCCAAGAGCAATTTATCGTTTAAACCTGTACGGGATTTGCAGTGTCAACCATTTGACAAAACCTCATTACTAGTGATTAAGGGAAATTCGCATCATCGTGCAAGTGGTGTCTCACGAGCTGGGACAAAGGATCAGGGTTCACTGACGCAAATTAATGCGTTAGGCTGAGAAACGTTTAATCGGAGAAAAAAATTAAAAGGGCTATTTTAGGCTCGAAATAGACCCATACATGATTCTGAAAGCCTTTCTAAAAAAATAGACTGAAGAGAACCTGAAAAGAAACCACAAAATTTGGCAGTTTTTGAGCATTTCTTTTTTTAAAATCAAGGTAATGTGATTTATCGGAACAGATTTCTGGTTCGGATAAATCACGTATTATTTCCAGCCGTATGGCCGTGTGGTCGTTTATTCCTGGTGTTTATTACTGCAGTACAGTATCAAATTCAGCTCTGATTTTTTTCCCAAAATATAATTATAATTGAGTATTTGACAAATGAGACTATTTATTCAGGTTATGAAACAAAGTAAAGGAAACAATTTTGACACAAAGTCCGATGAACTGAAGCGAGTTCCACCGTGGACAGTCTACCGGACAATGTGACATTTAGCCCCACGGCACACACACGTACGTTGGGACCGTTCCGGTACATGCCGTGAAACTACAATAATGTACGTTCGTGAAGACAAACCATAAATGTAAGCTCCGCTACAGAAAACGGAGAAACCCGTTTGGTGGTCCAGGCTGTCCAGTGAAATCTTCAGCAGAAAATGAGAGATGTCCAAAGCAAAAAGCTGCCAAGTGAAGAGGGGATCGAATCGTTTCCGACGAAGTCGTGAGTCTCGCGCGATAGTGAACGGCTGGTAAAGCGTATAACTCGAATATTGACCGTATTTTATTAGTTTTAAGCTTTTGTGGTTAATTAATTACGGGATATTTTGACGATCTTTTTTCACAAGGATTATCAAATAATTATTATTGTCAAGAATGCTGCATCATTAAATTATGTAACCGGTAGGCCGGTGTGTACCTTTAAGCCCTACATGTCGGTCTAACTTCATTAGAGGAATACACCGGCTTACTGTTTACATAATGTAGCGATCTAGCATCATTGACAATAATTTTTCGATGGTCGTTGTGAAAAAAATCATCAAAATGTCGCGTAATTAACTAGAAATGTTAAAAATTAACAAAAGAGGCCAAATATTGTGTTTGTACAAGTGGCGTTCGATACGGGTCGACACGTGTTTAACCTCCTTTCCTTGTTTTCCCCGACCTTTCATGATCCTCCCCAGGTCAGCGCTGACTCCAGGAAGAAACTCGAACGCAACTACATGTAGTTGGTTTCTTCAACGTCCGCAATAGTGCTGTTTTCTTCGGATATTATTTTGTTATCGCCGCAAAGACGCGAAAATCTGAGATCCTGTCGTCCATATCAACACCCAAAAACCCTTCCAATGAAATATGTTGGCATATTGTCTACAAATTGCAAAATACAGTAGCCTACGCACAATGTGTTTGTAGGGCATTATTTTCCAAAAAAAAAAGAGAAACCAACCGCGAATGACAAAAGCAACTCGCACTTCGCGCTGGTACGGATAAATCACGCGATCTTGATTTTTTGAAAAATGCTAAAAAAAACGGCCAAAGTTGATTGTTTTCTTTTCAGGATCCATTTCGTTTATTTCGGAAAGACATGTCGAATCATGTATGGGTCTATTTCGAGCCCAAAATAGCCTAACGAAGGCGGTGTGTTCCTTTAAAAGATCTGTAGAGACTATACCATGTAAGCAGTTTTAAAGGCCGTTATATCGTTTGCAATATCCAATATTTTACAAGGCAGGCCTACTTCCATCCTGAGATATGAGGGAATTTCCACTCTGCAAAGCGACGTAACAATACCCTGAGGAAAAACACGCAAATCTGTGGAGTGAGCCGGCTGTTGTCTTGAGCCAACTCACGCCCGAGTCATTTTGATGTAATTTAATCAATTCGGTCATGTTATGCCGAAAAGAAACGATTTCTATACTTTCCAGAAATTGTATTGGGTTCCGTTCCTCATGACTGTCCCATTCCTACCAAACTTTCAAACGACGATCTTAATTTACTCCGCAGTTTTTCAAATTAATAACAGGGATGCATGCTGACGAATGTAATGGAACGGATTCCCCAGTATTCTTTAAATAGCAGCCAATCGCCGACGCGGACAACGGCCAGCATTACCGAGTATAATTGTATCACATGCATGCACGGTGTTTACAATCTGCGCACGTTACATTTGAATGCCTGCAATCGTGCTGCATAATGCACTGCAAGCGTCCTGATTGGTCCAGCAGAGGCGACAAGATTTCTGTCGCTTGTCCCACCGCCAAATGGGGCCTTTTTCAACAGGGCCACTGTACGCAGGAGTTAGGGAGTGCGTTAAAGGGGCACTGTTGCAAGAGGATGGCCTACTTCAGGTATTTACAAGAATAAAACTTACTCAGTGTTGATAACAATACATGTGTAGTTACAAACACGATCATAATGATTTATGTCAGCTGTTCAAAATGGTTCTTTCTGTAAGAATTTAACAACAGACTGCATGAGGATTGGTTTTTTTTTTGGTTTTTTTTTAATGAGTACGCGCACAATGTTTACAACACAAGAACCATGCACAGATATTTCGAAAGGTTTTCTGAAAAATATGTGCATCTACATGCGTAAGTATATAGCCAATATCTGCAGGCTACGTGTACCGACGTTCTTCTTTATGCCCTTATTTCAGGAATCCGTACTTAAAGCATTTATCTCGCAAATTATATAGCGAGCTTTTGAGGTGTCCTTATCGCCGTACATCCGCAATCAAATGTTCATTAGCTATTATATTATGATTAGCAGATGGAACCTTTTTACGAATTCCCAAAACGACACCGTATACGTAACTAAAGAATAATGTTCATAAACCGCCTTGTAGAAATTCCAGCCACATATAGATGCAGCAATACTTCAGAAAACCATTTTTAAAAGATCCATATATCGTTGTGTTCAATGGATGATACAAAAAAACTGCAGATAATCTTTTTTTTTAATCACCTTGAGTTGGCAGTTTCTCCCACAGAGGTACCGTTTTACACGAAAACATTTTATGTGGTGTTTCATTTGCTATCAACATTTTTTTAAATCATCAATAGTATGTTCTCTTACCTGAAGAGCCAGGTGTAAATGGAGATCCGGCACGACTCGCTTTCGGTCCGTAGTAGTCGCCACACGCGCCAAACACTAGTCGTCCTACGCGGAGCAAGCAGTGGCAAGTGGCGAAAGTCTTTGCAATTTCAAGACTACTTGCTGCGGCTGCGCTGCTTGTTCGCATAATACTCCCTTCAACCTCGTCTTTTCTCAGCGCTCTTTGAGAGCTCGCAAGAATTTAATTACCCGGATATTTCATCCGGTTTTCATGCACTGCCCTCTTGTGTCAACGTATATACGGCTAAATCCACTAAAAACGGAAAGCACAAAGGTCACTCGATACCGAATATATCAATCAAGTGTGCTTACTGTAATTAGAACGGCCGTCTTGGTGTTATAGAAGTGTGACGTAGTTACCAGGGTATGGGTCTGAACATCCGCTGGTGATTGAAAGCGTCCGTTGCTAAAGTGCAGGTATATAATTATAAACGCTTTATTGGTTTTTGTATAGACCCAGTAACCTTTGCAACACACAAAGGGTGACGTTTTCACTTCAGTACTCTATACCGATTTTAATGAAGTTTTTTTTTTTTGCGGAGAGGGGGGGGGGGTGGGGAAGGGTGCATGAGAGGAACATTAACCCTCCCACTATGAGCAACTAACAATGGAAATTGGGCACAAACCATTGTTAACAACAATTTTTGTGCCCAATGTCCATTGTTAGTTGCTCATAGTGTCCCCTTGCCCCCTCTTCCGAAAAAAAAGTATTGTGGCACCCCTCGCCCCTCGCATCCTCCCGGGGCGCCCACTTTGAAGTGTCCGCCGCCGCCTGCATTGTCAGCGCAGAATTTACCTTTAATTAATTGAAAATACATTATTTTCAAGTGAGCAGCTTAATTGAAAAATCGGTTGCATTTAAATTCCTTTTTTCGTTTGCCCCTTCTTGATAATTTCCCTCCGGTGTTCCGCCGGGTGCCGAATTGGGATGGACCCAGGGAGTCGTTTAGACTGAATAGTGGAGATAATGAAGAATATTATTGATTTATATAGTGGTACTGTTACAGGGACAGGTTAATTGATGACCGAAAATTAAATATTCCTACCATTGGTCTTGAACAAATTTAATATAACACCCAAAAATATATTTGTCATTCAATTATAGACCTCTATCACGGTGCGGCCATCTTCCCTTTTCTCCTATTAAAATAAACGTAACCAAAGCGTGGCTTGCAGAAAAAAAATGTTTGGTACCGTTATGAAATTGTTCAGTATGTGCATCACAATAGGGAGGTTTCGGTCGCATACGGTTAGGCAAAACGACGACTATTAGTGAATTTTACGTCATCAATTTGTGCGTATTTGTGGCGTTTACACAAATATCCCAGGTGTAGTTTTGTTGTCTACACTGATAGCAACGCCTCTACACCTCAGTGAAAAACGGACAGCGAAAGGTAACGATTTTGAGGTTTGGCTAATCGTAGTCGTAATCACTAACCGTGCACACAGAAACCTCAATACACTATGAACATCTAACAATGGAAATTGGGCACACACCACTGTTACTAACAATGGGGTTACAATGAACATGTACATGTTTTTGCTCATAGTGATAATGAAGGGAGATATAAGGATGATATTCCCCCCGAAAAGTTGAGGAAGCTTCGAAGCGATCAGCGATGAAGATTAGATGCGCTCGTAGTTTATTCATTGAAGTAGTGCGCGTGCGAATGTATAAGTACAGCGAGCACGCGAACTACATGCATTCTACAGCTGATAGGATGTAAAAATGCGTGGAAGGAGCGTGATATCCGCGTGATTTGAACACAGACATCCAAAAGAAACGTCAAAAAGTATGTGGGTGAAAAACCTCAATAGCGCAGTCTCGTTCCGCCCACAACTCTACAAGTAGCACAAACTATCTGAGGATGTAAAAAGGTACCGAATTGGACTCATTTACCACAAGTGGTCCGCGTCTGCCGCGTCGTAAGACTTCTCCATTATTTCGGGGTGTCCCAGGGAAGCTAATCGAACGCGCGTATAATTTTTTTTTTCATCGCGCAAGTTGTATAGCGCCCTCAGTTGACATTTTGAAATGTCAGTGTTTGCAAAAATGTCATGAGTCGTGTTCCTGTCGTAAAAACTCATCGTAAAAAACTACTTTTGGGCAGAAGATGTACTACTGGACTTGACATGACTTGCCGCATGCAACACATCACACTCACAGTTACTAACTAACTGACCAACGATACAAGTTTCTAAGCTAATCTAATTCCATCAGGATGATCTGCCAAGGTTGTCAACTCTAAAATAAAAAAAAATTAGTGCAGAATGTCAGGTTGGTATAATTCTGATCTTGGGGATGACATTGTAAACCTGTTCGTGCATTAATTGCCAATGCCAGGATGGTACGGTGCTGGCTGTGCTTTCTTGACTTGGAAGCCATACATGACCAAATTCAAGATGTTTCGAATAGGCCTACACGGTAGGCTAGCTAATGTTACCTTAGCCCTTACTTTATCATGTGGTTATTTCATGTAGGGCTAAATGAGAACAGTCAACATGAACACGATATCTCAAATTCAGTCTGTGCACTGGTACTGTGGTAGTCTGGTAATCGACCGCGCATTGCCATTCCTTTGTACACGGATAGACACATCGTACACAAGACTTGAATTTGTACACATCGGCTGTCATTCCAGACCTCTTTTTTTACTGCAATTGTAGGCTGAATCTTCATCGTGGCTTGTTATTTCCCTGAAGGACCTGCGTAGTGGTTATGCCTGACAAGGTTTGGGTGAGTCCCAGGGGGAATTAGTGTGTCACTGGGAGAAAATGACACATTTGTTTTGTGATATCGTGTTCATGTTGACTGTTCTCATTAGCCCTAGATGAAATAACCACATGATAAAGTTAGGGCTAAGGTAGCCCTGTGTTCTGCTATACACCAAATCTGTGGCAAACTCACGCAAATGAAATTTGGCCCACGGCTCTGATATTTGCTCAATAGGTGCACTCACCCCAGTTTATAAATATTCCGAAGAGTACGCATGAACCGATGTCTAGTTTCGGTGAAATCGTGGGGACAGTTTGAGACCTTACTTACGATGAAAATCACACTCTTTGACCAAAAATCAAATATGCGCATGCGCGAGGGCGGAGAGGTCAACATAATAGCGCCATCTCGCGACGGCGTCGTCACGTACCAGCTGCACAGCGGCTGTTTCATGAGAGAGCACATCGACTCTATCGCGCGGTACGTTCTACACGGGTATCGTTGAAACCCGGAGGTCGGAGGTAACCCGGAGGTAGAATTTGTTGTGACCGTGTAGTACATGCTACAACCTACCTCCGTTGTAGAACGTACCGCGCGATAGAGTCGATGTGCTCTCTCATGTAACAGCCGCTGTGCAGCTGGTACGTGACGACGCCGTCGCGAGATGGCGCTATTATGTTGACCTCTCCGCCCTCGCGCATGCGCATATTTGATTTTTGGTCAAAGAGTGTGAATTTGATGGCAAGAAAGGTCTCAAACTGTCCCCACGATTTCACCGAAACTAGACATCGGATCGATGCGTACTCTTCGGAATATTTATAAACTGGGTTGAGTGCACCTATTGAGCAAATATCAGAGCCGTGGGCCAAATTTCATTTGCGTGAGTTTGCCACAGATTTGGTGTATAGCAGAACACAGGGCTAAGGTTCCGAAAACCGAAGCACTGCTCGCGGGGCTAGGGCTAAGGTAACATTAGCTAACGGTAGGCTAGTATCAGAGATATAGACCTACTAGTTACCGGAAAACACTGGGTCACAGGTTTTTTTTTTCTGTCATTGTTTTCTCATGTTTTCTTGTGTTTTGAGGCTTTTCAGGTGTTTTGTTCCGGTGGTTTTGAGGTGTCAGTTTTTGGTAGGTTTGGTCATGTTTGTGGAGGTGTTTTCCGTAGTGTTTTCTGGGGGTGTTTTATATCGGTATTGATAGCATCATATATTTTAAAATGTCCCAAATTTTTATTTCAGTTCCCGAGAAACCAGACCCACCCGTAGTGGGTAAAGTCACCCACTATTCCATTGAGCTCATCTGGGATGAAGCGGCAAGCACTGACAGTGTGGACAAAGGGGATGGGAGACTACGCTATACAGTGCAAGAAGCAGATAGAATACACGGATGGGGCAATGTTTACACGTGAGTATAATCCGAGAGGCCTTATTAGCTGATCTCTTCTAGAAATCAGCAGCTGATCTAGGATCAATATTGATTAAAATTGTACGAAAATACAATGGAATTTTGAGTTTTGGAGTGTCGGCTCTAAAAACGTAGGTATTTTTTTCATATACATTGAACACGGATTTGGGTTAATTTATATATTGGAATCGATAGCTTATTCAATTCTAAGATATACTTCCCACTGACACTTCCGTCGCAAATGTTGCATTTCTGAGATAAATAAATGATAAAATTACTGCATAAAGTAATGCATAAAATGACGCGGTGAACGGTCTGTGCGTAAGTGCGACAACAGAGGACGCTGCACGCGCGCGTGAATGGTTATCTTGTGCACTAACTAAAGGCAATTTTTTAAGGAGAAAATGTGATTTTTCTACAGAAAAGCAACATTTGCGACAAATGTGCAAGTGGGAAGTATATCTTAAAATTACATTATCTGTTGATTCTAGGAGGTAATTTCCTCAAAATCGTTGTTCAATGTATACGAAAAAAATACCAAAAATATATACTGCCTTCCCCCCGAGTTGTGTCCACACGATCACAAGCCTCCAAGTTTCTCTTGAGGGAAGTTCGTTCCCTCGAGGGAAAGGCCAGGTACACGGTATGATGCATTCCCTCGAGGAGAAGTCTGTCCACACGGCGCAACACCCCGAGTTCTCTTGGAGTTTCGTCGGGGGATTCACGAATCCCCCAAGATTTTTAGGGGGAAAATCATCAGGGGAAACCTGGAGGTTCACTCAAGGGAACATCCCCCCCAAATGCGTCCACACGGTCAAAACCTACAAGTTTCCCCCGAGGGTTTGAAACTTCAAGGGAACGGCCTCCATGTGGACATGCCTGTGGTCGCAAGAAACTTGTCCTAGACTGCAACATCCAACTCATTAACCAGAACGGGTCATATGTATCTTGCATTGGTTTCAGAGGTTGTTTTTGTCACTCGGAACAAATTTCAGTGAAATGTATCTCTGAACTGTATTTGCAAGTTTTTATTTTTGGTTTTTTTTGTTGAGAATTTCCATATTCAATGTTGTGATGTCATCTCATTAACAACGGAGGAATCTCTCCCTAAGTTTGTGTAAAATGGTTGGTGGCATTTTGGGGGTTTCTTGATATGTGTAACATGTATTTGAGTCTTTCCACGGTAAAAGAAGGCATTTTGGCAACACAAACTATATTTTCCAGAATTTTTTTCTGGTCTCAAAATAACAGAAATAAGTTTAAGTTGTTCTGAAGAGATAACTTGGGCCTAAAAAGGGTTACAAATAGTGTGACAACGTGCCTTTCTAAAAACCGGGTACCCTGTGTACAAATTTCCAATATACACTCGTAACCAGGACGGCCTAAAATGTAACCTAAATTATCTCTTCAGAACAACTTAAACTTATTTCTTTTATTTTGAGACCAGACAAAAGTATTTCCTCGAAAATGTGGTCTGTGTTGCAAAAATGCCCCCTTTACTGTGGACGGACCCCTTTATAATTTATCTTTTAATTTATCTATTTAATTATCTATTTCACTGCCCAAGTTGTACGATCTGTCGTATGCATTCTGAAAGTGTTGTCGTACATCTGTACGATCCCGATTGCATAATTTGTTTCTTCCAACATGCCAACCGTCGCGCATGTACGACTTCAATTTCAATAAATTCAGGGTTAAATTTTAACAACAATGAGCAGTGAAAGAGTTAACAATCCCATAAGGTACAAATGTACAAATATGTCAGCGGACCGGTACATGTACAGTGTACTTGGCATGAAAGAAAATACTCAGTTGAAAGCGAATGCAAGCAGAATTTGCCTCGATGTTGACATAGTGTACCGGTATGAGTCAGATTTAAAGAAATAAGATTTAAAGAAAGGAGGAAACTCTAGCCTAACGTTACGCTTGAGAAACCAAGCATGGTGGTATTGAACACTGGTTTTACAATGCCAGCCTTTTCACACGATTTAAATTGGAAGTAAAAAAACTGTTTGCCAGTACTATTTCCATAGTTACATGATTGAAAAACTTTTATAAACAGGAACAGCATTGTATAACTAGTAAAGAATGTTGATAAACTGCCTTGTAGAAATTTCAGCCACATACACTATGAGCAAAAACATGTACATGTTCATTGTAACCCCATTGTTAGTAACAATGGTGTGTGCCCAATTTCCATTGTAAGATGTTCATAGTGATACATGTACATAGATGTTGTAATACTTCAGAAAACCTTTAAAATCCATGCATGGTTTTTTGTGTTGAATGGTTAATTAAAATTGTTGGCAAAACATTTTTGTTTTTTTTTAAGGACCTTTGGTTGGCAGTTTCTCCCACAAAGGTACCATTTTACATGGGAAACAAATCATGTGGTGTTTACTACTTTTAACACTTTTAAGTCAGGTTTTTCTTGTCAACTCGTGAAGTAAAATTTTGGGTAACTGCAAATGGTGTATTGGGCCTTTAAGACCATTTGCAATGACCCAATTTTTTTTTTCATGAGTTGACAAGAAAAACCTTACTCAAAGGCCGTGTAGATGATCTGTTTTTGAGCGATTCTGCGAATAACCAATATAAATCAAAAGAAAGACATCAACAAACTCATCCGAAGAAATTTCAGCTTTGTCAAATGTACCACGTTTAAAAAAACCATGAAAATCCATTTGCATTTTCCTGGTTCTTGGCGGGGTGTTTCAAATATTCGTTCTCAGTTGATCGGGTACTATATGTGGCTTGCGTCATGCACTATGTGGCGTACATACTGCGTGTGCGCGCGATCCATAAAAATGCATCGCGTTGGAACACGCACACGGAGTACACAGCGCCCATGCATTTTGGACCGCGTAGATGCGAACAAAAAATAAGTAAATCGTTTGCAAACGATCTAAATAATTTCATCTTTACAGATTATTTTCTGGTAAAATTATATCATTTTCAGCGAAAACCTTTTATTGGATAGTTGCTATTAATTCAATCTTTACTTTGAGAACTTTTCCCCTGTAAACTCGTCGATTACTTTTTGGGTCATTGCAAATGATCCACTGGGCCTTTAAGTGTTGATAGCAATGGTAACAAACACCACATGAATTTATTCCGTCCAAAATGGTGTTTCATGGTGTTTGACAACCGAAGGAGGTTTTCTAAAAAAGGTCCCGTGCACTGGACTTTCATTACCATTTACTTGTACACAAAATCTATATATAGATTTTCAAGGTTTTCCGAAGCATTGATGCATCTCAGTAGATGTAGCTAATATTTCTTTAGGCTTGTTTACCAACATTCTTCCTTTAAGCTACAGTCACATAGGGCTCCCGGCGAGTCACGGCGAGCCACGGCGTGAGAACCGTGACGAACCGTGGTCGATCGGGGCCACGCCGTCTTGACGCCTTGGCACTCCGTGATAAGCCGTGATGAAACGTGGCGCGCCGTGGGCCAAAAAATAATTTTTAAACATGCTTTAAACTACCGTGACTCGCCGTGAGGCGCCGTGACACCGTGATGCTCCGGGACGACCATTTTCAGCACCGTGGCTCTCCGTGGGTCACCGGGAACACGCCGGCTTCTATGTGACTGTAGCTTTAGATATATGTTACACTCTTATTTCACGAATCTGTAAAAAGTTTTATCTTGCGAATGATACATGTTTACATGCATTATAGTTGTAGCTGTATCAAACTGGAGGTTGATGTATGTCTAGTACAGCTTATAAAAGATGTATACCATTCCTGTGAATTCGTTTGCAACAAAGCACCTGTCGTGTCTGTGACATTTAAAATATTTACTCCATTGGTGCTGGTCTAAGACCTGCCGGTATTAATTGATTTTTACAGTTCCAAGCACCTGCTCTATTTATGCATTGTTGACCACTCAGAGATACATACATGTACATGTACAGGTCCACAAAATGTAATCGAAATTCGGTTTAGGCATGCATGTAGATTGGCTTTGCAACAATATTCTAGATCTACACTGCAAATTGCAGTTTTTTTCAGGATATTTTCAGTTAATATTAATCGGCAGGCAAACATTGGGAAAATTGTCGGTACATTAACGTATGCCTTATTTGCAAGGTTGTGTCATGTATGAAAAACACTTTCAGGTTGTAAAAGGAATGACTTTCCTAAAGCAATTTAATATTTTGGCACCGAGTTCAGTACATATACCGGTAGTTTGTACTGTACTCGCCAAAAATCACGATTTATTTGAACCAGTCGATAATGAAAAGTATTGGTTCGGTGGGCAATATTATATTCAAATAGCAGTAACCAAGGCTTAGCTATGCACTTGATACGTCTGGACGTGTAGACACGCGTGCAAAATCTGTTAATCTGGGATGTTTTAAAGCGTGCACCAACTTTTCTGTAGTTTTAAAATCCAAAAGAGAACCAATTTTTCAAAGTGCAAATGAAGGCTTTTTGCACAAATTAGGGACCTGAGCACACATGGTGTCGGCTGAATCTACGTACATGTACATCACTAATATGAACAACACATAGGGGTTCAGAGCTGAAAGTGTGCGAAGCAAATTGTCACGCATCCAAAGACGGATTTCCCCCAAACATTGCTCCAGAACACTGACAGAATACTCAGTACCCCGACAAGTGACGTAGGTTTCCCCTAAGACCTCTGACACACCAGGCAGATGCTCTACCAGCTGAGCTATTATGCACATTGGTATACTCCCTTGGTATACTCCCTCAAGATTTAAACGTCCATACAATGATGCCTAAGAATATGCTAATTATAAACTGAATTTGTTTTTGTTTTTGTTATTGTACGTGTAATGTTTTTATCTAATTATAGTCTTCTGTAATTTGGGTTCCAGGGGCTATGCAACAACCAACATCTTCCAAGGTCTGGAGCCTAACACATTGTACAAATACCGACTGAGAGTGTTCAACAACCATGGGAGCAGTGGGTACAGCAGAATGGTCACTGTGTCAACCACAAGTAAGATACGAGCTCCGACCCTAAATATTTTATTTTTTAATGTAATGAAGAAAAAAACACTTTTTTTCCTTGGCCAGATGAGTCTTTCTACGGTAAAGGGGGAATTTTGGCAACACAGACCATATTTTCCAGAAAATACCTTTGTCTGGTCTCAAAATAAAAGAAATAAGTTTTAGTTGTTCTGAAGAGATAACTTAGGCCCAAAAAGGGTCACAAATAGTGTGACGGGCACTTGTGTTACATTTTAGGCCGTCCCGGTTACGAGCGTACCGGTATATTGGAAATTTGTACACAGGGTTTTTAGGAAGGCATGTTGTCACACTATTTGTAACCCTTTTTGGGCCAAAGTTATCTCTTCAGACAGGTATTTCCTCGAAAATATGGTCTGTGTTGCCAAAATGCCCCTTTACTGTAGAAAGACCCACTTACCCTAAGACACCAGCTGCTTCCAAACCTCCACACGACTTGGAATGCCTAAATAAATCTTATTTTTCTTTCCTCGGTCCCACAGAGGAACCTCTAAACGGAGAGCATCTCCACAAGGCAGTGGCGTTAACGCAAGACGTGAATCGAGTCGCTGAGATCCTGGAGTCGGGCGATGTCTGGGTAGATGTACCGGATAACTTTGGCTTCTCATCGCTGATGGTCGCTTCACAGAAAGGGAACATAGAGTATGTATGACCTCGTTCACGTTATGGAAATCACGTCATTTGATGAACGTTAATCCAGTAGCGGCCAGAAGCGGCCTAATGCCCATAGCAGCCGTAAGCGGATGAAGCGGCCACCAGGTGATGTCTGGGTGGATGTACCAGATAACTTAGTCTTCTCACCGCTAATGGTCGCTTCACATAAGGGCGACATAGAGTATGTATTCCTGGCCATCTGAAAAGTATGTGGGTATTTCAATAAAAATATAGTGACTTTTTGATGCATTTGTAAATTGACTTTTCCATGTTAACAAATTTAAAGGAAATTCCTATGCAATTTCTTAGTGTGAAATCAGGTTTGGCATAGTGGTACTTTCCTTGCCTTCCACCTCTGTGGCCCTGGTTTGAATCCTGTTTGTGTCGGTATGTGGATTCTCAGTCCCTGCTGGACTCCGTGGGTTCACGCAGGTGTGAACTCACTGGCAATCGCGGACGTCCTTTTGTTCCTCTTTTGTTTGGACATAGTCTATTTTTCCTTACTCTCGTTGATTTTGTACAGGAGTGAATCGCGGATGTTCGCTTGCCAATCGCGGATGATATTGTTCTCTTTATTAGACCTCCCTAAAACGTCCACGATTGTTTGGGAGAACAAGCGCAAACTACACAGAATTGTGCAGGTGTTTTCCTCACACCACTAAAACTGAGCATTTCTTCATCATTTTTCTCTTCAGAGGTTTTTTCAGGCTTACAAGCTACGTTCGGTGCCTTGGCCGCTTTTGAGAAATCCTTGGTTTCAATACCATTAAGAATTAATAATAATAATAATAATACCTGTACATGAAATAATAAATGGGATGTAGTGTATACATGATACTGTATATGTAGCATTATACGTTACATGTATCATGCCACCACCCAACCACCTGTCTATAAAGCTCACCTACATGTTTCTAACAGTAAACACTCCATAGGTGGAGTGGGTCCTCTTTGTCAACCTGCTCAATGCACATTGTATTGAGTGTTTGATTTGGGCTCGTGTGGATATTGCATTTCACTATATAGGAGTTAAAATCTGACTATTGGCAACTGTTGTAATTTAAAGACCTGTTATAAAAATGGGTGACAACTTGAGTTTATTTCGTTGAAACGGCTGTTTCAGAAGTTTGTACTAAAATGTGGCGATTTTTAGAAGGTGTATCTAAACCCAAAGAGCCTCCTAAGCGGTCTGCAAAAGAGAAACTTGAGGCCGCCCGGCAGTATGAAAAACGTCGGAAACGGACATTCCAGGAAATTGTGCTTTGTCTTATTTTGAGTTTGATCCAGTGAAAATATTTTCGGTCTTGTAAATGGTTTTGGGTACTAGACCGGTGGTCTAGGGCGCGTTTGTTTCACGACAGATCCGAATCCAGATCCCGAGTTTAATACCGCGCAAAAACAAAAGAAACTGCTCTCAACTAGGAATTCAAGTTGCGTGAATTGGATCTGCTCGGATCTGAATCTGGATCCGTCCGAAACAAACTCGCCCTTAGTTTTTTTTCCCAAAATTCGAGCCCTGAATTTGTGACTAATCACATGAATACTTTCAGAGATAAACAATTAATTTTCCCTGTTGTGCCTGAAGCCTAATGCCCATAGCGGCCGTAAGCAGCCGCCAGGTGATTGTCCATGGGAGCCTCATTTCTCATAAGCACGATTGAACGCGATGAAGACCTCCAATGTGGTAAGAAGCTCCCGTGGACAAGCCAGTTTTGTACATGTCATGTATAATGAGCCATATCTTGAAATCCACTTAAGTTAAATCAATAATTTCTTTCAGGAATAGTGCTAAACAACCTACTCATCAAAACTGGGTAAAAACAATTTCTCTGGAATTACAGGAAGTGGATGAAAAATCACTTTTAATTTGGGTGAACCTTTTTTTAACCACCCTTATTTCTCTTTTTTACCCAAGCATGATTGACACTTTGCTACGATTCGGCGCCGACGTCAATGCCGTAAACGGTAGCGGCAAAGACAGCCTGATGTTGGCATGCTTCGCCGGTCATCTTGCAGTCGTCAAGCTACTACGGTCCTATAACGCCACATATAGCAGTCGGGATAAAGGGGGGTCATCTGCAATACACTGGGCAGTGGACGGTGGCAATGTGGCACTAATTCAAACGATGGTTGCTGATGGTGCTTCAGTAAGTAATAGGGGTGTTTTGAATTAACATTAACTTTTTGTCAACCTTAGGGTCAAAAATTCAAGTGACCTGAAGTGACCATAGCTCTGTTTTGAACCAGTGAACATCTTATGAGAAGTGGCAATAATTGTTTGAGTTTATAAGCTCCTTAAAAAAAGTTCAGAAACTCAAGTTTCACTGACAATTTATCTCTTGTTACCAAGTCATTTTCCATGAATTTGGTATCACTGGAAAGCCCTGTTATTCCTCTTTACAATGGTGTGTCATTTGTTATGATTAAGCAGTATGGGGATGTGCAGCACAGCTGAATACGGGGGTGGGTGTAAAGTGAAATGTCACAAAATGCATTGCTATTGTCAAAAAGTATATTGACACATTCCCATCCCCAAGCAAAATGCACTGTATGACAATAGCAGTGAAGTTTTCAATCTTCACTTTTTGCAGGTGAATGAAAAAGACTGGGGGTCCGGCTGGACACCGTTGCTCCGTTGCGCAGCCATGGCAGGGGATCCCAATGTAGCTAACGTGCTCATCAATGCAGGAGCGGATGTTAATGCTAAAGACAAAGATAGGAAGACTGCCCTCATGGTGCGTATTTCCCCTAGAATCGTTTAGTTAAATGCGTTTTTTACACACACAGTTTTGAAACAAGCAGGCATGCAAACATTTTAAATGGTTTAAAGGCAGTACACATGATTGGTATCTCGAAGAATCAGAAATGTTCACAGATTTACACATAACTTATACGATATAAACATGATGACGGCAGAAAACTTCCCCTGAAATGGTTTTGTCTGAAGTGCTATTATAGTCTTTGAAAAATGAGCAAAACAATTATTTTTCGTCTCGCGAGACGTAAATTCAAATCGCCCCAAAACCACTTCGCCCTGGACCACTTCATCCTGAACCACTTCGCCCAAGTGCCATTTGGCCCCCAAACCACTTCGTCCAAACACTACTTCGCCCAAAAGCCACTTCACCCCAAAACAACCTCGTGCACATGCCGTGGTTCAGGGCGAAGTGGTTCAGGGCAAAGTGGGTTTGGGGCGAAATGACTGTAAACCCTTTTTTGACTGTTTTCGCAAAAGTTAGACTAAGGACGGAGCTGGTTTTTGCTCGGGTTGGTTTTTATCATGAATATCTCAATCAGTAAAACTATTTGTAACAATTTACCAATCATGTATACTTTATGTATACCCAGCACGATGTGTGGCAGAGGGACTCCCCCCTAACAACCCTATACCTCAACACACACTTCCCTTTTGTTAACGCACCAATCCCCCCTAAAAAATAAAAGGAATTCCTTGAAAATTCCTTAGATGTTTGAGACACAATAGGGGAACAATGGTAGGGGGCAGTCCGTTAGCCACATATCGTGCTGCATATGACTTTATGTATATATTTAAGGGATATGTACACGATTACAAGCATTGTTGCCCGAGTATGCAAATGATATGCAAATGAGTATGTAAATGAGTATGTAAATGATATGCAAATGAGTATGCAAATACTCATTTGTCAGAATTTCAAAGGGCACTGAGGCCAACTGGAGGGACACTACGACCCCGTGTTCTAAATGTGTACTGGTTAGTGTATTACAATTAGGTTGTGTGTAGTACATACCTAAACGTTTTGGCTGTCATTTATTGCTACCCAGATCGCAAGCCTGAACGGACATGTGAGATTAGTTCAACTACTAGTGGAGAAGGGAGCTGATCCCACAGTTCGCACAGAATTTGGAATGTCCGCTGTGGAAATGGCCCATTCGTTTGATCGAAAGGTGAGACAACTGTTAATGTAAGCCCAAGCATGAGGTTGGAATGAGTCTCTCTCTCTGTTTGAGTCCCAAGTCAAGTCAAACTCTGCCTTTGACTCCCAAGTCAAGTCATTGGTCAAGTTAAGTAGTCAGAGCAGTATAAGTTAGTTAAAGGGCGTGTTTGTTTCGGACGGATCCAGATTCAGATCTGCACAGATCCAAGTTGAACTTGTTCACTTCGTGCATATCCTGATCAAGATCTGTGGAATCCTTCTCGAGAGATGGTTCTGTGCTAGATCCAAAATGGCGACGTAAACAACGCGAAGATTTTTGTGTGAGTAAAACCGTGTCGTTTCAATTTTCAGAGGCAACACTCAATACAAACAAATTTAGGATCCTTGTTTATTTACGATGAATGTCGTGGGAGAAATTTGGTACAGAAATTTGACAAATTTGGTAAATAAATTGCAATTCGCATGATTTGAGATCCGAGTTGAGAGCAGTTACTGTGCGGTAAAACAACCCAAGATCTTGATTTGGATCTGTCCTGAAACAAACATGCCCCCAGTGAATCGCTGGAACATGGTGTCATGTGGAGTATTTTTCTTGTTCTGTCCAGACATGTTCAAAGTTTGAACCAAACTGGATTTTTGTTCATGAAATAGGCTACATTTTTGTCCCAAAAATGGCAAAAAACCAGATACTGCAATGCGATTTTATTACAACAAAACATATCCTTTTTTATGTTCTTTTTGACAGACTTAGTCAAAAAATGTTCAAGTCGGAGTCAAGTCATTTCTGTCAGTGACTTGAGTCAAAGTCAGAGGTCGGAACTCGGGTCGACTGAAGTCTTGAGTCCGAGTTATTACAACACTGATTTTAATACATAATGGGCCCTCCAACAGCAAAAACTACCTGTAAATGTTCCTTCTTACATTCCGCACACTTACAAGTAACCTTTGCCCCGTCTTTGTCGTGACAAGCACAAGGCCAGAGCCAACAAACCATCAATTAATCCTAAATTATAAAAGCCCATCCGTGTTTGCTTTATTCCTCGTACACAAACAGTGGTTGGTGCATTTATCATATGTTAACTGGCCGAATCCGGAATCCAAGTATTGTATACAGTCATTTATTAATGTCACGCACATCATATCAACCCAGGGGATTAGATTGTTCATTGTTTCGTTTGATTGCACACGTTTGTCAACATCAGAATAATTTGAATGTCACAAGTTGTAAATTTAGAAAAGGCTGCCCACCTACAACCTTTGCAGTAATTTATCAAGTTTCATCGGTCCCAGGGCTGACGATATCTGAAACATTAAGTCAAAGGTCATATTGCAGTTCCCTTAAAGGCAGTACACATGATTAATTGGTATCTCGAAGAATCAGAAATGTTCACAGAAGTTTACACATAACTTACACGATATAAACATGATGACGGCAGAAAACTTTCCCTGAAATGGTTTTGTCTGAAGTGCTATAGTCTATGAGAAATGAGCAAAACAATTATTTTTCGTCTCGCGAGACGTAAATTTAATTCGCCCTAAAACCACTTCACCCAAGTGCCATTTCACCCCAAATCACTTAAAGACTCGGGCACGTTAATGCGCGCCCGAGGAATGCATTCGTGCCACGAAATTCACCGCTCCGTGCCTATCTATGGAACTGTGAATTTCATGGCACGAATTTGTTCTATATCTTCAATCACACGGGGATAAAACTAAACTCCTCAAAAAAAGTTCGGAAAGTCAAGTTTTACTGACGATTTCTCTCTTGTTACTAAATCAATTGGGAGATGTGCAGTAGAGCGGAATACAGGGGTGGGTGGAAAGTGAAATGTCACAAAATTCACTGCTATTGTCATGCAGTGCATTCCCCTTTTGCTTGGAGGATGGGAATGTGTCAATGCACTTTTTGACAATAGCAATGCATTTTGTGACATTTCACTTTACACCCGCCCCCGTATTCAGCTGTGCTGCACATCCCCCAATTGCTTAATCATAACAAATGACACATCATCGTAAAGAGGGCTTTCCAATGATATAAAATTCAAGGAAAATGATTTCGCAACAAGAGAGAAATCGTCAGTCAAACTTGACTTTCCAAACTTTTTTGAGGAGTTTATTTGTAACAGTTTACCAATCATGTATACTATCTTTAATGTACAGGTGTACACTGTTGGAATCAGGATTTGTAGGGCTTTGTTTTTTGTGCTATGGGTGCTAGGTTTTGGGGTTTGTCTGGCAAAGTATTACCACTAGACCTTATGTAGGCCTCGACATTTTGAAAATAAGAGGTATTTTCCTTAAAATAACTCGCCAACCATCAGAAAAGTTCTGCGCATCTGATAAAAAAAACATTGACTGCAGTTAAAGGCAAGGGCTCATCAGTAATGCGCGCGTGCCAAATTCGTGCCACGAAATACGCAGCCCCATTGCAAAGGCATGGAGCTGCGTATTTCGTGGCGCGCATTGCTGACGAGCCTGTGTCTTTAATGAGTTTGTTTTTGAACTTTTACTCCTGTATTCAATTTTTTTTCCAAATTTGTTATTTTTACCAGAGAGTCATGAAGTACTTCTCCGAAGTGCTGGAAAAAGGCAAGCTCAAGGAAGATGTAATCACAAGCTGATTTTAACGGGGTGTATCAAAACCATGGCGATTAAATCACCAACAACTATAAGTCGGATGTTTCACACGCCATAAGCAATGACATAGTTATGCTTCCCCAGCACTTCAACATGTAAAATGGGAGTCGTATACAAAACAACAACATAATGTACTTGTGTATTGCAGCATTTACTTTATAACTAATAGAACTGCGTAAAATTAGTGTATTCTGTGTAAAATGGTACCTATGTGGAAGAAATTTCCAACTAAGCATTATTGCATCTCTGTAGCTGAAATTTCTACAAGGCAGTTTATCAGTTATGTAATGCTGTTGGGGGCCATCCATAAAGTACGTACGCACGGAGGGGGGAGGGGGGTTGTTGACATTGCGTACACCATGTGTATGTACGCAAACCGAAAATTTATTTTTAGTAAATCGGGAAAGGATGGACAAGTTGACCATGGCTTCAGACCTTATGTACGAAACATATTAGACAGGCCACACATTTTTCTCACACATCTCACATTTTTCTCACTCCTCAAATTAGGTTTTCCCATTAAATCTCCAGTTTAATGATGCTTGATGTGTCATTTTAAGTAAAAAAAAAAATGCAAAAGAAATCTATACATTTTGTCATTTATTTCAGACTTAGGTGGCGAATCGTACTACACGTAGTGTAGCACTATACATGTAGTACTGAACGATTTTTACCAATGCTGAGGCATATGGAATGTGTATGCGTACAGGGGGGAAGGGGGGTTGGAGCCATTGCGTACGCCAAGCGTACAGGGGGGGGGCGGGGAGTCTAAAAAGTCGGCATTTCATGCGTATGTACTTTATGGACGACCCCTTGTTCCATTTCAGGCATGTCCGCTTTACAAAGGTAGCCTTAATTCATAAAAAGGTTTCTGACCCCACCTGTAAATGATATTATGGCCTTTAAGCATGCACTTTAATCAGACGGGTAATTTGCTCACGTTGTGTGTTCCTTCAAGGTGTTGCCAAACTAATAAACTTACATTATGCCCGTTTCCAGCAAGGAAGTTTTGGGGTCTTTAAAAAAAAAAGATGGAAATGTTTCTAAGAGAGTTTTCAGGATATAGGATGTAAAGTCCAAAATCTGTTGTTTTTTTTTCAAATTAAAGGGCTTTAGAAAACTTTGTGCACATACCTATCAAGGTGTTTACTTTGGAGTTATATTTTAACAATGTTAATATGTATGTACATGTAGTTCTTTAATTACCGTGTGTATAAAATGGTTCATGAGGTTGTATATAATTGAAAAGTTCTTGGAAATCCGTCCAGTTCAGCTTGAAAGATTTGGGATCGTTTCACTTTCAAAATTGATCCTTTTTATAAAAAGCAAAATGCACATTTACTTCACCCAAAATGATTAATGTATTATCTGTACATTAATTTAAACTTTGAGAGGAAAATTCTTAGTGGTTTCAAACTTTTTCTTTTTTTCCCCCTTGACGCGAAATAAAAAATTGTTTTTAGTTACGAGTATGTTTTAGCAGCTGTTATAGAAATCTTACTAGTTTTTGGAGCGTTATTTTTCTATTTAAAAACAAGAATTTCTACATTGTTAGTATTGGCAGTTCGAATAAAGGTACATGTAGACCAAAGCCAGTTAGTATGACTGAATCGATTGTTTTCATAAAAAACCGAAATATTGTTAGGTACGCTACCCCAAGAACTATGGGGGATATATAACTGCATAATATATACTCCCAATAGTTCTATAAGGGTAAGGTGCGCTCAAAATCAAACATTTGACCGGAAACCGTAGTCAAAATTAAGATAAAAGTGGTTCCAATTGTCCAATGTAATGATTCCACCTGAGATGATATAAATTTATCCGAAAACGACAATTGCAAAAGAATTATATAAATATGTGCGCGCGCGTACATCTTTTTCCATAGACGACTGCACAAAAACACAGTAACCAGTGGCGAATGTTGGCAACGTTCGCGTGAGTGGAACGCAGCCTTGGTAAATATTCCTCTATTCATTTTTCCAAGCAGTTGTCATCCGAACGTTCTCTGCTCCTGACACTGAAATATTTATATAATTTCTGAACGTCTGTTGCGACGGGTTTCCCCGCTAGTGTAATCCGAACGGGAATTGGTCAAAAAGTTTGCTCTCGTAATACAAACAGTCCGATGGTTGTTCAGCCGCGCTTTTCGTCCATCTCCAAATGTCGTTTCTCCGATATGAATGAGTTCTAGCTAGCTATAGAGTGCAAACTGTCGATTGAAAAGGTGATATTATGTATGCGTTCCAAACCTCGATCTGAATACGATGCTTGGAACGCAGTCAGCAGTTTGTATTCCATAGAATTACTGATTCAGGGAACCGTTCAAACGCATGATATGGTCTATAAAGCCCGTTTCAGATCATCAGATGCGTTTATGCCGTGTCGAACTAACTTACATTTGGTGCGACGAAAGCCGCAGCACTTTTGAAACCGTGCCTTGTATTAAAGTTGTATCTGTTGTACTTTTGTACGACAGACAGTCGAACGTATATGCTGCGCCAAAACGTTTTTGTCGAGCCAAGCTATAAACTTGTTTCAAATACGTCCTTCTGTCGCACAACTCCTCAAGACTAACAAACAAATAAATTGGACTAACGATTATTGTTTTATTATCTAAAGCCCGCCGCACACCTTTGAGATTTACCGGATAATCGGACCATCGGACCACTTACCGGAAAGGTGTGCGCTGAAACAATTCGGGCCGGTCTGACCGTACGCTATAGACCAGAGCAAATCAAACTTGTTTGATTTTTCCGGATCCGATGGTCCGGTGTCCGATGGGCCGGTAAATCGCAAAGGTGTGCGGCGGGCTTAAGCGATTCCCGGCCCCGGCAAAGAACAAATATCACCTCAAAGCACTGTTGACATTTATATCGGGGGGGAAATTACCAGAATCATCTCGCTTTCTACGCGACTGCAGACATAAAGCGCTAAACCCATCGGCACCAAGCTTGTGACATTTCCTATAATCGCTTGGTGTACGAGGCAGTGTGGGGAATAAGTATCTAATTGCCTGTGGCGCGCACAAACCTTTGGGCATGTTGGGCGGTCGGGTTGGCGTAGTGGTTCTTTCCTCGCCTTTCACCTCTGACGTCCCGGGTCGCGAATCCGGGGCGTGTATGTGGATTGGGTTTGCAGTCCCTACTTGACCGCGTGGGCCTTACAGTTGCCGAAGATGCCATCAAATTAACAACACAAACCTTTACCACGGTGAGACTTGAACCTACGACCTTCCAATCTACTGTGAGAACAGCTTCATAAATGACCTAACTTCCACAGAGCCGCGTTCGATTGCAAAATCACATGTCAATTTTACAATGCGTCGTTTTCTATTCGAGACTTTTGGTAATGTGCTCAGCTTCTATTTCAACTACGATGAGAAAGATAAGCCCGGGACAACACCACTTTTATTATTTGCAATTTCACAGTGACTCTATCATAATAGGGAGGTTTAGAAAACGCGAAATTCATTCAGCACCGGTCACCTCATGAGGAGGTCTTAGAACTCAGGCCTGCTCGAATATTGGTCACATCAAAAGTTTTATCTCGCCTCGAAAGTCAAATATGTAGGTTTTTGTTTTCATCTGTTCTAAGATCTCTTCAGAATAATGGCCTCAAGTTCTCAACGCATTTCATGTTCGCATTTTACGTGTATCTAAACCTCCCTAATAAAACTTTCTAGCCTCCAACCCCCACCCAAACCCCGCCCCGACGCACGCCTGCCGCCACTGCTTCAAGTAAATAGCGCCACCTATTGTTCAGAAAATTATAATAAACGGCTGTTGTATGGCCAATTTATTCAAACAGCTGTTTGTTTATTATTAATCGGCTTTTTCGGCTTATTTTCTATCAGGTCTCAAAGGAAAAACAGAAATGCCTTTTGGAAATTTGTCTGTTTGAATCTGTACCGTTTTGTGAAAATAAACTCGCTTAAAGTGACTTCGATCAGATTACGGGAATAGCATTCTATGATTTTCTATCCTTAGCCATGTCTTTATAACCTATACATGAATCAGCCGTATAATTACGCATGCGCATTTGCAACATTTAACGGAAAAGCGCCATTATTTGACTGTCGACTGTCAACAACTTTAACAAGGCGGATTTGTTTGCCAAAAAATATCCTGATTTAACAAACAAATTGGAGAGAAAACGCAAAAATAGTAACATTAGTAAGTTTATAAATGTTTGGGTAAAAATCAGAAAATTAGGACACTATTTTTCATAATTTATTAAAGTTTAAAAATTCGCCCCATTTCAATGTGCATTTCCAGTATTCCACTGCCCCTAATCAGACAGTGTCAGTTCGCCCAAATGTCAGTTCGCCCCAATGCTAGTTCGCCCCAAATGCCACTTCGCCTCACCATGCTTAGCCCATGATTCACAGCGATTTTTTGCCGTCCTATGTTCGATGGTCACATGGTGAACATTTTAAGATCCCAATTATGGTATTTAATGTTACGAGATAGACTCATGGAGGAAGAAACTTCCTCCATGATTGATAGACTTAAGACAAGTTAGGAAACTGTCAACTGTTTGGGGACAATCTTGTCTGCGTTTGTGCCAAATTGCACGGTAATCAATGTATTCTACGGGTTTTGTTTTTTAGCCCAAAAATGATTAACTTATTCTATTTGTGAACATCTTCGAGTGCATGGTCTTCATTCCAGTCGTTTGACGTTATACGCTTTCACATGTGTCATACCGTAAGTCCTGTGCCCCTCTGGATTACGATGTGCAGAGAAACAAGATAATTAGCGCTTGAATTTAAGACTAACCAAGCAAAAATTTATGTGAGCGGCGCAAACGAGGGCGCTTTTCATTATATCACATTTTTTATAGCAGTGGCGCATTCACTTTCATGGACGAAGATTTGAATGAAATTATCTTCTCTTCCAATAAGCCAGTTCGGAATCTCGCGCGCGCAATGAACGTCTATGGGATTGTGTCAAGGTCATTTGAGATAAACACAGGTCATTTGAGATAAACACAATGCATACCGCTTTGTTTATCTCAAACCAAAGTCGGGAGACGCATGCGCAGTCGAGACTCCGAACTGGCTTATTCTAAAATATATGTATGCTTCCCACCTGCGCTTGAGTTTGAGAAGCAGTCGTAATCACTAACACAACAGTAAACAGGATTTTATTTATCGAGATGTCTATGCACCCTTCACAATAGGTCCTGATTGGTACACATTACAAGGATGCCAGCAGCTTTAGACGTCACCACACCGGCCCAGCGGGGGCCGGCGGTGTTCAGACATCCCTCTAGCATCACAACGCCGACCAACTTCATCTCGCCGGCCACCTCCGCACGACGTCACCCGTCGCACATCAACAGCCATTCATCAGCCTCTCTGCATAATCACCACGGTAATGTTCCGGAGAATGACGACGCGGCCGAACGTCGACAGAGGAGACGGTCCAAAGTCCTGGAGATGCAGAGGCATTTTCAAAGCCCTGGCACACCAACTGGTGATAAGTAAATATACCGAACAATAGAAATTTGCAAATTTTCAGTTTAATAAAAATTTGTCTCTTTTTTTTGGTGGTAATTATAGTTATCGAAATATTCACATAACAGCTTCATTATGCATGACTGCATAAAGCTTGTGTGTGTGTTTTGGTTTTTTTTTTCAATCAAAATATGCAGTTTCTTTTGTTCGGTATTTTTTTAAAAAATGGTTCAGACCTCGAAAGTAGGGGGCATTCCAGTCTTGAGCAACTAGAGCAACTGTACTGCGTCATTACACCTCTCGTCAGAGTGCCGACCCGCTGCGCTTGTTTTGTTCATGCACAAAACAAGCGCCAATGTTTGACGCTCAAGGTGACCCTCTCCTGTCCTTGACAGTTTCCACTGCGTCACCAAATCGTTCTCAAAGACCTTACTGCGCTTTGCCTCACGATTTCATACTTTTCAGGTCACACATTTTAGGAATTAACCTAATTTACATGTATGTGTTCTATTTCTGTAGGAGGCGGTCATCTCTCAACCAAGGCCTAAGTGCAGGTCAACTGACGGATCATTATGCAAATTGCATGAAGCTGTCAACAGAAAATGTGAGTCTTGAATTTAATATCCATCACTTCCTGCATGTGCAAAACGGAGGGATTTTTGTACCTGTCATGCGTATTGAGAATGGCATTACAATACGTTTTTAAGGAGTGACACTTACATCATGAATGCTTGAAGAACATACGTTTATAATGCAACTTAAAGTTATTACTTATTTTTTTGAAAGAAGATTTTAGAAAATTGCAAAAAAAATATTATCTTAGTCGCAAAATGCACTCCTTGTCTCGGTCTGTGTAAACTATTAACGTGAGTTTCTTTTTGACTTGCGGAAACCCTAATATATTTCTTCTTTTCCCAACAGAAAATCAACGCTAAAAATGCCTTTGGCCTGCACCTAATTGACTACATGGCTGAACTTCTTAAAGAGAAGACAGGAGAAATGACAAATTTCCAGGTAATTCCCGTTGTGGGCTTTAAAGGAGCTTGTTCAGATTTTTCCAGAAAATATATTTCGTTCTAACCTATAAATCATATAAAATACCTCCCCAAATTACTACCCATGGGATGAAAAGAGGAATTTTACAATCTCCAACTTGGATGTGGAAGCAAAAAGGTTGGTGTAATCACTGCACTGCTTTATGGAACGGATAAATTAGATTACAAAAGTCAGTGTTTTTTATGATATCCTTGAAAATATACGGATTGAGAATGCCCAATTTCAGAATGGTAATGAGAAAAATATGACAAATGATATGGTGTCAAAATCTCAACACCCATGGGAAAAATGGGGGGTTCAAATGTGATCTGGACACGCTCCTTTAATTCAAAACTTGCTCAAGCCACCTACAGCAGCATTGTTACCCCTGATCATAGGGCTCCATTAAATCACTCCCTATACCATCTCAGGTCCCTGGGGAGTATACAGCCCCGGCTGCCTATCAGGCGCTCAAGGGCTAATCAAACACATCAGCATTCGCTACCCTCTCAGGCACTCGTTTACTCCTGGGTGGAGAGAAGCATTGCGTGGCAAAGTGCCTTGCTCAAGGGCACATGTATCATAGACGGACCGTGATTCGAACCTACAAACTTTTCAACTAACCAAGGTTCTGAATACAATCCACTAGACCGCTATGTCATGACACTCCAGACACCACACAAATTTTTCGAAACAAATTGGTAAATTTTTTTACTTCCTGTATTAAAATTGTCATAAATACACACATTTGTTCATGGAAAACAAAGCGCTACATGTTTGATGACCTGGGGTCAATTTCATGACACTATTTAGCAGCCGGTTTTGGGCTAACAGAGGCTCTGGCTATTTCATGGAGACTGTAACCTCAAGCACTGCTAAACGTTTGCTCGCTGCAGAGACAAAATTTGTTAAACACTAGTGGTGCAACAATGCCCATTTCTAAGTATGTTTACAGCAGCGTTATGAAATTGGAATTGATTCATAGTCATCCCCAATTGTGAGGTTCTATACATGTGCAATACATAGTCTTGTATTTGTTGCTTCTAACCACAGGTTGCAAGTTGTACGTTGGATGCCAGCGCCAAGATCTATGCAGGTCGAGTAGATGCCATCCATGCAGACACGTACAAGATGTTGGGAGGCCTTGGACATGGCGACAGGCAAGGCAAAGGTATTGAGCTCTTGCGGATTATGAATTTTGAATTCAAATCATAAAGTGATGTACAAAGATATGACCATGGTTGCAAAGTCTCTCCCGTAATGTGGACAGACTTATATACACTGATGCTAGTTATGCTGTCTTGATGTAATTCATATCTGTTTATTTTGTTCTTGCACAAAAGGTGAAGAAGGGCCGACAGAGGGAGGTGAAGGAACCACCAATGCTGCCAAGAAACATAAGAAAGTAAGTATTTACCCCAAAGTAATAAAGTTCTTGCACATGACGAAAAAAAAGGAATATTTATGAGTATTTAATTAGGCGATCGATAATGAAATATTCAAATAATGACGTAAGAATACTTTAGTGTACGTGTTAATACTCAGAAAACAACGTGGATGTTGGACCGGGGTGTTGTGTTTTCAGTGTCATAAAAAAAATGTAATTTTTAGAAAAGTTTTAATTTTTACTTTTTCCTATATTCTGTGTTTGTTTGCAGCGTCACTCCAATACAATTGAGGCCAACCTTAAGAACATCAACTTGAACAAGCTGGACTTGGGATTTGAAGTAAGTTTTTATGCGAGATATCAGTCTAAACAAATCCACTTTGGAAAATTATGGGAAAAAAAAATTAGTTTATGAAATTTGTCATTTATGTAAATGTCATAAGACATTTTGTGAAAACTCAATTTCCTATTTTCGCTCCATTACTCAGGTCTGTGGTATTGTTTTAATGGTTTCTCAATTAATAATATTAGAAAAACAAATAGTATTTTCAAGGTATAATTATGACCACAGAGCATATTATTCTGCTAAAAAAGACAAGCGAAATTTTCCAAAAATGTTGTACAGTATTTGATATAAGGAATATCTGATGAGTTTGTTAGCACCCATCATATATCTGTGGGGTGTTATGGCCGAGCAGTCTAGTGCGTCAAACTCAAGTTCCTGTACGTGCCAGTACTAGAATGTGGGTTCAAATCCGGGCCGTGACGGGTTGTGGCACTTGTGCTCTTGAGCAATGCACTTAATCACACTTGTTCCGTCCTTCGGAAGGGATGTAAAGCTGTTGGTCCAGTGTGTTAGGTTTCGGTAATGCATTCTAAAGATCCCAGAGCATTCTTTCGTGAAGAGCAAGGGGAGGGATTCCCCGGTGTCTCTGGCTGTTTCTAATTGATAGTTATTCGAATATCTATTTCAATTGATCCCATTCCTGTAATTGGCAGTCCTTCCGCTGTTGGATGTGGTAAATAAATAAATAAACAAATAAATAAAATAAATATACCTAATTATATCATTATGTAGAAAATGTAGAGAAAACAAACAAAAATCAATTCTGAAAAAAAAAATTCATTTGAATCTTAGCTTTTGTGAGCAGTGGACAAATAAGTTTTTGTAACTTTAATCAAATGTAAACTCTCTCCCAGATGGACCCATTATTTCACAAGACCTCGGCCGCCTTTGATGAAGGAGGCACCTTCGGCCTTCTCCTAAACCACCTGACATGCCGTGATGACGAAGGGGAGCTACTCCTAGACTCCACTATGCTGGCCAACTCGAGTGGCTTACAGGCAGATGGGACGTCTGATATGGCAAGGCATGCTGGGCTGGACCTGTCGGAACTCAAAGGTGGGCTCTTTTAGTTTTTGTTACAGGGTGA
Source organism: Henricia sp. BOLD:AAB3569 (assembly GCA_037783545.1). Taxonomy (NCBI): domain Eukaryota; kingdom Metazoa; phylum Echinodermata; class Asteroidea; order Spinulosida; family Echinasteridae; genus Henricia; species Henricia sp. BOLD:AAB3569. The sequence goes on along the minus strand of JBBELK010000009.1, from coordinate 2,826,461 downwards.
CCTGAAAAAAAGGAAAACAAACTTATGGGAGAAACCACTTGAAAGAAATTTGTTTAGCATTTTGGTTATCCTGTTTCAATTTTTATTTTAAATTGTTCTGTATTTGTTTTTGTTATTCTTGACGCAAAATAAATGAAATGAAATGAATATAAAAACAAAACCACCCATAATTGAGTTTGTGGGTGGCATTTTTGGGAGAGTCGCCCTGTACTTTCTATACAAGACCTGGGAATCCTTAGAGCATATTGAGAAAGACTTTAAAAGAGTTTTAGGGCTTGTAATGCTTCATATATGTTTTTTATTTTTTATTTTTATTTATTGTTTTTATACACGTTTTTCAAACATTATTTGTACAAGTGCAAAGCCTGGTTCGTAATTCATGCAAAAGTAAACATGAATTTGAATTCACAGCAACGGTTTTGCGACGTGATTATGCAGAATGTTGAACAAGTTTCAACTTGCATGAATCTTTACCACGAAATGTTTGACGTCAGATTTACGTCAAATTTGTGTTCGCATTCGGATTCACATAAACTCTGAAATGGGCTAAACCTTTTAAAATTTATTGTAATGTCATTTTCAATAGATCAGAAAACCCTCGGTTTCAGACGATATTCATTGAGTACGTCTGAATCTTTTCTTCTTTTTTTCTCATTTGTTGTTGGTTTTTTATTGTTATTTGTTTTACTTTCTTGAATGTACCACACTTAATGAGAATGATACGCTTATTTTTGCCGACTTGTTTCAGATGCTTATGCTGGTGTGAACTTCGAGAGCCTGCAAATATGTCCTCCGTTTGCTGACTTTGAGTTCACTAACTGGAACAAAGATGGCCAGGTATGCACATGTAACATGACATATTGTTTGCTAATGAATGTACTGTTTAAAACTAGGATGTAAAACATTTTGTTCTGATCCCAGTGCTAATATACGTCGGGCAAAAACAATATGCGTCGGGCAAAAACAAACCCTTATTAACGTTCATTCTCCCCGACGCAAGCTAAATCAATTACTGATCTCATTTATGTTATGGGGAGGGAGTGTTTCCTGTTTTCGTGAAATGACCCCAAAGTTCAAAATGTACAAAGAAATTGGATTCTCTCAATAATAAAAAGAATTTAAAGGCACAGGCTCGTGAGCAATGCGCTCGCGCCAAATCCGTGCCACGAAATATGCAGCTTCATGCCTATGCTATGGAGCTACGAATTTGGTGCGCGCGCATTGCTGACGAGCCTGTGCCTTTAACAGATGAGTTTCGTCAAATCTGGGAATGTTTGTGGCTCTGCTAATATTTGACAGAATTTGACATAGTATTAAGAATCTATTTTTGTTATTACAAAGGACGACTTTGCCAACCTGGTGACCACGATAGGCAGAAGTGACCACGCCTTTGACGTAAATGCAGTCCCAGAACCCTTAGAGGAGATCGAACCCGGCTCGCAAGACGGCGGTAACGACCAGTACGCCACCGGCTGCGCCCCTGGGGGATTCAGCGATGACGATGTGGATTATGAGGGTGGCGAAGGTGTGGGGTCAGAGGCGTCGGTATACATGACGGATGGATCAGAGGCTCACCTGGTTGGCTCTAGCGGGTAAGTGAGAGTACCGTGGCCAAGCAGTTTAAGCCATTGAATTGCAAACTGCAGGTGGAATCACCCAAAGATTGCGGGCTCAAAACCGCTTAAAAGAGAAGTATACCAAAGAAACAAAAGACAATGCGCTGAACAAGTGCAACATATACATTATTGTTGTTATACAAGGAAAAAGAAACATGCTCCACTGCGAAGCAGATATCAATTTCAAAAAGACTGCCGTTTTGTTCAAAAACTGGGCAAGGAGTGACATTTAATTAAGTGTTTTTACTCACAAAATGTTAAATTCTTCTCACTCAAATATTGGGGTTTTCCCTTCAAATCTGCACTTACCGATGAGTCATATAAGGCAAACAATTTCTTCAACTCTTACTGGGACATTTGGTTAAGGGTCTTCTGATCAAATGGTTTATTAAAATTTGGGGACATTACAAATCCTGTGTTACGGGCTTTAATTGTCCTCACATGATTTTATTTGTTGCAGGTGCCGTACTCTGTCCTCAACAGGCCAGCTATGTCTCCAACTGTCTCTGGAGCCCACCGAGTATTCTTACTTCAACATGGATAAACTCTCCACGTGGGCTGGCCCTCAACACTGGAAACTCAAACCACATTCAAAAGGTACTCGGCCTGTGTTAACTGTTTTGCAAAATGAGAAATGCGCCCAGTTGACTTCTATTATGGTGTGGCCATCTCCATTTTCCCATATTGAAACCAATGTAACAAAATATTCAAAACAAGAATAGCTTGGCCCCGTATTGTTGAATTGTTGTGTGCGTCATTATGGAAAATGCGTAGCACAATCAAGTAAAAGCACAACACGGACAAGTTGTTGCGTAGCGGGAGACTGTATGCGCTATTGTGCAATCGCGCAGATGTACTAATCGTGCCTGACCCCAGTGGGAATGTGATGAAGATGGCAGTCAAAATCAATTTGATGAAAATTTGATGAAAATAGAGTCGAAATCAATTTGGGTTTTTATACATTTTTTGTAAGCCTGGATGTCAAAGAATTTAACATTTTGGTTTTGGAAAATACATCAATAAAGATGATCAAAAAGAGGAGAGAAATGGTTTTTTTTTGTCCTTTTTAAAAACAAATTCAAAACCAGTTTTCTCAAAAACTCTCTCTGGCCAAAACACCAGGGGCCAATTTCATGGCGCTGCTAAGCACAACAATTTGCTTAGCACAGGATTTGTTTGCTTTATTTTGCAAAAATTGATTGCCAGCCAAAATCGTAATTGATGTGTATTGAAAAATACAAGTTGGTGAATATTTTTTGCTTGTAATCCATTTTATAAGGCAAATAAATCTTGTGCTAAGCAAATTTTTGTGCTTAGCAGCGATATGAAATTGGCCCCTGGTCATGTTTCTCCCATCCTCGTTTGCAGTGAGGTACGGGAATAAATGTTATCAATGGAAAGCAATGGAAAGCTGTTTATTCGTATTTGGTGGTTGTTTTTCATTATTTGTGGCAGGTTACAAACTCCCCCTTTATGATTTTTCAGCTTTGTCAAAGGTCATAGTTGTGTTTATTTATTTATTTTGTTTAATCCATTTATTTACCCAGGGTGTGCCTAAACAGTTAACTAGAACTGGTTTCCAATGGGGTCCTGCAAACACTAATAAAAACAATAAAATAATATATTTAAATGTTATCAGTGTATGAGCAGTTAGTGACAACCATGACATTGACACAGTACCACTTGTTCGGGTTTGTTTTGAGTGGAAGGCAACTTCACTTGCATGTATTGAGCTCATGCCCATGACGTCATTTTGGGAGTCAAATAATGCCGCGTCGTTGTGGAAGCAATGTGCGTGCGCGTTGTGCGTGTCCATAGCGCGCGTAACGCGCTATACTGAGGCTCCCATTGGTGAATTAAACCGCGTTGCGCCCACCAGAGACACACACAACGCGCACGCACATCGCTTCCACAATGACTCAGCATTATTTGACTCCCAAAATGGCATATTCGCACGTGTTCGAAAGGGGTCAATACATCCCACGTTCAAAGCAAGCTGTTCATTTCTCATTTTGTTTCAGAGTCGTCATTGTCAGGTACTGGGGATGGCACGGACAAAAAGCTCAGGACCAAGAAACCAGTTTTCAGGATAGACTACGCCCAGGATCTGGACTTTGATAAGTACTTCACAGAGTCCAAAGTTAGTAACACGCTTCTGTCTTGTTTTGTCGTCTGCATGAATGTTAAGGTGCCGTTTTAGTAGCCGTATAACTGCATACCGGACAGAATCCAGAATGTGAAGTTCCAAAAAGGGGGGCAAAAAGGTCTTGATCAAATATTTTAATATTTCTACCTTATGCTGGAATCCAACACATGCAAAGGAACTTTTGATTATTTTCATTCTTTATTGCTTTCAACTGGACGTGTGATGGACTTGTCACTGACTTGTCACAGAATGCATAGTTCCGACCTGTCAATCAAGCCGAACCCCCTGACCAATCCCAACAGAGCTAGCAGACGGCGCCCACATAGGTCAAAGTGATGCAATAATCACAAACAATCACGCGATTTTCTGCCCATACAGTTTGTATGTTGTATGCGCCAGTGACCGGGTGGATTTTGGTTTCAATGTCGGGCGATTCGCTGTTCAAAGGTAGGAAAGCGCATTTTTACGAATATACCCGCAAAGTAATCACGGCGGACTTGTCACAGATCTGCCTCAGGCTCACAGCAAAATTAAAAACTCACAAGCAGGCACAATTAGCAAAATTTGTATTACTCATTTTTTTGTTTTATTAGTTTAGGTCACTCTTTCCACCTGCTTGAAATACTTGTTTTTTGTCTCTTGAATGAACATTTAATATGTAAACTTCATTTAACACAGCAAATAGTCTTAAAGGCACAGGCTCGTCAGCAATGCGCGCGCACCAAATTCGTGCCACGAAATACGCAGCTAAGGCACGGAGCTGCGTATTTCGTGGCACGAATTTGGCGCGTGCGCATTGCTGAAGAGCCTGTGCCATTAATGGAGGTTTCTAATGATGTGATCATGCAATTTCAGGCAGCAACCAAGTTATCTAAGGCAACGTTGGACAAATACAGCAAGAGCGTCACCACACTGCCTGGTGATCTCCACTACAACCCAGACTCGCTCTTTAAACTCTTCCTCAAGCCAAACTTTGTGGTAAGTCCATCTTGAGAGAAATTTAAAGGGCCCTAAACTATATGCTTCAAAAAAAATTAATGCAAGTTATACACCAATCCGAAAGCTGAAATCCTCTTCTCTGTACGCCCGCCATAACTGGGGGCCATCCAGTGCCATGAACTGTGCGTTTTGTGTTGATTATAAGCCGTTACATTATGTTGGGTTAGAGCCAATGCATACTCCCAACGTTAAAGTATATGGGTGACGTCACACATTTTGCATACAGGGGGAAGGGCCCTTTGCATAAAGCCTTGCAGTGTTTTAAACGAACCTTTATGCTTTTACATCGAAATTGGGGATTGCAAATTTCATGTTTTCGTCCCATGGACAGTGTTTTGGGGAGGTTTTTTTATATGATTGTTAGGTTAGAACAAAATCCATTTTCTTATTAAAAAATCTGAACAGCTGTACCACAGGCACTAAACAATTCCTCTTCAGAAAAGCAATGTCTAACAACAAGAGTGATGCAGTAGAAAAACTAATAATTCAAATATCCGTTAGGTTAGAACGAAATCCATACTTGGAAAAATCTGGTCATGATTCTTTAAGAAAATTGGTTATTTTCGTCTGTAATTTAAGACTGCCAAAAATGACTGCCAAAGCAAACAAAAGTATTAACCACAAATGTATAGATCTATATAACCGGAGCTGTGAATTGTAAACGGGAAACAATTTTTCAGAAATGTTTTTTTCAGGTTTTTAATGGATATTTTTAAAACCCTTTTTGATGTTCCAATGCAGGTACGGAGACAACTGAACAACACTGACAGCATGGATGATGGGATAGGCAGCTACAACTACAACAACGCTAACGACTGCGCCAACTTCTGTCCAGACACTGCGGTGAGTTCAAGCCTATGTAATACTAAATTCCGTCTGTCCATCTGCCCACATTCTACCTGTCACAGTTTTATGCACAGGCTTATTTAAGCTTAACCGTAACTCCCTAGGGTGTACATGTATGTCCAATCATATTGATTTTGGAGGATTGAGGAGTGTTAGAGTTAGGCTTTACCTAATTTTTTTTCATTTCTTCAGGCCGATGATGATGATGACCATGACGCGGGCAATGATTTCAGCTCAGTTCCCAGCGACTTTAGCCAGACATGCTCCCAGAGTAGCTACATGAATGACTGCAGCGTGTTTGATGCTACCATACTGCAAGGGGATAAGCTGGTCGCTCAGCCACACAAGGTAAGATGGTAGTTTGTAGTCCACTGCGCCCTGAGGGACAGTTTATACAACGACCATGACACGATATCATCCTCCCAGTGACTCGAGTCAGACATGCTCCCAGAGTAGCTACATGAATGACTGCAGCGTGTTTGATGGCACCATACTGCAAGGGGATAAGCTGGTTGCTCAGCCACACAAGGTAAGATGGTAGTTTGTAGTCCATTGCGTCCTGAGGGACAGTTTATACAACGACCATGACACGATATCATCCTCCCAGTGACCCGAGTCAGACATGCTCCCAGAGTAGCTACATGAATGACTACAGCGTGCTTGATGCCACCATACTGCAAGGGGATAAGCTGGTTGCTCAGCCACACAAGGTAAGATGGTAGTTTGTAGTCCATTGCGTCCTGAGGGACAGTTTATACAACGACCATGACACGATATCAGCCTCCCAGTGACTCGAGTCAGACATGCTCCCAGAGTAGCTACATGAATGACTGCAGCGTGCTTGATGCCACCATACTGCAAGGGGATAAGCTGGTCGCTCAGCCACACAAGGTAAGATGGTAGTTTGTAGTCCACTGCGCCCTGAGGGACAGTTTATACAACGACCATGACACGATATCAGCCTCCCAGCGACTCGAGTCAGACATGCTCCCAGAGTAGCTACGTCAATGACTACAGCGTGTTGAATGCAAGGGGATAAGCTGGTTGCTCAGCCACACAAGGTAAGCTGGCAGTTTGTAGTCCACTGCGCCCTGAGGGACAGTTTATACAATGACCATGACACGATATCAGCTCCCAGTGACCCAGGAGCTACATCAGTGATAGTGCAGTATGGCCAGAGAACCAACGATGGTTCTAAGACAAAAAATTGAAGTGGGTGTCAATTTTAGGGTTTTGTAATATTTGGAAATAGTAACTCTTATTCTATTTGATTCTGAATCTACAACTTTTTTTTCTTCTTTCAGGTTTCTAAGATAGACATTCAGTATGCAAGAACAGCCAAGAAGATGGACGTTAAGAAGCTGAAATCCCTCATGTGGCAGCATCTAACCACAGACAGGGAGGAAGACAAGGTTTGCATGTTAAAACTGGATTGATGTTATTTCAGAATTTATGGAAAAAGCCACTACGTTAAACATACAAACATAAATAAGATGATGTCAGTGATTGTTTTGCCTGTCGTAAAATGCCAGATATTAAAGTGCTTTTCTGAAAAAAGGGCTAGAATTTGCTTGGCTCATTGCACAAAGAAGTAAACTTTTCCTTGTCAAAATTTGTTTAGTTTTTTATTTTGTGGCACTCTGACTTTTTTCATTTCATTTCATTTATTATTTCTCAGGGCAAACATGAAAGGTACAGTACACACAGATGAACATTGACATAAAACAAAACATTACATGGTAACACCCCTGAAGGATTGCCAAATGTGAACTAAATCACAATCGATTGGCTCTCCAAATGCCGCCATGCCAACACTTAAATATACATATATAAAATAAAATAATAGTACTACATTTAAAAGTATTTTTAAAAAAGCATTCTTGTACAGTTATGTTGAAGTTACAATAGGGTTGCTTACAGTATAGGGGCTATGCAGGAGAGGAAGTATAAATAAATAAATAAATATGTAGACGGAATTCAGATACATTTATGATAAAACAAAATACATTATGTACATTAATAACAGAATAAATTAGAGTAAACCCGAAACATGATGTCGCACTCTGCTTACATGCGCACAATTCCATGGTAGTCTCAGGGTACCAGACAGCTTGTAGGGCCATAGAAAAGCACGCATGTAAGCAAACCAAGACTTTTATGTTTCAGGTGCAGGCCTATGTACTTAGGATGGAAATATGATGGATTTACCGGGAGACAGAATATGATTACGCAAACTACTGAGAAACTTGGACATATTTAGTACGACTTGTTCCTTAACAACAGGTGGTAAACTATCCCATAATCTAGGAAACCTAACAAATAGAGAATGGCGTAAGCAGTTAGTGCGGCCCCCCTTATGAACAAACTTGACAGAATCACAATGCCTAGAATTAACAGTAACATAACTGTGGATACTTACATCAAATTTATTATACAAACATTTAACAACAAAAGAAATCGACAAAAAATGAAGTCTGTTGATCAACAGAGGAATTCCTAATTGTTTACATCTGGAAGGGTAGTCTATGTCGACATTGTTAGGTCTGGCTCTTTTAGGGAGACCAAGACAAGAAGACAAGACTTTTAATGTGATTGAATCTTTATTTTGGGAAATAAGGCATTGAACCCAGTGATGTAACGTACCATAAATCCATGCATGTGATATAATTCGGGTACCCATTGATCATATAAATGGACATTGTTACTGTTGTAAAACGGGGCCAGCTATATCATGGAAACTATAACTGTAAGCACTGCTAAACATTCGCTAGCTTCAGAGGCAAAATTTGCTGAAAACAGTGATGCAACAATGCCCGTTTCTAAGCATGCACATGCTTAAAGGCACAGGCTCGTCAGCAATGCGCACGCTTCAAATTCGTGCCACTGAATAGGCAGCTCCACAGCAAAGGCATGGAGCTGCGTAGTTCGTGGCATTAAGTTGGCGCACGCATTGCTGACCAGCGTTCTGCCTTTAAGCATGCTGCGGCTACGAAATAGTGGTAATATTAGCACAACTTCTTGCCACAGTAAGCACGTTTTCAGCTAACGTTTAAAGGCCCTGTAGATGATCTCTTTTTGAGCGATTCTGCGAATAAAACCATTATAAATCGAAAGAAAGACATTAACAAACTCATCCGAAGAAATTTCAGCTTTGTCAAATGTACCACGTTTAAAAAAACCATGAAAATCCATATGCGTTTTCCTGGTCTTGGCGGGGTGTTTCAAATATTCGTTGTCAGTTGATCGGGTATGTGGCTTGCACACGCAGTACACAGCGCCCATGCATTTTCGACCGCGTAGATGCGAACCAAAAATAAGTAAATCGTTTGCAAACGATCTAAATAATTTCATCTTTACGGATTATTTTCTGGTAAAATTATATCATTTTGAGCGGAAACCCTTCATTACTTTTTGGGGTCATTGCAAATGATACACTGGGCCTTTTAAGCAGCACCGTGAAATTAGCCCCAGTGGGTCACATTCTTCGTGTGGGCACGGTCACTGGTATAAAAAAAAGGGCATTTTAAAATTCTTTTCAACAATGAGTTTTGTTAGTAATGAAATTGATTAGACGGGCAAGCTGTGAATTGTTTTTGGATTTCTTGGGTTATTATAAAACTCTGCCCTCGTGCCTAAACATTTCCTATCATTATTTTTCAGGAAAACCATCTAGCTGAGCATGACATCAATAACAAGTCTTCAATAGCCGGGACGCAGTCCTTCAGCGATATGTACAACTTTCTCCCAGACCATCTGCCCAAGTCCATGGCCAAGAATCTCAGTATACCCATCACTTTCGTTTGCCTGCTTCACCTCGCCAACGAAAAGGTCAGTGCTTGAAACGATGCTGATGTGAGTAAGGGAGGTTTAGATGCGCGTAAAATGCAAACGTGAACGCGAAATGGCTTGAGCACTGGTCATATCTTTAGGAGGTCTCAGAACCCAGGTTCGAATTTCGGTCACGGCAAAAGTTGTCTTGCCACGAAAGTCACATTTGTGGATTTTTGTTTTGGCTGTAGAATGAGTTTGCATTAACCTTGGTGCCATATTTACACACAAACATTAAATTTGAGTGGCATTTGTTCAAATAAAAATAATTATTTTCTACTGGGAAACCACTTTCAATCATTAAAAACACTTGGAAATCTTAAAAAGCATGTCACACTTTTGGAGCCCTAATTTTAGAAATTACCCTAATATATATATTTTTTGTTTTGTTTTTGTGTTGTCCAACAGGGTTTGCAGATTGTAAGGAATAACGAAGACTTGGTCATCTCTCAAGAATAAATTCTTTGAGCATGACTGGCTCATAAACCGCTATACAACATCAACTGCTCGAGGATTTGATGGTTTGTAATTTTGTCATTTTAAACTGTAAACGTCGACAGGTAGGTCAATTCCACTTGTATTTAGTGACTTATCACTGTGTGTATATTAAAGGTAAATTCTTTTAGGTAACAAATGGATAGATTTTAACCTTTTCTGTTTTGTGTACATACAAATTTAGCCATCTGCTAAAATTATGCGTGCTGTAAACTGTTGCTTTTATTTTGTATTTGGTTTTAATTTGATGGTTGTTAACTGTATATTATATTGGCTCAATTGGTAGGGCATCTGCACGTTGAGCAGAAGGTCTGCGGTTCGAATCCCTGTGGAGCCAAGTTGCTTTTCACTGCATCCTGATTTCCCAAACTCATGGACATCTGTCCACATTTGTATCGAATTTATTCTTTATGAAGTTCATATCCGCTTTTCAAAGGGGTAATATTACTCGTTCTTTGCCTTAAAGTAATTTACGAGTTGCACGTGTTGAGCACAAGGTCTTTTGTTCCTTTGGTATAATTCCCCTTGCATCACTCAGGCAAATGCCGTCTTTAACAATCCCGAACAAAACAACACATTGACACTGGCGTAATACTGGTGAACACAAGTACAATGCTTGTCTGTTGTTAATAGGCACATGATTCTCTACCAAGGTGTTGAGTACTAGTTTATAGTAGTACACTATAACCTACATGTACACACTAGTTAGACCCACAAACACGTTATCGGGCATTGTGGAAGAAAATGACGCTTTGTTATTTTTACATGGATGGATGGCAATAATATGTTGTCTTAACTCTTAAGATAATTCAAGCTTGGTCACACATACACATCGAGCGTGGCACGCAAAGTGAATATTTAGCGTCCTTCTAGAGATCTCTTTTTGTGGGCGTGCCAAGTTAACATTTAATCCCAGAATGAAGATATCCCTTTCAAATAACCAAACATGGAATAAGAGATAAATTGTATAGGCCTCGTTGGATTCGAACCCGAGACCATTCCTAATGTAATTTTTAATATTTTATACACTGTGCTTTCTCAAGGCACTACAAGAAAAACTTTATAGCATGGTCAGGTGGGATTCGAACCTCCAAAATTATTTGAACCGGCTGTTCAACTTTGTGGTCAAGTGGTTAAGATGTTTGCAGGTGGTCGTGGGTTTGAATCTCACCCGAGCACGCTATGAAGGGGATTTTTTTTCATAGTTTCTTGGGAAAGCACTGAGTATGTATGTACAGTGTTAATAATTACGTTGGGAAAGGACGAAACAAAACCAAATTAACATGGCATTAAATGTTAAAATACATGTAGCACACCTTACTTGACACTCGAAACGAATGTGTGACCTGCAGCCGATTGCATGAAACCCTACGCACTGCGTAAGCCCACTTGCGCAACTTTTTTATTGCGTAAGTTTTGCAACATTCCTGTGATAATTACACGCAAGCTATATGGGGCCTATGCGCAAGCTACGCACTTTTTTGTGAAATCAGCTGCAGGCCTTTACATTATTGCAATCCATACCAAACACAAGCAAAATTTGATGAATTCTTAATTCTACATGTACAATGGGTTTAATGTGCTTTGCACAGGTATAAGATTAATTCTTCCAAGTATGTGTACGATGTGATTGCCATTGCAGAAGAACAGCAAAACAATTTGACCCTTTTCGCTAGAAAAATTATCTATATCTTCAAACTGTAATGTTTGTAATTTTAACAGGGTTGAAGCCGAGTCCATCACAAGTCTTTTACAAGTCCACAGCCGATACAATCACAAGTCCCGCACAAATTTGTCACACATCTAGTAACAAGAAGCAAAGGATGAGCACGCACAAAAGAATGCCTTTGTTGGAGTTCTTTTGAATGCATAGTTCCGACCTGTCAATCAAATCAAACCCGCCGACCAATCACAACAGAGCTAGCAGACGGCGCCCACAGAGGTCAAAGTGCATTGCCTCACAAACATCACGCGATTTTCTGCCCATACAGTTTGTACAGTGTTGTATGCCGTAATCCGTGTGAATTTTTTGTTTCAATGCCGGGCGATTCGCTGTTCAAAGGTAAGAAAGCACCTATTTCATGATATGACATCCCTGTATTACTACTGGCCCTTTACTCAGTGTGTTCTAAGATAACTGTCGAGCCTGAAACATGAATACCTTTGAGTTTTCTCCAATGAATCTGTGCTTTCCGTTGAAAGTCCAGTGTGTGTGGACATTTTAACGATAGCGTTTGGGGGCACAGCAGCAATATCCAAGGAAGCGGGATTAATTAGGCAAAATCAGAACTACATGTGTATGCATAGCTTGTGGCTCGAATTAAGACACAGGAACTTGTGGTGGACTTGTGAGGACTTGTGATGGACTCAACTATAACCCTGATTTTTAATACTAAAAATGTCTAAACACAAAACCAAACATGTAACACTAACTGTATACAGTCTCTGGACATTGCACGCTTTTTAATACCTCGTTAAACTTGTCTAATAAATACTCTTGAAATGTCCTTAAAGCACAACTTGTAGGAAAGGTCAAAATAAATAGCAATAAATAATAGGTGCATCTTTAATAATATGAAATCCCATATATATAGACAGACACATTACTGTTTGCGAGAAATTGCATCTTGGCTGTATAACAGCTTTACTGTGTATTACCAAACATGTCCAATAAATTATTAGCTAATACGTGTAGTAATCTTCGCCTCAGTATTCTTTCTTTTCTTTTTTCATCAGAAAAATTGCAAATAAGGCAAGACAGTTGATCAATCATTAAACGGCCAATAGAAGTATTACATGTATATATTCAATATTTTTTAACATGGTCTCGACTGTACATGTAGCACACAATTACCATGGCCTGTGCGATGTGTTCTGTATTTTACACTCAAATATTTTATTTTACGTGATACATTTTCTTGGAACGATTAAATGTGTAGGAGCAAACATGATAATTTAGAGTGCATTTATTTTAACAAGTACACTGATACTTATCAACAGTTGAAACAATCGGCTTGGTTAACAGAAATTACTGTGCAGACATTTTCACATGACATGTAATATATATCTACACATGTATGTTTTATCATTTTTTTGGTTTAGTTCATACAGCCTTGCAACGAGTGCCAGTGCTAGGGAAATTTCTACAGGGTTACAGTTTGAGGTAATTTTTTGCCATTTTTCTGACAAATTAGCTTGGAAAACTGCAGAAATAGGTTCCAAACAAGCTAAATTTTCATTAAAAGTAATTTCTGATACATTTTCAAAAAAGTCAATTATTGGCCAATTTTGAGAAATTGCTGGACTAACCCCTTATGAAATTTATCATTTTTGGCCAAAAATTGTATAATCCCAATTTTGTTCAAAATTGCAGGAAATGCTGCTTGGAACCCATAGATGATATTCCTTGAATTTTACCTTGACTGTTTACCCATCAATGAAATTTTGAAAATGTCAGTTTTTTAGGGGAAAAAAAGGTTGAATTTTTGTCCAAATATTTCATTTTTTCTGACAAATTAGCTTGGAAAACTGCCGATATAGGTTCCAAACAGGCTAGTTTTCGTTTGGAGTCATTTCCGACACATTTCAAAAAAGTAAATTTTTGGCCAATTTTGAGAAATTGCTGGACTAACCCCTTATGAAATTTATCATTTTTGGCCAAAAATTGTATAATATGCTGCTTGGAACCCATAGATGATATTCCTTGAATTTTACCTTGACTGTTTACCCATCAATGAAATTTTGAAAATGTCAGTTTGAGGGAAAAAAAGGTTGAATTTTTGTCCAAATATTTCAATTTTTCTGACAAATTAGCTTGGAAAACTGCCGATATAGGTTCCAAACAGGCTAGTTTTCGTTTGGAGTCATTTCCGACACATTTCAAAAAAGTAAATTTTTGGCCAATTTTGAGAAATTGCTGGACTAACCCCTTATGAAATTTATCATTTTTGGCCAAAAATTGTATAATTCCAATTTTGTTCAAAATTGCAGGAAATGCTGCTTGGAACCCATAAATGATATTCCTTGAATTTTACCTCGACTGTTTACCCATCAATGAAATATTAAAAATGTAAGTTTTTGAGGAAAAAAAGTTTTTTTTGTCCAAATATTGCAATTTTTCTGACAAATTAGCTTGGAAAACTGCCGATATAGGTTCCAAACGGGCTAGTTTTCGTTGAGTCATTTCTGACACATTTCAAAAACTGTATAATTCAAATTTTGTTCAAAATTGCAGGAAATGCTGCTTGGAACCCATAGATGATATACCTTGAATTTTACCTTGACTGCTTACCCAGGAAATATAATATTAAATTTTTGTCAAAATTTCCATTTTAAAAAAGGTCTAACATGCTTTGTCAAAATTATAATTTCCATATCATACTGGCGTACACTGGTGTTGGATGTCATGAATGAAAGCGAGGTGCAATAAATCATTAAATATTATCACTGCCTCTCGTCACAAAAAGATATCCCATTCAATATACAGGAATCTGCAACGTGTCTACACATATTAGCTACGACTTGCACGCTGTGTCCTTTTTTTGTTAAATGCACGAACTGTTATCCATAAAACATATTAAAAATTGTGTATTAGCACACATCCATTTACACGTTTTATTTATAATTCAAGATAAAATAGACACCAGGATTCTAAAATATAATTTGACTAAAACCATTAATCTGTCAGAAATGGTCACTACCGGTATATTGCACTAGAGTCATCGACAAACTAATTACTACGGTAGAACATGGATTTATATAAATTATGAGACACCCTGCTTAAAAAAAAAACAAGGGAGCAGCACACAGTACTCATACACATTATTTCTGTGTTCGATTCAATACTTACATTCATTGTACATCTACGCTATATTAAATTTCTAACTTAGAGATTGGGTTTAATTGTTCAGCGAAAGATTGGATATTATAGGTTTCCCCCCACAATTTAAAACTTTGTTCAAATTCATAAATGGTTAAAGTCGATTTCGTCTCGAAAAATCTCAATTTCGTATTTGGCCACTCATGTTCGTAAGTACGTTTGCATACTTTTTCAAAAAAGACTTTGATTTTGTCATCTGCAATTGCCAAACATACAACGAATGAAGCAATTTTGTCCTTTTGAAATAAATTTCACATGAATTCGTCACTCGATTGTATGATATTGGATATTTACGTCATCATATTTCCACGTCTTTCTATAAATTTTAAACACATTAACTTTTTACATGCCTGATATGGCCTGTAACATTGACATGTACCGTATTGAACAAAGACAAATTCATCAGTCCAGACAAATTCGATTGAAATCTTCCGACATTGAATGGACAAATGTTGAAATTGGTTGATTATTTGAAAGGATCCAAGACCAAATCAATTGTAGCATTGTGCATTTCACTCGTCTTGGGACGAAATTAAAAGGCTACGAATTTGAATGAAAACAGTTTTTAAGTGTGCGGGAAAACCTATATTTGAAACAACACAGCCAGTACAGTACACCCTGCGTTGATGAACATTTAACACAAAAAGTGATAATTATATTCCCTCTTTTGAACCAAATGAAGTGCGCATAATGTAATTTATTTCTAATATATTGAAGAAAAACCCATCACCATTGATATCAAAGAAATAAGTACCCGTGAGAAAACCATAAAAAACAAGAAATAAATAAGGACTAATTGAGAAGAGAGTGCAGGAATCTCTATAAAAAAAAATATATCAATTTTGAAATACCGGTACATTAAAAGAATTTAAAAGTAACATTTTAAACAAATTAATACTTTTAGTATTTTAGTAAATTTTAGTATAACGTGAAATCATTCTAGCACACATTTATTTTTTAACAATAAGCACCTTGACTACACATTTATTGTCTACATCTATTTCAATGTTGGTGTGCATTAAAATGTACATGTACGTGTCCTTTTATATACATGGTTTCCATGTATTAGTGAATTCTGGCCTCAAAAATCAAGTATACTTGATTTTTCAAGTATGCCATCCCAGCTATCCTCTTGACAAGGCAATGCACAGTGAGTTTTGTGTACATGTATGCAAATTTCCATGTACATACATACGGTAACATGTACAATAGACCCGCTCAGGGTTTTTTGCGCACGATGGAATTAGCATATTTAAAAATGGTATAGCGTTCCTTTGATTAGTTCCCGCTAGAGATGGCATTCCCTAATAAACGATAGGATCGGGAACCTGTCTATACATGTCAAAGGTCCGCTGTACCAATTTATACTAATTCCATTGTGTGCGGAAAACCCCGAACATGTTTGTACAAATATGAACAGCAATTCTTAAGAAGTATACCAAGGAAACAAAATACATTGTGCTGAACAAGTTTAACTTGTACCTTATTTTTATACAAAGAACAGGAAATAAGAATAACTCATGGGCTGCATTCGGGTGTGTAACTCGAGTAGTTGCGCACATGAACAATGAGAGTATGCGTAACGTGACCCGAGTGGAGTGTGCACGCATTACTCCGGAGTAACGAGAACTGTACGCCCGAACGCAGCCATAGGCACTGCCACTTTTTCCGAAAACAAGTAAAGACTAACACTTTTGCACACGACTCTCGCATTGATATTGATTGCTTTCCAGGACGTAGAACATCTGGCAATGTTTGGGTGTCGCCGTACACGCGCGCGCCAGCCAATAGACGCACATGAACACGCGTAAAAACACTCGACAGCGTTTTTTCATTCGAAAATGCCACTTGGTCGCGATTTTTAGCCTGAAGAAATACATTTTATCTTTATCGATACAACAGCCATGGCGCAACAACATAAAGCAAGGTTAAGTAACACAAGTGCAAACCAATGCGCTTTTCTTGCTTTTTTGGCCGGTAATAACTCGATCCACGTGCGTCATGAAAAATGGAAACCAAAATGGTGGATGGAAGGCGTTACGTCACCGGAAAGCAATCAATTACTGCTATTGTCATTCTTTGCGAAGGTGTATCCACTTTTCAGTGGGCCATATTCCTTGTTCTTTGTAAAATACTGTACTTGTTGCACTTGTTTAGAACTTGTACATCTTTCGTCTTTTGGGTATATTTCTTGTTTAATCTTGTTTAGACCTTGCTACTTTACTGGCACTATATGGTGCTTCATTATCTGATAAAAGCGGTCGCTTTTTAGCCCCCTCACCTGAACTGTAGCCCCGCCCACTACTGGGGGATGCTGGCTCCTGCTTGATGCTGGATGTCGATGGTCCCGATTCCAGGGCTTCACGTATCGTTGACTCTAAACAGCTTGCGGCAACACTGTCGCTTTTACTTGCTACCCTGGATGCCTGGGCTTGCGTCTCGCCGCCGTAGAGCGAGTCGTAAATCTGCGCTTCCACGAGACGATTGATGGCGTCACTGACTGATGAATTCCGCATTCCGACGAGGTTTGGTGCGGCATACAGGACTGCGGGTGTGCCATTCAGGCCGTCTTTGAGATGTGGGTAAGCAGTCGTCTTGAAGGCAGGATGGACAGGCCAGCCGATCCACTGTTTGGACAGGCCAAGAGAGTGAGAGGCTAAAGTGGCCGCGTGTTGACCATCAAGGATGTAGCATTTATCGGTCAGCTCCGGGCTGATTCCCAAGCCCGGGGCCAGTAGGGTTTGGGCCAGGTATGCCGTGGGCTGCTGGGCTTGCTGTTGTTGGGGCTGTGGCGCACCAAGGCTCTGCTTCAAGAAATTAAAACTATTATGCATGGCTTGTTTTTCGCTCATTGCTCGAAGCCGTTCGGCAAAACTCTCAAACGGATGATGTATGGCACTGATTGCCGACATCTGTTGCGTTTCCTGCTGGTAGACACTACTGAGAACTCCTGATGCGTTGGGAGTGTCACCCTGATCTGGCTCCATTTTGATCTTCTGCGAGCCCATCCGTTTCCCGAGACGTTTGAGGTGCCGTTCCTTGACTTTGTACTCTAGAGTAGAATGTGGGACGCCGTAGATGTTACCGGCGCGCGTCACGGTCATCTCTCCACGTTGGACGGCATTAACTGCTTGCATTAAGCAGTCTCGATCGTAGCAACGATAGCGTCCTCGCTTCGGTCGCTTCCCGGACCCGTCCTGAGAACAACCCGATCGCAGACTTGATTGCGGTGACGAGGGCTTACTGACACCCATACCGTACCCCTGATGCCAGCTCTCCAAATCAAATACATCCTGCCTCTCCAACTTGTTATTCCTGTTCTCATCCTCCGAATCCTGGTTCTCCGAGCCCGAGTTAATGGGCTTGTACAAGGGGATCTTGAGATCGGGTAAAGTCTGTTGATGTGGCTGTTTAATGGACGTCTTGGAGGCTTTCGGATCGCAGCTGCTGTTCCCCTGCACGCAGGCCTGTTCAGCCGTTAAATGGCACTGCAAGAGCTTCTCTAATAAATGCCGAGGCAATTTGGACTCGCCCTGTTCTGGCGAACTCTTAGCAATATTCTCTTCATGTAACCGTTCCGAATCCAGACCAGCGACTAGGCAAAGCTTGACCCATGAAGCCACGAGATCCTGTAAAATCTCCTGGCTGACGCCGTTCTCGAGATCGTCATCAAGGTGTTTAACGGGGATGGTATGGCTGACTAAGAAATTACGCAAACGAGACACGATATTGTCACCCTCGTCTAAACTATGCAACAACCTTCCGTTGGACATCAATTTCCCATCCGTACCAAGCCCGTCATCCTTGCCCTGGGAATTAAACTCGGTCAGGTCTTGGGTGTCTAAAAGTTCGACATCTTCCTCCAAGAGAAAGCTGTGTCGATTGAGATGGTTGCGAATCGTCGAGCGGGGGATTCCAAACAGCATGGCGGCACGGCGAGTGCCGACCTTACCGGAACGCACTTCTTGTAAAGCTAGTTTCAAGTCATCTTGTGTGTACGATGCTGAGCCGTAACCTTTGGTGGGACGACCCATTTTGGTTTTGGATGGCCTGTGAAACAAAAAGATTATACTGAAAGTCAAAAGAAACTTATCAAGATTTTCAGCGTGGAAGATTTTTAACGCATGTAACTTGGGCATGGCCCAACTGACGTTGACATGTCTACTACCATTTCAATTTAGCAGACGTACATGTAGTGCACGCGAGGGGAAAACATGCCTGGATTGGTCCTGTCCCTGAAAACTCATCTGGCGTCCTTGCACTTGCGCCCGGTATTATTCCATTGTAATTTCGAGCATCAATGCATTCATTGCGACTAAGCAGTACGGCTGTTAGCCAGGAAATGTCGATAACGGGCGAGTTAAAACTACCCCCAACAGACATTTAAGGATTTCATTGTCATTCGCACTCAGGTGTTTAACTTTTTACCGTGGTAACTTAATCATGTTTTGTAATTCGATGAGTATAAACGCATGACCATCGTCCGTTTTTGAAAATTACACGCGATTAATCGAAAAACAACTTTCGTAAATTCAGGCCTAAGACTTTATTGCATAAGCTGCACAACAATCTTGTGATTTGTTTTCACACAAGTTAGGGTAAATTCACAATTAACCTTTTTATGCCTTACGTGCATACATTTGATGTGTGTCCCTTCAGGAAAACCCAGCACAGAGAGAATTTGGAGTAAAACGACGCACTGAGAACCACAAAATCAAACTAATTTATGACGTTTTGATTTCATGATTTTCACCGATCAAATTCCCTTCACACCATATTTTCTCAAAGCACATTTATGCTCGTAACACCTGAAAAATGCTGTGTGAATCAAGCTTTATGCTATTTTTAAAAGCTGCGCAAGCTACGCAAACTTGACTGCAAGTCACAAATAGCCTCCTAGTGTGATGACCCTACCTGTGGACTGTAATGGACGGCACTTTCAGCATGTGTTGCTTATTGGTGGATGTCAATCCATCAGCTAGGGCAGCTTCCCGACTCAGATAGCCCTGACGACTCAGGTCTAGTGGTTGGTTCTGCTCCCCGTCCGACCCATACTCTACCTCATGAGTGTGGATGTCGTTTACTATTTGAGGAAAAAAACACAAATGAAGATTGTAAAAAGCCACTAACCGCAAGCAAGATGACATACCAATACCCACACGAAGCATGATGGGATTAACGGGAGTACTCACTGAAGCACTGTTCATAGAGTTTGTTTTATGTACATCAAATTTACTGTTGTTTACATTGTGTTCTTTAACTGATTGGGATGCAGTTAGCCCTGGCACTACAGCTAATGAGCGTAAATCCGCCACAGATTTCTACTTATGGGGAATTCAGGGGGGAGGGGGAAGTATTTTGTCACCCAATTTGTTATTTTTTGGGGCCCTACACTACCCATCAAAACTTTTGAAACACCTTGAAAGTTTTAGGTTTTTGAGAAGGAAGTATTATTTTGTTTATTCATAATAAACCAAGGTATTAAAGCAAACAGATGTGTGTGGGGGTATCTGGAGAGAAAGCAGTAATCTGGAATGGCCTGCCCAATCACCTGATAAACTGGTAAACTTTTACAAATAGTTTTATCCCCCTGTGTGATTGAAGATATGCATGATTAAAACCAACCCGAGCAAAAACCAGCTCCGTAGTTCGTCTAACTTTGAGAAAACAGTCAAAAAATGGTTTGCAGTCATTTCGCCCCAAAACCACCGCCCTGAACCACGGCCTGTGCACGAAGTTGTTTTGGGGAGAAGTAGCATTTGGGCGATGTAGTGTTTGGACGAAGTGATTTGGGGCAAAATGGCACTTGGGCGAAATGGTTTTGGGGCGAATTGAATTTTGTCTCATGAGACGAAAAATAATGGTTTTACTCATTTCTTAAAGACTATAGCACTTCAGACAAAACCATTTCAGGGAAAGTTTTCTACGGTGATCATGTTTATATTGTGTGTATAAGTTAGGCGTAAATCTGTGAACATTTCTGATTTTCGAGATACCAATCATGTATACTGCCTTTAAAAGAGGCGTATTTCTACTGAATGTTTGGAGAAACTGACAATCAGTTTATATTGCTTTTTGTTAGAATACACCTACATTTTCTTTCACAAAATTAACATTCACAAAATTATACGTTTTCTTCTCAAAAACCTGAAACTTTCAAAGTGTTTCCAAAGTTTTGATGGGTAGTGTACGTTATCTCTTTAGAACTGAAATGAATGTTTTTATTGCATCATACCTGATTTGGCAAGCCATTGTTCAGCACGGAGTAGCCTCTGTTGATGTGATGTGTGTTCTGAGCGGCCAGGCCGGCCATTCGTCAACCCGCAGTCCAGCTTATCAATGTAAGCCTGATGTTGTGCAATGGTGTCCTGTAAAATAATGCAGCAAAATCAAGAAAATATTACGTTAGTTCTAGGCTGGGTTCCACTTACGCAAACGTAAACAAACATTGGTGCTAATGTTTTGCCGAACGAATTATTTGCTAAAATATGTTGTCAAGATGGCGGCGCCCACTCTCAACAGTCGTAGCAACGTTGTAATGTGGCTTGCCTCAGGACTGCTTGCCAAACTTTTGAGAAAATGTGAGACGTTGCCATTGATGGTGTATCCCAGCAATAAGAAAAAAAACTAAACTAGGGATGAGGGAAAACAAGATTTTTCTCTCATCCCCTAGTTTGGTTGTTTCATTTCAATGTTGATTAGGCACTATACTAGATGTTGCAGGGGAAAAGCATATCATCTGCCATCAGTTCACATCAATTTTAATAAGGCGACATACATTAAAAATTAAATGCGTACTGTGTACATGAATAAGTGTTTGGTACTGCAGTAACGACAAAGACATGCTAAAGCTTTTTGACTTGCACTCGGAGTGCAAGTCTCAAAGCCTTAGCATGTCTTTGTCGTTACTTAAAGGCCCAGTGTATCATTTGCAATGACCCCAAAAAGTAATCGACGAGTTTACGGGGAAAAAGTTTTGAAAGTAAAGATTGAATTAATAGCAACTACCCAATGAAAGGTTTCCGCTCAAAATGATATAATTTACCAGAAAATAATCCATAAAGATGAAATTATTTAGATCATTTGCAAACGATTTACTTATTTTTGGTTCGCATCTACGCGGTCCAAAATGCATGGGCGCTGTGTACTGCGTGTGCGTGTTTCAACGCGATGCATTTTTATGGATAACGCTCACACGCAGTATATGATGTGCACCACAGAGTGCACGACGCAAGCCACATACCCGATCAACTGACAACGAATATTTGAAACACCCCGCCAAGACCAGGAAAACGCATACATGGATTTTCATGGTTTTTTAAACGTGGTACATTTAACAAAGCTGAAATTTCTTCAGATGAGTTTGTTGACGTCTGTCTTTTGATTTACTGTATAATGGTTTTATTCGCAGAATCGCTCAAAAACAGATCATCTACAGGGCCTTTAAGAAAAGAAACCTTAAGTTTAAAATTTCCTACACAGAGTACTATCTTGGATAAAATAAATTAATGTCGTGCTTGTTACAATTGCTACCAACACCGAGCATTATTTTTTTCAGGTCAACTCATGAAGTAAAATGTTTGGGTCATTGCAAATGATACAATAGGTTTTTAAATAGATGCTACAGTATACAAATATTGACTGCTCATGAGGGTGATGGTGCAAACTATCGTCCCGAGGTGATCTTGAAACGGCAGTCCTGCTATTTTCCCGAGGCCGCAGGCCGAGGGAAAATAGCAGGACTGCCGTTTCAAGATCACCGAGGGGCGGTAGTTTGCATCATCACCCGAATAAAAGCAGTCAATATTTGTTTTATATACCTCATACATTGATTTTTTTTGTGTCAAATGATTGGTATTTTCAGGACAAAATTCAGTTTTCAGAGAGCCAAGCCAAAGTGCACATTATCCGCGTGAACGCGAACACCACTGCTAGTTGCTTCACGCACGCGAACGCGTCTCCTGCGCGCTGGCGCATGGCACACGCTCGCGCGATTGCGTACGCGCTATGAAATAGTACTTTTAGAAAGTACTATCCTTTGACATATTGCGCAATAGGTCAAACAATAGTACTTTTTTCAGTTGCCCACTGAAATGGTTGAACTAATCTATGTCGCGTGATCTGCGTTTAACCAATCAGTGAACGAGAATCAATGTATGAGGTATATAATATCTGATAATGGTCAAGTGGATGTGTTTACATGTAAAAAATAATTTGTGGGAAATTGGAGCCCGGGGGCACAGTAAACGAACAATCCAAACAGGATGCACAATTCCCTAATTCCCATCACTGGAGACTGTGTGTACTGTATCATGAAGCTTAAAGGCTCGAGTCTCATCCTGTGTTACATGTAGATGTACTGTTTTAATATGTTTAATGTATGTATTGTAAACTTCAAAACTCGTTTGTTGGTTTTGGGTGCAATCTCCACTGTATTTGTTTTTGGGGGGAGGGGAGAGCGGGAGGCATCTCCCTGCACTGCTAAAAAAAAATTAAAGTCTAATATGTATACAGAGCAACAAAAGAGAGGCAAATTTTCAGATTAAACAAAATCGGAAAATTTCTTTTGTAATTAAGTTGACATAACAGCTTCTTTAGGCATTAATACATAAATAAAGCTTCTGTGTGCTGAACATTCCCACTTTTAGATTGGCTTTTTTTTTGCTTGGTTTACTTAATTCATGTTATTTGTGAAAGTTGTGGATATAAACTAAACCTGTAAACTGTGTTTACAGTGCTTGACATTAACTGACATATAATGAGCCAGGGCCATGGCTGGCCAGGTTGGCTAGGGCTGGCCCTGGCCAGTCCCAGCCAGGCCCCAGCCACAGCCATCCAGACACCACAAGTGACCATTACCTCCACTGCCTGTTGTCTTGCTTTGCACAGTAAGCATTTCTCAGCTCCCTTCCAGTCCTCGCACATCCCAGATTCTTCATCGTCATCTACGAGTCAAAGCAAATTTAAAAAAAAAAACGACCTTCCATTAAGTGTGTCCAGACATTTCACGGTTGGTAACTTGCAAAAAAGATCGCAATTACTGTACATGTACCAATACAAAGGAAAGCTTGCAAGTACACGTACCGGTACGGTAGTGCCATGGATGCTCTTGCAAATACGTGTATCTACTTGCAACATGTTTTGGATTTGAGATAATCCGAGGGCATTGTGTTAATGAAATATTATTAAATTGCTTGGTGGCAGCAAACATAACGATCCCACGTGATCAGTCCACTATTGTTTGCGTCATTTTGAGCGTGAGCACTTTAGCTCAAGAGTGACACAAACAATAGCGGACTAGTCACATGGAACCTTCGTTTGCCGCCACCAAAAACGTCCTGCTAGGCAAACGTTTGGAGACAAAAACTTTGGAAACATCAATTTATTTAATTTAAAAAATAATGAAATAATACACTGGTGAACATATACTAAAAATATATTTAATATTTTGATTTGAGTGTGATATAGACCATATCGAATAGCTGCCATCTTGTAGGTCAACGCTTGTCATTTAAATTGGCCAACAATGTACGTGTAAGCACAAAATGAGCAACCATGCATTCCCCAAGGAACACAGGAACTGCCCTACAAGATGGCAGCTATTTGATACGGTCTATAACGTTTGAGTGGCACTGTACACATGCTGTACAGTATATTCCTTGACTGTGTCCAAGGGGGAAATGTTTTGGGGATATTCCGTAACATCCTGGTGAAACATGGGAAGTCCCAGCCCTGGCCACTTCCCTGTGCTAAAAGAAAATTGCTTTTTCCTCAAAGGACCTCGATCAAGCTTTTAAACAAAGCAGACCTCTAGGATGTACACATACGTACAAAGTCTAAGTGTCAGCATTAAACTGGGAGCCTACGGGCATTCTATTCAGAAATACTCTTCTTACTGAATAGGACATTGAAATCCATTGCCGACTGATTAGCCAATTCTCAATATACATGACTTTTAGCACAATACATTTCCTGCCAAGCAGTGTTTGCCTTTAACTTTTTTTTCCAATTAGCCAACAGGGCCAGTTGGCTTACTCTTTACTGGCCCATCTGCATTTTAGGTGGCCTGGTTCAAATTTTTTTTTATTTTTTAAATTAACTCACAGCCAGTTGTTTGAATTAACCACATGTAAGCGAATAAACAAGGACAATTTGGTAGATTTTCTCTTCAATTTTCTCTAAAAGGAGGCACTGTATGATAATACCCTACCTAATGCATTTTTAAAAAACAATGTGTGAGTTACGGCATGGGTCTGTTTTATTTCAACTGGCCAGCAGGACCATTAGGGGAGGCTTTCCAACTGGCCCGAGACAATTTTAACTGTCATTTGTCCAACGGACCAATGCTAATTCGAACACTGCCAAGTATCCACATCAATACAATTCTCATACATGTATGAGAGCTCTAATCCTCTGAAATCCTCTTTTATTTGTAATATTTAGGAGAAAATGAAACAATACAGTACAAAATGTAAAATGTGCATTGAGGAGCTTATACAGATTTTTCCAGAAAATGGATTTCGTTCTGTACAGTATGTATACCTAAGAATCATATAAAATACCTCCCCAAAATACTATCCATGGAAAGAAAGCGAGAAATTTGCAATTTGTTAGTGTAATCATCGCACTACTTTATATAACCGGATAAATTAGTCTACAAAACATTGGTGGTTTGGGTTTTGTTGTGTTTTTTTTTTTACAATATCCTTGAAAATAGAGACTTTTGTACACACTTACATGCGGCTCTTACATACAGTGAAAGTCCTAATAGGCCAACAACTGGTCATCACTTCCTTCAAACCACCCAATGGGGAAATCCGAAAATGTGGACAGGAAATTCCCTATAATCTAATGCACAAAACTACCACTTCTGGCTACAACAATCAGGAAATTTTGTAAATTTCTCCTACCCTAACAATATGAAATGTAATGTTCGGCCAAATCAGAATTGTTGTGTGTTTCCGTCAGATTTTTTTCCTTTTAAATACAAGTAATGAAATAACCCTAAATAGCTATGTAAATCAGTGTTCTCCACTGCTAAATATTTTGTCCAGGCGGGCTGAGCAGCGCCCTTATGCAGTGAACACCGATTCCCCGCGTGAGGGCGCTGTTTAAAACAAATGCATGCAACTGCCATGGCTGTTGTGGAACGCAGCTTGTTTTGCCGATGCGATAAATATTCACTTACATGTACTACATGTATGTGTACGATAATGACACTAGTGGCTAGCGAATCATGTTTGATGACTTTACCGGTACACCTAACTTTGGAATGACTTCGCTGTACTTTCAAAGTGTTTTAAGGGGGAAAATTTATTGTTTTTCCTCCGGGCATCAATGGTACCTCTGAAGATTTTGTCCGGGCGACACGCCCGGACAAAACCGGTAGTGTAGAACGCTGTAAATTAATATACAGTACCTTTAAATGGTGATATCTTCTTTACAAAGTCGAGACCAAAGAGGCTTTCCACAACACACTCAAGACCTGCAGGCAAAAACAAAAACCAGCAAAATTTACATACTGGAATTAAAAAACAAAGCACACTACCATTACCTCTTTCAGTGCCTATTCAGTGCCCAACTTTTTACATTTTTTACGTAATTTTTTGAAATTAAAGTCTTACACATGCGACGGTTGGCTTTTTTCGGGGGAAAAATTATACAATCGTACACCTTATGTACTATACACTTTCAGAATGCATACGACAGATCGGACATACAAGTACGACATTGGCATGAAAAGAGTTACTCTGTAATGTACAGTATTTGTGCAAAGCTGTGTATACAGTACGTACATATGTAGATTCGCAAAGGCTAGTGGTATTGGATGACAAACATGGCCAGTGAAGTGTGTGTAAACCTATGAGGCAGAGGCCAACTCGGCAACTTTTTCGCTCATTTTCACAAAAACAAAAAAATACACATGTATAGTTCAAGTGCCAATCTTTCATCATTTTTTTCTTTGAAACATACCGGTACATGTATCATCAAGTATACTCACCAGCATGTCCCGAAACAGAAAGATAGCGAATGGGACAATCATTGGGGATTCCCTACATGTACGGTATGCTACTAGTTTCACTGTATTTGTATCATCATATCACCCTCCAAGCCATTAAATATTACCAGTATGGGCATAATTACTCAATAACAAATGATGTATGTAAACTGTATGCATGTGATAAATCGTATGTGGGTCTCTCAACACTAATGGGCCTATTTGAAAAATCAGTATATAATTCCCTTTAGATGTCTTCAGTTTATCCCAAACTTAAGGAAATTCTCTTGTACTGTTCTCAGGAGATAACTTTTGCCCCAAAAAGTAAGAAAATGCTGCCACAACAAACATTTCTAAAAACCTGTGTGTACAAATTTTCCATATACCGGTACGTATGTAACGTTGGACAGACAAAAATATCACAATTTTGTCTGTCCACCGTTACATACGTATATATGGAAAATATGTACACAAGCTTTTCAGAAATGTATGTTTTTGCAGCATTTTCTTTAAGTTTGGGATAAACTGAAGACATCGGAAAGGAATTATTGACTTATTTTTCAAATAGGCCCATTAGTGTGGAAAGACCCATGTGCGAGTTTCTGTATTCAAATGGGGGACGTTTAACAATAGAAACAATAGGGTCCACGATTGCCAAGTGATTTGGAATCAAATTGAAGGCTTATAAAATGTGTACACACACATGGTACCATAGTAATCCTGCAGACGACAGTGTACTCCACAAAGGATAAGTTTGGGCACACAGACATACAATTATGGCTGCTTTCGAGCGCGGCACCAGGTGCTCCATGGTGCTCCATGGTGCTCGCCTGAAAGCATGTGTGTGACGTAACGTTTCCACCACCTGGGAGCACCAGGGACGAGCGCTCGAAAGCAGCCTATGATGTAATTAATGTGCACATCATCACAGGTGCAGTGCACACATGTACACAAAGGATCTTGTCCCATATGGACCCAAATACTGCAGACACTGTGGAGAATGATGATTGTTACGGTATATAAGAAAATGAAAGCAAATTTTTAAATTGATTAGTGCCTTACTACTATCCACTAGCCTACTGTATTCGACAAACTTCCGTTCTGATCAAAAATTGATCTTACGGAAATAGAGTTTCTTTTTTTAGCGCGACGGCTAAATACATGTACCGGTACTACATATAATTATTTAAGGAACACTCCACATGCATACATGTACAATGATGCATTTCCCTAAATCTCTGAACTTTACTCCCATCAAAAGTAATATTCTATAAAATGTGTAACAATCGTCTCATTTATCTTCTGATTAATTTATGAAAAACAGAACTGAAACTCAAATTTACTTGTCTGGGGTTTCCCAAATCACATTTTCCTTTTGCTGCATGGGCTAGTATTCACAATGGTTTTCACCAAATTTGTAAACATTCAATGCACAAATACATGCTTAAAATTTTATTTTTACCATTTATCCAAAATTGTACTAACACGTGCACTCCATTCAGGGGGTACTTCGTGTATAATTGGTTAGTATACACAGCCCCCTTGTGGATGTCTGCAAATTTTCTTACTGGTACCCCCTGCTTCATTGTACATGTAACAAAAATATATAGTTACAAAAATTTACATAAAAGTGCAATCGTTAAATTTAAGAAAACATAAATTTGTCAAAAATAGAAGAAAAAAATACACCGTTTTAGATGACAAACTTCAATTTCATGCTATTCTCACGTTTGTATCGTAGTTTACATTAGTAAAATCGTACATAGTCATATACATTTTATGATCAATTCATTGCAATTTTTGCCCTAATAAATGTAATTTCTATCAGACACTAAACTTTCTAAAAAGAGAAAAGACAAACAAGCGAAACAAACCAACTCCACAGAACCAAATTCCTGTTTAATTTGATTGAAATATGTTTGAAAATGAAATTATGACCGAGATCCCCCAAAAAAGTATGGTACATACATGTAGGTGTACCTGCAGCCGATTTCACGAAAACGTATGCACTGCATAAGCCCACTTGCGCAACTTTTTTGCCCAAGTTGCACAACATTCCTGAGATAATTACATGCAAGTTATGGGCCCGTGCCATTTTCAAAAGTTGCGCGAGAAATGTACACGGGTATTTCAAATAAATTTTTCAGTTTTTATGGCCAGATTCTGCAGAGTAGTCTATTAATTATGGATTATGGACTGTCCGTAAAATATAGTATCTAAATATTTGTCAGCTAGTACAAATATTTTTTAAAATCACTGTCAAACCAATTTTCACAGCATGATGAATAGGTGAAATTGTCTGTTGTACAGGTACATACATGTGAACATGTCTAACTTCTGAATTACATACATGTACGATTCCATTTTAATATTCGTCATGCTGTAATGTCTACATTATGCACATATTTATCCATATGTCAGGGGTGCAGTACATGAAATCCCTTGCATACTAATGAGGTGCTGTGCATGTCCCAGTGTCAGTACACAGACAGCATACTGTACAATGTACCAGGTATAGCTGTGTGTGTGTAGAGGGCCCAAGGTCACTAACACAGGGTATCATTTGGTTGAATGAAGCCAGCCTTGGCAGCACTGGGCATGGGGACCCTCGCATGATAACACCACACCATACATGGATATATGTGTACATGTATCAGGAAAACGTCAATAATGCTAATTAGAGAAGATGGCACTATACAATCTTGGTATTCGGTATAACGAGATTGTGATTGTCTAGGGAACCATATTTTTAGCCTCCATGGTGATAATACATTTAATTGCAGTTTACACACAAGCAGAATATACGTACACCTAAGGGGCTGTTCAAAAATGTTTACGGGGCCCTACAATATTTTAACGAACTGTACGAAGCGTACCCGGGTAGCTGCAAATAACCCGGGTTAAATTTAACCCGGAGTTTTATTTTACACGTCAAATTTTAACCCGGAGAAACACTTAACCGGGTCATCTCTTACACGGGTCATGAGCGACCCTTTTCCCACTGCAGTTCTGCACGCGCCAGAGACTTGGTTTGCGATCATAAAAAACCTTGTCTTTGACATGATTACTGATTTAACGGTTTGCTCCAGTCGATAGCAACCAAAGCCAAAAAAAATACCATTATTGGTTAAATTGTCTTACGAATCATTACGACAATAAACAAATTCTATTACGAAGTACTGACGACACGTTTACGATCTGTTACAAAACAACGCGAATTGACTTCGTGTTGATTCGTTATCAAATTCGCGTGTACAGTAATTGCGTTTGAAAAATCGATCTACTGATCATGCATTATAAACAACATGGCGGTCGACATCGCTAGCGATAATGCTTGCAATTTTTCTTGAGCTTTTGTGCGGTTGGAACACCTTCCATTGCAACCAGTGTTCTTGTAACAACGCAATGGTTCCACAAAGTCATTTCCAACTGCAAGCCAAGCGTTTGATGATTCAGAAGCTTTTAACCCGCTTGGCTCGC
Organism: Henricia sp. BOLD:AAB3569; assembly: GCA_037783545.1. NCBI lineage: Eukaryota > Metazoa > Echinodermata > Asteroidea > Spinulosida > Echinasteridae > Henricia > Henricia sp. BOLD:AAB3569. The sequence goes on along the minus strand of JBBELK010000009.1, from coordinate 2,796,174 downwards.
TAACCCAGGTCGGAAAGTGTCGTCGTTTCCCACTACAAACGTTAAACCGGAGAATCGTCTCAAGGCCGCCGTTAACCCCGAGATTGAGGGTTAACCCACCACCTGACCGCATGTTACCCGGGTTAAATGGCATTTTTTGCCACTTAACCCGGGTAATTCGTAACCCAGAGATTTGACGTGGGAAACAAGCCCTTAACCTGGGTAATCTTGGGGTTAAATTTTTCTGTTATCCGAATTATCTCGGGGTTAAAGTGTCGTGGGAAAAGGCCAGTACAGTGTCTGAAAATTGTGCATGTAAATTTTATGTTTGCAACCTTTGAAGGTAACAATAATGTGCAATTAAACTTTGCATTGAGTACTTTCACAGCTGATCAAATAAAAAAGTGCTACATGTACCAGTAGATTTCCCTTTAAAAAAATATATTTGGGGTTTTCCCTTTGTCCGTTTCACAATGGTCATATGATCTCTTTGCTAAAACAAAAAGGGACATCCTCCGTCTCAGCATGCTGTGCTTTCCAATGAAATATGAAACGGAGTAAAACAAAAAAATCATTATTTGAGATAATTTTAGAAAAATAACCAAGCTTATTATCACTTTGATCTAGCATTCCATTTGTGTACCGGTACATGTACTGCTTTTTACATGTCAACCAAATTACTTTTGGACAAGAAATTTAAAAATGTTAATTGCATGTACACGTGTAACTGAAGATTTACAAAGCATACAGTACGGCCTAACTGTTTGTGAATATATTTAATGCAATTAACATAAATGTAAATGCAGAAGATTTCATCCTACAATGTGAAGGACAAATAAATCACAATTTATCTTGTCTACGTGTCTCTGACTGAAGGTGAAGTCTCAACAGAAATGAATAAATGCAGAATTGTTTTTAGAATTGTGTGAAAACAAGTTCCTGAAATTGATAAGAAAATAATGAGTCATTCATGTTGTATTGTGGGGACTAAACATACTGACATGTATAGGTTTCACACTACTCTTGACTTACCCTGGTAATTAATTACCTGGGTAGTTGTCTATACCTGGGTAGAAACTAACCCGGAGAATTGGTTTCACACTACAAAATTAACCCTGCAATAGACTATGTAAGTTGACCTCGCGAACGTACGAGACTGCGCGAGACCACTGTTATTTCCGGGCACAAGACCCTATCTGTTCAACGCACGTCGCGAGCGAAATTCTTGGATTATTTTGTTTACGCAGGTTTTTGTAAACTCAGACGGCCCAAAACGCGTATCTCTAAATAAAATCTTGCATTCCAATTGATGAAGTGGAGTATATAATCAAAAATAAGCAATCGAAATGTAAAAATTCACGATCTTTTCTGAGCCGACAAGTCAATCTTTGAAGATCGTAAACTACATGCAGCAAAAGATATGCAACACGCACAGCAGCCGACGTACGTAGGCCTACAGTGTACAAACAGACCTCGCTAGCGATAGGCGAAACGCCATCTACCAAAAGTAGAGCTTGCAGACTTTTTTTTTTAGAGTGCCCAAGTTCGAAGCATTCATTTTTACATGAATCCACACTTGGGTCATCCATTCCAAATTGGATGAAGAATATGCTAGCAGAGAAATTTATTCAGGTCACGAAATTTTAATAATTTTTTTTCGTTTTTAGAGATAATTATGCATGTATTATATATTGTAAAAAAACATTTTAGTTACCCGAATCACTTTCGGGCCGGTTGTACAGTATACTTAAGATTGGACAGAAAAATTTATATACAAAAAACAAAATCTCGCCCGTGTTATAGGAATAGGCGTTTTAGTCGTGTTGTGCCCGGAAGCTCAGATTTGACCTTTGCCGCGAGACTTACATAGTCTATTCAGCTTACCCACTTTAGTGCGTACCCGGGTAATTTGTGAAGTGCATTTACACTATACGAACGGCAACCCGGAGAATATGCATTGCTAACCTCTCCACTCCAATGAACCATTGTGCCCACAACATCTTAAAATGGTTCCTGATCTTACTACTTCAAAATCTTTGAAATTAAAGAAAGCATACCATTTACCGAGACAAGTTACTGATCACTAAAGAGAAATATGGAGTGTCTTTAGATGGGGTGTCTTTAGACAAGATGTCTTTATAATGAGCACTTGGTCGTTATACTTTAAGGGAAATTTTAGAACAGACGAAAACAAAATTCTATAAATGACTTTCGTGCAAGTGAAGATAACTTTTTTGCCGTGACCAAATTTTGATTCCTATATAACTCCTAAAAATATTATTAACTTTCAAGCCATTTCGCATGATTCACCCGTTTTGCGTGCATCTAAACTCTTTCTATAATATCTATATAATAAATTACATCATTTTATAATAAATTGCGTCATTGTTTAATGTTCGCAGCACGCATGTGCACAAAACCAGCTCTGGTGATACAATATTCTTCAACCAACGTACCCGGCGAGCATTCACACTACTGAAGGTAACCCAGAGAATCGTCTCAAGGCCGCTGTTAACCCTGAGATTGGTGGGTTAACCCACCTCGCGAGCAGGTTTAGAAATTACCCGGGATAAGTGGGGTTGTGGTGCAGTTAACCCGGAGAATTGCTAAGTTTTTTTTTAACCTCGAGATAACTCAGGAAACAACATAGTCTGAAACCCCTATTACACTGTAGGCCAAATGAAATGTATCTGGGGCAAAAGTATACGGTATTTTTTTCGTATACATTGAACAAAGATTTTAAGGAAATTACCTCCTGGAAACAACACATGTCATTTTAAGATATACTTCCCACTTGCACTTTTGTCGCAAATGTTGCTTTTCTGTAGAAAAATCACGTTTTCTTCTTCAAAAATTGCCTTCAGTTAGTGCACAAGATAACCATGCGCGCGCAGCGCACTCTGTTGTCGCGCTTACGCACAGACCGCTCGCCACGTCATTTTGTGCATTACTTTATGCAGTAATTTTATCATTTATTTATCTCAGAAATTGCGACGAAAGTGTCAGTGGGAAGTATATCTTAGAATTGAATAAGCTATCGATTCCAATATATAAATTCACCCAAATCCGTGTTCAATGTATATGAAAAAAAATCCAAATATACAGTGCAAAAAGTGTACAGCAAAAAAGTGTACAGCGAAAAGTAACCGCTACAATACACTAGACAAGTGTCATGACTAAACACATGATTATCTTAAAACAACATACATGCACTCTACATGCACAAGAAAATATGCTAATTACATACATTCACCATGCATGGATGTAGGCAACATCAAATTTGTCAGGTGTTTATCACCTCAAGGTGACCGACAGTTCAGATGTATATAGTAAAAACGTTTTATCTCATCTCTTTATCACCATAAAAATTGTTTCATTTTCTATTTCTTTGTGAATTCTGCCTTCATGAACATGTACATTTAGAATTTTAGATGCGACAAGCCTCCACAATCTTCTAAAATACATGCCTTTAAATAATTACTTCCAGTAGCATGCTCGCTTTACATTTGTAGACATTACAAGTTTTTTTCCCTTAAAAATAATACAAATAGTGGGTGGAAAATGATACCATTGGCATACATTTATATTAGTGAAATTTGGCTCAAGCACAAACAAGATTCCCTCCAAACACTCAGACAATTTCACAAGTCTGTCTGGCAACAAAAACTAATTTTATTTGGAACTTGAAATTTCACTATCAACAAAATGCGGCCTAATAAAAATTTGAAAATAAATAAAAAGATTTATATCCTGTCGCAAAGCTGACGAATATGCAATGGTTTAACACTGCATATTCGTCACTATGTCAGCTTTGCGACGAATATACATGTGCATGTTTCTTGAAAGATTTTTTTCTGTCCAAATATCTCCGACCGAAGGGGATATCGTAAGAAAATATGCTTACGATTTCAACATTGATTTTCATTGATTTTTGTAGTCTTGGTGCAAGACGATTCTCTGTGACTTGTTCACTACCCGCCACACCATATTCAACATTGACAATCACCAAGAGAGGGCACCAAACATGTACATGTGTACACAGGCTATGACAGAGAATCGTCTCGCACCAAGACTACAGAAAGAAGAAAAAAAACCTGTGAAAGGGAATGGTAAATATTGCCCCCAAAATCCATGAAAATCAACGTTGGAAGTGAAAAATGTTACTGTTCTCAGTAAATTCAAGAACGCATTGGTGGTAAGTTGACTGGATTCAGGTTTCTAAAAAGCGCGTTTGATTGCCTTTCCGGATCCTACTCGCGCTAGCGCGACACCGTTCGATTTACGTTGACGTCATCATTCGCGCTTACTCGCGTCAGGGCCAAGTGAGCAACACGCCGAGTCGGTTAGTTCAGGAAGTATCCCGCAGTGCTCTGCGATATCATGTCGGCTAGTATGTGACTTGGGCCCAGCACGTCGACTTAGGTGGTTGTATTTTGAAGTTTTTTGGTTTGTGTTTTGAGTCGGTGGTTGGCAGCGAGGCAGTAGATCATCGCGGTAGATCATCGCGGTAGATCATCGCGGTAGACGGATTGTTCTGTTTTTTTGGTGTAATTTCAAGGAATAGCCAGATATAATTCAAACACAGCCTTAAGATCCCGTGGCTCCATACTAGATTCAGCACGAGACTCTTGCATGACGGCCAAATTTGTCACGAACTGCTAATAGGGCACTTTCACAGGGGGTCAAAAGGTCATAGGTCACTATTGCTTGTCTTCCAGAACGGGAGAGAACAATAGAGCCACATGCGTTTCCCCACTAGCTCTATTGTTCTCTCCCAATCTGGAAGACAAGCAATAGTCACCACTACCAACTCGATCGTTTACCATTACCAACTCAACTCGAACCAACTTGACCGCTGTGCGTACTTAATGCACAACAGTCAAGTTGGTTCAACGGCGAGTTGGGATACGGGAACCCGTCTAATAATTTACATGCATGAGATCACAAATTTTATGAGCTTGGCAAAGGAGGAGAGTGCGAGGCGGATCTTCCCAAGATTTGGTCAAGATCCAAAGTTTTGTGCAAAATATTTCGTTTGGATGTGCTTCTTTCTTTGTGGTTGACTACTGAAATACAACAGACAAGTAAAGGGCAGTCTGTGAAAGTCGGACCCTCCGGATCTTCCGGATCTTTGTTAAAAATTGATATTTAACGAACAGAAAGTACCTAGTTCGACTTCTAAATACGCTTACATACCTTTTACCACCATGTATTGCACCCATTTGTAATCATACACCACATCGACTACCCACAAAGTGAAATTTTCGAAGAAATAGGCGTACGAAGTGCAGGACACTAAGAAAAAAGAAATTGGTTTTTTTCCCACGCCGGATCTTTAAAAATAAGGCCTGTACATGGCGGTAAAAGGTATGGAAGCGTATTAAAAAGTCAAACTAGGCACTTTTTGTTCATTAAATAGCCATATTTGAAAAAGATCCGGAAGATCCGGAAGATCTGGAAGGATCCGGAGGGTCCGTTTTTCACCCACACCCCAAGTAAAGAATCCAGCAGGATGATAAATAAAGTGAGTAGGCCTAGCACGCATTTTAAGAAGAAATAGGCGTTCGAAAATGTCTACGTGACGGTGATGTACCGTAGGCGTAGGCTTCCTCAACATGCTTAAAATCTTTGTTCAATGTAAGCCTATACGAAACAAATACCTTTTGTATTGACGGCTGAATAGGTTTAGATGAAGTCGGTCTTCCTGACCGACGTTCCTGACCTCTTTGGTACTTTGATGGTCGAGTTGGTTGAACAGTCGAGTTGTTTGAACGGCATGAATGGTCAACATGGTCGAGTTGTTTTGGTGAACAGATTCGTAAAAAACAATGAACACAAAACCATCTTTCTCCGCATATTTCCTCACTAAAATCACTCCCAATAGATACACAACAAACCGATCTTACCAATGTACGCAATGAGATTTTTCCGACCCCTTTCTAATTCTTTCCTCAGATGTTTTCGTTCATTGCCACAGCGGTTTGTACCGCACGGAGTTACCACTGCCATCTTGTGTACTAACGTGACGTCATTGGTTCGTCAAATGAAAATATCAGAGAGCGGTGTTCTATTTTGACCCTAAACTCTGTCGTTAATTTTAATCAAACTCGGTTCTACGGCAAACAAAAACACCTTAATTCCTTTAAATATTCAATAAAATTAATAAGTGTCATTTTATTGATCATTATTTGGTATTTTGCATTGAAATTTGTGCAAAGAAATGCAAACGATTATGAACACAGTATGGCTTTTGTAAAACACCGTAGTATAATGCCAGGAAACATGGCGTTTTCGAAGTGAAGAGATTCGGCTTTAATTTAAACTTGCGATTTGCCTATTTTGTTTCGCATAAATTTTGCTGTATACATAAAACTTAACAGTGCATAAAACAAACAATTTTGTAGCTGTGTTAGAGCAAGATAATTCAACAAAACGTTACAGGTCTGCAATTTATTAGGTCAAACCCAAAAAAATGTTGGTGTATTGAAAACGTTGAAAGTAACTACAGATTCGTCGTGTGGTGGCGTGCGTTCAAAATGTACAGTCCACAATTTGAGCCCTCTGGTCGTCCGTGAGTGACGGTTTTTACCCATTTTGGAGTATTTACTGCCGATTAAAAAGTGACTACAAGCCGATATGTAAGGCTGAGCTTTTTCGCGCGCCGTAATTTTGACGCGCATCGATTTAAAGAAAAAAAAAGCGACGTGGAAGAAATTGTGGGCCTAACAACGCACTAAAAATCAACACTTTACTTGGATGTTATGCTGCGAGATCATGTGATAAGTTCAGTTCGGTATATTTTATTCTCTCAACGGTTCTACAGTCCTTATATCTAGTGGTGAGAAGAATGGGCTTTATTTAATTCATGGATTTCGAGATGATTTCATCGCAGTGAATTCCGACATGTTTTGACCGTGGATTTGTTTTACTCTATGACCATCTCATCACCCCACCCCACCCCCGCAAATGGGGCATTCCCCAAGTTTGAGAACCACGGGCTTACAATGATTTTACAGGGTAGCCATAGAACGTCCCCCACGAAAATGCTTCAGGTACAACCGTTGACATCATCAATCAAGGAGGTAGCACCGTGTTCTAACTCCAAACCGATGGATTACCTCTGTACTAAAATAAGTAGGCCCTATGTTTCGATTTTAAACTGGATGACCATAGCTGACCAACGGGAAAATAAGTAGAAGCGCAATTTTGTATACTTTTCTAAATTTGATGTTCATTTTGGGCCATTTTATTCCACTATATGCAAAGACTAGATCTGGCTATAGTGTAACTTTGAAGATTTTTATCAAAGAGGAGAAATTCCGATCCCTTCTGACTGTACAGCACCACTTGATTTGTCCAGATACGTCAGTGACCTCCTATTCCTCGGGGCAAGACTCTTTTGTGCGTGTTCTCTGCTTGCCATTAGACGACGATTTGCACTCATTGGCTTCTTCTAGAAACGATAGAAAGAAATGACAACATCAAACAATCTTGAACAGGCCGAGTAAAGAAAGGGGTGCTGGGTATATAATAAAGCCCCGTTGTTTTTCTTTACTCTCTTCCCTAAATCACAAGCTCCCACGTATCTTTAGGGCATCTTTGGAAACCTAAAGACTATTTTCAAGACTCCCACCAACGTAACGAAGGACTCGTCAGCGGCTTCGCGTCAGGCAGCGGAAGCTTTTGGTTGAATTATGAGTTCGATACGACTTATTAAATATCGTTTTTAACCAAATTACCTGAAAGTTTGCTTATTTGTGGAGCCACGACATTCCAAAAGAGGCATTCATTTGCCTTGATCGCACGCTCTTCATGTCCGGGGGACAGGTCTTTATAGGCGAGATCATCCAGGGTAAACACCGGCCACTGCGGCTCTTTTTCCTCGTCCGTCAGTTTAGCATCCACGGACGACAAGTTGGGGTCCCTTCAAATAATAATAATAATACAGCATTTATAAGACGCACAGCATGACTGTCCTTTACCACTTGGGTTGACAAGGAAATTGGGAATTAAGTGTCTTTCCCACGGAAAGACAAACACGTTGGCACAAGTGGGGCTCGAACCCATAACCCCTAGATCACGAGCACCGCTGTATACCCACTAGACCACACATGACCACACAGGATTCCTGGACCCTAATTCATGGCGCCCAACTGGGAAATACTTGACACTGCATAATCCAATATATACCTGTTATATTGGTATCAACGTTTGGTAGTTCTTGCTAGCTGTATTGAATTGTTGTAGTCAACATCGGAAGTGCATTCATGAGTGAGATACTGAATCAGCCAAGACTAAAGCGGGCCTCCTGCTCCCACAGCGGGAGGCCCGCTTAAAGCGGGCCTCCCACTTGCACTGTGCGCTTTTTGCCACGATTCCCCCGGCCTACGAATTGGTACGATTATACACAAACGTAGCCAATCGTACCCAATCGTAGCTAATTCGTGGCAAAAATCGCACAGTGGGAGGCCCGCTTAATACATAATACGGTATGCGACAGAAGGACTTGCTGCCCATTTACCTCGACACACTTTTCTTAAAGGCCCTCTCACACACGGAAACATCTCCCCCGCGAGTTGGCTTTCTATGAGCTTCAAGAGTTGGCGAATTCGGGAAACTCGAGACATCTCCCCGAACAACTCGATAGATTCGTGTAATTCGGGGACAATCTCGTAAAAACTCGTAGCAACGCGCAAGTCGTGGCGAAAATTGTAAACATGTTTAAAATTTCGGCCACGAGTTGCCAATTCGTGAGTATCTCGCACCAAACTCGTAGAACTCCCTGCAAACTCATATAACTCGTAGCAAACTCGTTTTATATAGCTCAGCTCTGTATGGGGATGGTATATAGTTTGATACGAGTTGTACGACTACGAGTGGTCAAATCAACGAGTTATAAGACTTCACGCACGAATTGCAAGAGTCAGCGAAATTCCAGATGGTTTGGCGCCAAATCCCACGCAGTCGGGTAGAATCCTTCTACCAATCTCATACCACACTCATATTTTGTTTCGCGGTAAGCTTGGAAAGCCCGTAGAGTCAGTGAACATTTCTGTTGGCAATCATCGTTCTATGTTTAAATATTGTCTTTGGTTTGAAAACAGGTCTCGTTTGAGATCCTAAATCGTGTTTTGTATTTGACATGAGATCTAGTTTAACTGAAATAAAACATCACGTTTAGCAAATTGTTTTATACACCAAGTATTTTCGGAATCCGGACAAATCATCCTCGATTTGGCGACAATGGCATTGGCGCCTATAATAATTATATCCGCGTACGCGTTGGCATCCTGAAGCCATGTCCGCATATTACTTCGCTCATTCCCATCGCCCTTATAAGGCGCGCTGGGAATGAGCAAAATCGTACACTAGACTGGTTCCCGTCCACATATTCCACACAGGAGAATATAAGCGAACCAATCTATAGGGATCGGGAGCCAATCTAAATCGTACACGTGTTTTATAATGAACAATAGAGGGCGCTAGCACCTGTATGCGCGGCACATTAAAATAAGTAAAATATTCTAAAAGCCTGATGCATTCTTGCAGTTGTGTCTTTATCTTTATTCTTCAGGCAATTTTCTGCTCTGAGCTGGCTAGTTTTAGACATCAATGGCTGGAACTACAGCTGAAATGTTGGTCAATAAACAATTGAGAGATCTTTTACTGACCCAGAGACATTGTTTGAAGTCCTGGAAAGAACAGGTAGGCCCATGGTATTGGTAGGCCTAAGTCAAGTCACCAATATCGTGAGCCTCATGCAGGTACCGTGGCCGAGTGGTTTGGGTCACTGACTCGCAATCACAGGTGAAAACTTGGGGTTGCGGGTTCGAAACTCGCCCCGGCTGGGGTACCTGTGCCCTTGAGCAAGGCACTTAATCACACTTGCTCCGTCCTTCGGAAGGGATGTAAAGCCGTAGGTCCAGTATGTTAGGTATCGGTAACCAACTTTAAAGATCCCAGAGCAATCTTTCGTGAAGAGCGAGGGGATTCCCCAGTGTCTCTGGCCATTTCTAATTCACCATGGGTTTCCTCACGTTTGCAAGCGACAGTGCAATGGGCGCTTTTGAGGAATCCTTAGTTTCAGTATCAGAAAGAAATAATAATAGAGTCCAAGACTCGAGTCATTAGCCTTGAGTCCAAGTCACCTGTTCGCCAAATGATGAAACTGAATCTGCTATGGTTTCGTTCATAAAATATGGGAAACGATGACATGCTCGTGCGCTCATTGTGCTTTCACCCTTAAGTTATTTTGTGGATATAAATGTTTTCTACACGTTCAGTATTTTGGTCTCCAAATGCAGGTTGAAGAACAAGAAATGGTTAGCAAGAAGGATTATGATGTGCTCGCCGAACAGCTTACGGTACAAATTACTTGGCTTAGGCTATGGCTTGAAATAGTCAATGGTGGAGGTGTAGTGGTCTAGTGGATAGCGCGTCAGACTTTCGGGTGATAGGTCCATGGTTCAAAGCCTGGTCACTGCTATCACGATGTGACAGTCCCTAGACAAGACACTTTACTCCACATTGTCTCTCCACCCAGGTGTATAAATGGGTACCGGCAAGTATTGGTTGGGAACCCAACTAACTGCTGGGGGTAAACCTGCGATGGACTGGCATCCCATCCAGGGGGGAGTAGCAATGCTCCTAGTCACTCCATGCCATGGAAACTACCAACCTGTTGGGGAAACCCAACTAACTGCTGGGGGTAAACCTGCGATGGACTGGCATCCCATCCAGGGGGAGTAGCAATGCTCCTAGTCACTCCATGCCATGGAAACTAACAACCTGTTGGGGAAACCCAACTAACTGCTGGGGGTAAACCTGCGATGGACTGGCATCCCATCCAGGGGGAGTAGCAATGCTCCTAGTCACTCCATGCCATGGAAACTACCAACCTGTTGGGGAAACCCAACTAACTGCTGGGGGTAAACCTGCGATGGACTGGCATCCCATCCAGGGGGAGTAGCAATGCTCCTAGTCACTCCATGCCATGGAAACTACCAACCTGTTGGGGAAACCCAACTAACTGCTGGGGGTAAACCTGCGATGGACTGGCATCCCATCCAGGGGGAGTAGCAATGCTCCTAGTCACTCCATGCCATGGAAACCCGGGTTGACTACAAGCTTTTTTGGCATGTGGAATCACTGTCCATAGACATAATTGGTGTCGGTAATTTCTATTATTTTATTGGGAGTTACAGGAAGAGAAACTACTTCATGAAGAGACCAAGTCCAGACTTGCCAGTGAGAGTGAAAAGCTTCAATTTGCTCTTGGTGAAATCCAGGTCCTCACAGCGCAGCTGGAGCGAGAAAAGGCAAACTTTGAGCGCTCGTAAGTCCAGCATACACGTCTAACTTTAACTTATTGGTCATGGCCAATTTCATATAAAGGCCCGTCTCATTTAATATCAAATTTTAATATACCCTTCCAAGAAGAAAAAAAAATTCACAATAAAATTTTGTAAAGCCTTGCAAATGGAAGCAACTCAACTGATCAGTTGCTGTCGATGCGTGCGTAGCGTGCTCATCAACTGATTAGTTGCGCAACTAGCAGCAACTGGGTGCATCCAACCAGGTCTACATTTCCAAAGTGCACACATCGACACGGCAATTCGGGTACATCGACCTTGCAACTGGAAGCAACTAGTTGCTGTCTATGTGCGCCACACGTATTCGGACGCACTCGTGCAACCGACAGCAACTAGTTGCAAGCACGCGTACATTGACAAAACTGACCGCAACTAGATACAGCTAGTTGCCAGTAGTTGCATGTGCACATACATTGACCTTTTTATTAAAGTAACTTGCATCTATTTGCAATGTTGATAAACACTAGGCTTAAGGAATAAAAGTTTGTTGAATTACAGTGAACTTGAATTACAGCAAACATACAAAAGTTGTGACGTGTCTTTGTGAAATCCTTGTGACATTTTAGCTTTTTTTTTCTCCAATCTTTTTTGTTGCAGTTTTGGACAGCTGAAGGAGAAGTCAGTCAAAGAAAATGCTAAGAACAGCAAGTTGAATACCAGGTTTTCAGGTAAAAACTGAATTCTCAATGAAATTTTTTTTAAATGTATTTTTAAAGGCACAGGCTCGTCAGCAATGCGCGCGCCATATTCGTGCCACGAAATACGCAGTCCAATGCCTTTGCTATGGAGCTGCGTATTTCGTGGCACGAATTTGGCGCGCGCGCATTGCTGACGAGCCTGTGCCTTTAAAGATAGATTACATGATTGGAAAATAGTTACAAAGAGCATTATTTTCATATGTGGTTGAGGAAAACCAACCCATGTACAAGTTACATTGTAGCTCAGTACCTCACCCATGTTCCGAGAAAATAATGAAAAACTGTGCCCATGCTTTCAAGAAATCGTGTTAAACCACAGTCCTATTTAGGCTTGTGAAAAAATTGTGTGCACCTGTATTTATAAATTAATCCTCAATTATCGTTTTCTCATAAAGAGATATCTCAGATGGAATCATCGCACTGGACAGTTTGAACAACGTATGTCTTAGGCCCACTTCAAACGTCGCGCTTATACCATGTCGAATTAAATTAAACGTGATTTTGTTTTAATTCGACACGGCACAAGCACAACGTTTGAAGCCATTTGGCTCAGCAAAATGAGTTCGACACGGCAGAAGATTTTAGCTCGACAGGGTCTGCCGTGCTAACTCTATTTAGTGCGGCACAAGCACGGCTTGGCTTCAAACGTCGTGCTTCTGCCATGTCAAATTTAATTCCAGTTCGAAGTTGGTCCGCAATTTTGTTCACAACTAGGAATGCGCATGCTCCCAGCGCTACGTGAGTAAAGAAATAACCAACAAACAAGTGCATCAAAATAATAAAATGGCGACGTACAATAGACAGAATGGAAAACGCACGTGTACAATGTCCATGACGTGCACAATACTCATCCGCCATGTTGGTTGTAGTTAAGCTCGACTGGGAGTTTGCAATTAAGTTCGACGTTTGAAGCCACAGCCGTGGTTACATCGTGCCAAGTTGAATTTAATTTGACACGGCATAAGCGCGACGTTCGAGTAAGGTTTGAGTAAGGTTTTTCTGGTCAAATTGTTGATTACAATTTTGGGTCATAGCAAATGCTGTATTTGAGCTTCAAATATCTGTTGCTGCAGTGATTGAATCGGAGAAGGAAAAACAAGATGAGGTAATGAGTCTACAAGACGGCCGAATCAGGGAGTTGAAACAGAGACTAGCTAAGCAGAAAGACAGCCACAGACAGCAGGTATTATAAGAAAAATAAGGTATTTTTTTCGTATACATTGAACAAAGATTTTAAGGAAATTACCTCCTGGAATCAACACATAATGTAATTTTAAGATATACTTCCCACTTGCACTTTTGTCGCAAATGTTGCTTTTCTGTAGAAAAATCACGTTTTCTTCTTCAAAAATTGCCTTCAGTTAGTGCACAAGATAACCATTCGCGCGCGCGCAGCGCCCTCTGTTGTCGCGCTTACGCACAGACCGCTCGCCGCGTCATTTTGTGCATTACTTTATGCAGTAATTTTATCATTTATTTATCTCAGAAATGCAACATTTGCGACGGAAGTGTCAGTGGGAAGTATATCTTAGAATTGAATAAGCTATCGATTCCAATATATAAATTTACCCAAATCCGTGTTCAATGTATATGAAAAAAATACCAAAAATAATCTCATCAAATTCATGGGGTACCGTGGCTGAGCGGTTTGGGTCATTGACTCGCAATCATAGGTAAAAACTTGGGGTTGCGGGTTCAAATCCGGCTGCGGTACCTGTGCCCTTGGGCAAGGCACTCAACCACACTTGCTCCATCCTTCGGAAGGGATGTAGGAGCCATCTTAGGAGGCATTTTCTTTTTATAAATGATGTGACAATAGATCCACAAATAGCATCTACTCATGCACGGTGCCATCTTGTAGAGCAGTTTCTTGGATACGCATGTTTGCATGCATATTTCGTGCTAGAATTCTTGACCAATTTAGGTTACAAATGTTGCCCCTCATGGCAACTGTTCGATACGGTCTGTGCCTGTAATTCTGATTTTTATTTGCAGGTGTCCGAGTTGAATGTCAAGTTGCAGCAAGAAGCCTACATCGCACGTACACTTGCTGCAAGGGGAGACCATCGCAGAGGTCACACTAAACCAGACAAATGAATCGTAATTTATTCAGATTTGAAATGTTGGTTTTGTAGCATATTTATAGTTGTGTGGTACCGTTTGTGTGTTTAATGCTGTTGAAGTCAACAGATAGTCTCTGTTTTGTATTTTACGAATGCTGTTTAAAAAATATCTGAAATATGTATTTATTATTACACTATTATGACTGGGCTTTGAATTTGATAAATAATTCAGTCTTGAACAAAGATAAGTAATCCCGAAAGTGTTGAATATTTTTCAAAATGTATACATGGGTCTTTCCACAGTAAAGGGGGCATTTGGGCAACACGGACCACATTTGAGGGAATACTTTTGTCTGGTCTCGAAATAAGTTTAAGTTGTTCTGAAGAGATAACTTAGGCCAAAAAAGGGTTACAAATAGTGTGACAACATGCCTTTCTAAAAACCCTGTGTACAAATGTTCAATATACGCTCGTAACTGGGACAGACACGTGTTACATTTTAGGCCGTCCCGGTTACGAGGGTATATTAGAAATTTGTACACCGGGTTTTTAGAAAGGCATGTTACACTATTTGTAACCCTTTTTGGGCCCAAGTTATCTCCTCAAAACAACTTAATAAACTTATTTTGAGACCAGACAAAGGTATTTTCTGGAAAATGTGTCCTGAGTTAACAAAATGCCCCCTTCACCGTGGAAAAACTACAGATAAACAATTTAGTACCCTCCAAAAATTGAAAAAGTTCAAATATTGGCTTGTTGACAGCCACTTTTCACTGTGGTTTAAAACAAAACTGGCCCAACAATCTATTACATTTCAACATTTGTGACAAAAAATTATGTACTATTGTACTAAAGAAAATACTTATTATCGTGGTAATCGGAACAAACAAATACTCACCTGCCGTCTCACGATGTGGTCAGCATGGGGACCGCGACGTTTCAACCGCGAAGCTGCGGGTCTTCATCAGGTGATGACAGTTCGGTGTTCTTAAATAACTGCCCATATGACGCAGCGGGGAAAAAAGCAGCAAACAAAAGGAAAAGTTAGTCGAATGAAAGGGGAACGAGTTACTGGTAATGTGTAATCAAAATTTTCAAAAGATGCAAACGAAGCGAACAGCTACAGAGGCGCCAAATAATGCACGGAACAAATTTGTGAGTTTTTTTTTTTAAATAAATTTATTTTGCCCAAATTGCTTTCATAGTACATGTATTCCATGAATTTAACAATGAATATTACAAATAAACAGAAAACACAAAATTAACAAGTAGCAAATGAAAGCAGCAATGAATGTAAACACGATAAATAAAACAAAAAGCTACTTTTCGACAAGAAAGAAATGAAACTTACTTACTAAAAAGACGACAGGTTGTAGCATGGAGGTAGGAAAAGAGCAACAGCACCACGGTCCAGTCACACATCAATGACACAGCCTGTGTTCCACCAGCAGCCAGAACAGAAAAAAACTGACCAAACCTGGCCAGCACTCCCTTATGTAGGAACAAAAGGCCGAGCACCTCAGAATCCCAAGTATGCCAGAATACAAAAGTAAAAGAATGTAGCTCTAGCTTGCCACTTGCAGCCAGAGGTGCCCACCATGAATACAATTCAAATTCCAAGGAACAATTGCACACAGTGGCACCCCCAATATGCAGATGGCATACACCACTCACAATAACTTTGGGATATTGTGGGGCATGTGCAGAAATTTTATTCAGGGTATGCATTCCGCTTGAATGATTTTTTTATAGATTAGACAATTGTATGTGCAGGACAGACACACCCTGTCACAGGAATAGGTCAAAAATTGAACCACACCAATATCCTCAACTTATTGCTAGTATTGTATTGTATTTCATCTGCAGATTATTATAAAGTGGTACAAAAAACTACACTTTCTTGCCAAGGGCCGTCCAAAGTTAACATTTTCACGGTTCTACAAAGCGTAGGGAGGGGGTGAGGACCGTGTACGACTTTACATGCACTGTAAAATGTTGATACTTCATGGTACCGACAGAAAAATGTTAAGCAGTATTTCGGGGGAAGGGAGGTGCGGCGTCTTGAAAATTACTACTCTGTCGAGCAGTGAAAATGTTGACAACTGGACGGCCCTAGTTATCTCATCTGCAGATTATTATAAGATGGTACAATGTACAAAAATCTACACTTTTTGTTAACAAAAAACATCACACTGAAATTGAAAATCGCATCAGAAATTCAGTTTTATTTGGTTTACTAATGGACCCAAAATTCTTAAGTTAAAATATACTTTAAACCCAATTCCTTATATACATGTATAATAATGATCAACCATAATACAAACATTACCCCAACACCATTCTCACTGCTTTGATTTTCTTAAATAAATGAATTTAAACAACACATTGGCTCTAATTACAGAAACTGTAATTGGTTTCTGAATTGTAGCTACTTCTGTATTTGAAAATAAAAATTTTGTTCAGAGGGAAATGAAAAGCAAAACAAGCCAACAAAACAAAATCAATACATACACTACTGATTTTAAGTAAATACATCTTTTACAGCAAAAATGCGGAGCAATTTTTAATTCTATTTCAACAGAATTTTAAATTTGGTCAAACGAAAATATATTGATCTAAACTCCTCAAAAAAAAGTTCGGAAAGTCAAGTTTGACTGACGATTTCTCTCTTGTTGCAAAATAATTTTCCTTGATTAAGCAATTGGGGGATGTGCAGCACAGCGGGGGCGGGTGTAAAGTGAAATGTCACAAAATGCATTGCTATTGTCAAAAAGTGCATTGACACATTCCCATCCTTCAAGCAAAAGGGGAATGCACTGCATGACAATAGCAGTGAATTTTGTGACATTTCACTTTCCACCCACCCCTGTAATCCGCTATACTGCACATCCCCCAATTGATCAATCATAACAAATGACACATCACTGTAAAGAGGAATAACAGGGCTTTCCAATGATACCAAATTCAAGGAAAATGATTTAGTAACAAGAGAGAAATCGTCGGTCAAACTTGACTTTCCGAACTTTTTTTGAAGAGTTTATATTAAATAAATTTGATATGACTATTTACAATTGTACTGACATAAGGGAAACTTCTTATTGGATGTTTTCTTCCGCTAACTCACGGAAGGTTATTTGGCCTGATACTACAGGTAGTAACAAGTCTTGGTCACCAATAACTCTTGGCTGTATACAATCATTCACGAGAAAGAAGACTACAGATCTATTTATCGCAATCAGGTATAGAGCCACACACCCCAAAGTTACAGTTAAAATCTGAAAAACGCTGAACCTATTAACTTACAATCTACACTACTGAACAAAAATGAAGGATTAGACTTTCCCTTCAAAATGTTCCAGCACAAGTGTCCTTTAAAGGCACAGGCTCGTCAGCAATGCGCGCGCGCCAAATTCGTGCCACGAAATACGCAGCTCCATAACAAAGGCATGGTGCTGCGTATTTCGTGGTACGAATTTGGCGCGCGCGCATTGCTGGCGAGCCTGTGCCTTTAAGCACATGCTGAGCTCCAATAGAACAGGTTTGTGTTCTGTTCACAAGTTCTCAGTAACCAATCACATGGTGATCTTTGTTCACAATCCCATACCTGCCAACATTGCCAAATAAAACAAATTTAAAAAAATCAGACTGTAGTGAAACTTGCAACGGTCGAGTTGGTACAACGGTCAAGTTGACCTAGTACTGCGGGCGCAGGGAGTCGGGTCAAGTCAGCCGTTTCAACACTTTTAACACTTAAAAATCGGACTACCGGTAGTGCAATCCATTTTTAAAAAAATAAATAGCATCCACACTGAAGTGAATTGCGATGGAAGTGGCAACCGACGGAGACGGAACAGCACCGCTGAAACTTTTCAACTTTTGGCGTTTGCCGCTAACGGCTACCGTTATGGTTTCTGTGGACGTCCATACTGTGAACGTCCAAATTGGGGGCGCACCCAAAATAAAAAAGTTGCTAAACGGCAAAATGCTCCATTTTGAAAGTCTGATCTTTCAATTCTGTTGAGAAATGCATCAAGCAAAATGCAAATTTTATAAAATACTCCACATAAGTAAAGGCACCGCTTGATTGGTTTTAAGTACCGGTACTACAAATGTAGTATTAAAATAGAAAGTAAAAATCATAGTTCTGGTCAAAACTGATCATAAATATAATTTATTATATAACGCCCGAGTAGATCACTGTCATTTGATTGGAGAATAGCAGGTAATATGGCGTTAAATAATTTAACCATTTAATGCTACGTCACCAACCTGAGGCGACATTCATTATTTGTCTACTATGCAAAACAAAATGCAGACAACCCTAGCACCCAAACCAAACCATATCAACCACAAATGTAAAGAAAGTGTCTACCATGTAATATTTGAATACAACTGTGTGTGGATGTGGACAAATAATTAAAATATTATAGTACTGCCAGCCCGTGGCACATGTTTGTTTTAAGAATTAACCACACACATTTTGTCACATTTTATTTAACATGGCTGGCATTTTAAAAAGAGGATTCTCTGTCCTAATTCAGATGAAACTAAATTTATGGGCATGTTTCTACTTAGCGCGATGCCATTTCAGAAACACTAGTAGAAACGGCCTTAAAGATAGTATACATGATTGGTAAACTGTTACAAATAATTTTATCTCCCTGTGTGATTGAAGATATTCATGATTAAAACCAACCTGAGCAAAAACCAGCTCCGTACTTCGTCTAACTTTTGAGAAAACAGTCAAAAAAGGGTTTGCAGTCATTTCGCCCAAAACCACTTCGCCCTGAACCACAGTCTGTGCACAAGGTGGCATTTGGGCAATGTAGTGTTTGAACGAAGTAATTTGGGGCGAAATGGCACTTGGGCGAAATGGTTTTTGGGCGAATTGAATTTTCGTCTCATGAGACGAAAACTAATTATTTTACTCATTTCTCAAAGACTATAGCACTTCAGACAAAACCATTCCAGGGGAAGTTTTCTACGGTCATCATGTTTATATTGTGTAAGTTAGGCGTAAATTGAGAACATTTCTGATTTTCGAGATTACCAGTGATGTATACTGCCTTTAAACGGTCATTTGCCGATATGTGGAATGGCAAATTAAAACCTGCCGATGTGCCCAACGGTACTACTTTGGCATTGGAAACAGCCCATAGCACTTTTAGTGCGCCAAATGCTGATATTTTGCCTGCAGTACAAACAGCTCAGGTAACGGTTAAAATCATTGCCCAATGCATTGCCAAAAAGCGTAGGCGCTTGAAAGGGGCAAGTGCATTTTTCAAGTTCTTGTGAAGGAAATATGTCAACACTGAGTCACAGCTACAGATTAGGCTTGGGCGACTCCAGCATTTTCAGAGTCGACTTCAATTTTTCATGTGTGTAAAGTGCGTGTACATTGATAAAACTACTATTTTGCAGACAACGACTCAGTTATTGGCACCGAGCGGCACTAAACGTCCACAAACGTGTTCCTAATAATGTGGAAATTATCATAGGCCGAATACTCTTGCAGAAGTCAAGTATTTTGGCTTCAGAATAGCTCGGGAATTTCTGGAATCGGAAAGCTATCACTGGGAATCTAATCTAGATGAAGAGGAATCAATTCCTGCAATTGGGAATCGGAATCACGATTCCGGAAGTGGAATCGATTCCAGCGTAGAATCGTCCAAGCCTACTACAGATGCACAATCCATTGTAGGTTGCTTGCTGCCATAATAATAATAATCAATACTCTAATAAAACTGGTAACGTGTGTGGAAAAACCCGTTTTATATGTCCGTTTACAAGAGGAAAACATGACCTTGCTGTCATGTGTCATGAGCGATCTGCCCTTCCCAGCACCCTCAAAGGACAGCGAGTACGAGCTAACTTGAACAACAGAAATATTGTTAATTGTTTACAAGCTTTATATATCATTATAAATCTTAATATATTCTCCTGGTGGCATACTCCAGCACAAGACTAGCGGCCCCCAGCAGGGCCGGCTCTTTGAGCGAAGACACCTGGATGTCTATATTAGCTGCCGATGGTAACGCTTCCTTCTTGACCACATTGCGGACGGTTTCGATGTAAGCAGGGGCTAGGATTCCACACAGGACCACCATGGAAGGGTTTAGGATGTGGGATAGGTTGACCACGAGGGACCCCACTGCCTTAGCAGCTGCAATGTGGTAGAAACATAACACACGGTGAAAATTATACCGATCAACAAGTGAAATGCAAAGTTTTAGTTCAATCAAAACTTGAAAATTTCTTTTGTAAATTAAGCTGACATCAAAATATTCATATAACAGCTTCATTATGCACGATTGCATAATCCTTAAAGGCCCAGTGGATCATTTGCAATGACCCCAAAAAGTAATCGACGAGTTTACAGGGGAAAAGTTCTGAAAGTAAAGATTGAATTAATAGCAACTACGCAATAAAAGGTTTCCGCTCAAAATGATATAATTTTACCAGAAAATAATCCGTAAAGATGAAATTATTTAGATCATTTGCAAACGATTTACTTATTTTGGGTTCGCATCTACGCGGTCCAAAATGCATGGGCGCTGTGTACTGCGTGTGCGTTTTCTAAGTTTAAAAAACTGCTATCCTTGAAAGCCCCGTTTGAATCTTAAAAACAATTAACTGAAGACAAATAAAAAAAATGAATTTTTAATATAAAAAAATTAAAAATTAACTGTGGGAACACTTTTCCTGAAATCATGTGAACCCCATTTCCAGAAATCCTCTTCCAATTTTATCGTTCACTCGAACTTGATGCTTACCTCTGTCAAGTAGGTCTTGTGCCTTAGTGTTCCCCATTCGTGCGGCTTCTACTAGATGCTTGGCTGTTATTGTCTCACTGATCAAGGAGTTTTCTGTCAAAAGATCACCGTCTGTAGTCAAGTAAAAAAAGGGAGAAACATACTTATTTATTTAATTATTCACCAAATCCAACAGCGGAAGGACCGCCAATTACAGGAATGGGATCATTTAACATAGATATTCGAATAACTATCAACTTCTAAGTTGAATTAGAAACGGCCAGAGACACCAGGGAATCCCTCCCCTTGCTCTTCACGAAAGAATGCTCTGGGATCTTTAGAGTGCGTTACCGAAACCTAACACTGGACCAACGGCTTTACATCCCTTCCAAAGGACGGAACAAGTGTGATTAGGTGCCTTGCTCAAGAGCACAAGTGCCACAACCCGTCACGGCCCGGGCATGTACAGGAACTTGAGTTCGACGCACTAGACCGCTCGGCCATAACACCCCCAAGAAACAAAAGACATTTTCTTCGTAAAGTGCATGTGTAGTAAACTATTTCCCAGGTAATTGGAGGATAATTTATGACGCTTGCGCATTTGCAATGCAAGTGGATCCGTCAGCAAAAATAACTGCTGGCATGTGATGGTAAATTGGCCAATGAGAATGGGCCTTTCGTTTATGAATATGTATGAGATATGGTACTGCAACACTAGCAGCCTGCCCATTTTTGTTTCCCCCCTAAGTTTTAAAACTCCTGGTAACAAGCTCTGACCTGCATGTAGTTTCTGAGCGGCTTTCTGCAATGCAAAACCTGAGCTGTAGGCTTCCACACACCCTGTTCCTCCGCATTGACACGGCGGGCCATCTAGCGATACCTTAGTGTGGCCTAACTCAGCTGCACAGAAATCAGTGCCGTGGATGAGTTTACCACCCAGAACGATGCCGCCACCAATGCCTGGGGGAAAAAAAACAGATTTGGCAAAATTTGGAATTAGAGATGTCTGACAAAGGTTGGAGTTACAGATGATGTCTAACACCATAAGCAGTGTTGATAAGAACTGGACATCTGAAAACAAGACCAAGAGTATGTTTCTAATAAGCACGATAACCATTTCCGAACCCCTAGGAAACGGTATTCTTCTAGTAGAAACAGTCTTAAACGGTTATAGGCCTTCCAAAGTTGTCAAAATTTTCACAGTTCTACAAAGCGTAAGAAGGGGGGTTGAGGGACACGTAGAACTTAATATGCACTTTAAAATGTTGACATTTCATGGTAGTGACAAACAAATATTGATAAGTAGTATTTCGGAGGAGGGAGGGGAGGTCTTGAAAAATACTACTCTCTGTAGAACTGTGAAAATGAGCGTAGATCCGCCACAGACTTATACTTATGGACGCAAAAACCCGACCTAGCCTGCGCGACTTATACTACTTTTTTTCCAGAGCGAGTCACATATTCTTACCAGTTCCAGTGGCGATGGTAATGAAATCTTCAACTCCTTTCCCACAGCCGAACGCTCGTACTCCGAGCGCAGCACAGTTACCATCATTATCGACCCAGACTGGTAGATGCAGCATGCTGGATATGGGGGTTCTCAAGTCCACTTCAGACCAACCTGAACGATAAAAACACTTCATTGGTAATTCTAACTTTAACTTTGATGTCCGTACTCCGAGGGCAGCACAGTTACCATCATTATCGACCCAGACTGGCAGCATGCTGGCAGCGGCGTAGCTAGAGGGTGGTGTGACACCCCCCAATATTTATTTTATTCGGCAAATTCACGATACAGTTGGCAAAAAAAAGAAAAAATATAGAATCATAAAGGCACGGCTATATCGGCAATGCTGTTACGGCTCTGGTAATATCTATATTCAGGGATGCCAGTGGCTCTTACCTTCAGGGCCGGAAAAAAATCCACTATCATAACTGCATGTATCCTTGTACGTACGTACGTACGTACGTGTGCACAACTGGACTTGCCAGTACATGTATACTGTACAGTATGTACATAGGCCTCTGTGTGCAAAGTCACCACTGCTGTATGGATACAGTGCCCTCTATATGTACTTCTGATCAATAGTCTGGTTTCTTGGTACTTTAGCCGTGAATGATTATGGCCGGGATACAGACATACTGCATGTGTGCAAATCATGTACATAGGCTGTACATACATGACATAGGGCATATCCGGACATCGTTGATCAGTAAGTGAGGCAATTTTCCACGTTTTTTTGGACTTGAAGAGTTGAAAAAAATATTTCCGGGCGTTTATTTTTCCGGCCTGGAAAAAAGGCTTTGCCAGATTTCTTTCTCCAAAATAAGAAAAAGCCGGAATTCCGGCTTTAGCCGGAAGACTAGCATCCCTGCTATATTATGTCGCCACTAGTTGTCCCGCGAGATCGCAGATGTAAGTGTACCACACACTTTTCTCACTCATTTCACTAGTCACTCGGGCCACGTGGGTCATGATTGTCAAATGACACACAAAATGGCAGAAAGAACGACGTCAACGGAAATCAGGCTATTATTCAAACATTCTTACCTTCGAGTGTCTTTGTGGAATGTTTGACGACCCCGCCTGTTGGGTCCACACGGCCCCCTGTACTGATGCCTATGGGGGAAGGGGGAGAAAGAAAATTCCTTTATCAAAAACATTATAAGGTAGTTACAATAATGGTTTGGTTTGGAATTTGACTCAGCTGTACTGTTTTTGAATTTCAATAACTTAGGCCCGCTTCAAACGTCGCGCTTATGCCGTGTCGAATTAAATTGAACTTGGCACGACGTTGGTACAGTGTAAGCACGGCAGTGGCTTCAAACGTCGGACTTTGTTGCAAACTCCCAGTCGAGCTTAAATACATCCAACATGGCGGATGAGTATTTTATCACGTCATGGATGTTGTACACTTGCGTTTTCTATTCTGTCCATTGTACGTCGCCATTTTATTATTTTGATGCACTTGTTTGTTGGTTATTTCTTTACTCACATATGTGCTGCGAGCATGCGCATTCCTAGTTGTGAACAAAATTGCGGACCAACTTCGAACTGGAATTAAATTCGACATGGCAGAAGCACGACGTTTGAAGCCAAGCAATGCTTGTGCCGCACTAAATAGAGTTACATGTAGCACGGCAGACCCTGTCGAGCTTAAATCTTCTGCCGTGTCGAACTCATTTTGCCGAGCCAAATGGCTTCAAATGTCGTGCTTGTGCCGTGTCGAATTAAACAAATCAAGTTTAATTTAATTCGACACGGCATAAGCGCGACGTTTGAAGCGGGCCTTAGTGTCCACATCATTTGCGCTTACATACAACTGTATAGACCCTTAGAACTGGCAGCCATGTTACGGCCAGGGGCAGATTTTCTTATTTAAATGTGTCAATAGATCCACAAAGCACCGTCTCATGCATGACACACTGACAATGTGGCTGGGCATTTCAAAACAACATGAAGTATCTGTTAACCAGAATGCGAGTCTTTCCACGGTTAATGGGGCATTTTGGCAACACAGACCATATTTTCCAGAAAATACCTTTGTCTGGTCTAAAAAAAAATATAATAATTTTCAGTTGTTCTGAAGAGATAACTTGGGCCTAAAAAGGGTTACAAATAGTGTGACAACATGCCTTTCCAGAAACCCTATGTACAAATTTCCAATATACGCTAGTAACCGGGACAGCCTAAAATGTAACACAAGTGTCCGTCCTGGTAACGAGTGTATATTGGAAATTTGTACACAGAGTTTTTAGAAAGGCATGTTATTCTTCCTCAAAAATATGGTCTGTGTTGCCAAAATGCCCCCTTTACTGTGGAAAGACCCATGTCAACATTTGAAGTGACCTGAAAGATTTTTTGAACCAGTGTACAACCATAACGTTTAAAAAGTGGCAGTGTTAAAAGTAATTTTCACTAGGGTCATTAATTGTTCGACTAAATAGATATGACAAATTTAAAAGCAAAATTGGCATTACGCATGGGACATTCTTTAATTGATGCAAAAGGAATTACACGTGAGACACACATGTTAATAACAACCATTCCAGACTCCAGAGTGAAATAGACCCTTTGCACCGGCGGCCATGACAGGGGGCAGATTTTCATGATGTGACAATAGATCCACAAAATGCCTACTCGTGCATGACGCATGGTACCAACGTTACTGCCTGTGCAAAAGGTCCATTTGTGGGTGCACACGTTTGGTAATGCCCAAACACAAGGCATTTAAAGGGCCCCTTATTTAGGATTTTTATCAATGAAATCTATGCTTTAAAACCACTCTACTCAGTTAGAGGGTTTGGGGGTTAAAACAAAGGTTTTAAGTTTTTATGCTAATGAAAATATGCATATTCATGACCAAGGTCACGATGTCACAAGAGGCAAACACAGGAAAAACACATTCAATTGTGCACAAAAGATTCCACTTTTTTCTCAATTTTCCTGCAACCTTTGTAATCCATGGCTGTTTGAGTTTGTTTTACATGTTGCCTGCTGTAAGCCATGACAAAACTGGGGGTAGAAACTGCAGCAATTTGCCACAAGTCCAACTTGAAGTCTTATGTTTTTTCTTAACTTTTCCCTTCTGTCTTCCTTATGTGATGCACTCAAAACAGCGCCCTCTGTCTGTGATTTATTGCAATGAAATCTTCAAAGTTGAAAAGGGCCACCTTTTATTGATTTTACATCCTAACGAACAATAGTATGTCTTGCTGAACAAGTAATCCGTCATTATGAAGCAAAGCTCAGGCACAATGTTGTTTAGCATGTCACAGGCCCTTTAATGAAACGTGAAATAACTGATAGTTATTGTTGAGCAGCCTGTTACAGAGCATGAATTTGATATTTCACTTTATTTTGAATCACCCTAACTATGAATTGTGACGTACATTTCCCCAGTTGGATATTGTACAAAACAATTACATTCTTATAATTATCAACTTGGCTCGCTAACGGAACCAAAATCCAGCTGCCAGTTTGCAACACGTGAACAGGAATACATTATATCAACCACTTTTTGATTTTTTTCAAAGAAAATTTGTGAATGAAAGAAATACAAACAGCTGGCAGGGGAAAAGTCAACAAAAGTCCCACCTACGCTGCTGACAAGACACGTACATGCTGACGTATACAGCGACCACATGCAGTGTACGTGGCACATATTCTGAACAGTCATTGTCAAGTGGAAACTACTGTATCAGATAGTGAACAATAAAGAATCATAAAATGCACAGACTGAGATAGTTTGTTAATGAGACGACCAAAGTTCAAGTGTAGAGGAATCCGGTATCCTTCGAGTATATACCTGTGTCACAGAATTATCAAAATTCTAAGTAATCGTTTGACACGTGTTGAAAACCACAGTCTGAACACCTCTGGGTTAAGTTTGGACCCGTGTAGATTTGGGAGCACGGCACCAATGCACTGTAGTACATGTAAATGCTGTCTTGCAACACGCAAACAAGCTTAGGTTTCGCTTTTTTGCGCGTTATTCAGTGCAGTTCGTGTACATATTTTTTACCGTGCTAAACGTATTACAACTTTTTTCTCTAAAATGTGCGATAAATCGGGCCCCGAAATCAGACAAAAGGCTAACATGGAGTGAAGAGGAGGTAGCTGCTATATGTTGGCCAATTGGGCTGACAATTCTATCCAAAACCAGGTCGATGAAACAACAAGAAATAGCAATATTTGGAGATTGAGATGACCCGCCGCAATGCAATGTGGGGGATTTTCCGATTTGACCCGTGTTGACGGCTGGCCGTGTTAACGGGTCGAAACCTTACCAGGTACTGTAGAAAAAAATGCCGGTGTTGCGTTTAGTAGTGTGAAAACGTAGCCGATTGGACCTGTGTTGACATTTTAAAAAGTCCACACGGGGTGGAACCGTGTAGATTTCGACACGGTCGAACGTTCATAGTGTGAAAAGGCCTATAGCCAGGGAACCAGCCTAAATAAGACGGAGGCTTCGCACATTTGTTTGAAAGCATGGACAAAGTTTTTAGGTTTTCGTAACGTGGATGTGGTACTGAGCTGAATGAAACACGGATTGATTTTTGTCATACACATCCTTGATCACACGTGGAAATAATGTACGGGTAATACAATCATCTAATCTGTCTTTAAAGGGCCTGTGACATCCTAAACAACTTTGTGCCTAAGCTTTGCTTCATAATGACGGATTACTTGTTCAGCAAGACATACTATTGTTCGTTTGGATGTAAAATCAATAAAAGGTGGCCTTTTTAAACTTTGAAGATTTCATTGCAATAAATCACAGACAGAGGGCGCTGTTTTGAGTGCATCACATAAGGAAGACAGAAGGGAAAAGTTAAGAAAAAACATAAGACTTCAAGTTGGACTTGTGGCAAATTGCTGCAGTTTCTACCCCCAGTTGTGTCATGGCTCACAGCAGGCAACATGTAAAATAAACTCAAACAGCCATGGATTACAAAAGTTTCAGGAACATTGAGAAAAAAGTGGAATCTTTTGTGCACAGTTGAATATGATTTTCCAGTGTTTGCCTCTTGTGACATCGTGACCTTGGTCATGAATATGCATATTTTCATTAGCATAAAAACTAAAAACCTTTGTTTTAACCCCCAAAGCAAGCTCCAAATAGGATTTTTATGACTTTAACTGAGTAAAGTGGTTTTAAAGCATAGATTTCATTGATAAAAATCCTAAATAAGGGGACCTTTAACGTTTATGTGACTTTTTTATAAAAGTTTATAAAAGTTCTTTTTGATGATTTTCTTTTTTGAAGGTATATGACAGGATTGATAATTAAAAGATGAATTTAAAAAACACGAGAAGATTGCAGCGCCCCAACTGGGATTTGAACCCAGGTCCTTGGCTTACATGGCCAATTGCTCTACCAACTGAGCTATCCGGGCATCCCTCCGGAGCAAACACGAGATTGTTGTGGTGTTCCGGCGGGATGCCCAGATAGCTCTCGTGTTTCTAAATTCATCGTTTTTGGTCCAACCTTGTAGAAAGTGAGTCTGCTCTCTAGTTTTAATATACATGTATGATTTATTGAAAGTCTTACCAACTCCCAACACTCTGCAGTTAAGTGATATAGCCTTCTGTGCAATGTTCATCAGCATCTCCAGCAGTCGAGTCATACGCTCTTCGTTTGTATGGGGGGTTGGGAGCGAGGTCTGAACAACTATCTCCCCCTGGAAAAAGAATGGTTGAATGGTTCAATTTTTCGGCTTTAATTTTTAAAGATTTTCACCACACTACAAACAATGGTAAACAGTTCAAGTTAGCCGTTTGGACATATTCTGGGTAAATAAAGGGAATAAAAAGCACATAAAGGTTGGTTAGTTATTACATCTGCATACATGTATGCAGATGTACATGTAGTCATATGTCAAATTTTATTTCTACATGTAACATGCTCAAAACTAATAACTTTTGTGTTGGGAAATTTTTGTTAGCAGTCAAATCTTTAAAATAATTAGAATCTATTGTGTACCATGATAAATACAAAATACAGAAAAATGTGCCACAAAATCTAAAAATATAAAGCAGAGAATTGTTTGTAACCCACATGTATATTCAATATTGTGAAAGGCTTTTTCATTATGAAAGGCATCATGTGCATAGGTTGCATTGAATATTTTCCTTCCGAATAAAACCATAAAAAAATATGAATTAGAAAACAAATGACAAAAAAGCATGCACACACACACAAACGAAACTGATAAACCAACTTGATGGAGGCCACAGCTGCTACCATTAAAGATTCCTAAAAACCGACGTCATTTGTTTATTGATTTCTCTATAAAAATATCCCTACAAAGAAAGTCACATGGAGATAACATCTGTCCCACAAAAAAAAATCCAATAATAAACTGAGAAAACCCACCTGTGGCATGAACAGCCATCTTTAGGCATAACATACTGTACACGTATGTATTTATGTACATGTAAATATGCAAGATTTAAGGTCAAGTAAGGTCAAGTATTTTATATAATTGTTAGAACAAAATCAATTTTCTGGAGAAAAAAATCTGAACACACTCCTTTAGGGCGTGTTTGTTTCGGACCGATCTGCGCACATATGTGATGAACTTGTTCATTTCGCTCAGATCCCGATTGAGATCTGGGATCTCTGGGATCCCTCTCGAGCGGTGGTTCAGCGCTAGATCCAAAATGGCGACGTAAACATTTTTGTGTGAGTAAACCGGGTCGTTTCAATTTTCAAAGGAAACACACGATATACACAAATTTAGGCTGCCTGTTTATTTATGATGAATGTCATGAATGAAATTTGGTACAGAAATCTGACAAATTTGGTAAATAAATTGCAATTCATGTGACTTGAGATCCTAGTTGAGAGCAGTTTCGTTTATTTCTGCACGGTAAAACAACCCGGATCTGGATTCGGATCTGTCATGAAACAAACACACCCTTAAAGACACAGATGTTATCATATTACTACTCACATGATTTTCAATGAGTGCCACTCTTAGCTGTGTGCCACCGAGATCCACGGCCATGGCACTCTGCCGTTCCAAGATATGATCAATGTCTCGGTGGTGACTCGCAGGCATCGGAGGGAAAACGAACGACTTCTGTGTTTCACCCTTTATGTCAATGGATTTCAGGAATTTGATGATGCGTGGAATAGCATGGCCGTCTCCATAGATATATGACCTGTAACAGTTTGGCAAACGATTAGATTTGATATACTGCCTATATCCCCAATATAATGGGCATTTAAAAAACAATCCTGCAGTCGATTTCACGTACGCACTGCTTAAGCCCACTTGCGCAACTTTTTTTATTGCACAAGTTGCGCTACATTCCTGTAATAATTACACGCAAACTAACGTTCTCGTAAAATTTTAAAAATGTTTCGCAAGCTGTGCACTTTTTTGTGAAATCGGATGCAGATTGAGAACGTGAACTTTTTAGTGCCACATCGTTTTGACTGCTTGTTTTCCCAACGTTGAAATGTTAACAGGAAACGTTTTTCTTTATACTGTACAAAAACATGTATTATAATGTAGTGTAGCATACAGGCCCACTAGCCGGCCAGACTAATAACACATGGCAACTACATGTACTAGTCCTCTGGCTAAAACCACTAACATCGGACTAATGGACCACTGTTAATTTTGACCCCTGCATAAGCCCCATACTGTACATGTAGGCCCAATTAATAAATCGTATCGGCAACAAATTTTTCAGACAACAACCCAACAACAATTAACAGAAAAAAAGGAAAAAAACTGTTATTTATTTAAGATTGTATTGTACACGTAAAACATGGAATCTTTTAAACAGTAGTATATGAACTAAATAATACAATGTTTGTTGTACTTACGGTGGGTACTGTTTCTGGTACTGCATTTCCATTGCATGCTTAATCTTTTGCGTGGTGTCTGCTTCTCTACAATGCAGCACGTTTTCCCCTGCCATCAAAGTTTGAGGTAAAATATATAAGACAGAGTACTCTTCGGAATATGATATGTTTGGGTGAGACTAAATTTGAATTTGGGGGATTGACACAGGTTTTTGATCAATACAATACAGGGTTTAGGTCTATGCCATGCCTGGCTTTGAAGCACAAAGAGGAGGGTCAAAAGCCATTTATCTGTGCGCAAATTACGGGGCAAATCATATTATCATTATTTGCGTCAAGGCAAGCATCACCAAGGATATAGGAGTAAAAACACCGCCGAGTCAGGCTTTGAAACACAAAAATGAGGGAAAAAACACATGTCTGCTGATCGGATTTTTTGGGCCCAGCTTCTCCGTTGCAGCAGCCTAGCCAGGGTTCTCTTCATAGGGGGTGCAACTGGTGGGGCTGGACGTTGGAGTACCGAAAAAGTTTGCCAGTCCAAACGTTTGCCGCGCCGATGGGGGAGGGGGGTGGGGTGGTAGGGGGTTCTGGTGCTCTCTTCACCCACCTCCCCCACCCCCCCTAGATTTTGTTTTAAATTTGGCATATTACAATCTAGAAAAAAACTAGAAAATGAAAATTCTGTGGGAAAAGCCATGGTACCATCTTTTTCTCCGTTTGCCAAATTTCTAGTGGGGGCAGGGGGATTTTTTTATGGGGGGGGGGGGGGGGAGAGATGGAGGGAAGAGCGGCGCGCACGGACAGAGCACTGTGTCTCCACCAATGGCCTTCCAGATGTTATTTTAACTGACCCGTTTCTTGCCCAGTCTGCCTGGACCCCAGCCATTTTTCCTAGCACAAATTACCAGGCAAATCATATTTTTTTTTGCATCAAGGCAAGCATCACCGGTTTTCGAAAAAGAAAAGATATAGGAGTAAAAAACACCGCCGAGTCAGGCTATAAAAAACAAAAATGAGGGCAAAAAACATGTCTGCCGATCGGATTTTTTGGGCCCAGCGTCTCCGTTGCAGCAGCCTAGCCAGGGTTCTCTCCATAGGGGAGCAACTGGTGGGGCTGGACGTTGGAGTACCGAAAAAGTTTGC
Source organism: Henricia sp. BOLD:AAB3569 (assembly GCA_037783545.1). NCBI lineage: Eukaryota > Metazoa > Echinodermata > Asteroidea > Spinulosida > Echinasteridae > Henricia > Henricia sp. BOLD:AAB3569. Next base: position 2,764,844 of record JBBELK010000009.1, on the reverse strand, counting down.
CAATCCATGTGAGCGCCGATGGTGGGGTTGGGGAGGGGTGGGGGGTGGGGGTGTGCGGGGGTGCTGGTGCTCTCTTCACCCCCCACTAGATTTCGTTTTCAATTTGGCATATTACAATCATACCACGGTACTTTACACCAGAGAAACGGCACTTACAGGTTTCTTGAAAAAACAAAGAAGTTTAAAAAAATTAAATACATTGATAACTAGAAAATGAAAATTATGTGGGAAAAGCCATGGCACCGTCTTTTTCTCCGTTTGCCAAATTTCTAGTGTGGGGGGGGGGGGGGGGAGCGATTTTTCATGGGGAGGAGGGGGAGGGGAGAGCGGCGCGCACGGACAGAGCACTGTGTCTCCACCAATGGCCTTCCAGATGTTATATTAACTGACCCGTTTCTCGCCCAGTCTGCCTGGACCCCAGGTTAATAACGGGCGTCCCGAAGGCCCCTGCTTCCCGAATCCCAGCACTGCTATTGCCGATCATTAGGCCAGCATTGGAGACAAGGATGATGAACTCGTCAATTGGGATATGTTTGGCCGTCGTGAAGTTCGGGTTGCTCTCAATTCCTTTCAAACGTATTATTCTTGTCATCTCTTTACTTCCTGTTTTTTGGGGAGTGAAAAAAGAAATGGAAAGGAAACGAAAAGGAAAGGTTATCTTTAGGGGGTTTGTTTCACACTCTGATTTCAACACGGGCCCGGCACATGTTTTGGTCACCGACCTGTTCACATTTCCACATTTCTATCTGTCTTAGATGCACAGCATGGATCGTAAGTTAAACATGCTCGGGAGGTGGGTTGAGAGCTCCTGACCTTTGTTGAGATTTTTAACACAGGTTTTTAAAAAAGTATTATTATTTTTTTTATTTTTTTTTACTACGCAACTCTGGAAGTTTCATCTGACTTGTTGATATCCCGAGATAATTCATAGATAAGATGACAGCATCCCATGATAACTTATCTCAGGATGTTGTTCTCCTACACATGTCGTTATCCCAAAATATACTTGGGAACCATACAAATCCGTAACCATAAAAAATATGGCCTAACGCTAACTGATGCACTATATGAGACCACACATGTTCAACAACTACTGGTACCCAAAAAAAAAAAAAAATCCCAGAAAATTACTTTCTAAAGACGAAACAATAAACAATCAAAAAGGTACTTTACCTGCATCTATGTTGGGAAAGAGAATAATGGTCTTCTTTCCAAATTCTAGCAAAGCATCAATCATCAGCCCAAACATCTTCAAGGAATGCTTAATGTTGGTCGTAACCGGATGCTGTAAGGCAACGATGTAGTCGTGGGGTTCTCCACCAATTGGCAGCCATTTTTGAATGACCGCGGAACAATTCGCCGTGTCGGTGCTCAGCAGTTTATCATACGATGTGCAGCCGGCCAACAAGATGGCATTGTTGTCTTCGCACATGGCAAGTAAACGGCTGTGAGCTCGCTCAGTACAGCATATGTGATAGTGAGCGAGTTTCGTGATGGAATGTCGGATCATGTCATCGATGGTACCGCTGATTTCACCGCCCTCGACATGAACGATGCGAATGTTCATCAGTGCTGCCGAGGCGGCCAGTGATAATGCGTCAAACCGATCGCCGTGGACGATCATGATGTCGGGTTTGAGTCGTAGCAGGACATCGGGGAGTTTGACCATAGCTAGGCCAACAGACTCGACCATAGCTGCCTCGTCCTCACCACGCACGATGGTGTGTAGGCGGCTGTCAATCTCTATGCCATCTTGCTCAATGTGGCGATAGGTTGATCTGCACAGTGCAGGGGAAATGCATGAAACACACAGGTAAATTGTTATCTACCAGTATAGAACAAGCCAGTAACTGCACTCTCCTTCCCTGTACATACACATACACCATTGCATTACATGTAGCTGGGGGTTTCCAGTACACTACGTGTGGCTGCTAAACCAAACAGTGCGCAATAGATGTTTTTACAATCTTGCAACATGCAACTGATTTTTAAAATAATTTTCAAACGATTTTTTTTACAATTCATTTAAAGGCACAGACTCGTCAGCAGTGCACGCGCCAAATTCGTGCCACGAAATACGCAGCTCCATGCCTTTGCTATGGAGCTGCGTATTTCGTGGCACGAATTTGGCGTGCGCGCATTGCTTACGAGCCTGTGCCTTTAACACAAAATTATGCAAAGCTAATTTCTTAGGATTTTCTGAAGTACATGTATTAAGTTTTATTTATATAAAGCTGTTCCTGGATTTTGTACTTTACATCACAAAAGTTCATTAGCAAATTAGAAATAACCTGTGACACGTACATACCCGTAATCATCAATAAGGTGAGTGCCCAGCACAATAACGGACAGTTTCATATCTTCTTCAGCTTTGATTGCTTTCATGATTGGGCCCAACTTGGAATAATCTGCCCGATTGCTGGTGGCAATGCAGATGCGCAACTTGGTAGGCCGCGACTGCGTCACGTCGTTCCCGTCTTTCTCATTCTCTAAACCGGTCATGTTGGCGCGTTTGGCGGCTGGCGGCTCCATTTTGATATCAACAGGATACTTGTTTATGGCATGCTAAATTGAGATGAACATAAAGAGAAGTTAAAGATAAATATTCAATTTCTTAAAAAACGAAATATCAGTCTAATTTTGGGTAAATTTGTCAAATGACTCACAGTCTGCGACCACAACCAGGGGGGAGATGGGGTCGATTTCACTAATGCTCACGATCCTTCGTAAAATTTTGTACGTACGATTTTAGCAGGTGACAAAAAGTGTCGCTTCAAAACTGTTTGTGTCCCATGTTTTTGCTGCATGCAAAGTTGGCGATCCATTGTCTACGTCGCCACTACGTCGTGTACGCGTAGAATACAAATTTGAATGATACTACTGTGTTCAATACGCATCCCACACGCGACTTAAAAAGCGCTCACGTGCTTGGTGACTGCACAAAATGTATGGTACGCGTCCCGTAAGCTGCGCGCCACATTTAGCACGTGTGCTTACAAGTAGAACGGACATGGATACTTTTTTTAACTCGTGTAGCGGACGACTGTTTTATTAAAAACATAATTCAGCACAGCAAGCAGCCTTAGAGTAAATATGCAAATATCCCTAATCGATAATCGAACACATCGCGCTTACGATAGGTTTGGTGAAATCCACTGCAGCACCCATCGTAGCCACGATCCAATGTACATGATACGACGTACCCGGTACCGGTACGTGTATAATTTCTAAAAATACTGCAGCCATTTTTGTAGTCAATATCTTTTCTGTTCACCATTATGAGATCCTCAGTCCATAAGAGTCCATCATTAGTATTCACTACACAGTACATGTAAATTTGCTATCAATAGGGAGGTTTTGCACCGTCACGGATACCAATATGGATACGGATACGTCATGACTTTATGCACTTCTCGTGACGCGTAACCGTAGTACACACGTTTTCATACGCGTGAATAACGGGTATCGGCCTCCATACGCGTAGCATAGAAACGGATACAGGTTATGCAGATTTTTCGCTATTTCCGTGATGGATTATTAAGTTGTATGCATTTCGTTTCTTTTTTATATATATTCTGTGAATACAGATTGAATTTAATGAGTCGGACCCACGTGAAAGTGAGGAAATCTGCTGAAAACAAAGCCAAGCGCAGAGCAGATTTAGCAGATAAATGTACACGTACACACACACACACAGTGCGAAACCCAGTTCAGTGTGTACATGGGTCTTTCTATAAATTAGGGGTCCAAAAGTGTGACATTTGGTGTCCCCCGTTACACCTGATATGTGTTATTTTTCGTACAAAAATCATTAAAATGGCTTTTAAACCATTTTGTATGAATTTTACTTTATGTACTCACTCTTTGAGATGGAAAGTATTTAAAGAATGTGTCCTGAATTTACAAAAACAAGATGTAAAATGTAACGGGGGACACCAACATTGGACCCCTAATTTATAGAAAGACCCACATGTACATCAACGTGAAAGGTTACCGTTATCATATCCGTATCCGTAACCGTATCCGTCAACTTGCGAAACCTCCCTAATATGGATTTGATTTCTCTTTTGTAGTTTGTAGTTAACAGATAAACTGGGGCAATTTCATAGAACTTAGCAAGAATAGCAGATATTCTTGTGAAGAACAAGAGCCGACATGCAATTTTGAATATTAACACATTTTTATAAAGCAAACAAATGTTTGATTAAGCAACATTTTCTGCTAAACAGAAATTGGCCCTCTGGTGTCAATGGATTAACTGGATTACATGTATGACATTCCAAAATGCTATTAGTTATCCCTACTACCGTATGACATTCCAAAATGCTATTACCGGTAGGTAACCCTACTACCGTTGCACACTTAGAAGGGTTAATAATTCCGTGGTGTGCAAGATTATCGAGCATGCAACTGTGCCAATCCACAATTAGCAAATGTGACGAATCTCCGACTTTGTGCAGTTAGTAAACCCAAGTGGAACAAAATAAAGTATCAGCTAGAGCTTTCAAGTTACAAAACTGAAAAACGGAGTTGATAAACATACAAACAAACAAAAAATGTTATTTGCAAACAATCATAGAACATACTGGGTACAACACCAGAAGTCAAAGAAATCTAAGTTAAAATACAAACCTTAAAACAGAAATTCACCAAGCAGCTAGGGTTGGCCTTTGGCATTGCAATATTGGGCAGGGCATACTGATTTTTAGGTACTGGTAAAGCCCGCCGCACACGTGAGGTATTTTGGTCATTTGTGGTCATTTGTGGTCAAATGGTCATTCGTGGCCGTTTGCTCAGCACTAGTCTCACCGTGTGCGGTGAAATTTTGCTGCGTTTGTTTGCTTCACGAAGCTGTGAGACAAAAATATAACATGTTTAATTTCTTTTGCGTCGCGTGGCCAAATTCTCAGCGTGTGCGGGGGAGCTGAGCCAAGTGCTGAGCTGAAATGAATGTAGCTGGCCAATTAAAACCATCCTCTATTCACGTGAATAGACGATGTTTTTTAATTGGCCAGCTACATTCATTTCAGCTCGGCACTTGGCTCAGCTCCCCCGCACACGCCGAGATTTTGGCCACACGAGGCAAAAGAAATCAAAAATGTTAGATTTTTGTCTCACGCCTTCGTGAGGCAAAAACACAGCAAAATATTACCGCACACGGTGAGCCAAGTGCTGAGCAAACGGCCACGAATGACTGTTTGCTCAGCAAAATACCTCACGTGTGCGGCGGGCTTTAGTGGTGTTAGAGCCCATTGTCAAAAACATGTATTCTAGTTTCTCACAGTATTTTTTCATAGCACTGTTTTCATAGTAAAAATTTCACAGGCATGAACCAAACTCAAGGCCATTTTCAATTTCTTTGGCAATAGACCAGCACTGTAAACAAAACAACGTCGAGCAGGGCTTCACAGGATTGTTTGGAGTACATGTACTCTTTAAGAAAACATGGCAGACGGTACCCGTTTTTTTCTTTTCAGGATGAATTTTTGTACGGCACCACCCACATTGCTAATCCAAAGGCCACACCCCTGCATGCAGTATTTAGGGTGATACACCATGCATGTACCTTCAGATTTCTTTGGGAAACGCAGGAATTGTCACTGGAGTTGACGATAAACTGCAAGGAATGCAATATGTTAATGTGAAGGTGTACATTACGACTGAACGTTTTGTGACTCTGGATATAAGGAAGCATTTTGTGTGTGTTTTAGTGCATCCTGTGCAATTGAAATGAAATGATATCAAGTGAATTGTTTTAGTTTCATTAAGTTGCAAGTGATTTCAGTTTTGTTGTACCGCTACTACTCTCTGTTTACATCTAAGCAGTATTCTCCACCAGCTGTCTCCACTTTGCCGTCCGGACAAAAATAATAACAATTTTCCTCTACCGGTAAAAAAGGGGGCCCTTTTACTCACATGCATGTAGGATTTTTTTAGGTGGAACCACATCCAGAAAATTTTCAGGAAAATACATGTAGCTCCTTTGGGATCTAATTTAAAATAAATTTGAAAAAAATCATACTATTTTGTACATTTTAATGGCTCATGTTGTCCCATTACGAAAAAAAACATTGTATGCATTCGGAAAACATTGTATGCATTCAGGAAACATATATGCGGCTCGAAAAAACTGAGTACATGTAGTTATATCACAATTTTGCGTGGTTATTCAAGAAATTACACGAGCATATTGATGTGAAATCCTCATTACTTGTGTTATGCCAAATAAAATAACCATGCAATTTGGTGATATAACCGCCCATTTTTTCCGATCCGCATATGTTTCCCGTACGCGTACCATTTCTAATGGTCGCTAATATCACTTGACAACCATCTCAAACTGTTCACTTATGGTAATAGTGAAAGATCGTCTACTTCACCATGTCGCTGAGACTTTGTACACAATCTCTCAGACATTGACCATTGTGAGGAATATTCTTTCAAAAAATTATCTTTTAATCACAGATTACCATAAAATAACACTACTATTTGCAATGGTTCCCTTAAAAATATTGCTGGCAATGACCACAAAAATATATATTCTGTATTCATATCAATATAACCATGGCAACACAAAGCAGTTCACTGGTACCGGTACATGTACATGGTGGTGCACAGAATTGATCTCACCACCATATAATGTTCACTGTGAGTGTATGTGGCATTGCACTTCATTATGTGAAGGTGACACATGTACACATGTGTACAAGAAAAATTCAATTTGATGTGCCAGTAGATACAGTACATTACGTAGGCCTGCAATGTACCATGTAGGCATACTGAACATTTTTTTCAGAGAACTGGAAGATATACTGTACTGTAGGTTATGTAAAAAGTACTTGTGTAGAACATACATGTAGAACATGTAGACTAGAAAAGCCCACATACGGTACAACATGTACTATTATAGCTCGCTGCTATACATGTACACACGATTAAAAATGTCATTCTTGCAAACAAAACTTAAACATCTTACCCTTCCCCTCAACTGCTCTCCCCAATCCCCTTCAGCCACCCAACCCCCTTCCATCATGATAATGTCCCCAATGCACCGGCCAACTTACCATACCCTCCCTCCACCGTACCCTCCCCCCAGCCCAGCCCTAAGCCAGCTTAATAGACCCCTTGCATGGCGGCCATGACAGAGGGCAGTCACATTGTCACAGTCGAGTAGGCACTTTGTGGATCTATTGTCACATCATTTAAATATGAAAACCTGCCCTCTGTCATGGCCGCCGTGCAAGCCTGCAAGGGGTCCATAGACCGATCCAGTAAGCTCCGAATTGACCAATCACAGCCTCAGATTGAGTTAATCAAAAAATGAATCTCCATTTTGGAGAGTGACGCAAAAACACAACAAACATTTTTTTTTATCAGCGCCCAAGACCCCAGCCAGTTTTTAATGGATATTTTGTTTGTGTAAATCGGTAAAACTCACGAAAATTACATGTAGCTTGTCGTTTTGCCATATTTTGCATTCACTTTCCTACACCCCATTCTAGATGTGCGTCGTTGAGTTGTTTTTGTTTGATCTCGTGCGTTACGCGTAAAGCTAGCGTGTTACACGTGCACGCACATGACTGGATACTTGTCACAGTGCACATTTTGCTTTCCAGCGTGCAGTTTCTGTGTGCGTGTTCCATAAGCACTGACCAGGGCGCGGGCGCGGCCGGAAAGCAGTAAACAAAATGTTATGTTGCCACGCGACTCCACTGCACATGTGTCTCGCATACGTACGTGTGTGCCATGTTGCTAGGCAATTGCTAAATGGGCGGAGCTTACTGGATCGGTCTATAGACCTTATGCGTAGTGGCCATGCACGAGTAGGCACATTGTGGATCTATTGTCACATCATTTAAATATGAAAACCTGTCCTCTATCATGGCCGCTACGCATAAGGTCTATTGAAATTCAACTTTTTAAAAAGTGGAAAATAAATATAAAATGTGAATATTTTTTAAACTTTTTTCATTCAATGATGGCAGCGATAATAATAATGGCAACAGCGCCAGGAGCACCCCCCGCAGGGTGGACATGTGCGCTATATAAAAATCCACCATTATCATTATTACCAACTACTGAGCTACATCATAGCTCCATGGCTACGAAGGGGTAAAATGAACAAGGTCAATCCTACTACATGTATCCCATGGGTGTGGTGCTTTTCGAAATCACTATCACACATGAACAACCAAATTTATACTCTTTGTATTTGCTTTTATTGAAATCTCTCAACCACTTCTACTTTGAAATGTCTGACCTTTTGGATAGTACCGTACGGGTACATACACAGTGGGCGTATCTCAAACTGACAAAAAAAAAGGCCCTTTTGTATAAATGTGTTTATTTATCTCTGTTAAAAAGTGGGTGGACCAGGAATTTAAAAAGAAAAGCAAATGTTTTTGTTACTGGCCATCTACCACTAGAATCATCCCAAAATATCAACTTCGCATGTCTTTGGGGCTTTTTACGGCTTCATTACCATGTATGGACACCCCAGATTTACCTTTTTATGATCTGTAAACGGAGTAAAAATGTTAGTTTGATAGAAACACAAAATTAAGAGGGGAAAATGTCCGTGCATGGTAATTTTTCCCTTGACAAATTTATATCAATCCTTTGGCTTTACAGCAAGAAATGTTTCACACTTGACAAATTTTAATCCTCTAATTAAAATAAGCGATGTTTCACACTTTTCACTAATTGACAAATTGTTATCCTTTAAAGGCAGTAGGCTCGTCAGTAATGCGTGCACGCCAAATCCGTGCCACGAAATACGCAGCTCCGTGCCTTTGCTATGGAGCTGCGGGGAGAAAAACAATTTGGAGTGGAAAAAAATGAGGATTTTACTCCGAAAAAATTCTTCCGATTGTCCCATGGCATAGCATAGGTTTAGTTAGCTAAGATAATCTCAGCTCTTTTTTTATCATTTTTCATTGGGATGTGGTCTTTTAGCAGTAGAGCTGAGAGAAGTTAAGAACATGAACCCGCCATCGCAAAACAAATGTGTCATTTTCTCACCGTGACACACTAATTCCCCCTAAAACTCACCCAAACATTGCCAGGCATAACCACTACGCAGGTCCTTGAGGGAAATAACCAGCCACGATGATTATTTTGCCAACAATTCTAGCGAAACAAACCGGTATGCTCACAGCCTAGCCGTTGTCATGTTGTGTTCAAAAATTATGTCTGCCTAGTCTAGCTCTACTGCTAAAAGAGCACATCCCAATGAAAAATGATAAAAAAAGAGCTGAGATTATCTTAGCTAAGGTTTAGTGCAGGAGGGCCAACTGGTAAATTTCTTTCTGATTTTTTCCCCAAAACTATATAAACATTGCATGATAAAAAATGCAGTAATGTGGTTATGAATTTAGGTATTTTTTTCATATACATTGAACACGGATTTGAGTAAATTTATATATTGGAATCGATAGCTTATTCAATTCTAAGATATAGGACTTCCCACTGACACTTCCGTCGCAAATGTTGCATTTCTGAGATAAATAAATGATAAAATTACTGCATAAAGTAATGCACAAAATGACGCGGCGAGCGGTCTGTGCGTAAGCGCGAATGGTTATCTTGTGCACTAACTGAAGGCAATTTTTGAAGAAGAAAACGTAATTTTTCTACAGAAAAGCAACATTTGCGACAAAAGTTCAAGTGGGAAGTAGGCCTATATCTTAAAATTACATTATGTGTTGATTCCAGGAGGTAATTTCCTTAAATCTGTGTTCAATGTATACGAAAAAAAATACCTAAATTTATAATGAACTTACATCGTGAGGATCCTTCTTGGGTATACATGTACCACTACCGGTAGAGCGAACACTCTTCTTCTTCAACCCACCGAAAACAGGCATGTCAAGTCTACATGTAACCAGCTCTATGATGTAACTCAGTCAGTCAGTCAAGCGAGCGAGCTCAGCACAGTCAGTTGTTCCAGACTACGCTTGTCACTGAGTTGTAAGTCAACGTCAACGTGTCCACGGTCGCGGGCCGCAACGGATGTTTGAGTTGTTTCAAAACGAAATATTCCACCAACACAACATCCGTAACTTCACCTATCATATTGGCCTGTTAAGACTATATCACGTAATATATATTCTACAATAACTGAACTTTGTTCATTTCCGAATCAAAACGCGATTTGTTGTATTAACCACGCATGCCGCGCCTCCGGCCGGCTGTATGTGTGTCACGCAAAATGTGAGCACGCCTTGCTTTAGATTGGTTCCCGAACCCTATAGATTCGTTCGCTTATTGATCACGTTCAAATGACGTCACTTCCTACAACACGTGTACAAATTGCCACGTGCATCATGATTTTGAGCGTATTTTTGGTTGACGCCATGGAGCTATATGGTTGACGCACATCGATTGCGCCGTATTTCGAACAACACACGCGCGTGTTTGGAACATGTTCCAGCGTGTGCGTGTGCGTACTTGATAGCGTTTAATACGCAGTAGCATTTCTTCCTACGAAGATGGCGTCTGTGAACGTGATCTATTGCGAAAAGTCCTGTGTGGAATATGTGGACGGGAACCAGTCTAGCCTTGCTTGAACTTTGACCTGTGCGTAGTCAGGTACGGGTGCGTTCGATGTTGTTTTGGCGGTTGTGGTTCGAGTTCTCTGCGACTGTGGGAGGCATTTGAGACGCTTGGTGGCAGCAAACAACCCCGTCCCTCTCCACTGTTACGTCACGTTTAAGCTGAAGTCACGGACGCATACATAGAAAAATATAATAAAAAACAAAGAAATGACGGATACTAAAGGCGGATACACACTATCGCGGAAAAATCACACTTTCGCGCTGTGCTCACCGCATTGCATGAGCTCCCAATCGCCGATTATTCCAAAATAGAAAATTCCACTCTGGTATCTTGGGGCTTCTCTGATTATACACTGGATAAAGACAATAGCAGTTAAGTTGGCTATACGAGAATTGAAGCCATACGCCAGCCGCCATTGTACCCCACGGACAATGATTGGCCTAGACTGCTCCCCGGTCCATGCGATCGCTTAACACATGTAGACCATGATGTAGACCAGTGAAGACAGTACGACCAGTCTAGGTAAGGCATTGTATTTGGTGGGGTACAATGGCGGACGATGGCTTCAATTTTAGACGTCGTTGCTTCATCCAGTGTGTATATATATATCGATGTGTGCATAACACATAGCAACACAGCGTTGTATGTTGATTGTCTAAACTGCACCTCCATTTTGGATATGAAGAATTTGGCGCACCAGCCATTATGCAAAATGTTACATGCCACTAGGCTAAATCAGGATCGCAAGGTATTTGAATCGAATCCTCTAAAAGACGGAATGGCGATTCCGCATCCAACTTTGAACATACATGTATTCTATAGACAGTATCGAATAGCCGCCATCTTGTGGGGCAGTTTCTTTGTTCATTGAGGACATGCATGGTTGCACATATTGTGCTTTCATTGTTGATCGGTTTAAGTAACAGAAGGTGCCCCACGAAATGGCGGCTATTCGATACGGTCTTAGTCTATACACAGTGTGAGATAGGCCAGGTGAGACAAATTGAGTGGCCGCTCGTCTCATTAAGCAGGTGGTCTTTCTGTACAAGTTTAATCATGCATGTTTTTTCATAGGGAATTCTGAGTGGTCTTTATGGACAGGTGGTCTTTCTGTACCGGTTGTTCGCTTCAATTCACACTTGTTTTAATATTTCCTATGGAAATTAAAATCCAAGACAAACAATGACACAGTTATACCACTGCGTTAACAATAATATTGTTATTGCTGACTAGTTAATACATGTATCAATTAAATATTCCCAAAAATTATGGTATCTACATGTAGGGTTAATTATTTTACATATAAAAGTATAGTGGGAAACGATTAAGTGATAAGTATTTAGAGTCAGTGTTGCCGATAAGGAACCTGTTAAAATGTGACGTATTTCGACGTCAGCTCGCCACTTGTAAGGTATAGCCCAAGGGTTAACAAGCTAAATTATGTGTGCATGTTCTTTCTGGTGTTAAGATAGGTATGCACATGTTAATTATCTATCTATTTACATTCAGCGTAGGCCTACAATAATAATATTTTATCTACAATAGTGATGCCTTTTATTATCCGTGTGCATATTCACAATAGATACATTATTATAGTAGCTAAGTTGAAGCTAACCTTGTTTTGTTGTCGCAATAGACTACTAAAGTGTGCTGTCAAAAATATCGCTGGTAATCTGCAAAAACCATAAATGCATTGCTAAAGCACAGGGAAACAGCGCGGTTCATTGTTTTAGGGCCGACTATCGGAGTTTATCTGAAGACGTCCTTCACACTATCAGACAAGTCTGATGATGTTTGATGATTTTTTTTCAATCATGTCGCCACTCAAAGGTCACTTGTTATCAAACTGTCCACTTATTGGCTGTTGTAAACACAGTAACCTTGGAAACACAAAAAATGTTACGTTTTTACTTTTAAGTACTTTACCGTTTAGCAATGTTGTCCGATGTCGGATCGTATTCAATCTATCAACAAGGGTTAAACACATTGGTTTTTGTTTTATTAAATTAGGTAAACACAAAACCAACATTACTAGGCCTAACTTTCATTTCGACATGACGAAGCGAGTAAAATTGGGTCTTCCATGTGCCCCACGTGATGCCCCTTCCCTTGTTGGCCAGTAACAGGGCGCTGGGGAAGTAGACATAGGGGCCGTTCAGGTTGCTGAACACGCACGTATTGTACCACCATGCTCCCACGAAGGCCTGGGCGCAGTGCCGGGCGTCGTTGTCGTTGTCGCGGTCACGAGTAGACCACGGCTTTCCGTTGTGGTCCAGTAAAGAGTCACCTGAGGTGGATAAAACATCGACTGTGTCATAAATATAGAGGCTGTTTTCGCGACCACAACCTCAACGTTGTTCATTTGTTCAATCAGTAATGGGAGACGCTTGGTGGCAGCAAACACATCAGTCCTTTTCCATTGAGCAAGTTCAATAGAGCCTTTGCACGGCGGCCATGACAGGGGACAGTCACATTGTCACTGTGTGTCAAGCATGAGTAGGTGCTTTGTGGTTCCATTGTCACATCATTTAAATAAGAAAACCTGCCCCCTGTCATGGCCGCCGGTGCAGAAGCTCTATTGACGACTACATAGCAGTTAACCAAACGCAGTCTACTCACAACGAATAGTCGTGTCTGGTTGACCACTTGGAACCAACCCACATGGCATGGTTAACCATCAGGCATTGAGTTAATGCAGCATTTTGCGCGGAACCAACTGACTAACCAAAGGCATTCGGACTTGTGTTGCCAGGATTACGTTTGACCAGTGGTTGATTCTAGTCGTGAATAGAACTTGCTCGTTGTTTATGTCACGTTTGAGCTAAAGTGCGCATGCTCGATATGACAATAGAAAAGGACCATTTTTTTTGCTGCCACCAAGCGCCTCAAAGGTTTTTGGTTAGGTCTACAATCGCGAAAAAGGCCCCTGTAACATCAGTTGCCCATGCAATAGGTATAAACACTGGCCAGTGTGCTAAAATGCCATTTTCTTAAATCAAAAGATTTGTATACGAGTGCACCTTTAAATCCTGGTGAAAGACCTAAAGGACTCTCTAAAGCGGGCCTCCCACTGTGCGATTTTTGCCACGAATTTCCTACGAATTGGTACGATTATCGGAGACTGCCTATAGACTCTACACACAATCGTACCAAATCGTACCCAATCGTAGCTAATTCGTGGCAAAAATCGCACAGTGGGAGGCCCGCTTAAAGCGGCCTTCCCACTGTGCGATTTTGGGCACGAATTAGGTACGATTAGCTACGATTAGCTACGATTGGGTACGATTGTGTGTAGAGTCTATAGGCAGTCTCCGATAATCGTACCAATTCGTAGGTAATTCGTGGCAAAAATCGCACAGTGGGAGGCCCGCTTTACTCCCGACACTCGGCCCCTCCAATGTTCCTAGGCCGGTCCATGGCACTCCAGACACTACAACGATTCCCGGCGATAAATTTGGCGCCGAGAGTTCAACGATTGACTAAAGCGGGCCTCCCACTGAGCGATATTTGCCAAGAATTTCCTACGATTGGGTACGATTTGGTACGATTGTGTGTAGAGTCTATAGACAGTCTCTGGTAATCGTACCAAATCGTACTAATTCGTAGGAATTTGGTGGCAAATATCGCACAGTGGGAGGCCCGCTTAAGGACACTGCTTTCACACTCACACGATTTAGAGTTGACCACGTGACACACCAGCGTTCGGGGAAAATACATGGCGGAGATACAAGTAGGAGATACATGGCGGAGATACAAGTAGGAGATATACATGGCGGATTCGCGACCAACGATCGGAATGGTGTAACCAAAGCATTAGCTTGACAAAGTTCATTATGTCATCTTCCTTGATGTTAATGTGATTAAATGTACCGCTTACCTAAGCCAAAACCACGTTCAGAGAATCCGCTGATGCTAAGACGATAAAGATTAGCCTCATCGGCGATTGAGAAGCTACTGTAGCTGCATGAAGAGACGAGAAATGTTGTTCAAAAGTGCACAATTGTGTGGAAAATGTAGCAAATGTTTTCAAAATAAGTACAAACGAATGATTGGGCGTGTGAATAAACCTTCACACAAAATCGTGTATTTTGACCCCCTGACCTTGCAGTGATTAACAACTGGCCGAGATTCCAGGACTTTGTAAGTTTGGTATAGCACTATTCTCAGAGGGGTTCAGTCATTGGGTCCCTTTGGCTGCCTAAAGCGGGCCTCCCACTGTGCGATTTTTGAGACTGTCTATAGGCTCTACACACAATCGTACCAAATCGTAGCTAATCGTACCTAATTCGTTCCTAAAATCGCACAGTGGGAGGCCCGCTTAACAATAACGGTGAGACAAATATCTGTTGCGATAGGTTTGTGTACACATTTTCACCCCACTGAGAAAAGACAATCATTACAGTTTAGTTGGCTGTGCGCCAATTGGCAGAAATGCGGTTTATAAAATACACTGTGATGTGATTAGGGAGGTTTAATGTACGTAAAATGCAAGCGTCAGAGGAGCATTTCGTCGTTACTTTAGAAGGAAATTGTAGAAAAGACGAAAACAAAAATCCACAATATCTTTCGTGGCAAGCTACCTCTTTTGCCGTGACCAAAATTCGAACCTGTGTTTTGAGACCTCCTACTGTATATGACCAGTGCTCAAGCCTTTTCCTGTTCACGTTTGCGTTTTACGTGCATCTATTAAACATCTCCATTTGAAGTTTGCAAACAGCACGTCAACGTGCGTAAATATTCACACACTTGCATTTCTTAACTGTTGAAATAATTGCTTCGAGTCGTTTGAGGGTTATAAACGTCATGTGCGAAATAAGTCACTACTAGTAATGTCTTACCTGGCGTAATTCGTTATGGGGTCCCAGGTTTGAAGCTTGATCGCGAGCTGGTAGGTCATTTGATTCGTCAGAAGGTGAATATTGTCGTTACCCAGCCAGAACTCTCCCGGTCCCCCGACGCCACCAAATCCGGCCTTGTATTCGACCCAGTCACGGTAAAAATCCACCGATCCGTCATTTCGACGCTGAATAACCTAAGGTACAATTAATTATCAAAATACATGAAAAAATATACACGATCATTATATATTTGATCCTAAACGGGAGAATGTTTAAAGACGACACCCCTGTACCAGACTCTGTTTCATCAGACCAAAATCTATATTCCGAAATGTGCCACCGCGCGGAAACAAACGAAACTGCTTTCAATGGGAATCTCAAGTGACGCCAATAGCCTTACCCATTTTGTCAAATTGTTTAACGAAATTTCCACGACGATAAACGAACAGCCTACATTTTTCTATCGTGAGTTGTCATGGAGAATTTAAATCACACGATTTACTAACTCACACGAAAATCTTTGCAGTGTTTACGTTACGACGCCATTTTGGTGCAGCGCTGAACTACCTCTCGAAGAGAAACCCTGATCTCGATCAGGATCTGCGCAAAGTAAGCAAGTGCACCCCAGATTTGCGCGCTAGTATCTGGATACGGATTCGTCCGTTGTTAATGTAGTTGCTGTAGTTTATTTTTAAGGTATAACTTTGTATCGTCAATTTAAGATAACGAAGAAGGCAATGCAGTTTTACAAATGGGAGAGAAAATCCCAGGGAAATCTCCTGGGGGGTACCCATGCGGCTGAGTTGGGACTGCAAACCCAGGCCATATACACGCCTAGAAAAAGACCCTGGGATTTCAGAGGTGGAAAGGGTAATTCTGCAGATCGTGAGTTCAAATCCACGCCGCCCCCACGTTGATAATGTGCCCCATGGGCAATGCACTTATAAACTGCCTCTCCTTACTCAAGAGCAAATTGATACTTGTAAGGGCAGCGAAGGTGTTGTTTGATTAGCACACGAGCGCCTAATAGTCAGCCGGGGTTATATAGGCCTACTCCGCATAGAGCGGAGCTGAAAAGGGTCAATTAAAGAATGCTATTCAGAGTCCAATGACCAGGGGAAACAACTTGAAGCATGGTATATGCGATATGTGCGTCCGTTCGAGACTTACCGTCCAGCCACCTCCAGCATCATCCATATCACAGTATACCTGCAATGGCGTACTCATCCCAGTCACGTGGATGGCGTAGATCCCACTCAACGTGACGCCATTCACGAAATGGTCCCAGCAATCTTGGGCCATCAAAGAAGGGGCAGCTGCAGCCGAAAACAATTATATAATAGAGAGGATTCGCAAGCGCACAGATGCGGATAGAGGGACAGATACGTCACAGGTTTCTGCGATCTTGTGACGTCATACGCGACTCGTTATCCGCTACTATATACGCGTTTGCACGGAACGTATATCGAGCTCGCCCTGCGTAAGTTCCAGTATAGTGAACTAAAAGCATAGTGAACTTTCGGATTTCTAGTGTTTTTCCTCGTGTTTTGTTGCATTTACGTAGACAGGTTGAAAAGAGTCAGTGTTGTAGTCAAGTCACCAATATCGAGTCCGAGTCATCATGGTCGAGTCCGAGTCCGAGTCCGAGTCCGAGTCCGAGTCATTTTCCAACGTGACTCGAGTCGAGTCAGTCGAGTCCGAGTCACGAAAATTGTGACTAGAGTCGGACTCGAGTCCGAGTCCTGGACACGAGTACTACAACACTGAAAAGAGTATGAACGTTTTTGTGAGTTGCAAAGCTATGGATTGAAAGTAAAATTAGTATCAAAACCGCGTTGTGCCAAGTAGTTTTCCTGATGTCGGAAAAAGACCCATTTTAGCTAAACTGCTCTATAGTTTTGAAGTTGCGAAATCACAGAAATTCCACCGACGGTTACGGGAAGCTAACCGTATGTGTTCTCGTATCCATCGGCTTGCGAAACCCCTCTACTAACTTCAACCTTCAAAGGCAGGACGTGATACAAATTCGACGTAGGCCTACTGGGGAACTGTTTGAAGATTGGTATTTTCATGCGGGCGTAATAGATGCATGACTATGTTTGTCCTATAGATTTTGACAATTCGTGGTTGTTAACATCTATATGTACAGGACGATTGTGTCCGTCTGCACCATTGTGTCCGCAGATAGCAAGCTTTTGGTTCCTTTTTTCCGCACCATTTCAATTATTCAACCCGCAAATTGTATTTTTGTTGTTCAATAATAATTCTGCTGTACAAAGACGATATACCGCCATAGGCGCAAAATTCGTGATGCAAAATCAATTCGATAAAGTGAAGGACGAAAAGGCGCCAATTGAGTGAGCAAGCAAACTAGACGCGTCTCGCGTCTGGTTGACATGCCTGTCGTGGATGCTGCTAAAAATTTTCGCCACAACTTAGATTGCATCACAAGAGGCATGTCAAACAGAATTGAGACGCGTCTAGTTTGCTTGCTCAAATGGCTCCTTTTGGTACTTCACTTTATTGCACGAGTGGTTAACTTGTATCCCTTCAGTCACAGGAATTTGGACAGAAAAAGAAGTATCAAATGTACACATGTGGTCGAAGGGGATATTATCTTTGGTACCTACCGGATAATGGACGTATCTTCATCTCTACAAACTTGAGAGATTGTGCTAAACCCGTCCATGAACCCCAGATTATTCCGAGTCCCAATGGCACTGAGGCAGTCGTACTAAATGGCCCGTTCAGATTACTCTTGACGCAATCTGTGTACCACCAGCCTCCTCTGAATATTTGAGCGCAGTCTCGTAAGGTGTCAACGTCGTTTTCTCGATCATAGGTAGAGAAGGCTTGCCCGTTGTGGTAGCTTAATGAGTCGCCTGGCATGGCGATACAAATAGAAAGAGACGAGATACAGTATTAAAAAAATGCAAGTATTATTTGAATATAAAGGGTAACAGAAAATAAATCAGAGCTGAATTTGATGCAGTACTGCAGTAATAAACTTTAGGAATAAACTGTGTATCACACGGCCATACGGCTGGAAATAAAAACTAACTCCAAGGACACGAATCTGGTTCCGATAAATCACGTGACCTCGATTTATTTTGAACAATGCTAAAAACGGCCAAATTTTGTGGATTCCTCTTAGGCTCTCTTCAGTCTTTTTCGGAAAGACTTTCAGAATCATGTATGGTCTATTTCGAGCCCAAAATAGCCCAACAAAGCCGGTTTGTCCCTTTAAATAATTGTCGTCAATCTATCTTGCTCCTAATAGACCCAATCCACGCGTTTGAACGGTTTAATCGGGCTTCCTGAATCAAGTGCCAGACTACCTATGCCTTCTAAATTTCAAGCCTCGTCATCAGATCGAGGCTTGTAACGCATACGTCACTGGCACTTGTCCAATCAACAGAACTGAATTGAAATTACCGAACCACAGAACGGAAAAGAGTATTTCGGGTGTCAGCGGTGCTGCCATAAGTATAAAGAGCTGGGAGGACTCTGGCGAGTTTAATAAGTTTCTCACATTTTTTTACATTCCATCCCTTTGTTACCCTACCATGTGATTTTTCTGGGCCGCGGTTAGTGTTATGTAATAGGGTTATTGTTCATTGTGTGGGTTTCGGGGATTCAAGTGGAAATATCTTGCCGTAAGTGCGTAAATAATCTCAAGCATTTTGTATATTTTTGTAAAACTGATTTCGTTCCAAGTTCCATTTATTTTGTTTCCAGTTTGGGCAGGCCATAGCCTATGCCATGACTGCTCGTGACCACCAGATTCGGGTGAAATGCCTAATCCGATCACCTAGGCCTATTTTGTTTTCTAACAAACCTGCAGTAGGGGTTCCGGAGAAGTCTCCCACAGTCAGTTTGTAATTGGTTGCTTCACTGTCCACTACGAACGTACCGTAGGAGGCATATGTGGCTGAAGACATCGTGTACGACTCCATCGAAATCAGAAGCATATAACCCTTGTGCGAGGTCAGCTCGTGAAGGCCGTCGTTTCCGATCCAGAAGTTGTTGTGTCGGTCGCCAAAGCCTGCCTTATATGAAGCCCAGTTCTGATAAAAGTCTTGCGAGGTGTCCAAACGCCTCTGAAATACCTGGTGGTTCAAATTCGTTGAGGACATTTGTCAGAAAGTAATGCGTTAACTATCCCTTGTGCAGGATGGAATTAGCGAGTGCAAAAACACTAACGACACCGATGTTTTCACGACGGAGGTGACATCAGAATGAAACTGAAAATATCTGATAACGCGCTGATGCAAGATTATCGATGCAGCGAATGGCAATTAAGGTATAAACTTAATCAGCAGAGAAACCTTGATTTTCCAACTATACTCACACCAACTTCCTTTTAAGCTCAATTTACTTGATGTTCATCAAGTAAATTGGATATCGATTTTTGCAGTAGGATTTGGATTTTGTTTTGTTTTTATTTCTATCAATCCAATCAGAAAAACCAATTCGTCACACACTTACGTGTAATTTCTCTAGCCCTGGTCTTTTTAGCTCAAAGCTGATGGGAATTAATACTAGATAGGGTAAAATGGACAATTAATTTGTCTGGTATAGGCCTAAATCTTAATACTCCGACAGCACTGCGCTCCAAATCTTTCTGAGATATTTTCCAAGGCTAGCTGTCCAAACGCCTCTGAAATACCTGGTGGTTCAAATTCGTTGAGGACATTTGTGCATGATTTTCAGTTAAACCCACCTATGCTGTGATCAAATACATAATACATAGTTCAAAATGCGTATTACTTTGATTGTATTGTATTTTGCTGACGTCATCGCGACGTAAAGCTAATACCAACCTTGTGTGTGCACACCTCGTGATTTGGCATGATCATATCGAGTTTCATAGCTATTTTCGTATCAGGAAAAAGACTTTTGGAGAGGGTTGTTTAGCTGCAGAAGTTATGCTATTGTCCGTGCACAAAAGTCACTCTATATCTACACTATATTTTTAAAGTAAGAAGATTCCCTATCAGGATCCAGAGAAATATATTTATGCTTACCGTCCAACCACCGCCTCCATTGGCCATATCGCAGTAGACTTGTAACGGTCCACCCCTATTTGCGGGGTACACGGTATATTCACCACTGGCTGAACTCGGGTTATGAATGTATATATCCCAGCAGTCAATCGGTAGGCCTAATGCCTCTGGAGACAGAAACAAGTTTACGAAAATTCAATTTGGCGACATTAAAATGGTCTCTCATTACGCATTTGGTAATTTTCTTTCAGTGAGGCTGTTCGCGCCTTTTTTTCCAGTTGCGTATCTTTGCAACACCGAGTATGGCGCACATTGAAAATATGGGCACAATGTTTTAACTGATACAGCATATCCTCCACCCTCGTATTATGCATGAGGATACTGATTTTTGGATTTTAACATGTTTTTGAAAACTACTTACATTAAAATTGAATTGAATACACATAATTAAGCTATTCCATCATTTTTTTTGAATCGCAGGAATCGCGATTCCATTCCAATTCAATAATCCATTTTCAAAACAAATGCTGGCGCTAAACTCGGATAAATCTCGCAAATCTGAAGCAAAACACCGCCAAATTCCCGATATTTTGTGATTTTTGCATTGATAAATATTCAAAATTGCCGGGATATTTCATGAAATCCCCAATATAAAATGGGAATTGATTCCTCTAAACATATGCAGCACGATATGTGGCAGAGGGTATCCCCATACCAATTGTTCCCCCATTGTGTCTCAAACATCCAAGTAATTTCCAAGGAATTCCTTTCAGTTTTTAGGGGTGGTTGGTGCGTTAACAAAAGGGAAGAGTGTGTTGAGATATAGAGGGGAGTCCCTTTGCCACATATCGTGTTGGGTATACCTCTAAAAGAAGGAATCTTGATTCCAATTATCACCTTGGAATCAATCCAGAAGATGCCTTCACTACGCCCCTGAACTATACCTGTATTCGTCTGTGTTGGTACAGTCGTTGCTACGTGGGCACTTGCCGTAGTGGAAAATGTCGGTGTGGTTGTGGTGGTTGAAGAAGTTGGTTCCGATACGGAAGCAGGTTCCGATACGGAAGCAGGTTCCGATACGGAAGCAGGTTCCGATACGGAAGCAGGTTCCGATACGGAAGCAGGTTCCGATACGGAAGCAGGTTCCGATACGGAAGGAGGTTCCGATACGGAAGTTGGTTCCGATACGGAAGGAGGTTTCGCTGATGTCGCCGAGCAATCAATCGACAAGTCCGTCTGTGATAATTTGAGGGAAAACCGACACGAATTTAACACAACCAAAAGGTTAAAGCTCGTATTTACAGGATTTGCAATCTCCCAAAATTATATTCCACCATTCGAGCGAAACTCTTACTGAAATGAAAGATAGAGCTGGTTTTAAATGTATAATGCAACGATATGTACAGAAATTACCTGAAATTCTGAAACTTTGTTTGACAGATATTTTATGTTATACGGGGTTTCCCAAAAAATGTCCTGCAGGCCAAACCATGCAACCTTAGAATCAAGGTTTCCCCTTATTCTGATAGGGCAATCTCTTACATGACAAATAGCCTTTATTGCAAAATCAGTCCACCAAATCCAAAGTAAAGTTTTGAATCAAAAGCAATGCCTACATACCTCCACGTAAACGGCGACTCTCGCAGCTTGCTTGATTTGTTTTCGGAGCGGTGCCGACGTTGGTCTAGGAACGTAATCAGCGGCGACGTCATAGAACACCCATCCATCCCTTGCCGTCATCCGTTTCGGATAGTCGTCTTTCCCAGCCGAATTCAGCTCGCAGATGTTCCCCGATTCTTGGTAGTTTACGGACAGGCACTGGTCATTATTGATGCACGCTGTGACGCACTTAATCAGAGATCTTCTGGTGAGGTTTTTGAGGACATGGTCGTTAAGACCTATGTTGTTTTGTCGAGTTGGGCTTAGGAGCGAGGTTCGCGTCAAAGGTCCGTTGCAGTGTGACTGGTTGCTTGTGGCGTCCCCTGACGCTGAAAATACTACCATACTTAGAATCAGTTGGGCTACGAGTTCTTCCATAGTGGTGTTTACTGAAAAGGGACGAAGCTCTCAGAGTAATGCGTTAACTATCCCTTGTGCAGGATGGAATTAGCGGGTGCAAAAACACTAACGACACCGATGTTTTCACGACGGAGGTGACATCAGAATGAAACTGAAAATATCTGATAACGCGCTGATGCAAGATTATCGATGCAGCGAATGGCAATTAAGGTATAAACTTAATCAGCAGAGAAACCTTGATTTTCCAACTATATACTCACACCAACTTCCTTTTAAGCTCAATTTACTTGATGAACGTTGGCGCGAAAGGTATTATGGATATCGATTTTTGCAGTAGGATTTGGATTTTGTTTTGTTTTTATTTCTATCGATCCAATCAGAAAAACCAATTCGTCACACACTTACGTGTAATTTCTCTAGCCCTGGTCTTTTTAGCTCAAAGCTGATGGGAATTAATACTAGATAGGGTAAAATGGACAATTAATTTTTCTGGTATAGGCCTAAATCTTAATACTCCGACAGCACTGCGCTCCAAATCTTTCTGAGATATTTTGCAAGGCTAGCTAATTAACGTAGCTAAACGAGGTACTGTGCTCAGAGATTGTTTTTTTAAATCATACATAAGCACATCCTCAATCATGCATTCATAGAGATATCGCCGTTTGTAACAGTTTTTCAATCATTTAATATATCTTTAAGACTGTACCTTTTACAAATTAAATATGTACATGTACCAATAACAAACATCAACTCTATAACTGAAATGTGGCAGGCGAAACAGTTTGTCCAACGTATACTAATTTCTTAAAAGATTCCAGAGCATTCATTTGTTAAGAGTTAGGGGATTCCCCGGTGTCTCTGGCCGTGTCCATTACCTTCTGTCACACACTTAAGCGCGACCGACTAAAGCGGACAACCATTTGTTCCATTCGCCATATTGACATTTGTCCTCTCTCGGTCCTCAATGCGCAAGCGCACACGTCACGCTTGAGTAATATGACATAGGCTAAGAGCTGAACCATAGGACACTCAAGACAAAAACGAAGGCTTACACCGTACCATACAACGTATCAGCGCAACAACGACCGAACGTACTCGTATAGCATCAAGAAATGGGGACGATATCAACAATAACATTGTCGACCCTGATGGGGATGCTTGATGGGAAAGGGCCACGGTTTCACCCAGTGCCATTACTTCCCTGGTGTTTGAGGCAAGGCAAAGCGAGGCGAGGCAAGGCACTAGGTATTGTGCATCAGTGGTGGCAGGTTCGAATCTCAAAAGGCGAAACTCTAAAAAAAACAAATTCAAAAACTGATCCTAGTTTAGAGAACCGATAAAAGTATTTATATAAACATTCATTTTTAGAAGAAGCAATATTGCATACCGCCACTGCAAAACTGTGTTAGCTTATATGGCAAGGCATTAGGCACTGTGCGACAATGGCGTCGGGTTCGAATCCCGAAAAACCTCTAAAAATATATAACTGATCCTAGTTTAAGCAGCCGATACAAATATTTCTAAACATTCATTTTCGGAAGAAGCAATATTTCATACCGCTTCTGCAAAACAGTATATTACGAGTTCATAAAGGTAAGTCATTAGGCCCTGTGCATCGGTGGTGTCGGGTTCGAATTCCGAAGAGGGAACCTCTATAACAAATCTAAAACTGATCTTGTAAATGCCGATAAAACTATTTATAAATATACATTTTGGGAAAAAGCAATATTGCATACCGCTTCTGCAAAACTGTATGAGCTTGTAATGGTAAGGCATTATAGGCTTTGCGTGTCAGTGGTGTCGGGTTCGAATCCCGAAATAGGGAACCTCTCTCGGCCCCCATGCCATACTTGCATATTTCTTTAGTAACCAACTCGACTTGGCCTAATCTTCATCTTCACTTCTGCAACGGAGGAACCTTGGCCCGTCCAGGTGGCCCATATGATCCCCTGCCCGTCGACTTGAGTGGTCCCCGGAGAGGCCACGAAGGGTCCGTTCAGGTTGGAGGTCTCACAGCTGTTGTACCACCACGCTCCCTGCATCGTCTCGGCGCAGTGCCGGGCATCGTTGTCATTATCTCGGTCTAGGGTTGACCACGGCATGTTGTTGTGGTACTGCGTTAGAGAATCACCTATAGAACAGAAAGCCAATAAACCGAATGAGAGTTGACGTCAACAATGTAAACAAAACCACGACACGCACGGGTTCATGGGACTGTTTTGAGTACTCTAATGAAATGCCATATGGGTATAGTGTTGGTCCGTGAATTCGACGTCGTAGGCGCTTCGCTAAAGTAAAATTTGGTTACCAGAAATATATCCAGAGATTCTTCAGAGGTGGCTCTAGTGCTGGAAGCTAACTGCATCCCACTCAGTTAAAGAGTACGATAAAAACTACAGTGAATTTGACGTGCTTAACATTAACACAACGAGAGGCGGTTCGGCGAGTAGGCCTACTCCACCGTGGCCGAGTGGTATGGGTCATTGACTGGCAATCATAGGTGAAAATTTGGAGTTGCGGGTTCGAATTCGGCTGCAGTACCTGTGCCCTTGGGCAAGGCACTCAACCACACTTGCTCCATCCTTCGGAAGGGATGTAAAGCCATTGGTCTAGTGTGTTAGGTAACGGTAATAACGCACTCTAAAGATCCCGGAGCATTATTTCGTGAAGAGCAAGGGGAATCCCCGGTGTCTCTGGCCATTTATAATCCTAATTCTAAATGGGTTTCCTCGCACTTGCGAGTGACAGTGCAATGAGCACTACTGAGGAATCCTTGATATGAATACCAGAAAGAAATAATAATAATAAAAATAATAATAAGCCCATCATGCTTTGCCCGGAGAGATATTTTACGTCATTTTGTCACAAAAGAAAACAGAGCTACAGAGACCCTCGTTTTGATAACATTTTAAAATTCCTCAATACGGTTAAAAAAAGTAACGCAAATTAGGCCTATACTTTGACTGACGGTCAGTAACGTGTCTGAGTTCCTGCGCGTCTGGGGCTGTTTTTGAGAAGCGCAGCTTCAAAGTCAGCTCATCCCACGCAAGTTTAATCAGCTTGAAAACCAAACAAAATCGGTTTGCTAGGAGCCCGTATAACTGGAGTATTCTCAAAGAGACAGAAATAATTGTCACACTTCATTGCTGTGGGAATCACTTTGTTCAAACAGAAATCACTGAAGTGACGTTATTTTAGAGAGCAAGCAAGTAATAGTAATTTAACATCCACATTTTAACGTTTTTCAAAGGTGGGAATTCCGCCGTCGTTTTTCCCGCTTGTTTAAAATTATTTTGCCCGTTTTTGTGTAGGACCAACCTGCGTCGCCACTGTATCCGCTGACTGTCAAGCGATATTTGTTCGCCTCGTTGGCAATTCGAAACTGGCTGTATCTGAGATCAAAAACGATTCCAATAAAAACGAAATAAGTAAAATAATTTTACATATTCTATGTTAAATGATTCGTTGTTATTAATAGTAGTTATTAATTAAATGATTTCATCCACGCAATCAACTGGCTCCATGCAAAACGCTGCATCAAGTCAATACCTAATATGTATACCACCAGGCTGAGTGACAAGCGCGACTGTGCCCTAGTGGGCTGGTTCCAACAATCGTTGACTATAGACTGCGTTCGGTTGGAAAACCATATTAGACCGCTATATAGTACATCACATCACATAGACTGTATCGAATGGCTGCCATCTTGTGGGGCAGTTTCTATGTTCCGTGAGGACATACATGCATGGTTGCCCATTTTGTGCTTACAAGTTGCCCTTAGATGACAGCTATCCGACATCGCCTATATACCACTGAATATGTATAGCTACCTCGCATAACGCAGATATCCTGACCAGCTAACGAGGATGATGCGAATCTGATAGTCATCCTGATTGGTCAAGAGGTAAATATCCTCAAGTCCCAGCCAGAAATCCGAGTCATTAGTGTCAATTGTGCCAAAGCCAGCTTTGTAGTCCGCCCAGTTACGGTAAAAGTTCACGTTACCGTGAGTGCGCCTCTGAAAAGTCTGCAAAGTGAAAACAAATACAGACAGTAAGTAATTTCTGCGGATCGCTTTGTGTACATGTGGAAACAAACAACAAAACCGCTTGAAATAGTTGAATCGTTGGGCAAAAAGTAGAAGGAATATTGATAAGGTCCCTATCGGGTGGGGATTAACCTTATCAGGTTGGCGTAGTGATACTTTCTCCGCCTTCCACCTCTGTGGCCCTGGTTCAAATCCCGTCCGGGTCAGTATGTGTATTGAGTTCCAAGTCCCTGCTCGATTCCGTGGGATTGTGTGTGGGTTTTCCTCCCACCTCTAAAACTGAGCATAAATAAAAAGCCTGAGACCATCAGGCAGATTCAACCAAAATGATTGGTGTATACTCCCGCAGGTTTTCTAAACACTTTTGGGGTTAGTCTTAAAGAGTGTGACTCTCAAGTAAACACCAGACCCAAGTCTTTTAGACTTCCTCCAAGTTGGGATTTCCGAACCATCTCCTCTTTTAGTGGTCGTGCAAGAGAAATCTCCGACTCTAAGACGGTTAATCCCAATAATCTGATCTTTATAAGGATCAGATTAACGAAAAAAACGAAGGTGCTTTAGCACCTACCTACCGTCCACCCACCCCCGTCATAACTCATATCACAGTACACTTGCAGCGGGTCGGTCCTGCCAGTCACGTAGATGGTGTACAGGCCACTGGTGGTAGACCCACGCTCAAGGTGATTCCAGCAGTCACGTGGAACTGGTTGGGCTGAAAAATTGTGTGGTGGAAAATAATTAATAAGATATTTGTTGTTGGGATAAATCTTGTCTTTTTTGTCACACTTTTTGCCATACGTTTGCCGCACCGTTTGCCATGCCGTTTGCCACATTTTTTGCCACATCTTTTGTCTCTGCCTCACCTTTTGCCACACCTTTTGTCTCTTCCACACCTTTTGTCTCAACTTTTTGTCTCAGCCTCACCTTTTGTCTCACCTTTTGTCTCTTCCACACCTTTTGTCTCACCTTTTGTCTCTGCCACACTTTTGTCTTACCTTTTGTCTCTATCACACCTTTTGTCTCACCTCTTGTCTCTGCCTCACCTTATGCCTTACCTTTTGTCTCTGCCACACCTTTGTCTGTGCCTCACCTTTTGTCTCACCTCTTGTCTCTGCCTCACCTTATGCCTTACGTTTTGTCTCTGCCACACTTTTGTCTGTGCCTCACCTTTTGTCTTACCTTTTGTCTCAGCCTCACCTTTTGCCTCACCTTTTGTCTCTGCCTCACCTTTTGTCTCACCTTTTGTCTCACCTTTTGTCTCTGCCTCACCTTTTGCCACATCTTTTGTCTCTTCCACACCTTTTGCCACACCTTTTGTCTCTGCCTCACCTTTTGCACCCCCCCCCCCCCCCCCCTTTTGTCTCTTCCACACCTTTTGCCACATCTTTTGTCTCTTCCACACCTTTTGTCCCACCTTTTGTCTCTGCCTTACCTTTTGTCTCACCCTTTGTCTCTGCCTCACCTTTTGTTTCACCCTTTCCCACACATTTTGTGTTTTACCTTGTCGGGTACTAAGTAGACAAAGACTGACTTTGTTTCTTTTGTTACCCCATATAATTAGTGTGTATAAACATATTCACGTTTTCCCACACGTTTTCTCACATTTTGCCACACCTTTTGTCTGTGCCACACCTTTTGTTTGTGCCACACCTTTTGTCTTACCTTTGTCTCACCTTTTGCCACACTTTTTGCCACACCCTTTGCCACACCATTTGCCGCACACATCTTTAGTTTTACCACATCTTTTGCTACACCTTTTGCCACACATTTTGCCACACCTTTTGCCACACCTTTTGCCACAAATTATCCTTAACTTTGGTTCGCTTTCTCTTGGCGTTGGTTTCATTACTTTTCCTTTACATGCAGCTTTCCTTTGGCTCTTGCTTAAAGTACTCAACAATTTGAGAAGTCAAATAACAGCATAGAGAGTGTAACACGGATCTTACCACTTTTGGGCCGAATCTTCATCTCGGTGAATTTTAGCGAGGTGTATAGGTTGAGCCACGTGCTCCATATAACGCCCACTCCTACAACAGACACGCCAGCCGTGTTCTGGTAGGGGCCATTGATGTTGCTCATTGCGCAGTTTGCATACCACCACCCTGCTTGGCCCACCTCGGCACATTGGCGTGTAGCATCCGAATCGTAGTCCCTGTCATTGGTCGAGAAGTAAGATCCGCTGTGGAACGTCATTGAGTCGCCTGTTTGAATAACGTGTGAAAAAGCTGCTTTATGCCTGCTTGAGCTAACGCCATCTTGTAAAAGAAAAAGCAACTGCATGAATGACGAAATACGGCTGTTTGGTCGCAACCTTAAAGTCATCGCCTTTCGGCTACATTTGGTGCAAGATATGAGACCGAGTGACCCCCCCCCCCCCCCCCCCCTACCCCCTTCCATTGTTCCCTTTTTGTGTCTCAAACATCCAAGGAATTTCATTTCAGGTTTTAGGAGGGAGTCGTACGTTAACAGAAGGGAAGAGTGTGTTGAGGTATAGGGGCGGTAGTGGGGAAGTCACTCGGTCTCATATCTTGCAGCATATATTCGGCTTGGACTATTATCAACGTACAGGTACAGGTTAGTAGTCCAAGACCTTTGTTTGTCTGTTCTCATAGCGCGCCCTCCGCGCGGTATTCGATTCCGAAAATCGCAATTCCGAAATCACAATTCCAAATTCAACTTAGAGTCGATTCTAGAGAGGGTTTGCCCATACATAGCCTATTGACATACATAGCCTATTAGCACTAACAACCTCGTTTTAGATGGTGACCCATTGTATTACGTCATGCGTCTTTTTATTTGCAGATTTTATCACAAAAGAAAGCACTGAGACCCTCGTTTTTGATCACAAATTATAATTCCTCAAATTACCTGCTGTGAACGAGCCATAGAACCCAGAGACAGTAAGTCTGTATTTGTTGGCCTCGTTCTCAACCTTCATGTAACCGTACTTGGCAAAGGTTTGTACCGAAGAGAACGAGTGGAGCTCAATACGCAGTTCACAATCCTGCTGCGTAGTTATGGCGTTGAGGGCGTCGTTGCCTAGCCAGAAGCTGGCTCCGACGTCACCGAATCCAGCTTTATAGGAGGCCCAGTTTAGGTAGAAATCCTGCGATGCATCTTCGCGCCTCTGAAATACCTGTAAAGGGGAGGTACGCCAAAAATAAATGTGATAAAGTTGAAAGCTCGCCGGTAGGTTGTTTCTTTTGGGCTGCGTTCGGGCGTGTACTCGTGTTAACACGAGTTATACTCCTGCGCGCGTGAACGGCAAGAATAACGACACTCGGGTCAGTGAGAGTATGCTCTCACTACTCCCCAACAAATGGGGAGTGTGCTCGTACTCCTGTCAAGTGTCATGTGATTTGTACGAAGATGGTGGGATATTTGGTGAATTTGCTCAACGTGTCAACTCAATAACTGAAACAATAACTCACTAAGGTTTGTTTTAGACGGTATCAAAGGTTCTCACGACTTACGGCCTGTATTTCCTCAGTTTCTTGTGAGCAATGAAACGGCATTTTTTGTGCAGTGATGGCAAGAGACGTCCATCTTCACTGATTGCCATTCGCGCACGCGGACTGCGGATTTGCCGTTCGCGTGATGTGACCCGAGTGCAATGCGCACGCATTACTCCCGAGTAACGAGAACTGCACGCTCGAACGCAGCCAAGGAGTCTGTGTCGTGTGGAAGTGACGTAACGATGACGTCATCAAGTGTCAGATTGCAGATGCCTTAACTCTTCTAAATTCTGTTTAAAAAAATCAACCGTTTCGGAAAGGAAAAACATTTCTTCTGTGTTGGTCATTGGTAGTCATAGGCTTACAATTTTGCACATGAACTTTGCCCTTGTTTCGTATTGGTCGGAATAGAAGCGCCTTGTTATTTGAAATTTGACAGATAACTAGATTAGGGTAAATAGATTCCGTGTCATGTCTCGTCCAACTTTCCAATAAATGTGGTGGCATAATTTGTTGAGAAAGCACATTCTGATGGCAGGTTGAAACATCCGTCATTTATGTCATGTAAATGTAAATGTACTTGGTCAAATGCCTGGCATCTCGAAGGAACGTTTTCTAATTACATTATCTAATGATGATGTCATCAAGTCCAAAATTAAGAACGGTTTTTGAATGATAAAAACACGAAACTCGTAAAACCCTTTGTTTATATATCTTGTTTCGTTTTGTTTCAATTGGTGGCGCAGCGATTTCCATAGATGTACGGCAACTGTCAAGATATTTATTGAGTGATTATTTGGTGCACTACGTACCCGGTGAAAATGGTCTAAGCCTATACTAAATTTTAATTACCACAAAACCGGTCTAGGTTTTTAGACCGGTTATCGGGCTTGGCGAATCCTCTCTGGAGTCGATCGATTTTTATTATTTGGGCGGTTTCAGGAGTTTGGCAATGTTTTGTATCTGGTTTGTAAAATTTGGGGCCAACTTTTTTTAAGAATCCGAATGGAATCGCGATTCCTAAGTAAAATTGGAATCGATTACAAAAATGTTGGAATCTACATTTAAATTATTTAAAGCTTTTTCGAGTGACTTACAGTCCATCCACCATTGTCCGTGGTCATATCACAATACACCGACAGTGATTGGCCCCCATCTGGGGAGATGGAGTACACTCCGTCCGCACTGTCTGGCGATTTAGTTTGGATGTCCCAGCAGTCACGGGGAGGCGTTTCTGGAAGTGAGATATGCAAAACTGTTATCCTTGTTTATGGTCGAGCGAATAGACCGTATCGAATAGCTGCCATCTTGTAGGGAAACTTTTGTTGTTTGTCAACAATGTAAGCACAAAATGCGCAACTATGCATGTCCTCACGTAACAAAGAAACTGCCCTACAAGATCTCGCGTGAGCTTTTGTACAAAAAAGTGGTCTTTTAACTTTTTAATGTTTCCCGAAAGTAGATGATCCTACATATACGAGGTACATGTATCAAGAACTGACTTTTTTAATTGTATAAACCATGCCATTATTGGTATCACGATTTTTCTCTCATCCCCAAATTTGGTTATGCCATTATTGACAAATGGGTCTTTCCACAGTAATGGGGTACATTTGAAAAATAAGTCAATAATTCCTTTCAGATGTCTTTAGTTTATCCCAAAATTAAAGAAATTTCCTTGTACTGTTCTCAGGAGATAACTTTTGCCCTAAAAGGTAAGAAATTGCTGCCACAAAATGCATTTTTGAAAATCTTGTGTACAAATTTTCCTATTACATGTACGTATGTAACGTGGACAGACCATTTTGTGACATTTTTTTCTGTCTTTGTTACATACGTAATAGGAAAATTTGTGCACGGGGTTTTCAGAAATGTATGTTGTAGGACTATCTTTCTTACTCCTTCGTGCAAAGTTATTTCCTCAGTTTAGCTGGATAATTTAAAAATAAAATTAAGACATTTAAACTGAACTGGGACCTAAGATCTTGTATGTCACAGAAATGTACCCCATTACTGTGGAAAGAGCCAAATACAAAACACGTACCGGTAGTGACTACGACAGTGGTGGACACTTCGGTTGTCGGCGCTTCGGTTGTCGGCACTTCGGTTGTCGGCACTTCGGTTGTCGGCGCTTCGGTTGTCGGCGCTTCGGTTGTCGGCGCTTCGGTTGTCGGCGCTTCGGTTGTCGGCACTTCGGTTGTCGGCACTTCGGTTGTCGGCGCTTCGGTTGTCGGCGCTTCGGTTGTCGGAACTTCGGTTGTCGGCGCTTCGGTTGTCGGCGCTTCGGTTGTCGGCGCTTCGGTTGTCGGCGCTTCGGTTGTCGGCACTTCGGTTGTCGGCGCTTCGGTTGTCGGCGCTTCGGTTGTCGGCACTTCGGTTGTCGGCACTTTGGGGGTTGACATCTTTCGGGGCAAAAGACCCAGATTTAAGGTAATTATGCCCGAATATACCTGAAATTGTTTGCCTTTAAATGTGACCCGCTCTGGGAAAAATTCAATTTTACTCTACTTTCAATTTACTGGCCCCACATGTGCATGAGGCGCGAGTTAAATAAATTAAACTATCACTTGATGTATACGAGGATCAATGGTTTAATCTACTTGAGCTACTTGGGATGCTAGTCACAAACACATCAGGTACCTCATCCATAAGCAGTTACCTGCCTCATGTGTTCATGATTTTGGGACAAAAATGTGTTAGTCTAATTTCAATTTCTAACAAAAAAGTATAACCAAAATTCAATGGCGATTAGGCACCATACCATACATTGCGTTCGTTACAAAAAGTAGGCCTATGCATCTTGGGCAATATGGCAAGGTTTTTCTTGTCAACTAGAAGTAACATTTTAAGTCATTGCAAATGATATAAATAAACCTTTTTAACATGGCCTGTAGAGTAGTCACATTTTTCTCATAATTCGATTGAGTATCCCTCTAGTATGTTTTTTTCTCCTACCTGTGTTACATTAATATTTTCAACGCCGTTTGGGTCAGCTTCGAAATACTTCCATCCAGCAATTTGGACCACGTCCTCGGGAAAATCTCCCTTTCTGCCGTTGCTGAGTTCACACGTGCCGTCTGCCTCGGCGTAGTTAACGGCCACGCACGCCGAGTGACGGAGGCATCTCGCTACACACCTAGCGTTGTTCCGCACTCCCTGAAGCGTCAGAAGCAGGTGGTTTTTAAGTACGAATCCATTCTCTCCCGGCTGGGAAAAAGTCACAGACTGAGCAATTATCGATCCGTTAATGGGGCAAAATAACAAGGTATTGGTAAAGAGAAGGATTAATGCCAGTTGTGTCATATTTCGGCTTGAAATCTCCATCTTTTTGAAATGTCAGCCTTCACTGTTCACAGTTCGGTCTGTGAAATGCATTACTATACCCACTCCAAAGCCACGCACGGCCGACTGTTTTAATTAGGCTCGTCGGGGGTGCTCCGATGTAAGATATCTAGTGAAGCTAATTGATTCCACAAGGACAAAATCCCACGCCAAAAGCCGTCAGTAACATCAGGCTATTATCATGACGAACATTTTACTCTACAACTAATTTCTTATTCGAGTCGAGGCTTTGTCCGTCTGCTTTCAAATTCCTCTCGTTGTGTATGCTCATATGCTAATATAAACTCCTCAAAAAAAGTTCGGAAAGTCAAGTTTGACTGACGATTGCAAAATAATTTTCCTTGAATTTTATATCATTGGAAAGCCCTGTTATTCCTCTTTACGATGATGTGTCATTTGTTTATGATTAAGCAATTGGGGGATGTGCAGCACAGCTGAATACGGGGGCGGGTGTAAAGTGAAATGTCACAAAATGCATTGCTATTGTCAAAAAGTGCATTGACACATTCCCACCCCCGATCCAAGCAAAAGGGGAATGCACTGCATGACAATAGCAGTGAATTTTGTGACATTTCACTTTCCACCCACCCCTGTATTCCGTTATACTGCACATCCCCCAATTAATTAATCATAACAAATGACACATTACCGTAAAGAGGAATAACAGGGCTTTCCAATGATACCAAATTCAAGGGAAATTATTTAGTAACAAGAGAGAAATCGTCAGTCAAACTTGACTTTCCGAACTGTTTTTGAGGAGTTTAGTTTCTCATGCTCGAAGCAAACAACTGTGAACATGAATGTTAGTACATGTACTTCGTTTGCTCCATGCAGAACAACAGTAATTTTTCTTTTGGCACGTCAACAAATCGATTTCAATGGCACCAAACCTTCTGCCAATACAATATCCGTAATATCAGAGAAAAATGCCTCTAATTAAACTACTGCGTGTGCGTAATCCATGAAAACTGGTCAAAACAACGGTCGATCGGCTTGTAATTAAGAAATTCGAAGGTTGTGACGTTAAAATCGTTGAGAGGACCGGCAACAGTGGGCACAGGTGTTTGTAATCATGTGTGACGCTAGCTCATATGCAGCACGATATGTGGCAAACGGACCTCAACCCCCAACCTCTACCATTGTTCTCCCATCGTGTCTCAGACATCCGAGGATTTTCCAAAGGAATTCCTTTCAGTTTTTAGTGGGAGTTGGAGCGTTAACAAAAGGGAAGAGTGTGTTGAGGTATTGGGGCGTTAGGGGGAGTCCGTTTGCCACATATCGTGCTGGGCTGTTTCTGTAATGTATAGCCCAATCAAAATTCATAAATATTTAATGCGACTCTGCCTAGTGATGAGCTATTTCATTCACCTGTTTCTGTGGTTGAAATTGATTTTGCGTACATTAGTTCTTGCTAGGTACATGACAAACCTTGGACAAGCTCTGTGCATATGCAGCACGATATGTGGCAAACGGACTCGACCCTACCATTGTTCCCCTATTGTGTCTCAAACATCCAAGGAATTTCCAAGGAATTCCTTTAATTTTTTAGGGGGCGGCGGGGGTGGGGGGGGGGGGGGGGGGGGGGGATTGGTGCGTTAACAAAAGGGAAGAGTGTGTTAAGGTATAGGGTCGTTAGGGGGAAGTCCCTCTGCCACATATCGTGCTGGGTATAGCTCTGTGGTTGTTAGGAGCCACCTTGTTATTGAAGTATGCAAAGAATTTCGACTTTTAAAATGAATTCAATGAGGGAATTAACAATGAAACTTGGGGGTACCCTCCAGTCATCGTGCTGCATATATGCTGCATGCATGACTTCGCTAAGACAACTAAAATGAAAACATTACCCTTGGTGTGTTGCCAAGGTTACCGAGTCTACACTAAAAACCAGTGAAGTGGTTCCCTGCATTTTAGCAATGGGCATTTCAGATTACCAGCTATTGTTTAGACCCAGTAACCCTGGCAAACCCCGGTATGACGTCATGACTACGACAGTGAATCGATCTCAACACCACATTGATTATTTTATTGCTACATCATCGATAAGGCACTTATTGGCAATTGTTTATTAACAAGGCAAAAACCAAATAAGGCATTCCTTGGTTAATCAAGTAAAGAATTATTTTTACATAATTAAAAGCAAATAGATCCACACATTCAAAGTATAAAACTAGCTACTGTACTAAGAAGAGGCGACATGCCGAAGTGAATACGTCACCTTTTGTTGGTTGCCTAGGCAATTGGATCTAAACTAAAAATCACTCAACCGTGTCCCAGTGCTTTTCCAATGGTACTTTTCCCGACGGCCATGATAGTTTAGATCCAATTGCCATGGCAACGCACGTCACACTTCGGCAGTCTATTGAGGACAAAGTCACGTGACTGTACTTTGATTGTGGGTGGCAATTAGCACCAACCAATATGGTTCAACCAGTCGACTTTGTGGCATGCGACGTGATGACGTCATTTTGAGCCTTTGCGCATGTCACGTCGTCTCTATCGTCCATCCACTGCGAGAATCGA
Organism: Henricia sp. BOLD:AAB3569; assembly: GCA_037783545.1. Classification (NCBI taxonomy): domain Eukaryota; kingdom Metazoa; phylum Echinodermata; class Asteroidea; order Spinulosida; family Echinasteridae; genus Henricia; species Henricia sp. BOLD:AAB3569. The sequence goes on along the minus strand of JBBELK010000009.1, from coordinate 2,729,059 downwards.
TCAATTTCTCAGTGTACATAGCCGACGAGACTACCGTACTATACACGAATCCGGTAGCTAAGGACTTCTTCCCTGCGCGCGTCCGCCATAACTGGGGGCCATCCAGTGCCATGAAGTGTGCGTTCTGCGTGTGCACGTTGTTGTTAAAACTGAAGTGCGCAACGCGCCCCTTTTGTGTGCACAGGCTTCAACAAAGAAGTAACAACATAATGTAGCGTACAGTTCATGGCACTGGATGGCGCCCAGTTATGGCGGACGTACAGAGAAGAGGTCCTCGGCTCTCGGATTGGTATATACATATCGAACTACCCCATGACGGTTATGGCCGTAAGTCACAAGCCGTAGCCAAATAATGTGGATGCAAGCTATAATAACGTCACTGTGTACATGTGCGCTTTCCTGTGGAGCTATGAAGCTCCTGGGGCCAATTTCATGGCGCTGCTTAAACGCTAGCTGAAAACGTGTGCTTACTGTAGCAGAAATGTTGTGCTAACTTTAAGGCTATTTCACGGCCGCGGCGTGCTTAAGCATACGCGTGCTTGGAAACAGGCATTGTTGCGTCACTTGTGTTTAGCAAATTTGCCTCTGAAGCTAGCAAACGTTTGCCAGTGCTATAATGTTACGGTCTCCATGAAATCCCATAGCACAAAATCGGCTGCTAAACAACTCCATGAAATTGGCCTCAGGTTCGTGCTGTGCAACATCGCCTGAGAATTCCAAAAACTGAATACAACATCACACCAGTATCACAGAATCAACTTAACATCGAGATGCACCGCCCCAGAAAATTGCACGAGGTCCCAAGCGGAGACTCCGTAAGGCACTTTGTATATCACTGTTTGTATATCATTGTTCTCTCCCCGATCTGGAGGACAAACACGGGAGACTTTAGTAACTCGTGACAGCCCCATACCCACAGAACATAATTTACAAAGAACACTTGTTTGTACACAAATCAATGGGCCTTGGCTTCAGGCCAAGATTTCCCAGGGTGGACCTGATCGGTAAGTTAACTCATCATTAAAGGCACAGATATTGGTAATCAGTTGAGGATTACATGAAGTTTGAGCAGAATTGGCCCAAATGTTTTTTAGTAATTAAACAAAATACAAAAATGTGCCTTCCGGGCGCTTCCCTTTACGGCTCCGAAGGTAGCCTTGTCCAAGGGCTATGATATTGTGTGAATCCGTGAATAATTTGCATGTATGTTATGCAGCGAAAGTGCGCCATCGCGCGGTATAGCCTCGCCCGAGAAGTTAGGATTCAGACCAAGATATTTCGGTAACCAGACTATTTTGCAGTTGGCTACAATTCACCGCGCGATGGCGCACTTTCGCTGCATAGCAAATTCTTCACGGATTCACACAATATCATAGCCCTTGGACAAGGCTACTCCGAGGGTTAAGCGGCATAGCAACCACTAGCATCAAATAGCCGCCATTTCGTGGGGCAGTTTCTTTGTTCCTTTAGGACATGCATGGTTGCACATATTGTGCTTCCATTGTTGAATGGTTTAGGTGCCCACTAAATGGCGGCTATTCGATGCGGTCTACAACCGATACAAACTTTATATAATCAAATTTATTTAGCTATACGAGTACACAACGAAAAATAAGGTAATCGATAATTTAAAAACACTGGTTTTCCAGTTAAGTTGAAGTTAATGTTTTCTTCTTTCGAAGTAGCTAAGTAGTCCGATAAAGGTAATTAGGTACATTCTGTAACGATATTCTTTTTGATATTTTGTATTTTAATATGATTTCTTGATTTTGTAAAATTGTCGTCGTGTTATATTATTACAATACCGGTTGTTGTGATATTGGCTTTTATCTACTGTAGACATTTACAATCGTATACCGTTTTTTATAACAGGTTTAGGGGCCGTTCAGTATTTTCAACATTTTCACAGTTCTACGGAGAGAAGTATTTTCAAGACTCCTTTCTGACTGTACCATGAATTGCCAACATTTGTGAGCCGCTCCACCGAAAGTAGGCGCTTGTCGCACAGGCCAGAACCGAGATAATGGCTAATTTATGCATGTATGTCAAGTAGGAAATTGTTTTTATCGATATCAGGATTTGTGCATGAGACCACCTATTAAGTATCCATCTATCACCTAAAGAAGTTTAAGTGAATAAATACTACCAGAAAACAGTTTTTTTAAGTGTTTTTCTAAAGCATAAACCTTCATGAAACTATAAGCTAATTTGGCTAAAACAACGGGAAAATCACCGATATTCCATGCTTATTTTCATTGCCTTCGGCAGGGGTTGGCACTACATCCTACACACCAGAAGGCTCCAAAAGAAGGCTTTTGCAGTCAGAATTTGCATGTAAAATTCTACGCGACCCTCGACCCCCTCCCCTTCCTACTCTTTGTAGAACCGCGAAAATGTTGACAACTTTGGACTCCCCTTTATCAAAGCGTGATAACATTTCAGTGCACAAATTCCACACACCTAGGGTAGTTTCAAAATAATTGCTTAAACCAAAACCAGCAAACTTTCTTGCAAATAACACTACATATGCCTATATACAGGTTGCACAAGGACAATATATTAATACATATAATCATAATAAAGCAATATGATTTTTAAAGTGTTTTTACAGCTTGTGCAAAATATATGTATTTGTGAAGTTATATTACAATACCACATTTTTTTGCTTACAATTGGGTGCAGAACATATAGTACACTAAACTACGTATACATTTTGCTCCTTGTACATTTCATTAGACCAAATGATTAAAGTTCTACTTTTTCGAGGACTTGCAAAATTGGAGACTTTTGAAACGCGTAATGGCAGCAAACAAATCGGTCCTTTTCTTCGGTTACGTCACGTTTGAGCTATAGTGCGCATGCTCAGTGTGACGTAGACAATGGAAAAAGACCGGTTTGTTTGCGGCCATCAAGTGCACAAAGGTCTCAAATTAACAGTATTTGTATCTAATTTATTCACTCCGGCGGACCCTGGGTCATAATCCCTATACAAATAATCACTTATTCATACTTAATAATTGGGGCGTAGGCCTATCTTAAGTGATCTCTGGGAGGGGTGGTTATCTCATTGAAAGGTAATCGCTCCCTTGGGACTTGCTAAGCTCACGTGATAGCCAATCCCAATCAGTGAGGAACAACTGCACTACCGTGATTTGAGACCACCTATTGGCTTCATAGCTCAATTAGTATCGCGTCTGCACGTTAAGCAGAAGGTCCGCGATTCGAATCCCGGTGAAGCTAAGTTGCTTTTCACTGCATCCAGATTTGTATCGAAATTATTTACCCGGGCGGTCCCTGGGTCATAATGCCTGAACATAATCACTTATTCTTCCTTAACTGAAAATGGTCAGAGTTCCTTACGTAGGGGCCACAAAATGTTCTTACAACTTGCCAGCTACCAGTAAGTGTACATTTGGTGCCAGAAAAACAACTTAAGTATCAAAGTTCACGTAATATGCACGAAATGTGAATTTATCCCTATTCTACAGTGCATCCACAAAATATTCACAAGAGCAATTAGTAAGCTTTTAAAGCTTTAAAAATACTTAAATAGCAAATTTTACGCGAAAGCATCTATAGGTAGCATATAAGATGACCTCCTGCCTTGTTTGCAGGAGGTCGTGGGTTCGAGTCCCACCCGAGCACGCTATGAAGTTGTTCATAGTGTCTCGGAAAAGCATTAAGTATACAGTGTTAATAATTACGTCGGGTAAGGGCAAAACAAACCCTAATTAACATTCAGTCTACCCGACGCAAATTCAATCAATTTCTGGGTAGCATATACTATATCCCAATAAAATATATTTACCTCCAACAGTTCATGCAAGCGCGCATATGTTTAGAATGTTAACCCATTCACAAGTAGATTTACAACAGGGTACATGAGTTGACGTTCGAAGATCATTTTGCGCTTGTTTAAAGGAGCGTGTCAGGTCACATTTGAGCCCCCATTTTTCCCATGGGTGTTGAGATTTTAACACCATATCATTTGTCATATTTTTCTCATTACCATTCCGAAATTTCGCTCTCTCAATCCGTATAGTTTCAAGTATATCCTCCAAAAAAAACCCATGTTTTGTAAACTAATTTAATCGTTCCATAAAGCATCACAGTGACTACACCAAACATTTTGCTTCTACATCCAAATTTACTGTTTTCTTCCCATGGATAGTAATTTGGGGAGGTATTTTTTAAATCTTTTTTGTTTTTAAATCTGGTCACGCTCCTCTAAGAGAGTGGAGGTTTTTTTTTCAACTTATATGATTTAGTCTACATATTTCCTCTACACACTATACAATACGTCCTTTTAAAAAAGTATACCTTTTTTTTAAAAATCATACAATGGCAAAACTACTGAATATTTCAGAACAAGATAAATATCTTTGGAAAGGTTAGAATAACCTCTTTCCAGTGGTATTAGGTTCATTACTGTCATTGCAATGGATGACTGAACAAATATAATACAGTTGCAAAAGGTAATGAAATCAGCACAGATTTCTACATAATAGAAAAGTGGTGACAGGGACAACGAATAAAGAAAAAACAATCTTTCTGATCCCTTTCCCTTTGTGGCACATTTAATACCCGAGAAATTTAAGGTGTTGTGCCCTCCACATGGCCACCATTCCTGTTAATGCATAGCTGGCATTTTTGTCTCATATCTCCTACTGCCTGCCTTATCATCCCACGGTCTTGGCGGAGATGAATCGTTTCATCCACTTTTCAGGCAACTTGTCACAGTTAATACCTTTCATAACTGTCTTGTATGTTCATTCATCCATGACAATGGCACAATGAACCTAATACCATTGGATAGAGGATATTCTATCCTTTCCATAGATATTTGGTTTTTTTTCTGAAATATTCAGTAGTTTTACGGAAATATGAATTTTAAAATGGTTATATTTTTAAAAGGACAAGCCTCTACATCGCATGACAGCCACATCTGCATGTAAAAAAGCTGTATTTCGCATTTTCTTCATGAAAACGAGCTAATGCAAGTGTCATACAATTTTGTATCACATCTCTGCAACACCCCTGTCCCTCAATTTTTAAGCAGACTAAACACCAAATTTTTAAACTGCACTAAAATCACGTTTACGTTTAAACACTTTAAAAATATAGATTAACAGTAAAAGTTTCTGACCCTTGAAGGTGTAACTTGGGTCAGAGTTCAAGGGTCATTAATGAGACCTATTCAAAATCCATCTGTGTTGTCCGTCTGTGATGGTGCCACCTTAACCTTTCTAATTCCGCTTGTAAGTGTCGTCTTGTGACTCTGTGGAGGAAAATTTTAAGTGGAAAAAACGTTTTCCTTCCTGGTTATTTTTTTTATATAGAGCATAGGGCCTACACAAGATAATTTCCAACTTCCGAATTTATCTTGTGAGAGCGAGATAATTTCCAACTTTTTTTCAAAAAAATTCTGCCAAATTTGTCTTACACACACGAGATTATTTCCAGAATTTATTTATTCTGTGAGCGCAAGATAATTTCAAATTTGTCCCCCCTCAAACAAAAAATAAATTAATTAAATTAAAATTTTGGGGAAAAATAGACATAATAACTGACCTGTCTACAATAGACTGGAGGAGTGGCTCTGTCATTTTAGTACAGGCAAACCATGATCAAGTATGGTTTCTGTATCAAGATGGCGGACGGTAGCTTCCATGACGAAACTATACACATCCAGTCCATTATACATAGGTCAGTGATTGTGTAAATTGGTTTGTTTTTTTGGTTTGTTTTTTATCTCATTCGAAAAAATCTCATGCGCGATTCGGGAAATGTGGGAATTTCATAAACTTAATGTTAAAGGGGCTATGTCACGGTTTGCGCATGCACCAAATCCTTTCATATTTTGACATACGTGCGGGCTCAGATGAATGTAGTGCAATTTCGTTACACAACACCATGGGTGCGTGTGCTATAGTTGTGTACATCGTGTACTTAGCATGTACCATTGGGCAGTTTGTTCGTTCATGAGTGTTTACAATACGCATAATTCAACTACATTGTACATCGTGTGCACGCATTTGTTCGATTTGGCATCGCGCGCGCACGATTGCGCGATCAATGTCTGGGAAAACAAAATCATACAGCGGTGGCGGTCACTGTGTCTTTCCAAGGACAGAAGGTATGCTGTAAAATTGCTGTCAGGACCAAATAAGCATGTCAGTTTTGATGGGAAACAAGGTTAAACAAATTGCTGTATCCAACCATGTCATTCATATCATTCGATGCCGTTTCTGTCATGTTTTGTCGAGTTTTTTGATGGGATGAAAAAACTATCTTTTTAACGACGGCCGCACACACGGTGATGTCGATGTTTGGCGGCTTAAAAATACGGCAAACAGTGCGATTCCAAGTAAAAAGTAATGCATCAGGACATCCTAGACGTTGACAAGTACACCACTGCTAAAATTACTAAAGAATTATAAGGGATGGCAAAGATTGAATAGGATATGCAAAACCTGGCGACAAAACTTGAAAAAGTTAGCCACACTTTTTCAAGTTTTGTTGCGCATGCGCAAACCGTGACATAGCCCCTTTAAAAACAGCATCTCTTCTCATCTCACGTGACTGAAGTGCACAAAAAGCGTTCTCCATTAAAAGCTAGAACCTAAACAGAGCCGGGACACGCATAAACGTGCCTTCTCATTAGCATAGTTTTGGGCACTTGTTTGTGACGATCGCGCGTGTTATGGTTAAACACAAAACGCGTTACACGTGCACATGTTCCAAACTGACCTAAACCGGTTATGGTGATGTGCCATTCAATAACACAGTTGTTTCTTATCTAGCTTTTAATGGAAAATGATGACAAAGAATCAACTGAGAAAAAGTCTTCGGTTTCTGTTAAGTAAAACACTGTACAATTATTATACAGAGGATATTGCCACATGTAGCTTTCCATAGTCTAGATGATCACAGTCACAGACGGCATCTTCGTAGAAAAAAATGCTACCGCATATTAAACGCTATCAAGTATGCGCACGCACACGCTGTAACATGTTCCAAACACGCGCTCAATTTGTTCGAGATACGGCACAGCCGATGCGCGTCACAAAAAAATACGCTCAAAATTCTGATGCACGTGGCAATTTGTAGGAAGTGACATCATTTGAACGTGATCAATAAAGGGAACGTGATCAATAAAGGGAACGTGATCAATAAAGGGAACGTGACTTTAGACTGAGCGTGCTTGTGCACAAGCCAATTGACCGGCAACACAGGTGCAAAAATCATAGCAGGAATACACCATGAGCTCATGATTGTGTACATTTGAGCAAATCAAAATGTTTTAAAATTTAAGTGCAACCCCTAGTGCCAGGAAAAATGTCTTAACTTAATCACAACGTAATAAAATTTCCACTTTTTAAAGAAATGTACTGCTCCATGCTAAATGCGTTCATTGCAACAACAAAAACCAAGTCTTTTGGTTGATCAAAAAATTGGGTAAGTGAACTATAAAAAGATGCCCCAAAATTATGTTTTTGTACTAAAGGTGGCACATACAATCACGCAACTAAAGCAAATGGTGTGACAATGTTAGTGATACTTTGCGACATGAAGCGTGAAAAAAAAAAATACAGTGACGTGTTGTGTGCACCACCATTACTTTTTTTTTTTACACGTACACTACAAAGCATTTTTATTTATTTTATTCGCACGTTTGACCAAAAATGCCAAAACTCACCGAGAAAATTGTACTGATCGTACGGAATGTCATCTCCATTATCCGCGGGCAAAAGCACCTCATACATGGGGGCCTTTGCGGCGTTCATGAAGCATTTAGGATGGAGCTAGTTTTCAACAGATAGGGCATTTTTCACAATTAGGGGCCGTCCAAAGTTGTTAACATTTTCACGGTTCTACAAAGCGTTCTACTACTCTCTGTAGAACTGTTAAAATGTTGACAACTTTGTACGGCCCCTTAGACGGGAATTAAACATTTAAAATTGTGGTTCAATTCTGTGTTTTTTATGCTTCCAAAAATGAAAATTTAGATGCGAAAGGATTTGAACCGGAGACCTCTGGTTTGCAGTACAAATGACTAACTAGCCATTATTCTCACAAATTCACCAACAAAACCACATCGTCACTAAGTCACATCGGTGTCAACTGGCCGCAACTATGTGCATTCATTGCACTTGGATAAAGTACGCTTGGACGATTCCAACAAAATCTGCGGTCACTCACATTCTGGACTGCACTAGGAACATTCCAAGTGGTACCCAGGTACTGCCGAAAATTATCATTTTATTTTGGCATCGTAATAGGCCTGGATACACCGCTGATTCTGATTGTGGTTATGAAAACTTGGTTTAGAGTGTGCAACATCCGACACATTTTGCCAGAGAAGGGGCCAATTTCATGGAGCTGTTTATCTACCGATTTTGTGCTAATGGAGGCTATGGCTATTTCATGGAGACCGTAACCTTTAGCACCGTTAAACATTTGCTAGCTTCAAACGCAAAATTTGCTAAAGACTAGTGACGCAACAACGCCTGCTTCCAAGCACGCATGCTTAGACATGCCACGTAGCTTTTCTGCTACAGTAAGCACACGGTTTTCACGCTTAAGCGGTGCCATGAAATTGGCCCCAGATCACAAGTGGTGTGTAAGTTTTATTGTAACTTTGTAAGCGTAGATAATGGACAGAGAGTGACCCATGATCAGATCTTACCGAGTCCGCGGTGGAGGCTCCGCCCAGGCTGCTGTCCTGCAATCGTTTGATCTTCTGCTTGAGGGCCCCGTTCACCTATACAGGTGTAACCACAGAAATGTTAGCTCTAAACTTGTTGCAACAGTTCAACATTGGAAGCACACTAAGTCTGTTGTCTCTGGCATTATGAAATTACGTGTCAAAAGAACAAAACGTGTACATGCCTAAAATGTACACGTACAATGTCCGTCCCGGTTACGAGCATATATTGGAAATTTGCAGGGTTGTAATGACTCGGTCTCGAGACTCGGACTCGAGTCGACTCGAGTCCCGATTTTCACTGACTTGACTTGACTTGAGACTCGAGCCTCAAATGACTTGACTTGACTCAGACTTTTTGACTTGAGTCTGCCAAAAATAGAATACATCCTTTATGCATTTTTTGTCATTTTGGGGACCGAATTGTATTTCAGCACTAAAGAAACCTTGGCCAAAGCAACATGAATGGGAGTTTGAGTGTTTAGACTCATTTTGAAATTAGTTTAACAAATTTACTGTCTCGACTACTTGACTTGACCCAACTTGACCAATATGCCTGACTTGACTTGACTTGACTTGGGACTTGAAGGCAGTTTGACTTGACTTGGGACTTGAGCAGAGGGAGACTCGTTACAACCCTGGAAATTTGTACACAGGGTTTTTAGAAAGGCATGTTGTCACACTATTTGTAACCCTTTTTTGACCTAAGTTATCTCTTCAGAACAACAAACTTATTTATTTTATTTTGTGACTAGACAAAGGTATATATTTCCCTCAAAATATGGTCTGTGTTGCCAAAACGCCCCCTTTACTGTAGAAAGACTGACATGTACTTTAAAGTTACAATATAAATGCCTACCTCACTGCTCATGAAACAGTGGAACAGAGCCATGAAGAATCCCTAGGAAAGAGAAATCAAGGAATTTCGTTAAACTGTGCCACAAAAGGATTGACAAAACCCAATGGGAATGCAAATTCTGTTACAGATTGACCTTAGTTGCCACTTACAAGACCAGGGTCAATTTCATGGCGCTGTTTAGCAGCCGATTTTGTGCTAATGGAGGCTCCGGCTATTTCATGGAGACCGTAACCTTAAGCACTGCTAAACGTGGGAGGCCATTTGAGTTTAATAAAGCCCAATATATCATTTAGAGTTACTAAAAAAATTATTTCACGAGTCGACATAAAAAAAAAAAAAAAATGTTGATACAGATGTAGCAATAGTAACAACCATCTCATATATTTTTTGTTTCGTGTAAAATGGTACCTTTGTGGGAGAAATTGCCGAATGAAGGTGCTCTTTTTAAAAATCGTCTGCATACAATTTTCTATTATTCATTGAACACAAACACCATGCATGGATTTTTCAGGTTTTCTTTAGTAATTACTGTATCTATGTAGCTGACATTTCTACAAGGCGGTTTATCAACATTATTCTGTAGTTATGTGATGTCATTGTTCCTGTTTTTAAAGGTATCCAATCAAGTGATTTGTCATTAATTTACAGATCTATAAAGTAAATTATATTTTTACCTGCAAGGAATTCAGTACCACAAAGACGTAATTAACCAACTCGCTCAAATAAACGAAGTATCCAACAACCCAGGTGACGCCGAGGATCGGCAGCAGAAGAAGGGAGCTACGAAGTCCGGCCCTGAACAAAGAGATGACAACAATTCACAGTCGGGATGTTTTTTTAAATAACATGACATTTCAAATTCATAAATACTTAGACAGTTTACGCGTTCCTATTGGCCAAGAACACGTCACGTGGGCGGTATTTATCGGATGATAAAGGCCGCCAAATTCGTGCAAAGAAATACGCAGCTCCATAGCAAAGGCATGGAGCTGCGTATTTCATGCCACGAATTTGGCGCGCGCGCATAGCTGACGAGCCTGTGCCTTTAAACTGTGTTATTAAAAGAGTAGCAGAATATCATGATTTTGGTTGACATAATGACAACCTGGTGCTTAGGGCGTGTTTGTTTCATGACAGATCCGAATCCAGATCTGTTTTACTGCGCAGAAACAAACGAAACCGCTCTCAACTCGGATCTCAAATCACGTGAATTGCAATTTATTTACCAAATTTGTCAAATTTCTGTTCCAAATTTCTCCCACGACATTCATCGTAAATAAACAAGCATTCTAAATTTGTTTGTATCGTGTGTTGCCTCTGAAAACTGAAACGACACGATTTTACTCACACAAAATCTCTGCGATGTTTACGTCGCCATTTTGGATCTAGCGCTGAACCATCTCTCGAGAAGGATTCCACAGATAACAGATCTCAGTCAGGATGTGCGCAAAGTGAACGAGTTCACCTTGGATCTGTGCGGATCTGAATCTAGATCCGTCCGAAACAAACACGCTCTTAGAAGCACCATGAAATTGGCCCCAGGGGGGCCAATCAGGGGCCAATTGCATTAAGCTGTTTAGCAGAAAAATTTGCTGAATACAAAAAATACTGCTGAATAAAAATGGGTTAATAGTCAAAATTACATTTCCAATTTGTGTTTTTCACAAAAATATCTGCTATTTTTGCTAAGAACACAAGTTGACATACAATTTTGACTATTAACCTATTTTTTAATAAGCAAACAAATTTTTGATTAAGCAAATTTTTCTGCTAAACGGATTCATGAAATTTCAATTAAACTTACTTGGCACTGTTGAAGGCAGGCTTTTCCTGGTGTAGCCTAGCGGCTGTCATCACAATGCGTGAAACCATGATCAGTACAATGAAGTTCACCTTGATTGAGAAACAAGTAATTGGAAGTGCATTACAAAAATAAGTGTTTTAACTTCTATTCATAAATACCTTAGACAGTTTACGCATCCCTATTGGCTGAGAGCAGTTTTAAACAGATGATAAAGGCTCAGTCAGTCTTAAACACTTTTGAGTCTATGGCTCGCGGCCGCACCCGCGCTCTGGTCAGCGCCAGAGCGCGGGTGATAATGGCCTGTGCCTTCGGCTTGGGCCATTATCAGTGTCCAGGCCTCTATCCGGTTTAAAACGCATGTTTAAGACCATTCAAACCCACTTTTAATCCCTAATCAAAATGAATTTAGAAACACGAGAAAGATGCAGTGCCCCGACTGGGATTCGAACCCAGGTCCTTGGATTACATGGCCAACTGCTCTACCAATTGAACTATCTAGGCATCCCGCCGGAGCACCACAACAGACTCGTGTTTGCCTCTCTTTTTTCCAACAATGCAGTGGGGCAAATCCTGTCATATACCTTCAATATATAATAATAACCTTTATAGTGAATGGATTGGCATGGATTTGTGATTGGCATGGTGCTTGCACTGGGGAAGAAAACTGCAGACCCGAGCAGTAGTCGGCTCTATCGCCGGGTAGCCTATTAAAAGAAATGCAGGCTCAAAAGCCAAGGAGTCGGGAGATGAACGCCCGCTGCAAAGCGCGGAAACCGTGCATGCCCCATCCTTTCCTTTTTTCCGTTCTACATACCGTAGTGTTCATAGTACTCTCAAAATTTGCGTACACACATCCTTATAATCTTTTTAAAAAATTCAAAGAAATTATCTTCACTAACCTCCCTTTTCTGCACGTTATCAGCACGATGCATTAAGGGGGTTGTCACCACGCACGTCCAAATCACATTTTTGAACACCCCCCCCCCCCCCCCCCCATTTTTTCCATGGGTGTTGAGATTTTGATACCATATCATTTGTCATATTTTTCTCATTACCATTCTGAAATGTCGCATTCTCAATCTGTATATTTTTAAGGATACCATCGAAAAACCACCGATGTTTTGTAAACTAATTTATCCGGTTACATAAACAGGGCTATAATTACACCAACTTTTTGCTTCCACATCCAAATTGGAGATTGCAAATTTCCTGTTTTCTTCCCATGGATAGTATTTTGGGGAGGTATTTTATATGATTATAAGGTTAAAATGAATTTAACAAAGTCCATTTTCTGCGAAAATTTGAACAAGTTCCTTTTAAAAAAAAGTGAATGATTTCGATGAAGCTACAAACCGCAATTGTGGGGATAATCGGTCCAAGGAATGCCCAGAGACTGTTGTCCTCTATCTCCAGCCAGCAACTATAGGAATAAGAAATATATACAGTGAAACTTGTTTATAGTGGCCACCAAAGGGACCCACAAAATGTGGCCAGAATAAGCAGGTGGCCCTTATATAGAGGTTTAGCGTACACATGCAGGAATATTCAAACATCAAAAAACATACCGCAGTACATGTCTATAGTTAAAAAACAGCTAAAAGTGAAGTGTATGAAAGGTTTCCTCATTAAAAAGTTGAATTTTGTTTAGTTTTTGATAATTTTTTTAAGCTCCTCATAAAATTTTCCAGAGTAGCTTGATTAATTGAGGCAATTTACTGTGTGTGGCCAATTTATCCAGGTTAAACTGCCATAGGATTGTACACACAGAAATCCTATTGCCCTGGCCACTGGCCGCGTTAGAGAGGGGCCCTAATATTCAATTTCAATTCAATTTTTTCTGATTTTCGAGATTACCAATGATGTATACTGCCTTTAAATTTACTTGACTTTACTAAACAAAAAAGGGTTTATCTAAAGTTCCTTTCTCGTATCTCATGTTTCGTTTAAATAAACAACCGCACTTACAATTTATGATTTCTGTAGTCGTCCAGGAAAATACCAGTGGTAACGCCCACAACAATCACTGGGATTCCTGGCAAATTAAGAGAAATTAAGAGTTGAGTTGTGACATAATGGGCCATGTGGACAAAGGATAGATTTTGAATGGCTGCACTGCTCGAGTCTATCATAAATATTCCTAGTCAACCCAGTTCTCCCATCTCCAGATGACCTAAACACTACCTAACTTGCATCATTGTCTTACCACACAATGCATAGTTCCGATACTGCCCAGTTAACCCCGCCCCCTTGGATATTGTTGCTATGGCTCACACGCTTTCCTCAAAATGGCGACACACAACGCACAAACCAATGGGACTTTCAACGGAAAGCACAGATTCATTGGAGAAAACTCAAAGGTATTCATGTTTCAGGGTCGACAGTTATCTTAGAACACACCGAGACAAGGGCCAGTAATACAGGGATGACATATCATGAAATACGTGCTTTTGAACATGCTTTGAACAACGAAACGACCGGCCTTGAAACCAAAAATTCACCCGGAACATCGCATACAACACTGTACAAATTGTATGGGGCAGAACATCGCGTGATATGTTGTTGCAAACATTGCACTTTGACCTATGTGGGTGATCTCTGCTAGCTCTGTTGTGATTGGTCGGCGGGTTCGGTTGATTGACAGGTCGGAACTATGCATTGAGTCTATCCACAGTAAAGGGGGCATTTTGGCAACACAGACCATATTTTCCAGAAAATACCTTTGTCTGGTCTCAAAATAAAAGAAATAAGTTTCAGTTGTTCTGAAGAGATAACTTAGGCCCAAAAAGGGTTACAAATAGTGTGACAACATGCCTTTCTAAAAACCCAGTGTACAAATTTCCAATATACGTTCGTAACCGGGACGGCCTAAAAAGAAACAAGTGTCCGTCCCGGTTACGAGCGCATCCAAATCCCACCTTATTTATAGCAAACTTCTTAATAAACCCTGCCTGTGGTTGGGTTGGCGTATAGTGGTTCTTTCTCCACCTTTCACCTCTGGCGTCCCGGGTTTGATTTCGGAGCATGTATGTGGATTGGGTTTGACCGCATGGGTTTCCTCCAGGACATATTTCTCTTGGAGTTTTCCTCCCATTTCTAATACTGTATATACACTCGACCAAAAAAGTTCTGTCACCAGTAAGACATTTGTAGATATTTATTATTAAATTGGATTTAATGTAGGAAAATAATATATCAAATTTTAGCTGAACATATCACTCAAAGGAATAGAGCTCAACGGAGTCCATGATAGCAAGCTTCACGGAACAGGAATGCAACAAAGGAGTGTGGGGTCAGAATGAAAAACACAAAAAAACAACGATGTCAACTTTATTGCACTCAAGCAAGGGGAGTTACAGTTCAGTATTTTGCTTCCACCATACCTAATGCAATGGCACGATTCAGATTGGACAATTTAACCATTTTGATTTGGATGTATTTGACAAGACATTGATAAATCCAAACTCACTTTAAAATTTCCTAATTGTCTGCACACAAATTGCCCAAATCACAAGTTGCATCGTTCTTTGGTGTTTTTCATTCTGACCCCACACTCCTTTGTTGCATTCCTGTTCAGTGAAGCTTGCCATCATGATCTCTCTTGAGCTCTATTCCTTTGAGGGATATGTTCAGCTAAAATTTGATATATTATTTTCCTACATTAAATCCAATTTAATAATAAATATCTATAAATGTCTTACTGGTGACAGAACTTTTTTGGTCGAGTGTAGTTGATTGCATCAAGGGCCTTAGTTGCCGAAGATGCCATAAAATTACTACTCACCCCATCCGATGGCGAAATAGACCCACAGACGTGATCTCTCGCTCTCAAAGACAGCAATAATCTGGCGATAGAGGTGAATGCCTTCCACCAGCATCCAGCTGAACATGGACATGTAGAAGAAGTGCAGTGCAATGGTGATCAGCTGGCACACCGTCTACAATGGGTGAATAAAGCGAATGTTGTCATTCCGTGAAAATGGAGACAGCGTCCCCCTTATGGGGCACTACGGCCGAGTGGTGTAGCGTGCTGAATCCAAGACTTTGGTAAATCCACAGGTCGTGGGTTCGAATCCCGTCCATGGTGTGTGCTCTTAGGCAAGGCACTTTGCTATGAATTACCTCTCTCAACCCATCATGCTGGGAAGGTGAACAAACTCGCTGTGTGGGAGGAGTGACGTTGGTTACCTACCTTATTTTCCGTTTTGTCCACACCAGCAACAAACAGCACCATGGCTATCAGGGTTACGGTCATCAGATGTATGTGAATGATGATACGCTCCGAGCTTAGAGATGACCTAGGGAGGTAATAATAATCAAAATGATACTTTCTGGTTGTTTATAAAACACCTGATTAAATCCATGTCATCTGGTGCCAATTGCATGGCGCCGTTTAGCAGCAGATTTTGTCCTAACAGAGGCTCCGGCTATGTTTCATGGAGACCGTAACCTTAAGCACTAGCAAACGTTTGCTAGCTTCAGAGGCAAATTTGCTAAACACTAGTGACGCAACAATGGCTGTTTCCAAGCAAGGGCATGCTTAAACACGCCATGGTTGTGAAATATCCTTGACGTTAGCACAACTTTTTTGCTACAGTAAGCACACGTTTTTAGGTAGCGCTTAAGCAGCTCTATGAAATTGGCTCCAGATTGGTGCATAGTTGGTCTTGTGTCATTGATTTAAATAATTGGCATAACCCATGGTCTGGGCCGCACGCACCTTGTGTCATGGGTTATAGACTGACGCGCCGTGGGTTACGCAGTAACAAGTAGGCATGGCTGTACTGACGCGTGATTGGATGTAACGGGTTATCCTCTCGAACTACACGTTAAGTGTTGAAACGGGCACGGTCATGCATCGCGAGCTAGCTAGCTACTCACCAGGCGCATAAATTAAGACAGGCGACACAACGCTAATTTATTCAACACGCATTAGGCTAATCGGAGGTTGTGAATCTATAACACAAATCATTTGGCCTCTTTAAACTCACTTTAGTGCCTGAGCCAAGTCCCAAATTTAGGGGTAAATGTACCACTCGGAGGGACTAATTCCCTTATGAATTTTCAAGGGAGTGAAAAACTGCCGAACATACAAGCGTTAATTTTTGAATACGCTACTGTTTAAAATATGGCCACAATCAAGATCTAGATAGTCCAAAATCCTTCATTTAAAAACAAACAAACATAACGCATCACAATGATGGGCAATTTCAACTCTGGATGTACACTCGTTCAGCTCTCAACTCTCTCTAACTGTGTGCTGAGAGTGCGGATGCGCCAGAATCCATTAATTTCACGGCAGACCTTTTTGTCAAAATCGTAGAAAAAAATTTTGATCGAAAATAAAAGCGATTTTGTTGTTTTGTTTTTTTAAATAGTAAATTGTTCGAAAAGGCACTGGCCTATTAGGGAATTAGTCCCTTCAAGTGGCACATTTTTCTCCTGTGGCTCATGGACTACTTCAGGAAAAATGTACTCACTTAAGGAAAAACAGCAAAGCCAAAGCCAATGCCAAAGCACAGATGGAAATCAGGCATCCCACCATACTGATGGTTTCCAGGATTTTGTTTTCAGGGGGCGGCTGCAAAACAGTAATAAAAGAGAAAAAAAACCAAAAACAGTCAAACCTGTGTATAGTGGGCACCAAAGAGACGGACAAAAAGTGGTCAGAATAAACAGGTGGCTTTTATAGACCCTTTGCACCGGCGGCCATGACAGGGGGAAGGTTTTCATATTTAAATGTGACAATGGACCTTTATCACAGTGCTGCCATCTTCCCTTTTCTCCTATTAAAATGAACATAATGAACAAATTATTTGGTCCCGTTTTGAAATTGTTAATTGTGTGTATCACAATGGCACGGTCATTGCGCGATCAAGACAGCGCAGACGCTCTGATCGTACATGAAAAGAGAAAAGTGAGTTTGTGTGGTTTTCCTTTACTTGAGTTTTTAGCATTTTAGTATTTTGTCAAATGTATATTTCTTTAGCAAAAATATTTGGTTGAGTAGACAATTTGAGTGACAGGACAATTTGAGTGACAGGACAATTTGTAACAAAAATTTGACAAAAACGGTAGCAGATTTTACTTTTGTAGTTTTGCATTTTTGTATGTAGTTTTGCAAATCTTGTACACGGGCTTAACATGTCTAACTTTTTGCGAACTCCTTGAATAAGGGCATAAGGGGCCATTTAAAATAATCAATGTTTTTGTTTTTAAAAACTGTTTTGACCCACCCACCCACTCCATCAACTCCATGCTTTGGAAACCTTAAAAATGCATGCATGGTTTTTGTATCGAGTAAAAAATGTGTGTGCACACACATTTTTTAACTACCTTCAGTTCTTTATTTCTTTCATAAGTACCAACTTGGACAATAATAAATTCATGTGATGTTTGTTACTACTGCTATTAACACTTTGAGAAAGTAAAATTTTGGGTGATTGCAAACAACGAGTCTTTGACACGATGAGCTTTAAATACAAACAAGCCCAAGCAGCAAAGGATAGATGCACTCACCTCTGTGCCGAGCCACATGAGGATTGCGTAGTTGGTCATGTGATTACAGGAGCATTTGGTTGATGTTAGGTCCTTATTGGACGTCACGCAACCCTCTGTCGACCACTCTCCGCTGACTTTGTTGTCTCCGCTGCGGGTTAAAGACAAATTACAGTACCGGCCAAAAGTGTGAGTACACTTGTTGAAAACTATGTATTTGGGTGATTATTTTAATTTGCGTACCAGTGGGTAAAATGTACTTTCATGGTGAATTGTCAAGCTATTTTAGTCCACATGCTATTTTTTGTGTTTTATTTTTGTCACCAGCATCAATTTGTACTAAATAAAACTTTCAAAATGGATATCATAAATATTCGTTGTCAAAATTTTGATCAAAAATAGGTAAAAATTATCACTTTTTATGCAAAAATTTGTGACATTTAAACATAGCATTATAAAATTCAGATTTTTCTTCTTTTTGGGGGGTTAGCTTGGTACTTTGTAAACTGAAATGATTGAAACACATTGCTTTTGACAATAAAACTCGCATTTCATGAACAATTTGATATCTTCTTAACATAAAAGGTTTGGCAAAAAAGTGTTTCACGTGTAACATTTTGGTTTCCTTGTTACACGTGAAACCTTTGTGCTATACTATTGAGTATTTTGGCCATACCAACTGCCACAACTTGTCATGTATAATGTAAGCCTGTACCTAGTTTTAAATCACTTGAACTTTTAAACATAAATATTTAAGCAAACAATAAAAATCTGGTCATATTGAATTTGGACGAACCACTTTGGTTTCCCCCTAATATTTCAGTTGTGAAACTTTAAAGACCACATTAACAACATTGGTGGAGCTACATTTCTAGTTATATTGTATTTTCGTGGAGCCTTTTAAACATGCAGCTCAACAAATTTTGCAAACTTATTTCAGAATTTGAAATTTTAGACATTTTAGCGTTACACGTGAAACTTTGTTTTTGCATCATAAAAGTGTGATGAAAACACTGACAGACTCATTCACAGAGTTTCTATAGCTTCAAAATGACCAAGTCGTGTAATAAAGTAGACACATAAATATATGAAACGGATTTTAGTGCGGTCCTAATGTCAATAAAAGCATTTTGGTTTCCCATTACACGTGAAACCCACAATTTTTCGATGAATGGAGATATTTAGAGGGTGTACATGAATCTTGAAACCCTGAAAAGAACTTACACACCATCACTTTCAAGTAACTTATCAATGGAAATGGGTTTACAAAATAAAGGATGCATGGTGATAATTTATAGATTTGGGGCCTAAAATGTGCATGTCACACTTTGGTACCCGAATGTAAATAATCACCCATTTGCAATTTGTCTGCAAGATTGTCCCTCATTTCAACAGTTGTGTATGCAGGAAAGGCAAATATACATGTAGACTAGATAGCTATCTGATAGTGATCAAGAACTGACTGGTGCCAATACTGTGCATTCAGCTAGTACAAAGTGATTTTGGACACGCTCCAGGGACCTCAGAAAATCAGAGAACAGTCAGAACACATGCAAAAGTACCTATTACACATAATCTGTTACATAATACAATATTGTATTCATTGTATACTTCTTAAAACTTGTGTGACCTTCAGAGGCTACTTTGGCTTTTTTGAGGAATGAAAGATAAAGAGACATTTCTGACATTTCTATGACATGCATTGAATATATTGGTTCCATAATGTGTTTTTGTACTGGGCATAAAATGCTGTAAAATGTTACTAAACATAGTTTTCAACAGGTGTACTCAAACTTTTGGCCGGTACTGTACATAAGTCAATGATGCAGTAAGATTTTTTTTGTTTTGTTATGCATGGTAAAAGTCTTTTGTACAATTTACACCGAGCTTATGTGAGCTTTACCAAGCAACCAAAAAAAAAAAAATAAATATTAACCTAGGCCACCGAGGCCAATGACCTTGAGTTGGTCTCAATAGATCGTATTCCAGAATGCGTGAGGACGCTGTCATGTGGCACGTGCCCATCACGCGTTATGTTCGAACACTATGGGACCACACCACGGGCCCACGCTTTTTTTACCCACGGACGTATATAGAATTCCCCCCATTTTCCCACTGTCAGACTGAGCACATAATACAGCATTTATGACATCAAGCATCAAGTTTGACTTACTCGCTTGGTTTCCAGAAACTGCACACTGGCTTTCCAAATTTAGTTGTCTGCCATACAAACATTAAAAGAGAAAAAAAGAAAAGGAGATGACCGAAAGTGACTCCAGCATGTTCGGAGTCGACTCCGATTCCAAAAGAGAATCGCGATTCCATTGGGAATGGATTTTCTATTTTTCACGGGAAAACATTGGATATACTAAGCAGGTTTCAGTACGAGTAAATTGACGATATTACAAATTGTGCAGACGGCGACCCAATTATTAACACCGAGCAGCACTAAACATTTATGAAGTGATACCGGCCTGTGCCACACACATGTTCTTAATAATGTGGATATCGTGAGAGGCCGAATACTCTAGAAAAAAGTTGAGTGTTTTTGCTTCGGAACTGCTAGGTAATCAAATCGATTCCTCAAAAATTTGGAATTGTGATTAATAATAATAATAATAATACAAGCATTTGTAAAGCGCCATCTATCTATGTAGACATATTCCGAGGCAGCTGTTGCCATTATTACCGCTGCCATCAGGAAATCACCAGAACCATTTCGCTTCAACTAGGTGGCAACCCGGCCAAGGCGCACAACCCTATCAGCAGTTAGATTGTGGCATTCCCCATAACAGCTTCCCATATATCGCTTGGGTTGACGAGGAAACTGGGATTAAGTGCCTTGTCCAGGGACACAGACACGTTGGTCGAAGTGGGGCTCGAACCCCCAACCTCTGATTGGGAGTCCCGCTTCATACCCACTAGACCACACGCGCTCCCACGATTCCGACTCCTAAAGAGGAATCGATTCTTATTAGGCATTTGGAATTTGTACATAAATGTTCCATAAGCCCATTATTGAATTCAATTTAACTTAATTGACATGGTTTATTCAGCTAAAGTCAATCTCGCAGCCATCTGGCTAAATTGCATGATTTATACCAACATTAAAAAACAGTAAATGCATTTTGAAACAAAAAATTCCATAATATGCACACAAAAAAGGAATAAAAACGCCCAAAAAGCAAGTAATGAACTTATTCAGAATTAATGATTCGTGTTAAATAAAATATAATCCGTTCTGCAAAAAAAGGTTCTTAAAGGAAGGAACAACACTTGTTTGAAGTTATCGACAAATTTAATCAAAAATATTACTGATGTATTGCCCGGTGCATAAACCTTCATGATAATCAGAGAATCTTGTCAGCAACCCAATTATTTTTGATGATAAAATTTGCAACTCATGCAACTATGTGCTGCACCATATTTGAAATGTTGAAAGGGACGATTGCATTGATGCCTTGTTTCCTGACTCCCATACG
The DNA here is from genome assembly GCA_037783545.1 of Henricia sp. BOLD:AAB3569. Taxonomy (NCBI): domain Eukaryota; kingdom Metazoa; phylum Echinodermata; class Asteroidea; order Spinulosida; family Echinasteridae; genus Henricia; species Henricia sp. BOLD:AAB3569. Next base: position 2,707,712 of record JBBELK010000009.1, on the reverse strand, counting down.
CCGTGAAATACGTAAACATCTGTTGTGTCATGACTCTCAAGTCTGAGCGCCGAACTGCAAAAAATGGCGACTTACATGAAACGCCATATCCAACAGCGGAAGGACCGCCAATTATAGGAATGGTCGCAAAAACTTCACCTAGTCTGCGTGACTTAAGGACCTTTTTTGCAGAGCAGTTCACAAATGAATTTTGTTCATGTTTTTTTGTAAACACTTCATAAATCGAATTGCAATCTGTGTAAAGCGGGCCTCCCACTGTGCGATTTTTTGATACGATTTGTTACGATTAGGTACGATTGTGTATAGAAGTCTATGGACAGTCTCTGGTTATCGTACCAAATCATAGCTAATCATAGGAAATTCGTGGCAAAAATCGCTCAGTGGGAGGCCCGCTTAAGATAACTGTCTTATCAGAAACTTTCAAAATATTACCGATTCGTGGCCCAATCCGAAGGTCAAAGGCACCGAGTGGCTATGCTTCCCCACCACGCTAACCGAAATAATGTCACTTCCGACTTTCTTTGTCTGGTGAGGGTCTCTTGGTGTGTTGTCCTGGGTGTCATTATTGTCCAAAATTTCATCAATGCTGGAGAACTTCAGCACGATTACCACCAGAGAATCATCAGCTGTGGGAGAATTAATTAAAACACAAAACACAGTATTAAAGGGGGTGTTACAGCTTGTCAACCCGAGCGATATTTGGGGAGCTGTTTATAGGGGAATGCCACGATCTAACTGCTTATCAGGTCGACTTGTGTGCCCTGGCCGCCAGGTAGCCACCTAGTTGAAGCGAAATGGTTCTGGTGATTTCCTGATGGCAGTGATAATAATGGCAACAGCACCAGGAGTACTCCGCAGGATAGACATGTGCGCGAAACAAGAATCCACCATTATTATTATTATAATGAAGTAACCCGCAGATAATAGAAACATTTACCTATAATGCACAAAAAATAGGGACTTCAGTCCGAGTCACGAATGTAATACATGTATTGAGCCTATTTTATACCATGGAAATGAAATAACCAATCATGGGATAAGTGAAAAAAATGGGTCCTCATCGAGATTCGAACCAGACACTTCTGACGCACCGGGCAGATGCTCTACCAGCCGAGCTATAAGGCACAGTGGTATACTCCCTCAGGTTTTCTCCCCAGACCTCCGACACACTGGGCAGATGCTCTACCAGCTGAGCTATAAGGCACAGTGGTATACTCTTTCAGGTTTTCCCCCCAGACCTCAGACACACTGTGTAAATCTGTGACGTTTCTAATTTTCGAGATACCAATCATGTGTTCTACCTTTGAGTCAAGACAACAACCCTCAATTGCTATTATTTTGAGTAATACAGTAAAACCATGATAATAAGCAGGGCTGTAGTCGAGTCCCCACTTTCCAAGTCCGAGTCCTTGGTGTCCGAGTCCGAGTCCGAGAGTCCGAGTCCAGCAAACATACGAGTCCTCAGCAGTCCGAGTCCGAGTCCCGAGTCCTTATTTCAATTTCAAGTGCAAGTATCAATGATCGTGCCTGTGATCTTTGGCAGCTCATAGGTTTGCTTTAGCCTGGGCTGAGAAAATTGTTTCTTTGAGAGGTGAGATAAATTTCGAGTGCTCAACATTATTTTAAGTGGTAGGCCTAGAAATTATTTATTTTTCATTCTCAGAATTTTATTTCACATGTTCGAACACTTTCGGCCCCAAAATAAATTACAATAGACACTTCAAATAATTTTCAGCGCCTGTATAATGTACTTTTTGTAAAATATTGTATATTTATTTTTTTCACTGGACTCGGCCCAAATCTCCGAGTTCTTACCGCCCGAGTCCGAGTCCAAGTACTGACTGGCCGAGTCCGAGTCCTTGAAAATCGGGATTCGAGTCCGGACTCGAGTCCTACAGCGTTGATAATAAGAGCACTTTTAAATACAACACTCTGCTTACAGCTTCTCGTTCCTGCCTTTTAATTCCTGAAAATACAGGGTTTCTGCAAAGTCCCAAAAAACCTCTTAATAACAAAGTTTAACTGCATTTCCCTGAGCCAATTGTTAGGCCAGTGTTCAGGTGATTACTAATGACTCAATGGAGCTTAATCTAATCTAATCATTTATTGTTTAAAGTGCACAACATAAATATCTCTGCACACTTTACAAAAAATCATTATAAATACAATAACACCACGAAAACAATAATCCCTAAAAAGATAAGTTTTGAGCAAAGACTTAAATGACTCATTAAAGGCACAGGCTCATCAGCAATGCGCGCCCGCCAAATTTGTGCCACGCAATACGCAGCTCCATAGCAAAGGCATGGAGCTGCGTGTTTCGAGCACGAATTTGGCGGGCGCGCATTGCTGACGAGCCTGTGCCTTTAAGTGGAGGCATCTCAAATATTCACAGAAAGCCCCTTCCATAATCTTGGAGCCACAACTGAAAATGCCAATTTGCATAGTATTTCGTTCTAGTTGATTTAACTGATGGAGGTTCAAGACAAATTGCACTGCTTTGCCTTGTTACTCTCTTTGGCACACGAAGGTTTAACAATTCAGTAAGATTAATTGGTGCGTTCATATTTTTGATTACTTTATAAGAAATGGCAAGAATTTCGAAAAGAGTCCTCTGCTCGACCGGCAGCCAGTGAAGGTCCCTAAGAATAGGGGTAATGCTCTCGTGAATGCCAGTCGATCCTGGCAACCGGTCGAACAGCGGAATTATAAATTGGGAGTTGCAACTTTTTAATTTCAGTTGACTGAAGGCCAAACGAAAGACTATTACAATAGAGCCTTTACACGGCGGCCATGACAGGGGGCAGTCACATTGTCACTGTGCATCATGCATGAGTACGTGCTTTGTGGTTCTATTGTTACATCAATTAAATAAGAAAACCTGCCCCCTGTCATGGCCACCGGTGCAGAAGCTCTATAGTCTAAGCGGGAGCTAACAAAAGCGTGAACTAACTTTTCTGTACCAGCCTTATCCAAAATATTGCGGACCTTCCTAATTTTCCAAAGGGCATGTGATGCCGATCGACAAACATTAGTTACATGAACGTTCATGCTGACAGTGGATCAAATGTTACTCTAAGATCACGTGCTGTAGAGGAGGGATGAACAAGACTGTCATCCATGCGCAAACTTACAGATTTAATACCCCGATCTCACCTTTCAGATTTTTAACTCCAACATCAGATGCAAAATCCTCTTTTGTGATTATAACGTAAATTGCGGAGTCCTCGGGTATTCCAGTCGAAACAAAGTCTACATAGTAATCTTTCTTCAGAAAATCCTTTTTTGGTTGACCGAGTATTTTTCCAGCTATAAAATAAATGAACATGTAAAAACCGTGTTAGAATGGTTCAATCGGTTCAACATATATTTCTCACAAACAAAAGCGCTGAAGTTTCACTGCTGTGTTGTATTCTGAATTTAATCACAGATATTTTGGCCTTGAGACCACAGCGTGTGAAAGCAATAGACCGTATAGAATAGCTGCCATCTTGTAGGGCATCGTTTGTTGTTAAGTTTGTCAACAATGTGAGCACAAAAAGCACAACCATGCATGTCCTCACGGAACAACAAAACTGCCTACAAGATGGCAGGTATTCGATACTGTCCATAAAGTACAGGTGCACTCAAACTTTTAGCTGGTACTGTACATTGCCAGAACGTGTTTACACACACGTCCTCCATAGCATACCAAACCATAGACTGGTTCCCTTGTCCACATATTTACTTCCCCTCCGTCGTATATGAGGACAGGTACACGCCGCCATGTTTGGCATAAATATCCAGGAATTCCTGGATGTTTATGCAAATTAAAAGGACTGTGTCACGGTTTGCGCAAGCGCCAAGCAGGCGCCCAGAATACAGCGTGTTGCGCGCCTTCGTTCGATTTGGCATCGCGCGCGCTACGCAATCAATGTCTGGGAAAATTACAGCGGCGGCAGCAGCGGTATTTTTGCATCGACAGCAGAAGATATGCCTGTAAAATTGCTGTCAGAACCAAATAAACATACTGGTTTCGGTGGGAATCAAGGTTGAACAAATAGCTCTATATCCAACCATGTCATTCATATCATTCGATGGGGTTTCTGTCATGTTTTGTCGAGTTGTTTTATGCGATGAAAAACTTTTTTTGAACAACGGCCGCACTGTGATATTGATGTTTGGCGGCTTAAAAATACGGCAAACAGCGCCATTTCAAGTAAAAAGTAATGTATCAGTACAAACCTGGGCATTGACGAGTACACCACTGCCAAAATTACTAAATAATTATAAGGGATGGCAAAGATTGAATAGGATATGCAAAACCCAGCGACAAAATTAACGATTGCGAAATTCACTCGTTGTTGAGCAAACTCTAAAAATAGATCATGCATATATTTAATACAACGACCAATCACGCGTGGTAATACAACGGCCAATCACCCATGGTTATTGCTCGGCGTGTGCCTGTCCTTGTATAGCGAGAGCAGCGTAGTGCACATGGACAGGGGACCAGTCTAACCAAACCATAGCATACTATTATCTCAAATTAAACAAGCCCTAAAAACATAAATTCTACAAACAATGTAAAAAATACCAATGTTTTTCTGGTTGACGGTAATGTTTATGCCAGACTTGACATTTTTGGAAATTTGGACAGCCAGTTCTTCAACCGCAACGATGATCCTCATTGGTCCTGCGGCACTCTCCTGAAAGAAAGAAAGAAATTTCATCAAAAACTTTGTAAGTTATATGTATGTCATTTTTGGTGCAGCAAAGTCACACCCTAGTTCATGATCAGGGGCCAAATTCATAAAGCTGTTCAGCAGAAAAATTTGTTTGCTTTATAAAAATGTCAAAATCGCATGTCAACTTGTGTTGTTCCCAAGAATATCGGCTATTCTTACTAAAAACACAAGATGACATACAATTTTGACTATTAACCCATTTTTATAAAGCACACAAATTTTATATTAAAGATAGTAGACATGATTGGTAAACTGTTACAAATAGTTTTATCCCCCTGTGTGATTGAAGATATGCATGATTAAAACCAACCAGAGCAAAAACCAGATCCGTACTTCGTCTAACCTTTGAGAAAACAGTTAAAAAAGGGTTTGCAGTCATTTCGCCCCGAAACCACTTCGTCCTGAAGCATTTCGCCGTGAACCACGGCCTGTGTACGAAGTGGTTTTAGGGCGAAGTGGCATTTGGGCGATGTAATGTTTGGACGAAGTAATTTGGGGCGAAATGGTTTTGGGGCGAATTAAATTTTCGTCTCATAAGACGAAAACTAATTGTTTTACTCATTTCTCAAAGACTATAGCACTTCAGACAAAACCATTTCAGGGGAAGTTTTCTACGGTCATCATGTTTATATTGCGTAAGTTAGGCGTAAATCTCTGAACATTTCTGATTTTCGAGATTACCAATGATGTATACTGCCTTTAAGCAATTTTTTTCTGCTAAACAGCTTTATGAAATTGGCCCCTGGTTATTTGTCAACAAGAACTGCCCATCCAGTTTAGGATTACATGTAGTCAATAGTCAGTCACTCCTAGTTCAGGTGTGACCTTGCTGCACCAAACAAATTACTTTTGATTCACTTGATTTTGGTGCAATTTAAACCGTGTCCTCATTGGACTTGTTTTTTAGAAGGTTTTACCGAGACGATGGTAAAATGAAAAATTGCTAAATTTTACTGCTGTCCGCATTTGGACTTTTTCGACACGGGAAGATTTACCGAGACCGTGGGAGAGCATGCGCAGTATCCCTTCGCAGTATGACCTTCACGGCCTGGATGTACGCTTCCAGAGCGCTTTTACCGACTCAATGTATCTGCATTAGACGTATCGTCTCGGGAAAAGTTACCTGGTAAATTTTCTTGGGCAGCAGTTGGCCAGGAAAAGTAACCGCTGGACTCGGGAAAAGTTACCGAGAGGACAACTTCCTAGGCTGTCCGCACTGGATTAAAAATGTGAGAAGTACCCATCGTCTCAGTAAGTTTTCCAATACGGACAGGCCTAAAGACTCCCTTTCATGTGAGTAGATTCCCTATCAAGATCTAAGAAAACTGAGGCTGTGTTCCAGCATGTACTTGTGTTAACACAAGTACACTCCAGCATGCACGGGTCATTGAGAGTATGCTGTCGCTACTCCTTGACAAATAGGGAGTGTGTTCTTACTCCCGACGAGTGCCATGTGATTTGCATGAAGATGGCGGAACAAGGGTGGAATTTGGGGTGAATTTGCTCAATGTGTCATTAACTCGATAACTGAAACAACAACTCACTAAGGTTTGTTCTAGACGGCATCAGTGATTCCACAAAGGTTCTCACAACTGTACGTCTGTTTTTTCTTCAGTTTCCTGTGAGCAGTGAAACAGGTTTTTTTTTTGTGCAGTTATGGCAAGAGACAGCCATCTTGACTGATGGCCATTCGCGCATGCAGACTGCAGATGTGCCGTTCGCGTAATGTGACCCGAGTGCAGTGCGCATGCATTACTCCAGACTAACGAGAACTGTACGCTCGAACCCAGTCATAGATTCTAAGGTTGCCAGGTTTGACCTGGACAATTGTTTTGGAACACCATGTATAAGACTTTATTATTATAACCTCTTGTATCTCCTTCCATGCTTCTTCACGATCTTTATCGAGAACGAGACTTGAGACGGTAAGGTATTCCTGCAGCGACAAGAAATGAAAACATCATATTCATATTAAGGGGCCGTCCAATATTGACAAAGCGTAGGAAGGGGGTCGAGGGACGCGTAGGAGGGGGGTCGAGGGACGCATAGGACTTTACATGCACTGCAAAATGTTGACATTTAATGGTAGTGAAACAAAAATGTTGATTTGGGTGAGGGAGGGGGGTCTTGAAAAATACTACTCTCTGCAATGTTAACAACGTTGGACGGCCCCCAAGTCACAGTGTCAGTGTTGATGGACTAGAGCCCAGCAGTCAATTTCACAAAGTGTGTTAAATTTTACAATGCTTATGAAGCGGGACTCCCAATCAGAGGTTGGGGGTTCGAGCCCCACTTCGACCAACGTGTCTGTGTCCCTGGGCAAGGCACTTAATCCCAGTTGCCTCGTCAACCCAAGCGATATATGGGAAGCTGTTAAGGGGAATGCCACAATCTAACTGCTGATAGGGTTGTGCGCCTGACCAGCAGCCACCTAGTTGAAGCGAAATGGTTCTGGTGATTCCCTGATGGCAGCGGTAATAATGGTAACAGCGCCTTGAGCACCCTGCAGGGTGGATATGTGCGCTATACAAAAACTATGGATGCTAGGATAGGGCGACAATTTGTGTTTAAAAAAGGTATATTAGGGCGACACGCTCAATAGGGCGACATTTTGGTGTCGCCCTAATATTTGTTTTTTTTTAATCATTTTTTTAGGTCAAAAACCATTTTTTTTAAATCGAGAACCATTTTTATTAGGTCTAGAACCGTCTCTCTTAGGTCTGTAACCATCTTTGGAAGCTTTGGGTAGAAAAAAAGGTGTCATTTTGAGTGATTCTTGCCGAAATTTCGGTGGTCCCCGGGGAGTCTTCCCGAAATGTCGCCCCATTGCTGCATCCAGAGTTCTTACAAATCTAATCATTATTTAAATTATTATTATTATTATTAATGCTTATCGACATGCTCTCTAGGGTGTTGAGAAGGATTAATGAATTGTAATTTGGATTAAGGCTGGATTTACACTAAAACCTTTCCACGCGAAAATTTGACTCGCGCCACTTTCATAAAAACCAGTGTGGAGGAATTTCAGAATAAAAAGACACACTGAAAATGACAAACTCTAAAAAACACTTTCTGTAATTTTCACATTGAGCATTTAGGTCTGTGTGTAATTCCAAAAATTAGGGGTCCAAAATGTTTGGTGTCCCAGTTACGTACGACACTCTCTGCTTCAAAAATCACCACTTATGACCACAAATTCTCAGTAATGGACTGTGGCCTGTGATTATAGGAGGCAGCATCATTGTCTTCAATATTTTGTTTTCTGGTTCCTGAAAAATATTAAAAACAAAAGACCATAAAGGCTTATAATTTGTTCCATGGTATTGGATAGGAGTTTGGTGTCCCGGGTTACCCTACGCCAATGAAAATTGGCTGTAGAATGAGTTTGCATTATTGTAACCTTGCATTAACACACAAACATTAAATTTGAGTGGCATTTGTTCAAATAAAAATTATTATTTTCTAAAGCATGTCACACATTTGGACCCCTAATTTTGGGAATAACCTCTGTACCACCTTCTGTTATTTCTTATCTTACATTCAACAGATCCTCATTGACGTTCTTAGAGCCATTAATGAACTCGTACGATTCTACGATGGCAGACAGGAAATTCCAAGCCCCCACTAGAATTGCCTTCTGTAGTTCAATATCTTCGGTCGAGTTGGCCACGGTGGTCACGTTTGTGATCACATCCAGACCGGCGCGGATCACGTCTCGCGTCAAATCTGCCTTTGGAATTGTAGTCACCATGTTCTTGTCCGTAACCAATAGCAGTGTCTCGACTGATTCTCTTACCTGCAAATGAGAAAAGGAAATCACTCATTTTGGGAATTTGGGCTATTCCATGAAATTAAAACAAGATTTATTATATTATATTATATTATATTATATATTATATTAAAAGACCTTGTGCTCAACAAGTGCAACTCGTAAATTATTTTAATGCAAAGAACAAGAAATATTACCCACTGAAAAGTGGATACGAACTTCACAAAGAATGGCAATGTTAGCGCTGCCTCGCAGTAAAGTACCTTTAATCTGTCCGAATACTTCGTGTATTGCCACGAACGACGTATTCACTTTTCAGTGGGTAATATTTCTTGTAAGAACTTTGGATGCCGCAATAGGGCGACATTTCGGGAAGCCTCTTCCCGGGGACCACCGAAATTTCGGCAAGAACCACTCAAAATGACACCTTATTTTTTTACCCAAAGCTTTTAAAAATGTTTCCAGACCCAAGAGAATTGGTTCTAGACCTAATAAAAATGGTTCTCGATTAAAAAAAAATGGTTTTTGACCTAAAAAAATGATTTTAAAAAAATATAATATTAGGGCGACACCAAAATGTCGCCCTATTGAGCATGTCGCCCTAATATAGCTTTTTTACACACAAATTGTCGCCCTATCCCAGCATCCATAGTTTTTGTTCTTTGCATTAAAATAATTTACAAAGTTTTGACAGGTGGTTAGTCGCTTATTGGAGCAAAACAGTGGCTTTGTATTAAAGAGGCAAACTGACATACTTCAGGGGGCAAATGCTCCGTCTCCTCTAGAATCTTTTTTGCAATCGGCGAGGTGGTGGTTTGGACGGTCGCCACCTCTGTCGAGGCCTGCGTGGTTGGAACAATAGGAGGGGCAGGCGTGCTGCTATCACTGGGTGTGCCAGTGGACGCAGGTGCATCGATTGTTGTTGACCTGTCAACTGACGTAGTTTTCGTGGGGAGCACTGTTGTCGTGGGGGGCTCTTTGGTTGTCATATAAGTTGTAGTGGGCAATGGTGTGGTGGTCACCTCTATATCAAATTCAACAAAGAAATTATGAGAAAAATCCATCAGGATTTCCAGATTAATGGGGTACATTTTTTGTTTTTTTCCCCTCCCTCTTCCCTAAGCTTGGATTGACACAATGCCGAATAGTCAGAGAGTTTACACTCCACAAATAATAATATTTGTAAAGCGCACATATCCACCCTGCAGGGTGCTCAAGGCGCTGTAAACAACAACAAGTAATTAATTCTTGAAAATGTGCGACATCAAGTAAGTCTTAAGAAGTGATTTGAACGTAGTTGTACAGTAGCATGATCCGAGTTCAAGTGGCAATGAATTCCAAAGTCGAGGAGCTGCAACAGAAAAAGATCTGGCGTCCCAAGTTTGTTTAGAATTTGGTTCCTTGAAAAGCTGCTGGCTACTTGGACATAGACACGGAAAAAAGTGGCATATTTCAGTGTACTTCAGTTAGACTGGTTTATTGCAATGGGCTAAACCAGCGGACTAAGCCGAGACTGGTTAAGTTGGATAGCCGGCTATAAAAGACCGGTCTTAGACCAGTGGTCAAGTCAATTTTATTGCAATCCGCCCCTGGGGCCAATTTCACGGCACTGCTAAGCAAAAAAATTTGCTTACCACAGGATTTGTTTGCGTTATTTTGCAAAAAAGGAATGGCAGCCAAAATTGTAAGTGATGTGTATTGAAAGATATTCTCCTACTTTTGTGAAGAACACAAGTTGGCGTACAATTTTGGCTTGTAATCCATTTTATAAAGCAAATAAATCATGTGCGAAGCAAATAATTGTGCTTAGCAGCGCCATGAAATTGGCCTCAGGTCAAGCACCACAAATACGGACACTAGAGAGTCATTTCAATGTGTTTTTACACGTCAACCGTGGAAGACAACGGCAAAGCTGACGTTAACTCGTCCTGCAATTATACATTGCCAGATGGTGTTTACACATCCTCCAACGTCAAGTGGTTGTTGTAGTGCGAAATTTGGCAGGACAACTTAGCATGACTCGGTTAAAATCAAGGAAAAAAAAAAATGTGATTTTCAAAAACAGAAGCAGAAGTAAATTATGTCAATTATCCATGCCTACATTTTATTACCTTCAATGCAAAAAGACTCAGGCAGGCACTTTCCATTTGGGTACATGGTGCAGTCAGCATCTGATGAACAAACTAGAATGGTGCAAACACAAAAGTGGAAACAAAAATACACATTAGGAGAGACGCTCCCATAATTGATCACTCTGAAATGACATCACTTACTACAAATTCTCACTTGCATCACTGTATTTTAAACAAATTTTGAGCAACATGGGCACATGATTGGAACATTTTATCGGAACATTTTCCAGGGTGTGCGTGCACATACTTGAATGCATTTAATAAGCAGTAGCATTTTTCCCGACAAAGAGGGCGTCTGTGAGAGTGGTTAATAGGTTCTCTTAACAGGCAACAGTCAGGTGCAAAAAAAACATTTTTTTTCTTTAATCTTACATTTTATTTATGGGACTTCAATAGCATCTGGTGTGCTGACCTACTTGCTTTCACATGTACATTTTTGTTTCCAGACTAAATTTTTGTTGCTATGTGGTGCACGCGGCAGGTGTTAAGTACAGAATCAATCTGTAGGAGAGAACCGCTTTATCACCCTTCAATCATATGTGTACATTTGTTGAAAGAGACTTCTTTTTCTGTCCAAATTCCTGTGACAGAGTGGATTACCTGGACATCCGAGTATCTGGATGCGAAGGCCGACGTAGAAGGGGTCGCACGGTTTCTGGATCAACAGCCTGATTCTGTTAGCTTTAATTGGAGTGTCGAAGTTGTTGGTCATTTTGGTGTCGAGTCTGGCTCCCGCCACGAAGACCTTGGGTACAAACCACGGAAAAGATAAAGTTACACTGACCATCGAAAGAAACACAGGGCTTTTTAGAAACCCACCTTCGGTTGTCAATTTCCAACATGAAATACCATTTTTGACGGAAATAAATTCACGTGGTGTTCGTTACCATTGCTATCAACACTTTGAGTAAGGCTTTTCTTGTCAACTCATGAAAAACAAATTTCGGTCATTGCAAATGATACAATGGGCCTTTAAAGGAGCATATTCAAATTTTCCATTGTAACGCAACAATCATACAAAATACTATCCATGGGAAGAAAACAGAAAAATTTACAATCTCAAAAATTAGATGTAGAAGCAAAAATGTTGGTGTAATCACTGCACTGGAAAAATTACTTTACAAAACATCAGTGTTTTTTTTTATGATATCCTTGGAAATATGTCGATTGGGAGCACAAAATTTCAGAATGGTAATAAGAAAAATATGACAAATGGGTCATTCCCAAAATTAGGGGTCCAAAATGTTTGGTGTCCCAGCTACGTACGACACTCTCTGCTTCAAAAATCACCCCTCCTGATCACAAATTCTCAGTAATGGACTGTGGCCTGTGATTATAGGGGGCAGCATCATTTTCTTCAATATTTTGTTCTCCGATTCCTGAAAAATATTTAAAACAAAAGACTATAGAAGCTTCTAATTTGTTCCATGGTATTGAATAGGAGTTTGGTGTCCCGGGCTACCTACGCCAAAGAAAATTGACTGTAGAATGAGTTTCCATTAACCTTGGTGCCATATTTACACACAAACATTAAATTTAAGTGGCATTTGTTAAAATAAAAATAATTATTATCTACTGGGAAACCACTTTCAATCACTAAAAACACTTGGAAATCTTAAAAAGCATGTCACACTTTTGGACCTCTAATTTTGGGAATGAACCAAATGAAATGGTATCAAAATCTTAACACCCATGGGAGGCCCAAAAATGTGATCTGGACACGCTTGGTTTTTTTTTCCGTTAAATTCTTGACAATATCTATTTTGAAAAATGAGCATTGTAAGGCCAGCTCAGTAAATGTTACCGTATCTGGTTCAACAGTTGTCGGAGATCCTGAGTCTGAAGCCTCATATTCCACCTTAAACTCGTCCACTCGACGTCCCGAGTTGACTGCCACTCCCTGGAGTGTTATCCCTGATATGATGGTATCCTCGTCCAAATCCACCTGTTAGGGGAAAGACATGTGTGTACTTAAAAAAAGTATACCCATTTTTAAATTCATATTATCGCAAAACTACTAAATATTTCGGAAATTAAAAAAACAATTATGTCATTGCCTTGGATGATTGAACAAACAAGACAGCGATAGACTCTTCTAATTTTCTCTCATCCCAAGTTTGGTTGTTTCATATCAATGGTGATTAGGCACCATATCAGATGTTGCGCTACCATGCAACACCGAGAGAAAAATTAGGTCTATAGGGGAAACTCCAGGGAGTATACCAACTGTGCCTTATAGCTCAGCTGGTAGAGCATCTGCCTAGTGAGTCCGAGGTCTCGGGTTCGAATCCCGATAAGGCCCTTACGATTTTTCTCTTTCATTTTTATTTCAATGGTGATTAGGCACAATGCCAGATGTTGTGTTTGTAACTTCTAGCTGTAATTCCATAATGTACCGCGGGGTACCGTGGCCGAGTGGTTCAGGTCGTTGACTCGCAATACTCGGGTGAAAACTTGGGGTTGCGGGTTCGATACCCGACCATGGTACCTGTGCCCTTGAGCAAGGCATCCAACCACAATTGCTCCATCCTTCGGAAGAGATGTAAAGCCGTTGGTTCGGTGTGTTGAGGCACTCTTTCGTGAAGAGTAAAAGGGGAATCCCCGGTGTCTCTGGCTGCCAATGGTGCCACCCACCTATGTATCTCGATGTTTAGGTGGAGGGTACTTGTAAGCTTCTGTAAACTCATAATAATTCACAGCGCGTGTGAACATGCTCATATGGAATGTGCGCTAGATAGAAATGTAATAATAATAATAATATATATAACCCTGGATGCCGCAATAGGGCGACATTATGGGAAACCTTTCCCCGGGGACCACCGAAATTTCGGCAAGATTCACTCAAATTGACACCTTATTTTTTTTTACCCAAAGCTTCCAAAAATGGTTCCAGACCTAATGGTTCTAGTCCTAATAAAAAGGTTTTTAATCTCAAAAATATTAGGGCGACACCAAATTGTCGCCTTATTGAGTGGTCGCCCTAATATATTTTTTTTACACACTAATTGTCGCCCTATCCTAGCAAACAGTGTTTTAAGGTCTATTATCACTTCCAGTGAGGTTTTCTCAACAACTCATAATGTAAGATTTCTACTTTCTAGTCATTTCAAATACTACGATTGACCCCTACCCCAAATACTTCCTGTCATACCTGAAACCACATAGCTGTGTCATCCAGATCGGGGGCCCATCCCCCTTCCACACTGGTGTTGAAGTTGAAGGTGTCTAACGCAGCTTCCTCGGGCTCAAATCCAAGGGAAAAGTACGACGATGCAGTGTAGTTAGTAACATTTATGAGATCAGGTGTTCTGCAGAATTCTGCAACTTCCTCCTCTGTAAGGAAATATATAGCACACACTTTTAAGAATTCAGTTTCCGGCAAGAGGATACAACGTACTGTTATAGCATTTGTATTACAGGGATGTGAGCAGTTAAAAAAAAACCTGAATAATAGGTGCTGAAAACCACATAATCAACTTGGACGGCAAACGTTTTAGTAATTCTGTGATTTGTTGTTGTTTACGCCAAATTCCCTCCAAGTTGCATTTTACTGAGGCAGGTATAGGAGCATGTGCCGCAGCGGCACTTTGCCATGCTCACCCTCTTCCCCCACACCTCCAGTCTCCTTATAGCGATCGATCAGGCCTGCGCTGGACCCATCCCCCACACCTCAAGGTGGTCCCCTAGCTGCGCCAACCACAACGCACAGGGGCGACCAACAGGTCGCCTCCACCCCGGCCCTTTAGGATTCTTGGCACCGACGATCCGATTCGCCAGGTGCAGCTGAGAGAAGCGAACCACGTGGCCGTAGAGGCACAGCTGGTGCTCTCGGTTCAAACAAGTGACCCTCCCCATCCGTGCCCTGTCGAGCACCTGGGTAATTCCAAAAATTAGGGGTCCAAAATGTTTGGTGTCCCAGTTACGTACGACACCCTATGCTTCAAAAATCACCACTTATGACCACAAATTCTCAGTAATGGACTGTGATTATAGGGGGCAGCATCATTTTCTTCAATATTTTGTTTTCGGATTCCTGAAAAATATTCAAAACAAAAGACCATAAAGGCTTATAATTTGTTCCATGGTATTGAATAGGAGTTTGGTGTCCCGGGTTACCTACGCCAATGAAAATTGGCTGTAGATTGAGTTTGCATTACCCTTGGTGCCATATCTACACACAAGCATTAAATTTGAGTGGCATTTGTTCAAATATAAAATTTTATTTTCTACGGGAAACCACTTTCAATCATTAAAAACACTTTTGGACACTTTTGGACCCCTAATTTTGGGAATTACCCACCTCCTGGTTCGAAACATGATCTATCCAGCGGTACCCGAGGATACGACGGCAACTCACGTCAAATTTACGTGTATTAAAGTAGCTTGTTAAGATTTTCCCAGAAAATGGATTTCGTTCTAACCCAACAATCATATGAAATGCCTCCCAAAACTGCCCAAAATACAGAAAATTTGCAATCTCCAATTTGGATGTGGAAGCAAAAATTTTGGTGTACTATTCACTGTACTGTTTTATGTAACTGGATAAATTAGTTAACAAAACATTGGTGTTTTGTTTTTCACGATATCCTTGAAAATATACACATTGAGAGCATGAAATTTCAGAATGGTAATGAGAAAAATGTGAAAAATGATATGGTATCAAAATCTCAACACCCATGGGAGAAATGGGGGGTTCAAAATGTGATCTGGACACGCTCCTTTAAAGACAGTATACATGATTGGTAAACGGTTACAATTAGTTTTATCCCCGTGTGATTGAAGATATGCATGATTAACACCAACCTGAGCAAGTGATTTGGGGCGAAATGGCATTCGGGCGAAGAGGTTTGGGGGCGAAGTGGCACTTGGGCGAAATGGTTTTGGGGCGAATTGAATTTTCGTTTTATGAGACGAAAACTAATTGTTTTACTCATTTCTCAAAGACTATAGCACTTCAGACAAAACCATTTCAGGGGAAGTTTTCTACGGTCATGTTTATATTGTGTAAGTTAGGCTTAAATCTATGAAAATTTCTGATTTTCGAAATACCAATCATGTATACTGCCTTTAATTTTCTAAGCAGTCTTACCAAGCGAGCTATCTGTTTTGGACAACAAGGAGCCTCCTTCTGATACGTTTTTGGTCTCCACCCAGCAGAGGTTGGCCTTGCACTGCCAATCAACGTCACATAGGCAGTCCTTGGGTCGCTCATCCTCCACATCTAAAGCTGGGAATATATGGAAAAAAATTATAATACATTTGTTGGCCCAGAAATGTTGGTCGGTTTAAGTTTATGTTTGGCAAAAACCAAAATTAACCAGCTACAATGAATATACCATTCTGACAGATTAAGCTTTTGCTGGTATTGAAATTGTTCAATGCGGTATATCGTCTGAGAAATATCGCGGTATTCGATAATATCGTCATTATTTGAACAAAAATACCATAATATAAGCCGCCCGGTGAGAAGGCACATCGCTGCCGAAAAAGCATCACCGGGCCGCGGACATTTTCTAATCCCTTGTAGTAGACAATTGGACATTATTTATGGTGTATAAAGACAATGCAGAACAATGTATGTGGAAGGAAAAGTAGATAAAGTCAAACCTGTAGGCCTCACTGCGTGCAATGGCTTAGCGGCCGTGCGTCTATGATTTTGGCATTAGTTTTCCACAAAACATAAAGCTGTGCCGTGACTTTCTCAGGCACAGGTAGGAGCAATTTACAAGTTAATGCAGGCAATGAAATATGACAAAGTCATGTTGTGCCTGCAAATATCGCGGTGAATATTTCAGTACCGTTTATTCGCGATATCTCGGTATTCCAAAAACCAGACGATATTTATACCGGCTAAAATTTAATACCGCGTGATTCGATATTATCGTCTACCGGCACAAGCTTACGACAGATAGCCACCTTCGTAGAAGAAATACAACTGCGTAATAAATGCCATCAGGTATCCATACGTAATATGCACATCATGGAAAATGTTCCAAACACGAGTGCATGATGCTCAGTATTTATTCAAAATACAGCACAGCTGCATGGCCTAAAATATAACACAAGTGTCCCTCCCGGTTACGAGCGTATATTGGAAATTTGTACAAAGGGTTTTTAGAAAGGCATGTTGTCACACTATTTGTAACCCTTTTTGGGCCTAATTATCTCTTTAGAACAACTTAAACTTTTTTGTTTTTATATTGAGACCAGACAAAGGTATTTCCTCGAAAATACTGTCTGCGTTGCCAAAATGTCCCCTTTACTGTGGAAAGACCCAACTACTTACTGCTGTCCGAACCTTCGTTGGCGATGACATTAATTGTAACTTGATACCATTCAGGCCATTTGGGTACACCCTCTGTAGTGCAGCTGTTGGTAGGTTCAGCAACGAACATCTGAGCAGGAAATTTCATATCAGCTTGTTTCAGGGTGCTCCAGGATCCAGCGTAAGCCGACTGGTTCAGGTAACAAAAATGGCATTATGGCAGGATTATTTTTTGAAGAAAAAAAACGATTTTGCCAAAATTAAGACCAGGGGCCAATTTCATGGCGCTGCTTAAACGCTAGCTGAAAACGTGTGCTTACTGTTAAAAAGTGGTGCTAACGTAAAAGCTATTTCACAGCTGCAGCGTGCTTAAGCATGTGCGTGCTTGGAAACGGGCATTAAGACCAGGGGCCAATTTCATAGCGCTGCTTAAACGTTAGATGAAAACGTGTGCTTACTGTAGCAGAAAAGTTGTGCTAACGTTAAGGCTATTTCACAGCCGCAGAGTGCTTAAGCATGTGCGTGCTTGGAAACGGGCATTGTTGCGTCACTAGTATTCAGCAAATTTTGCCCCTGAAGCTAGCAATTGTTCAGCAGTGCTTAAAGTTACGATCTCCATGAAACAACCGGAGCCTCAGTAAGCATAAAATCGGCTGCTAAACAGTGCCATGAAATTGGCCACTGGTCAAGCACCATAAATACTGATTTGTATAAATCTTTACACCAAAAGATCATACTTTGCAACACTTCGAGTCAACCACCCCTAGTAATTATACATTGCCAGAATGTTTTAACATCCTCCTGCGTCAAGTGGAACCCTAAATATCAAAATATGTGATGAGAGAAAAATGATATGGCCCTCATATGCATTCGAAACGGAGACCTCCGACATGTTGGGCAGATGCTCTACCAAATGAGCTATGAGGCAGAGTAGACGTACAAAAAGCCAAGAAACTAGTTTCCGCTCGATTTCTGATCCACAAAATCATACGGAGCAAAATGCTGTAACCATTAAGAGTATACTTTTACAACCCGTCCATAGTGTGTGTGCCCTTGAGTAAGGCACTTTGCCATAAATTCTCACCCAGAAAAAATGCCTACCTGCGAGGGTAATGAAAGCTGATATTTGATTAGTCTCTGTGCACATACCGTAAGCTGCATGGGACTGCATGCTCCCCAGGGAATTGAGGAGAATTAAGAAATGACATTCCGTCAGTCGGTGCCGGTCACATCCGGTAGGGCTGGAGTGAAAACAACGGTGTGCCCATGGTGACAAGTGAAGTAACAAGGCCATTGTCCCATTGTACATGTATCTAAGCACGAACGATTTTGTTTTCACTCCAGTCACGGTGCTATGCCTATATATAAAGGCATTATGACATCAGGTCAAAAAAGTACCAGGATGTGCGACCGACAGACTTATTATTATTATTATTTCTTTCTGGTATTCATACCAAGGATTCCTCAATAGTGCTCATTGCACTGTCACTCGCAAGCGTGAGGAAACCCATGAAGAATTAGAATTAGAAATAGCCAGAGACACCGGGGATGATCCCCCTTGCTCTTCACGAAAGAATGCTCTGGGATCTTTAGAGTGCGTTTCCATTACCTAACACACTGGACCAACGGCTTTACATCCCTTCCGAAGGACTTGAGCCCAATGACCAGGGGTAATATTTTAACAGCACCTTGAGCATGGTTTACCTTGATGATGACTGGGCTGGTGCTATTTCCTTCGGTGACGAACGTGTCCAACCACTCTGCTGTGTAGGCAATGCTGTCAAGCTCAATGCTGGTGTTGCGCACGTTGACCCAACCAGCCACCTGCAGGCAAAAAGGACCGTCAAAGAGCAAACTTGAAATCAGGCTTTTCCATTTTTTTTCAAATGATTGTTTTCACCTATAGACTATGTAGGTCTCGCGGCGAAGGTCAAATCTGAGCTTCCGGGCACAACACGACTAAAACGCCTATTCCTATAACACGGGCGAGATTTTGTTTTTTTGTATATAAATTTGTCTGTCCAATCTTAAGTATACAACCGACCCGAAAGTGATTCGGGTAACTAAAATGTTTTTTTACAATATATAATACATGCATAATTATCTCTAAAAACGATAAAAATTGATTAAAATTTCGTGACCTGAATAAATTTCTCTGCTAGCATATTCTTCATCCAATTTGGAATGGATGACCCAAGTGTGAATTCATGTGAAAATGAATGCTTCGATCTTGGGCACTCTAAAAAAAAAAAAAGTCTGCAAGCTCTACTTTTGGTGGATGGCGTTTCGCCTATCGCTAGCGAGGTCTGTATGTAGGCTACGTACGTCGGCTGCTGTGCGTGTTGCATATCTTTTGCTGCATGTAGTTTACGATCTTCAAAGATTGACTTGTCGGCTCAGAAAAGATCGTGAATTTTTACAATTCGATTGCTTATTTTTGATTATATATCCCACTTCATCAATTGGAATGCAAGATTTTATTTAGAGATACGCGTTTTGGGCAGTCTGAGTTTACAAAAACCTGCGTGAACAAAATAATCCAAGAATTTCGCTCGCGACGTGCCTTGAAGAGATAGGGTCTTGTGCCCGGAAATAAGAGTGGTCTCGCGCGGTCTCGTACGTTCGCGAGGTCAACTTACATAGTCTATTCCTGTGACAAGGTGTGTCTGTCATGCAGATGCAATTGTCTAATTGTATACAAAATCATTCAAGCGGAATGCACACCCTCAATAAAATATCTGCGTACACCCCACAATATCCCCAACTTATTGTGAGTATAGTGTACCGTAGTACTGCCATTGAGTAATTATGTGATTGTGCTAATAAATAAAAATATGGACATTGCCAGCTGATAAAATTTTAAATATTGTTGTGTATTTGTATTTTTCTTGTACATGTAACAAAGAAAAGAAATATGTATTGATTAAGCAAGTCCTTAATTTACTCTGGGCATATTCTTATTTTAAAAACACACGAATAAATCCCCATCATCTGATTGGTGTGTTGTCGGTCAAGTGTCGTTTATTATTCGGTATAACAAATCGTGACCGTTGTATATCAACAATGCATGTGGAATATTCACCGAAGTGCCATGATATATCTACGTATTACGCGCAAAAAGTATGGAAGGCTGTACACAGTGGATGGAGGGCTGCCATGCGTTATTCTGTCGATCTACACATTGCGTGTGTGACCGGACCTACATTCATGCATGGTCGGTCACAGTTCAGCCCCAGTGTAGCCATTTGGTTTTATCTTTTAAAAATGCACATACCGATCATTCAAGGGTATTTGTGCTGTGGAATTCTTTTGTATTTCTGGTATGTCCTCCTGGTACAGTATGTATTATACAAATATTGACTGCAATGAGGGGCATGGTTAAGATTATAGGCCCAAGGTGATCTCGAAGCCATGACTATGCCCCGAGGCGGAAGCCGAGGGGCATAGTCATGGCTTCGAGATCACCGAGGGCCTATAATCTTAACCATGACCCGAATAAACAGCAGTCAATATTTGTTTTATATACCGAATGTGTAGATTTTTGTCATCTGGTTGGTTAAAAGTAACGATACATCATACAGTCATGACAGTGGTCCTTCGAGTTTCGATTTCGGAAGCTGGTCTACGGCGGAAAAGTTGTATATTTACAGCAAACATTTGTAGCATAATCACCTGGCACTTTAGTAGCACATTTCACCTGACACAGTTTTCACTGTAGGCCACTACTCTTACTTTCTTAAGGACTTCATGATCTACGACAGACGTCGAGATTCCGCCATTACCGTCCTGATGAATGTTTACGTGAGCGCCCAGCTGCATAGTTGGTGCACAGCTATGCTAACACATGTAATGCGCGCGTCCGGAACCCGCTAAATGACTATGCCCGGGGCATGGCAAAGACTATTGCCCTGTGGGCATATACGCGCCGGGTCTAGCCGATTCAATGCCCCCACTTTTAACCAATCAGATGACAGGAATCTACGCATGAGGTATATAATGTTGTTTATTATTCACCATGACTGTACACCTGATATAAGAGAGTGGTCTTTGTGGGTCTAGTGAGTTCTGTCTGTCCTGACTGCCCGTGACACTGCCTTTCGGGCTGTGCTCGAGCCGTAGTGCTGCTAAGTTTCTGCTAGTTGAGTGTCATTTAACACCTATAAGTTACAGTATCGTTTGATAGTGCCGTTTTGTAATCTTTTTTAACTTTCTGCATTTGTGAAAATACCTCTGCACATTGAGCTAAAAATTGATAAAAATTGAAGTGTCCATGTAAATAAATTTATTACTTAAATCAAATGTATACCTGTTGGTTTGAATGCCCTCTGTTGTCCTGAATTTTTTTATTGTACACCGACTCGGTTACACGTATTAAAGCGGGCACATTTTTCGGGAGCTAGCGCTAGCCAGTTGCTCACCAGACACAAATGACGGGCGATTCAATGCCAATTTGTAAGTTCAGATGACGAGAATTTTTTGAATTTCGGGTGTTTTATAAATCAACTAATAAATGTTTAAAATTTGTGCAATAGAAGGAATAATTTAAATCGATGACAGATTCAATGTTTTATTTTACAAGGCGAAAAACACTGAATTTGTTTATCTGTACTATTGCACTCATAAACATTCATTATTTGTATATTACAGTGTATTACAATTACTAACAAGTATGCTAACTATGCTTTCGGAAAAAAATGAAACAGAAGAGCATACCTCAATGTTTCCATCGCATGTACCAAGATGCGCACAGCACGTGCGGCTAGGGTATTCAGCAGTGGTTCCTACGGTCGGCTCCGTGGGTTCTACGGTCGGCCCCGGCTCCGTGTTGTTACAGGACCAGGGTACGGTGCGACAGGTGACGTCAGGCCTGCACTGACTGTGGTTGGTACCGGTACAGTCTTTTCCTGCAGGTAGATGTACATGGCAGTTTAGTAGAGTTAGATTATATTAGGGGTATATTTGGGGTACAAATGCTTTTCAAAACAAAAAAAGAGATAAACTTACCCAAAAAGGGTAACAGGGATGTTGCAAAATAATGTGAATATGTCAACCAGAATTTTAGAATTTTAACTGACTTTAAGTAACCATATCTCTACAGATTTTAAACCAATTTACACCAATTTCTAGAATGAAATTTGTGGGTGCACATAAGCTTGGCAAAGCCCAACATACAACATATTAAAAAACTGGTGAAGTAACGGGTATTGCTAAACAGCCTGTTGCCATCTTGAATGATATAGATATATTGAAGTCCAGTAACATATTTTCCTTTGGATCAATTAATTTGGCGATAATGACTTTGTACATAAATCTTGAAATTATGAGGGCCACTATGGTACCTGCAGTATGTCAATACTCTGCATGTGAAATGAAACGCTCTCTGTGCAAAGCATGATGGGCTTAAATGGAGTACTCGTCGAACCGGTGCTCATTGTGTTTGTGTTGAGTACGTCAAACTCACTGCAGTTTTTATCGCGTTCTTTAACTGAGTGGGATGCAGTTAGTCCCCGGTACTAGAGCCACCTCCGAAAGAGTCTCTGGATTATTTTCGGCAAATATTTTTTACTTTAAGGAAGCGCCTACGACGTCGAATTCACGGACCAACACTATACCCCATAGGGCATTTCATTAGAGTACTCCAAACAATCCCATGAACCTGTGCGCGTCGTGGTTTTGTTTACGTTGTTGACGTCATCTCTCATTCCGTCTTTTAGACAAATTTTAAATCTATCTATTTTAAAAGCTTCATATAAAAGATCAATCCAGTCCAGGAAATGGGAAATGGGAAATGGGTAGCAAGTAGGATGTGTGAAGTGAATAATCGATTCTACAAAGCATAAGAAGAGGGGTGGGGAGAGGGGTGGGAAGAGGGGTGGGGAGAGGGGTGGGGAGAGGGGGGTGGGGAGAGGGGGGTGGGGGGAGGGGGGTGGGGGGAGGGGGGGTGGGGGGAGGGGGGGTGGGGGGAGGGGGGTGGGGGGAGGGGGGTGGGGGGAGGGGGTGGGGGGGAGGGGGGTGGGGGGAGGGGGTGGGGGGAGGGGGGTGGGGGGAGGGGGGTGGGGGGAGGGGGGTGGGGGGAGGGGGGTGGGGAATGTTGACATTTCATGGTAGTGAAAAAAAAAGTTGATACATGTAAGTAGTATTTTGGGGGAGGGAGGGGCGTCTTGAAAAATACTACTCTCTGTAAAACTGTGAAAATGTTTACAACATTGGACAGCCGCTAAGTCAAAAATTTGCCAAGTTTCACTTACCATAGTTAGTCCAAATGAGACCTCCAAATAGGCCAAACTGCAATAAACCAAAATCAGAACAAATTTAAAATTGCAAGTAGGGGAGTGGGGTTAGTTGGAACAGTCGGTATGTTGAAACATTGATAGTTTCTTCCACGGCTGTAGTTATTTTAATGAAATCATGCCACTCATATGTTGCTATTATGCACTATCAATTGTTTCCCCCAATCTCCCTTCCGAGTATTTTATTTCACAGAAATGTTGCATTATGCTAATGATGTTCATAGATTCACTTGACTAGTTTTTGAGTATTATAAGGTAGGCTATAGGCCTAGTACAAAGCTACAAAATGAGGGGGTTAGTTGGAACACTTTTTTCTGGTACTGAAACCAAGGATTCCTTAAAAGCACCCATTGCACTGTCGCTCGCAAGCGTGAGGAAACATGTACCGGGAATCCCCTTGGCATTCACGAAATATACTCTGGGATCTTCAAAGTGCGTTACCGATACTAGTAACACACTGGACCAACGGCTTTACATCCCTTCCGAAGGATGGAGCAAGTGTTATTAAGTGCCTGCCCTTGCTCAGCCTCAGGGCACAGGTACCCAGCCAAGCCGGCCGGCCGGGGCGAGTTTCGAAACTCGCGCCGGCCGGCCGGGGCGAGTTTCGAAACTTTGGAATGCCAAAGAAAACAAGAGATTTCGTCCTCAAAATGGCCACAAATACAACATTTTGACGTGCCTTATAATGCTCCGCCTAATGGTGCATCAGCATCAATCGTAGAAATTTCCGGCCGTAGTCCCGCTTTATCATGATGGTCACAAACTGTCGAAAAACAACACGACCAGCCAAGTCTGTTGTTGACAAACATGTCAAAATTCCCGGTAAGTCGGAATGAAATCTGACCATCGCATGTTTTATCACGTAAGACGTCTGGGTAACGTGCAATACCAATTTACTAACAATAGAGGTCGCCCTTTCAAAATTACGGGCGGACGATTCCCTCGCGTTTCGTGTCTGAAGCGGGCCTCCCACTCACCATAGAGCAAGGAACAGAGACTATGCGTATTTTCCCCGAAGGGCCTCGTTTCTTCGGCGAAAAAGCTGTATTTGTAAATTTACAGCAGCAGCGTCATTGATTGCCGTGACAACCATTTTTTTCACAAAAGGTTTAATCGATCATTGAATTAATTGCGAAATAGATGGCCTTCTCCGTCCGTCTCTCCCTTAATTTTAGTAGTATACAATGAGTTTGCGGGTGCCAGTTTTCCGACTGATTGTGCATATAACATTATGCATATAACTGTTGCTATAATTAGCATTGAACATCACGCTTCGCCCAACAAATTTTAATTTTTGTTTAAAAACTGATTAATGTTGGGGAAACAGAGCTGGAGAAACACTGGGAGATGCAGTCAAGACAGAAAAACAAGAGGAACTGGAAAGGAGGCGCATTTTTTCTCCCAGCATGATTATTAGAAAACACCATAGGCCTACACCTACTTTAAACTTTTTTTCCCAAAAGCATAAAAGTTCACAATAAAAAGGAAAGGAGCGCACTAACTTGTTTTTATCATCTTCACCAAGAAAATTAACAAAACTGAATGACTTAAAAGCGCTATATTGAATGGGAAAATGCTTTTTTGACCCAACGCCGTCTCCGATTGAGACAACAAAAATATGAGGACGTCGGCCTATTCAAACGCTTCTTTTGTGAAATCGAAAATAATTGAGAAGAAGGAAATTTTGGACGAAATTAAAGTCACTTTCAAGTACTTCGAACTTTCAAGTACTTCGAGTTAGTGCGAAAATAACTGGAAAATAGTAGGCCTATACTAAAACATTACCAGTAATTTAATTTAAAGATAGTAGGCCTATATATAGGCTAGGCCTACATGATTGGTAAACTGTTACAAATAGTTTCATCCCCCTGTGTGATTAAATCCAACCTGAGCAAAAACCGGCTCCGTATACTTCGTCTAACTTTTGAGAAAACAGTCAAAAAAGGGTTTGCAGTCATTTCGCCCCAAAACCACTTCGCCCCGAACCATTTCGCCCTGAACCACGGCCTGTGCACACAGTGGTTTGGAGGCGAAGTAGCATTTGGGCGATGTAGTGTTTGGACGAAATGATTCAGGGCGAAATGGCACTTGTGGGCCAAGTGGTTTGGGCGCGAAATGGTAAAATGCTATTCGAACATTCGATGGACGATCAAATGTTCAATTCGTTTGGGACCGCCTTAAAATCTAACAATAACAATGGATCTGATCCTAATCCAATCTCTAATTGGATTAAACATGCCTTAGATCCTGTTTTAAAGGCCTAAGATCCTGTTTTAAAAGCGGAAAATCTAAATTCATTGGATGCATATTGACAAAGGCCAAAACCGAAGGCAACGCGGGTTGATTGAACTGAAGGCAGTCAGTATTTTTGACTTGACTTTTACCTTGGTGTTGCCATTGAACCTACAAATTTGTTGAGCAGACTTGGGCGAAATGGTTTTGGGGCGAATTGAATTTTCGTTCTCAAAGAATATAGCACTTTAGACAAAACCATTTCAGGGGAAGTTTTCCACAATCATCATGTTTATATTGTGTATATTTCTGATTTTCGAGATACCAATCATGTAAAGGCCTACTGCCTTTAAAATTTAAATTATTAAAATTATATAATTTAAAATGTTAAATATAATTACTCTGACTCAATGTAACTTGGGAGACAATTCTATAGACTTACATGTACAAACCTTTTCTGTCACCTAACTCAACTTTCCCCGGCTACAAAGCTGAAATCTGAAATATTTCTTAATTAGACCCTTATCTAAAAACACTTTTTTTTACATTTCAAAATAACGCTTCTAAAATATAGAAAAATAATTAGGGAGACACCTCAATTTGACGATGTCTCCCTTTTACGGAAAAAAAATAACTCTCAGGTGTCTCCCAACTATAAAAATTAAAAAATGATAAGAAATTATCCGGACCCCACTTTTTTTACTTTTGAAACTTCTATGCAGAATGATGGCCGTTTTTGTCTAATATATTAGTCAAACTTCATCTATTATTTTTTCTAGAATAAGAATACATACCACTGCATACCATGCATGTAACTTAGGAACGACAACAGAAGAGTTTCATCGCAAAAACGCTATACATTTTGAGAAACCTGCCATTTTGTATTACAACTAAGCACAATACAGCCAATGACAAATTCCAATAAGTAAAACAGTTATCATGCCCTTTAAGCGAGCAAACAGTGTTGATGACCATTCACGGTTTAGCACATTGACACAAAGCAAGTACGATGAATCTCGTTTTTGCGTCATTTGCCGTCGTGAAATTAAAACGGGAAAATTTAATTCAGTTCGGAATGTGTCATCAATTTAGCCTTGCGTATTATAATCACTCGAGTAATCAATAAAATGAGATTGAAACTGCAAATTACATGGATAGTGTTCCTCCTAAATGTATCATATAGCTGAATTATTGACCCTGTACCCGGGTAGTGATTAAACGCATGCAGTTGTTTGAAATGCGTTGTTTGAAATCTCGGAAGATACCTGGGTCGTGTTTTCGCGACCGGAGCTAGAATTAGCCATTTGCGTGTCACATTTGAATAATCAAAAGCGTATATGTTGGTTTGGTCATGTGGAGTGCGATTTTCATGAAAGCGGAATTCCAACTCCTGACAAGCCGAGATTGTCAACTTGGATGATCGGTGAGAAGACGCTCATCAACGGGGAGGGGAAGGGGGTGCCGTCTTTCATCTCCAGCTCTCCATCAAATTGTCTTCAATTTGGCATACGTTTCAATCAATCCACCGTTTTTGACAGCGGAGATCCGTCTATTGCTGGTATCGTTTAATAAAAATTATATATTTAAAAAAATGGGCGAAGTGGAACTCCATGCGGCTAGCGTCCGCACTCCACCCCCCCCCCCCCTCCCCCCCCCCCACCCCCCCCCCCCCCCCCTCCCCCTCACCCTCGCAACCCCCACCCCTTTCCTAGCCGACGCCCCTGATATTGACTGGCGCCCCGAATTTTTCACTTTTAAATGGGGGTGCAATCTACAAAGCAACATACGCTGTTCACTATGAGCAACTAACAATGGAAATTGGGCACAAACCATTGTTATTAACAATGGTGTGTGCCCAATTTCCATTGTTAGTTGTTCATAGTGGTTGTTTCGTGGTGCAACCAAGAGTCTGGTTGCTTTCTGCCATTCCCTCCTACAGTGAGCACGGTATTGATTCTGAACTCCACACCTGCCGCGTGTACCACATAGCAACAAAAAAATAGTCTGGTCAAGTGGATACTAAGTGTGCATGTGAAAGGAAGTACGTCGGTACACCAGACGCTATTCATGCAAGCGAAGCACGCGCGCAAAAGGCTAATAAATGGCTTCGGTTACCGACAACCAAAGCTATCCATTGATTAAATGCAATAAGATTCTGGCTCAGTATCATAGTCATGCAATTTGTTTTTCAAAACTGTCACCTTAATTGTATGAAAAAATATTGCCGCACTAAGGATTGGTCGAGGCCTGCCCGTAATTAAAGTTTACAATCGTCATCAGCGCAAGGCCAATCGAAGCACAATATCCGTTCTGCCTATGGAGTGAAAAGCCGAAATTTATCACATCTTCACTTGAGCGAGCAAATGGCTCGTTCATACCGCCTCCACTCGCCGCGTGCTGGTGATTTAGATTGGTGGTTGCCAAGGAGTAGCCAAGGTTATAGTTGTAAAGAAAAGGGCCTTTGAAAATGTCTTCGCGCTTGCGCAGTCTCTGTTGACATCTTCGACAACTATATTCTTATAGACCGTATCGAATAGCCGCCATTTCGTGGGGCAGTTTCTTTGTTCATTTAGGACATGCATGGTTGCACATATTGTACTTCCATTGTTGAACGGTTTAAGTAGGTTTTAGTTTGCTGTGACGCCAGAGGGCACATCGTCTATAGACCGTATAGAATAGCCGCCATTTCGTAGGACAGTTTCTTTGTTCCTGATCCTTGAGGACATGCACGGTTGCACATATTGCGCTTCCATTGTTGAATGGTTTAAGTAACAAAACTGCAGGTGCCCACTAAATGGCGGCTATTCGATACGGTCTACAGGCATACGCGGTATGCTTTAACTTTACTTTGTTGTCAACTTCAGATAACAAAGAAGGAGATGCAGTTTTAGAAGTGGGAGAAAACTCTCGCAGAGAAATCCCCGGGCGAAAACCCACGCGGTCAAGTTGGGACTGCAAAGTACCCAATCCACATACACGACCGTATACTGCAGGAATCGAACCCGGGACGTCAGAGGTGAAAGGCGGGAAAAGAACCACTACGCCAACCCGACCGCCATTTTGTGCTGTGTAATCTCGTTGAGGTGCACCATGTTAAATAAATTTCCCGCAATGCCACGCACTTCGGCGTGCCAATGATTAAAGTCTTCGGGAACGAGCGTGAGGAGTGTGTGAAGGGTGCGGGGGTGCGTGCCATGTCGTCGAGAGAATTTTGAAATGTTCCAAAATTCGGCACGCATTTTTTTCTTGTGTTCTGCCATGTGCATGCCACTTGCGTGAACCATGCGTGAACTCGGCGCGAACACTGCCGACGCGTCGGTGCGTGTCAATGCGTGTCAGTGCGTGCCGTGGGGGACATTGCGGGATGTGGTACGGTAGACGTGAACAATGCGCAAACAATACTTTAAGGCCCAGTGTATCATTTGCAATGACCCCAAAAAGTAATTGACGAGTTTACAGGGAAAACGTTCTGAAAGTAAAGATTGAATTAATCGCAACTATCCAATGAAAGGTTTTCGCTCAAAATAATGTAATTTTACCAGAAATAATCCGTAAAGATGAAATTATTTAGATCGTTTGCAAACGATTTACTTATTTTTGGTTCGCATCTACGCGGTCCAAAATGCATGGGCGCTGTGTATTCCGTGTGCGTGTTCCAACGCGATGCATTTTTATGGATCGCGCGCACACGCAGTATATGATGTGCGCCCACAGAGTGCATGACGCAAGCCACATATAGTACCCGATCAACTGAGAACGAATATTTGAAACACCCCGCCAAGACCAGGAAAACGCATATGGATTTTCATGTTTTTTTTAAACGTGGTATAAAGCTGAAATTTCTTCGGATGAGTTTGTTGATGTCTTTCTTTTGATTTATAATGGTTTTATTCGCAGAATCGCTCCAAAACAGATCATCTACAGGGCCTTTAACTTATGCGTAAACAGGTCGTGCCATTGCGTGCCAATGCGGCCCATTTTTGGTCGTGCTGCGTAGACAGTGCGTAACTTACGCGTGTACAGGGCGCGAACAAGTCTTCACGCTACGCTACGCTGCGTACCACCGAAATGGCACGCCTTGCCACGACGCATTGCGCGGCATTGCGGTGACAAAAATCGGGCAAGTGTCAGGGTGGCTTAATTCTTCTGGTTCCATAAAGCAGTGCAGTAATTACACCAACATTTCTGCTTCCACATCCGAATTGGAGATTGCAAATTTCCTGTTTTCTTTCCATGGATAGTAGGCATACTTTGGGGAAGTTTTTTATATTATTCTTAGGTAAAAACATAATCTATTTTGTGGGGAAAATCTGAACACGCTCCTTTAAATTCATAGCTTGAGCCATTCTCATAACATGGTAGCTCGTGAAGAAAAAAAGCTGAAATTTTCGGTATCCATAACACAATCCCTTTTGCAAATATTGTATTTATATACTAGCTGGAATGCTAGGCCTTTTACCAGCACACTGGGCACACACTATTGAATGGAATATCCGGTACAAAGGTTCAAGTTGGTTTTGGCTATATATAGGCCTACCCATTTCTAGTGCACGGTGCACGGTACCCCTTAATATCACTAACTTGATTATTAATTTGATGATTAAAAGCCCGCAATATATCATTTACAAAATTAAACTTCTTATACAGATTCCTGAAATAAGGGCATAGAGAAGAACGTTGGTAAACAGCCTGCAAACAATTTATCTGCATGGGCGTAGTACAGTAATTACACCAACCTTTTTGCTTCCACATCCAAATTGGGGATTGCAATATTCTTGTTATTTTCCCGTGGATAGTATTTGGGGGATGTATTTTATATGATTGTTAGGTTAAAACGAAATTCATTTCTGGGAAAAATCGAAACACGCTCCTTTAACTATGTTTGAGTGATGAACGCAATAATAGAGCCTTTGCACGGCGGCCATGACAGGGGGCAGTCACATTGTCACCGTGCGTCATGCATGAGAAGGTGCTTTGTGGTTCTATTGTTACATCATTTAAATAAGAAAACCTGCCCCCTGTCATGGCCGCCGGTGCAGAAGCTCTATAGGTATGGTTCCTAATCGTGCACCAACAATAAATGAAACAACCAAACGAGATGAAAGAATGAAATTACATGGGGAAGCGAACCCGAGACATCTGACTCTCCAGACACAATGCTATACCAGCTGAGCTATGAGGCAAAGTGGTATACTCCCTCAGGTTTCCTCAAGACCTCTGACACACCAGGCAGATGCTTCACCAGCTGAGCTATGCACAGTGCATGGTGCAGGCTACTCCCTCAGATTTCCCCAAGACCCCTGATACACTGTGGAGGCACAGTGGTATACTCCTCAGGTTTCCCCAAGACCTCTGACACACCGGGCAGATGCTGTACCAGCTGCATGAGCTATGAGGCACAGTGCATGGTATACCCCCTCACGTTTTCCCTCAAGACCTCACACACCATGCAGATGCTCTACTGGCTGAGCTATGAGGCACAGTGGTATGGTCCCTCAGGTTTCCTATATAAACGAACCAAATTTTTCTCTTGGTGAGTGTGCAACTGAGCAAAATAATGAACAAAATATTTGGTATAATACTTGAAACGAAACGGCAAAACATGGGAATATCGGGAATCGAACTCGCGAGACATCGACTTGTTTTAGTCATATAATTTACCTTAACCAATCTAAAATTTTCCTTTACCAGAAATTATATTTGAGTAAGTGGTGTTGATTTTCACTAGTGATTTTCAATCACATTGAACCTAAATTGTGAGAAATATAGAACCTTTTTAAATTCTCAGCACTCCCGCTTTAAAAAAAAAATTAAAACAATTAAGCGTCTAAGTAAGTACACACGCTTTGTTGTAACTGACGCAAACGTTACGTGAATTTCCGGATAATTTATTAACGATCTGGACAAAAAGTGCGCAAATTACGCCAGGCAGCGGTCCGCGGTGCGACGTCGGAATTTTAAACTAAACTGGACAGAGCGTTGACTTAACGACACTCAAAGAGCCAACACGAATTTACGTTGATTGCTCGGTCTAAATTGGGAAATGAATTTAGACGAGTTAATAAGTTGTTGATCGGTTTGACAAGGCAATAATGTTGGACTGCCGTTTCGGCGCAACGCTTGGGCCGGGTTTCCCAGGAGCGATATAAAACATGACATCCTCCTTACGCAAATGTCAATTATTTATCTCCATTTTATTTTATTCTATTTTATTTTATTTTTATTTTTTTAGTAAAGGGAAGATTATTCAGCTTTTCCCATCAATATTAGCTATAGACGAGGGGACAAAACGCAAAGTCATGATTTCCACATGAAACGCTAAAATATTACTTTGTCGGATCCGATTCGCCGAAGGAAATAAATCCATCTTTTTTGCATTTTGTGACATCAAAATTCGATTCACTTATGTAAGCAATGTTATTGTCGATTGTTCATTGCTACCTTTCAAAACCCAGACATTCTTTTTTCGTGCATTTACGATCGTAATGTGCCGACGTGTGATATTTTCGTCAGGCGAAACCTGATGTATAGGCCTATACCAAAGAATTTTAAGTCAACGGTACAAAAATCGCTTCACGAACCAAGCTGAATGGCTCATATACGGCTAGTATACTCATCCCCGGTTTCCATGGCATGGAGTGAGCATTGTTACCCCCCCCCCCCCTGGATGGGATGTTAGTTTGGTTTCCCAATCAATATTTGCCCGTACCCATTTATACACAATAAAGTGTCTTGTCTAAGGACACAGCGCAATAACAGTGACCAGGCCTCGAACCACGGACCTATCACCCGAAAGTCCGACGCGCTATCCACTAGACCACCACGTCTCCTCTTGAACGGTAGAAAGGTTCAAGTTAATTTTGGCCACTTTTTGGTGCATGATACACAGTACGCCTTAATATCATCAACTTGAATATTTTGATGATTTAAAGCCCCCGATACATCATTTGCAAAATTAAACTTCTTACAGATTCCTAATGATAAGGGCATAAGTCTCGTCTATACACTGGCAAGCACTTGCAAATTTTTATTTGCAAACATCACCAAGCAGGTAATACCTACTCACCATTGAAACGAAACAACCAAACAAGAGATGGAAAAAATATAATCATATGTCGCCTTTTGTGCGTTGCCACGGTTACTGTTTCTACCAGCCTAAAACCAGTGAACCGTTTCCCTGTGCTTTTGCAACGGGCGTGTTAGCAGACCAGCCATTTTTCTTCAGTATACATCCGGCCGTATGGACACACTTTTTCCATGGTATTGTTGCATATATTAATGCTTATTCCTTGACCGAAATCTACTACGGGCGGTCATGTTGGCGTAGTGGTTCTTCCCCCACCTTTCATCTCTGGCGTTCCGGGTTCGATACCGGGGCGTGTATGTGAATTAGGTGTGCAGTCCCTTTTTGACCGTGTTGGTTTACTCCCATGATATTTCTCTGGGTGTTTTCCTCCCACTTCTAAAACTGCATCTCCTTCTGTTCGTTATCTTAAGTTAGTAATAAAAAATAAGCTATGGCATAAAGTTATCGAGATTATTTTTAACGGAAATCGACAAATTGTGTTGATTTTGCGATAGTTGCTGTAAAAGCCTTTAAAAAAGGGGCGAACATAAGGATTGTTATTTTTACATAATCGCGTTGATGTGTAAAAAATCTCCAACAAGAGGTGCTAAAAACCCATGCGCCTTTCATCGGTAGAAAACTTAGGCCAAAGGGGTTCACTTTTGGATATTTTGTACCAACATAGGTAGCCTACCCCTCTACCTTCACTTTTAAGTTTTACTGATGAACTGACAGTGGTCGTGAATGGAACGAATTTAAGGAAATCGTTATAAACAAAATATTTTTAAACAACAAATATTTTTGTAAGCAACAAGTAGTTTTCGCGTCATTTTCAGCACGAGAACATTTTTCAGGATATACAATGTTTTCCCAAATCATTTATTTGCATTTATTTATAAATTTATTATTTATTTATTCCTTTATTATTATTTTTACAGAAAAAAAATGGAAGATTCTTCAAGACTTACCATCAATACCAGCTTAGACGAGAGGCCAAAACGCCAAGCCATAATTTCGTATGAAGTGCCGAAACTATGTGGTTACTTTACTTAATCAGATCCGATTCGCCGAAGAAAATCCACCTTTTCGTCTTTAATAGTCGGTGACTTATGTCAGCAATGTTATTTTTGATTGTTCATCGCTACCCTTCAAAGTCCACACATTGTCTTTCGTAAATTTACGATCGTAAGGCGTCGGCGTCTGCTAATTTCGTAATGGAAAATCCGACGTTACACCGGCGTGGGGGCTCAGAAATACCCAGGCTGGCAAAAGGATCGACGCAACGGGAAATATGCGGCGCCTGCCTTCACATGACATCACCTGTTGAGCGGCATAATGAAGGTGGGGGATTTCTATTGGCCGAACGTAAATTACTTGGGCGCGCGGCTAGCCAATCAGAGCACAGGGTCTATTTATCGGTAAAACTGGCACTCGGCACATTGTTGTTATTTTGGTTTACATGTATACCACCCGGCCGCTTGGTCGTGTTAATTTTATTTATTTGAGACATCTTCATCCGCCAAGGAAAAATAGTCTAGCATCCTGTTTTACAAAATCACCATCAGCCCGTTTGAAAATAAAATGAAATAGCCTATTGGTGATGGAACATCGTTTAGAGTGAGCAATCTAAAATATTATAAAACAAATTGTAGCTTTTTTACTCTTTTCCACCCAATTTTATTCGTTTTCTGTAGATCATTTTATGATAAAATGTTTGTTTTTTATAATTTCGTTTATTTTGTTTCTAAACATCCTCTGTTTAGGCTATATGTTTTAATATAAATTAAATAAATAATTATTGGAAAAGCACGAACGATTTCAATGTGGGCATGCTGATAAAATCGCCTGTTTTTTTATCACCGGCGCAAAAAGACACATGGCTTAGCTGCTAAAATGTTGGAATAAATTAATTAATTACTTTAATTATACTTAATTAAACAATTCATATAGTACCTTAAGATCAAAGCATATAGAGGAATTTCAAATTGTCATCGAAAACGAGGCTCTTATTGTTTTATTTTGTGACGTAATATACTTGTATCTGAAAAAGAGGCTGCCAGTGACAATTCGAAAACTTTTCAAAAAAGGGGAATCGGGTTAGCGTACATGAAGGGAATCAAGTTTGTGCCCTCGTCTTTCCTCGCCTTCTACCTCTGTTGCCCTGGTTCGAATCCCTTCCGAGTCAGTATGTGGATTGGGTTCTCAGTCATGCTTCACAGTCCGTGGGTTTCCCCTATACACAATCGTGCAAGGTTTTTTTCTCCCACCTCTAAAACTGAGCATTTCTTCATCGTCTTCTCTTCACAGGTTTCTTCAGGCTTACGAGCTACAAAGGAATCCTTTGTTTCAATACCAGAAAGAATATAAGGAGCGTGACCAGATCACATTTTTGACCTCTTTATTTTCCCCATGATTGTTCCAATTTTTATCATTACCATTCTATAAATTTCGCGCTCTCAATCCGTGTATTTCCGCCGGAATATCGTCAAAAATACACCGAAGTTTAGTAAACTAATTTATTCGTTCCATAAAGCTTTGTAGTGATTATACCAATCTTTTGGCTTCCACATCTAAATTGGGGATTGCAAATTTCCTGTTTTCTTCCCATGGATAGCATTTTGGGGAGGTATTTTATACGATTGCATAGGTTTAGAACGAAATCCATTTAGAAAAATACCAACAAAACCCAACTCTGTGGCTAGCTATAGGAAATGGTGACCATCAACAACCGATTTATACTCTGTGCATGGTGGGAGTTTTTAGCAAAAAGAAATATACACCCCCACCAATTATTGTATGTCTTTTCTGGGTATCGAGGGGTGATTATTACAATTCTTTAATGAACCAAAACGGAGACGCGGAGCATTGTTAAAAAAATTATGATGCATTTACCTGTTGCTCGTTTGGTTTCGCATACAATGGCTTTATACGCCGTGGGCACTGCACCTCATCCGTTGGCATGGAAACGCGTTGCTTCAATATAAACGGATTGCCATCACCAACAGAGGTCGTTGCTATGGAAACCTGAGGAAATATTCTCCGTTTCGTTGACTTTTTAACTTCATTTTGTTAACATTGGTGGGAGATGGAGTGTTATAGATACTGTTATAAATAGTGGGGTGTTATGGCCGAGCGGTCTAGCGCGTCGAACTCAAGTTCCTGTGCCAGTATATACTAGAATGTGGGTTCGATTCCGGGCCGTGACACTTGTGCTCTTGAGCAAGGCACTTAATCACACTTGTTCCGTCCTTCGGAAGGGATGTAAAGCCGTTGGTCCAGTGTGTTACATGTAACGCACTTAAGATCCCAAAGCATTCTTTCGTGAAGAGCAAGGGGAGGGATTCCTCGGTGTCTCTGGCCGTTTCTAATTCAACTTATGAAAGCGTAGGTCGAGAAAACTACCTTGTAGAAATGTCAGCCACATAGATGCAGTAATGTACCGCAGAACAACTTAAAAGTACAGTTTTTGTGCACGAATGAATGGCTCTAAACAAGTAGACTATTTATTTCTTCTTTACCCCGAGGGAACCTCTCAGTGAAACACTGTTTTTCAGAGGTGCCCAGCAACTACAAGAAACTGCCTAAACATCGAGATACATAGGCGTGTGGCGCCTTCGGCTGCCGAGCCAGGAACACCGGGGTGAATCCCCTTCTCTTTACGAATGAATGCTCTGAGATCTTTAAGTGCGTTACACAACACACTGGACCAACGGCTTTACATCCCTTCCGAAGGATGGAGCAAGTGTGTTTAAGTGCCTTGCTCAAGGGCACAGGCACCGCAGCCGGGGATCGAACCCGCAACCCCAGGTTTTCACCCGAGTAATGCGAGTCAGTGGCCTAAACCGCTCGGCCACGGTGCCCCACAGACTACCTTTAACGTGCGAGTGAAAAGTACTATTTTTATCTGACTATACAAGTTGAAGTATGTTGTGCCCTAAAATCATGCATGATACTAAACAATTTAGAAATAACTCTTTTTTAGACAACATAATTATACATGTACATTGTACACACAGGTGCGAATCCACATACAATCGCGGACGTCCCTTTGTTCCTCTTTTGTTTGGACATAGTCTATTTTTCCTTACTCTCGTTGGTTTTGTACAGGAGCGAATCGCGGACGTTCGCTTGCCAATCGCGGACGATATTGTTCTCTTTGTTATTATACGCGGGCCTCCCACTGTGCGATATTTGCCACGAATTTCCTACGAATTGGTATGATTATCGGAGACTGCCTATAGACTCTACACACAATCGTACCCAATCGTAGAAAATTCGTGGCATTTGTGGCAAAAATCGCACAGTGGGAGGCCTGCTTTAGACCTCCCTAAAACGTCCACGATTGTTTGGGAGAACAAGCGCACGTATATACATGGTATACACTGGTATACACAAATTAGCCTGTGCATGTTTCACATTCAGCGTATGGTGTACTGACGTACTTCCTTTTACATGCACTCAGTATCCACTTGACCAGACGAGTTTTCTGTTGCTATGTGGTGCACGCGGCAGGTGTGAAGTACAGAATACCGTGTCCACCATAGGAGAGAATGGCATAAAGCAACCAGACTGTTGATTACTAGGCAATGGCGTGCACCACGTAGCAACAACAGCGTAGTGTGTGACTTTCTAAACTGCACCTCCATTTGAATGTGTACAATTCGGGGCGCCAGCTAAAGTGCGAAGGTTACACGCAAAAGGCTAAAATTGCTAGAATTTAGCATAAATCCTATTTTTCTTGAAAATTATATCTTCAAGTTGGGTAATGATCTAGTGAAGTTAGGCTACACGATATTTTCACGACCTGAAGCACACAACTTGCATTAATTTGTACAGCATACGAAGATCATTTGTAAAAATAGATACATAAATTCCGAGATATTGCTTTTCAGAAAATATCAAAATACAACAATGAAGCATTCAATCTGCACAAGAGACTTGTTTTTATACCAATTTTATACCTTACATTTTGGATATTTTGTTGAAAGACACAGGGACGTATAGGTTGGTTTAATCGGGGGGTGGAGGTGGGGGGAGGGGGGGGGGGGGGGGGGGGGCGGTGCTCGCATGATGCATCTGTCTTTGAAAAACTACTTGCGATAATTACACAGCGACGTAATTACATTGCACTTTAATTGCCTTAAAAGCACCATTTAGATTGGGTTTAGTAGTATATGTGCGCGCAAGTGTCACAATGCAATGTGATGCGACGTGGAACGACGGGTGTATTTGCTGCGAGAAATTAGCCTAAGTGGGTGTAATTTTGAAACATTTTTCGATTGCGAAAATATGAGAATGCCCAGATTTGAACCCACGACCATCAGTTTGCATCTCTAAATCCGGCCTAGCTTCCACTATGCGATTTTTTTGCGAATTCGTCGTCTGCTTTATCACTGTCTCACTTGTCAATTATCAAAAACATACCGTATCCTACCCGACCCCAATTTAAAAAATGCGTTAAGAATTTATATAAGGAATGTCTATGAATTTTTTAAAAGTCCTTTAAAATTTTGTACGGAGTCAAGTCGACACATGCAGTTTTCCTTTTTGTTTTACACGCGTTGTTTTGCTTGTACATGTTGTACCCAGATGCTGGTAAAAATTGATGTGTTTCCTACAAACATATTAATTTAAAGGCAGTACATGATTGGTATCTCGAAAATCAGAAATGTTCACAGATTTACGCCTAACTTACACAATATAAACATGACCGTAGAAAATTTCCCCTGAAATGGTTTTGTCTGAAGTGCTATCGTCTTTGAGAAATGAGTAAAACAATTATTTTTCGTCTCATGAGACGAAAATTCAATTCGCCCCAAAACAATTTCGCCCCCCAAACCACTTCGCACGAGTGCCATTTCGCCCCAAATCACTTCGTCCAAACACTACATCGCCCAAATGCCACTT
The DNA here is from genome assembly GCA_037783545.1 of Henricia sp. BOLD:AAB3569. Taxonomy (NCBI): domain Eukaryota; kingdom Metazoa; phylum Echinodermata; class Asteroidea; order Spinulosida; family Echinasteridae; genus Henricia; species Henricia sp. BOLD:AAB3569. The sequence goes on along the minus strand of JBBELK010000009.1, from coordinate 2,669,324 downwards.
CGCCCCAAAACCACTTCGTGCACAGGCTGTGGTTCAGGGCGAAGTGCATGTTTTAGTGCGAAATGACTGCAAACCCTTTTTTGACTGTTTTCTCAAAAGTTAGACGAAGTACGGAGCTGGTTTTTGCTCAGGTTGGTTTTAATCATGCATATCTTCAAACACACAGGGGGATAAAACTACCAATCATGTATACTATATTAAATGAATCGCCCCAAATTTGGTTTCCAGTACATGTATAACAATTCATTACCATGGGTTTACTGCCTACTAATCGTCATGCTCGCTTCCATCTCTAGACAATATGAAGGGCCAAAGTCAATCAATAACATGACATTTGTATTATGTATTTAAGGTTTTTATACCGACGCAGGAGGCAAAGTGCTCACATGCGCACCCACGGATCGAGACAGGTCTGCTGATCGATTAATCAATCGTCATTCAATCAATTAAAACTCAATATATCTAACTCTGCTATTGCTTGGAGCCAAGATCACTTGACGCATTTTAAACGTAAACGATCATATATTAATCGTCATTTTACTGGGTCGATCGAGCTCATTCGCGATCACTCACGGATTTGTCCCAATTAACTGAATTTTGATCACACAACGGCAGTCTCACTTTGTAAAATTTGCATTTGTGCAGGTTACCTTGTTATAACAGGAACCTTGTATTATCAGGAATGACAAATAATGACGAGCAAAAGATTGGAACATAAAATTAATTGTCCTTTTTTTTATAAACAGAATGTTGTAAAATATTAACAATTCTCTTTAATCGAGGTTCGATTGTAGTTTTATACACACCTGTGTAAATGAGCGTGCACGCGCATTTTTAAAGCCCGACACATTTTGCATTGACCCAAAATGTTACTTCATGAGTTGACAAGAAAACCTGACTTGATAGCAATGGTAACAAATACCACGTGATTTGTTTTCAGTGTAAAATGTACCTTTGTGAAAACAAATTGCCAATTTAAGGTGTTTTTTTTAAGAAATCGGCTGTAAGAGATTTTGTTTTACCATTTAGGGCCTATTCAACACAAAAACCATGCACTGTTTTCTGCAGTATTACTGCATCTATGTGAATGAAATTTCTACAAGGCAGTTTATCAAAATTATTCTATAATGCTGTTTTTCCTGTTTTTTAAAGTTTTCCAATCATATAGCCTAATCTGTCTTTTACCCATACTTTTAACCAGTGCTCGGACTCGAGTCGACTCGGGACTAGACTCGAGTCGACTCCAGTCTTCACTGACTTGGCTTGAGACTCGAAGGCAGTTTGACTTGACTTGACTTGGAACTCGCGAAACCTGTTTGACCATGTCGCAGTGGTTATTTGACACTTTAGGACTAACTATAAATGTCAGCTCCTCTTATACAGAAAACGGAAAAACCCATTCGGTGGTCCAGGCTGTCCAGAGAAATCTTCAGCAGAAAATGAGAGATATCCAAAGCAAAAGCTAGCAAGTGAAAAGCGAATCGTTTCCGACAAAGTCGCGAGTCTCGCGCGATAGTGAACGGCTGGTAAAGCGTATAACTCGACTATTGACCGTTTACATTAATGTTAAGCTGTTGTATTTAATTACGGGACATTTTGATGATCTTTTTTCACAACGACCTTCAACAAATTATTAAAAAGGATGCTACATTACTAAATTATGTGAACAGTCTGCCGGCATGTACCATTAATTGCTTAAAACCACTTTTCACCCAAGAAAAATGGCGCTGTTACACAATTAACCATTGTGTGTCATATAATACAGATCCTATCAGTGGGCTTCAATAACGCAGTTCATTTTCGTTGGTTTCCACCATGATGGTAAACGGATGAAAATGTTAATTACCAGAGATCACTTTTCAACCAACACAAAGGTGCTGTCATATCAGGCGCAATTGTGTGTGTTTATATTCGTTGGTTTCCATGGCAAACACAAAATACGGTCGTCCTTCGTCATCCCAGACGCTTTTTATTTCAAGCAGAAAATTATTAGAGCGGCAAAACATTTTTTTAAAGTGTATATATATATTTTTTTTATTTTATTTCACCCGTTAATGCTCATAATTGTTTTGTTTTTTTAAGCATTAAAGGAGCGTGAACAGATCACATTTTAACCCCAACCCCCATTTTTCACATGGATGTTGATATTTTTATACCATGTCGTTTGTCATATTTTTCTCATTACCAATTTGAAATTTCGCGTTATTGATCCGTATATTTTGAAGGATATCGTCAAAAAACCACCGATGTTTTGTAAAGTAATTTATCTGGTTCCATAAAGCAGCGCAGTAATTAATATTTTTGCTTCAACATCCAAATTGGAGTTTGTAAATTTCCTGTTTTCTTCCCATGGATAGTATTTTTGGGAGTTATTTTAAAAGATTGTTTGGTTCAAACGAAATTCATTTTCTGAACACGCTCCTTTAAATTTAGGCCAACAAGAAATAAAATGGCTTGACGATGCACAGTACGAAATCCTGTCAGTACGCATAGACCTATATGCAATGCACTGTTTTCTAGTTTGAGTAGATGTTCTGTGCGCTTTTCAAATATACAAAAATCCGAAGTTATATGACCCAAATTAATGCCATCAAGTTAAAGCACCAACATATAATTTGCAGTTAGCCAAAATTTTACTTCACGAGTTGACAAGAAAAACCGACTAAAAGTGTTGATTGCAATCACGGGCGGATCCAGGGGGCGTGGGGGGGGGGGGGGGGGGGGGCGTGCCCCCATCCCCCCCCCCCCCCCCCCCCCCCCCCCCCCCCCCCCCCCCCCCCCCCCCCCGCCGTTAAGTTCCCGTCGGGAACGTCGATTTATTTATGTCTATGGCGAAAACTGCCCCCTAAATCGCGCCCTCTGTTGATATGATTGTGGCCCCGCACAACAAAGAAATGTTGCTCTCAACATCAGACTCGTTGAAGCAACGAGTCTGATCACTATTTTTCGGATTGATCGCTGATTGGTCACTAATTTCTTGTCACGCAATGGAGTCGTCAAAAAGATGTGCACGTTCTAATCTGAAGCTATCACGTAAAGTGAGATGTGTCTTGCTTCTTGTGGAAACCATTTGGAGATCCGTTTAATTTTGTTATGGTACTAATGTGAGTGAGTGTACTTTATACGTATTACCCGATGTGCAGAATAACGCTGGATAATTATGATAAGCCAAAACCTTTCAAGTTCTGCACTGAATTTCGGTGTAGGTATCCAATAATCAGCGACGAGCTCGCAAAGTTAATGTTCAGACCTGCTGGCCCGAGTATCCTCATCGGGTCTGGGCACGAGGCTAGCTCGTGACTTGTGAGATGGGAACTTGTGATGAGCCAAATCATTCACCCATAATGCAGAATTGGGTCATTAACATCGAGTCGAATACAGCAAAGCGCACCCAACCCATCTGTAAAATACAAATGCCATCGTTTTTCATCTCCTCCTGTCTCTGCATCCAAGATCTTTGTTTTCTGAACATATGCTGGTTTGCCTTTATTAGTAGGAAGTGAAATAGCCGTGAAACCGTGTGGCCCAATACCGAGTATGGGGTGGATTCCTCGAATGGCACCCGTTGAACTAAACCAGTACATATTATCCCGAGAGTACGGGTCTGACCAAGTGAATTTGAACAACGACGCCGTGACCACGATGCCAGCGTGTTTGCTGATGTAGTAAGCTTCAGTCGGCAATCCTGGTACCACAATGAGTGCTACAACCTCGATCGGCCGTAGAGAGCCAGATGTCAGCTCTTCTGAGGGTTTTTGTCTCTCCAATACGACTACGTGGTTCAGCACACCTAAGATCACGCGTGTAAAAGGTGTGCCTTTGTTCGTTCCATCACGTGTCTTCAAGAAGTCGTTTGAAGCCAGAATGCACAGAGAACGACATTCGTCCTCAATCAAGACGCCGTTGTCTTTGAAGATTTCCAGGTCTCCATTCGGACCAGTCTTTTGAACTGGCAGTGGCTGTAGGGACACAGTGTCTAACGCCACGACGCTGTTCGCTCTGGAAACGAAAACCATGTCCTGCTCAACTACCATTTCCTCAATTGCTTGAGTTTTTACAGTCACCTTTGACATACTACGTACATCCAAACCTCTGAGCGATGTCGTTGTGCGATAACGACCGAGAAGAAGCCATCCCGAACACGCCTCGTACATCTGAGTACTCGTGTATGGCATTCGCAATTCATTTATCCCATGCCTGTGAATGATGCTCCCGTGCTCGTTAAACACAATTAAAGCTCTTGACTCCAGTTTGTACCTTCCTTCCTCGGACTCCGAAGGCAAACAAGTAGCTTTGTAAGCGAAAAAGACATGCTGTTGGGATCCTCTAGCTTTCCAACAAGATTTCTGGTTTGGCAAGACCCACGTTGTACGCGGCGCCTCTGCGGAGTATATAACTGGATTACTGAAGGTCTTCGAACTACTGCAGTCTAGGAAAACCAGAGTATCTTTGCACACGGAGCTCATATGATCCAAATCCGGAGGACAGACTGCCGTGTAGAAGCACAAGATGACCGTTGACTTCCCAACGTACAAGACCTCCTTAAGCTGAAGGGCCTGATGAAGAGGAATCTTAACAGGCATACCTTTCTTCTCCCCATCTTCATCCGTCTTCGTTGTTGGAATGCCCTGCCTGCCATTGTACTTTTGTATGGCTTCTATGAGAGCATCGGCACTTCCATCAGTAAGATTCTGAACCAAGGAAAAGTCGAGTTGAAGACCATTCAAAACACATAAATCCAACAACCTCTGAACATCGGTTAACACCTTTTTGTTCCTCCCCCGTGTCGTCTCCCTGGTGTGTTGCAGGATGTTTGTGCGAATTACGTCAACAACCAGCTTCCTCAAGTTCAACTCGACAACAGCTCTACCTTTTGAATACCTGAGTGTACATGTTGTGTTAGCATCCTTTGGGTACACGCCGCCATCGTCGTAAAAAGATATGCGATCCTTCCTAAAATTGGCGTTACTGCCGACAATCAACAACGTGACTTCAGATTGCGTCTCGGCATCCTGGAACAACACAACGGGAACGGGTATGAATGTGTTTACATCAAAGTACGTACTTGTACGGCAATAAGGATGGTTTCCTTGAAAGCACTGCATCTCCTCAACACGATGTGGGTCCGGAATGCAGATGCTACCCGTGTAGGGATCGAATAATACCGATTTCCATGGAGGAAGATTGTACATGAAGCTGCCGCTCAGATACCCATCGTGGGTCAAGTGGAGGTTCAGTGGTTTCCCCTCGACTTCAAATGTTTGTAAATCAACGTCGCTGCCGTAATGCGGATTCTTCAACATTCTACGCCACAGAAGTGGTACAACAGGGAGGCATCTGCGAACAACGGACCCCGCTATCTCCGACCTGGAAACAATCCACTCTAGAAGTATCCACCATGGTTGGATTTTGAGAGCACCTTGAAATGAACAGGCAAGCCTGCCGGGCATGGAACCCACTTGTCCCATGGTGTAGTGCTCGGTATTCTCAGCGTATTCCTGAATAAAACGGCTGTATGCAACTTCAGCCGGTTGGCTTTCCCCAAGCATAGCCAGAACCAGTGAATGATGGATATGCACTTGTGGTGCTTTCCCCATCACTCGTTCGATCCTAGATTTGGCCTGCCTCAACCAAGACTCGTTCTTCTGTCCGTCACTCAGGGATTCGTCTGCTACTCCGTACAGGAGAAAACCTACATGACAATGAAGAAATGACTCCAAGGACCCTTGAATAAGGCTTTCCTGGCAGTTACGATCGGTAGTCACCATGTCCCAGAAAACAGCAGCCGTGTCAGCGAGACTCTGACCCATCAGACCTTGATCATACAAAGAAGCATTGAGAGCAAATGACTGTAGCACAAGTCTGTCCCGAGCAACTGAGGATCCCTCGTTTATGACGTCAACTGCTTGCCGATAAAAATGCATGGCCTCGTCGCGCTGATCAAAATGAGACAGCATTCTGCTGATTTCACAGAGATAAAGGCTTCTTTGCTGGTCAAACAGAGTTGAAGACACAAAGACTTTCTCAGACCCAGGGTCCATTTTTACATCACTGTGAACGGGCACACGGTTACATATTTTCAACATTGTATTCTTAGCCTCCTCAATGTCTCCTCTGGCCCAAAAGACATACGCCAAGGCAATATCAAAGCAATGATTCACAACAGTTGAAGAGTGTTTGTTAAGGAAACGCCTCACTCTGACGATTGGAGTCAGTGCGTCTTTTGATTCTTTTTCAGGAAGATGAGAGGGAAGCAAGAGATTAATGCAGTGCACCATGGGGATTATGGCCCAATCGCTGTAATCACAACCACCGGCAAAAATTGCCAAGGACACCTGACTTTTAGTTTTTTCGTGGACATTTCGGCCCAACATGCGGGCATACCGATTCGAGTCAAACAGTGAAAGACAGCCTCTCACAAAGAACTGTCCCTTCTTGCCGTGGTGATCCATAAACTCAATCATGTTGTATCTCAGGTATGCTTCACCTTGTTCTATCGCTTCCAACAACCACTTCAGTTGGGCTTGTTCCAGTTGTCGCTGGTTCTGGTGTGCACTCAAGAGGACCTGAATCCCGGGGGCAATTGTGGCACAAGTGGAGCCAGCTTTCTCGGAAATTCCTGTGGCTCTTACACTTTTCTCTAAACAGAGCTCAACCAGTGATGGCACAGAGTGAGCCAAAGGCGTGTGGAGTGGCTCTTCCGGACGGTTTCCCTGGGGTCCCACTGATGTCGAAGTCTGCTCTGATAGGGAAGACAGAAATTGCTTTTGAATGCGTCTTTCCTGTGCATGCTTCCGTTTTCTGTTCCTCTTATGTTTCACCCTCGGCGTTTCCGAGTGTGAATTTCCTTGTCTGTCTTCGTATCTCACTTCAAAGAACTCAGGGTCATCAGTTGTACCAATAATCTTACTGCCATCATCAGTACTATCACTGGTATCACCAGAGTCACTTTTATCATGGTCGCAAGTCCTAGTGCTCATTTGTTTATGAGCACCACCATCTCTTTGCAATTCATCTTGAGGACGCCTATCATCATATTCTGCCATTTCTTGGGACTCCTTGGCAGAGAATTCCAATGAGATAGCTCGGTTGAAGGACCGTCTCCCACCCATGGATGCCATGGCCTCGGCAGTGATGTCAACATCTTCGCCCTCTGCCATTTTTTCTCAAATACAAGATCCCAGCCTATGAAAGAAAAGGTGGTAATCCAGATCTCAGTAGTTTAAAAGTCTCACTTTGCTGAGCATTTAAATAATTGCCATATTAAAGTTCAATATAGTACATACTTACTTTTTGGGGGTTTTAATTTGAACGACGGTTCCAATGAAGTCTTATTTTAGTTGTACTGGTGAGTAAAGATGCTTATACATGTGACAAACGTATTCGAGTACGCTATACAAAAGAGAAAAATAGAAAGGAATTAAAAATCCATGCTGTAGCAGCGTGCAGGAAATGGTGTCAGTTCTTATGTGACATGACAGACAAAACTATGCAAGTGTCAAATTGAATTCATGTATGAATCTACCTGTCTCCTGATTAATCAATTTTACCTTTTAGAACTCATATGTCCACACAATCCTGCAATTTAGTCGATCAGCAAAAAAGTTGTTTTGTGCAGAATACGCGGTCGTAGCCCAGCTTATTCCCGGAAATACGTAGGCCTATAATATAGGGCCCATTAAGTTTTGCCGACTTTTGCATGTACACCATTGTGGATATTTCCATGTCTGGCGTAACACGTACCCTTTATTACAGTCAGCGGCAATAGGTGTCGTCGTTCGACTTGAAGTTTGCCCCGGTGTCCCGATCTCAGATGTTCCGCGTGCTCAGATGTTCCGATGACCAAATATGGTAGCTTACGTCACGGAACGTCATGCGCACAGCATACGTAATTATACCAGTTTAGGTGAAGTGCTGAGTTGATCAGCAGAATTCGCGCCATGTACGTAGGCGCGCAGTATGTACAGGTACTGGGTATGGTCACAGGTTTCTCCACGTTTCTGGTAGGGTACCGTATGCGTACGGGGATATACGGTAGTCTCATTTTTGCAAGATGGCGGCCGCGGAGCGTTCATGCCGTTTCGCCGTATTTAGAGAAAAAAACGAACAAATAATTTATTACTTGAGCAATAACTTGTTGTTCTGAGAGTCAGAAGAGAGTCGTGCGTGTGCAGGCAACGAAACACACGTACGATGAGGCCAGACACATTCGCAAGGGGACAGTTTTACCTTTTACACCGGGACATGTGAGCACGCGGAACATCTGAGATCGTGCACGCAACGTGCTGAACTGTTCCGTGACGTCATCGGAACATCTGAGCACGCGGAACATCTGAGACCGTGACACCGGGACGGACTTTGCCCCAAAATAAGCATGTCGGTCGAATCGCAACCAACGCATTCGTTGTGGGGATCCCAAATATGATACTTCTTCTTGACCATGTTGACGGTAAAATTGGAACAGCTCCAGTGGTCAGCTAGCAACACTCAATCAGTCAATGCGATCCAAACCGGGAATCCAAACTTCGGTCATTTTTTTATATAGTTTGGTCAATGGTCAACCATTTTAGGGATAAATGCTGATAACGTCTTGAGTTGTATTAAGACAATACAAAAGTTTGACCGCGCGCGGAAAAGTAATCAGCCAGCATACTTTACGTGCAGCCGAGATACGACGCGACGGCGGGGAGAGATCATAATTTCCGGGTACGGTAAGTGTGCATGGCGCCCTCTGAAGTTCTCAACCAACCAGTCGCTGTCTTTTACTACAGTGTCTTATAAAAGACATTCGCTAAATAATATCGATTTTCAGAAACGTAGTAAAAAGTAAAAAATAAATGGGTACACTGGCTTTATAATGTTCATTCATCAACATAAAACAAGCTAATGGTAATTTTCTTTTATATAAATACTGCTGTTAGCTTTTTTTCTGGGATGTTATGACTTTTTATTTTATACTTTCTGCCTTCTATAACTAATTGTTGTAACAATGTGACAGACTCTAATAATTACACGTTGCATTCGCACAGTGTGTTATGTGTGGATGTACAGCACCATTTATCGCACGAATGATTTCTGAAGATGGAGAAATTATTCATGAATGAGGATGAAGGGCGCTCGCTGCCGGCAGCAGAGAGTGGCCAATCAAAAAACGAGGAGTGCGAAGGTAATGATGACGTCAGAGCCAGTGAAAGTAATGACCTCAAAGGGTCAGAGAAATCGCAGAAAAGGGACGATGATGATGGTGAAAACGAAGACGAACAAATCGTCGATATTCAACAAAATGGCGAGTTAGAAACTCAATCTAGCGAAGAAGGGAAACAGCCCGAGTCTCTCGCCGAAATGGCCAAGGGTGCGCTGCGCCAGAGAGGGGTAAAATCGCGGCGAAACAACGGCGCAAACGATGACAACCACGGTACGCGAGACGACAACAACGGGGGTCCGGGTACAGCCGATGTGGACGACTGCACCCAAAACAACGGTGCACGTGGCTGCGGCGGCAGGCAACGTTCGTGGACTAGGCGTTTACCGTTCAGTTTCAAGGTGTTCGTATTTCTCGCAGTTCTCAGCCTAGCGCCGGTTGGTTACATGTGGTACAAAGATGTTTTGGCCAAGAGGGTTTCTACACGACTGGATGCACCACCAGTCATCTCGGAGGATGCTAGCACCGCCTTGAAATCTCCCCAGAGGTTTTGGGGAACTTATCGCCCCGGTGTTTATTTTGGTATGGAGTGGTCGTTGTTTCTTTATTATTATTATAATAACAGTGAAACGTGCACAATATACAAATTATACTCTGACTGATACTAGTGATAGTTCGAGGAGGCTGAGAGATGCATAATATTTTATCAGTCAGTAACATGTATATAAACACCTTTTGTGGCAAGGCTGACTGCTCCAGCCTCTGTAAGAGCCACAGAGGTAGGGTGCACCACTCTACCTGAAGTGCCTCCTGAGGTACTTTTAGAAAGCTAAAAGTGATTTTCTGACAATTACATTGGGACATTATCAATTTGTATGTTGCACTTTTAGCACCTTACCTTTTGAACCCCATTCGCCGTGTTGAGTTTTCGAACACGTCAAAGATGGCGGCCTTTCTCCAAAGTGAAATTTCACCTTACAGTCAAAATTAAACATTGAAAAACTTACCATGGAAGTCCCTGGAACCTCCAGAATGTTGTACCATGGTCTATTCTCCCCGATGATTCTTTTAACAGGAAAAAAAACTAGTCCAACGTAATTTTTCTTTGTGATACATAGAGTCCCAAAAAACATCAGAAAATCACTTTTAGCCTTCTAAAAGTACTCCTGAGGCTAATCCCACACAGGTTTATTCAGGTTAAAAACTCAACAGAATTGGTTTTCTGAGAGACCATAACTGTAGGATTCTCCTAGGAACAGAAAATGTCACGTTTCATTAGTCGGAATCACTTTGTTCCAACATGAAATCACTGAAATGAAACCGTCTTGAAAGCATTAGTCGATTAGTGTCTTGTTATCCACAAGTTCACTACTGTATTCAACAAACTTCTTTTCTGATCAAGAACTGATATTTTACTGAAAATTGCATTTATTTTTTAGGAGAGTATAGGTTGTTATTCACTGAAACTGTTTTGTCTTCCATCCAGGGCTTAAAACACGGAGTCCCAAATCCCTTGTGACTGGTTTGATGTGGTTTGTTCAGTTCAGCAAAGACAGACAACTTCCAGTCCGCCATACATGTGAGCAAGGTGACCAACTAGCCAGGTACAATACAGAATTTGCAATGCCCCAAAATGTTAATCAACCATTCGACTGGGAAAAAAAACTTACTCAAATGGAGGATAAAAATTGTTCCAACTATCCAATGCAATGGTTTCACACAACATGATATTATTGTATGAGGAAATAATTTAAGATGAATTTGTATAAATGACTAGAAAAGCATAGAGACAGTTGTTCTTTTTTTTTTCGGAACGTAAATGAAGAACTGAACTGACTTTTGTATGTATGTGCTGGTTTTTGTCATTCTTAGGCCAGTGAAATTAGATAACTAGTTTCTCGTCAGAGCCCGCATGTGATTTTGACCCCGCACCAAAAATTTTAATTATTCAAAAATTTCATTATTTTGCAAAAAATTGGGAAAATCCATCAAGGAATGCACCCTCAATATTGCAGCTTGTGAATCTACCTATATATACCTACTGTTACCATTCTTAAAAAAAATACAGATATGGTTGGCTACAGCATGATGGAGTCAACTTCGGCGTCCAGGAAATTGTTGACAAGAATTTGACCTTGAAGACGGAGTTTGTGAAACGACCCGGAGGGAACCATGGAGGGGACTGGACGGCTCGTGTCAGTGGCAAAGCTAGGGTAAGCAACATCGTCTAATATTCTGCAAAGAGTTCGAGTGCTAATCAAGTAACATTTAATCTCCCCGACACAAGCTAAATCACATTCCCTCAACAAGGTAGTACAGTTTCTTAAAACTCTTCATGCTTTTAAGTGAAGTTTTGTTAAGAGTAACTTGAAAATTGCTTTGAGTGCAAAAAATTTTTTCAGAATATGAGATCCGCTCTTCGAAAATAAGTCAGATGTCACACAGGCTCAGGCTAGGTCAAGTTTTTGTGACCATGACCAGAAAACGGTGCTGGATTGAAGCTCATTACAATATGAGAATACAGTGGAAATTCTGTGGCGAATCACGCATGGTTGGCATTTTGCGTTTTCACGAAGTGGCGAATAAGTTTTAAGCCAAAGTGTTCTGTAATTAGACAATTAGTACAATAAAAAAGTATTTTTAAGTCATTTAACTTATACTAAACAGTATCACCTAAAAATACTTACAACTTTTAATGAAACAACCGGCGAATTTGGAGTTTTAAAAAGTGACCAACTTCAAAAGCGATTTTCTCAAAACAATGTTTTACTACTGCGTTCACGGATTTGCCATTTCGTGAAAATGCCGATGAAATAGCTGGCACACTTTATAATTAGTGGATCCTATTTTTTTTGGTGAAATTCTACTATATGATGCTTTTTTAATCGATTATTCTATCTCAAACATCTCTTTTCTGTGTCTAATCAACAGACTAAAGCATCAAAGAAGACCGTCGTGAGTCTAATCTTCTATGCAGCTCTTGATGAGAATAACGGTGCACTCCAGCCCGTTGTCAAAGGCAATCAACTGTTGGAGATTCGTGGCACCACGGAAGAACTTGGCACCTTCTCTCTGCGTTTTCCTCCTGCGTCAAATGCCCGGATATTCAATTACATCAGCACCTATAGCCCGAGTATTCACGTCAGCAAAGAAGTGGTCATGCAGAGCCTCAAGAGATTTCCGTACGGGAGGAATAAATTCATGGCCGGCCTGGCGGGAGACGTACTCGCGATGCGAGGGATCACGGACTACCAGCCGAATTTCGTGGCGCATCAAGTGACTGTCTCCCTCCCATTTGAAATGGAGGTAGTTTTTGAGTCGGGGAGCCACTTCCATCGCGATGTTCCACTATCTGGTCAAGTGTTCACCGAGCAGCTGAAAATGCATCAGGAAGCCTTCAATCAAACTTTCGAGGAGAAATTTGGTTTGAAGGCAAAAGGATACAAGAAAAAACAGATTGATTTTGCCAAGGCAGTCCTGAGTAATATGTTGGGTGGGATCGGGTATTTTTACGGTCAGTCCATGGTGAAATCGCAACACAACCCAGAGCCTGTTCTTTACTGGGCTGCCCCTCTTCTGACTGCTGTGCCGTCGCGTTCGTTTTTCCCACGAGGATTTCTCTGGGATGAGGGGTTCCACAATCTTCTCATTAGCAAGTGGGACGCAGGTCTGAGTAAGGAGATAATCGGCCACTGGCTGGATTTAATGAACATGGAAGGCTGGATCCCCCGCGAGCAGATCCTTGGCAGCGAAGCACGCAGCAAAGTCCCCACAGAATTTGTCGTCCAGAACAACGAGAACGCCAACCCGCCAACGTTGTTTCTGCCTCTGCAGTCCATCTTAAAGGATGCGACTTCCACCAAAAACACAGATTTCTTGAAGTATTTGGAGCATGTCTTTCCAAGACTGGAAGCATGGTATCGGTGGTTCAACACCACACAGAGGGGACCCAAACCATCAACGTATCGATGGCGTGGACGCGATGAAACGACGGACAAGGAATTGAACCCTAAGACATTAACCTCTGGGCTTGATGACTACCCCCGGGCATCGCACCCTACCAAAGACGAGTTCCACGTTGATTTAAGGTGTTGGATGGCTCTTGCATCCGGTGTCATGGTCGACATTGCTCAGGCAATCAAGGCCCCTTTTGAAGACTACCTAGCCACATACAAGCTCCTAACAGACAATAAACTTCTTGACCAACTCCACTGGTCTCCCAAAGGCAAAATGTACAGCGATTACGGACACCACACATCGTCCGTTATTCTCCAAAGACCAGTAGTCCCGACCCCTCCACAACCCAAACCTGGTCAAAGGCGCCCCCCGCAGCCACCTAAACCCCCCATGGTACGCATCATCACGGGCCAAAACGAACCCAAGAATCAATTCGTCAATTCCTTCGGCTACATCAGCCTTTTCCCCTTCCTGATCCAAATTCTCAAGCCTGACTCTGACAAACTCGGAAATATCCTAACAGACTTGAAAGATCCCAAACTTCTGTGGACTAACTTTGGTCTTCGCTCCCTTTCCAAATCGGACCCTATTTATATGAAGTACAACACGGAACATGATCCGCCATATTGGCGTGGCGCTATTTGGATTAACATGAATTATCTTGCTGTTCGTTCGTTGTATCATTACTCCAATGTGCCTGGACCTTATCAGGACACGGCGAGAAATCTCTACACAGAACTTAGACAAAACCTTATTGGTAACATAATTAGGGAGTATGATCGTTCTGGTTATATATGGGAGAATTACAAGGATAGCACAGGTAAAGGTCAGGGGTCACATCCATTCACTGGATGGTCGGCCCTTGTGGTCCTTATGATGTCTGAAAAATATTAAAGGAGAAGGGTACCCAAGAAACAAAAGACCTTGTGCTTAAGAAGTACAACTCGTAAATTATTTTAATGCAAAGAAAAAGAAATATTACCTACTGAAAAGCGCACAAGAACTTCACAAAGAATCAAAATTTTAGCGATGCGTCGCACTATGGGCGCCGCCATTTTGTCCTAATACTGGTCAACGGACGACGTTTTCGTGTATTGCCATAGAAATGCACGAAGGACTTGTACGCGAAAACGTCATTCTTTGCCCAATATTGGGACAAAATGGCGGCGCCTATAGTGCAACGCACCGCTAAAACTGATTCTTTGTGAAGTTCTTGTGCGCTTTTCAGTAGGTAATATTTATTTTTCTTTGCATTAAAATAATTTACGAGTTGTACTACTTCAGCACAAGGTCTTTTGTTTCTTGGGTACCCTTCTCCTTTAAGCTTTCGTTGATGCTACACTTAGACTTTCAGAAAGTTTTATTATTTAAACCAAACCATGTCTTTTAAATCCTTTTAAATCTTCATTGATATAGAGTACGAAAGTGAAAACATCCATTTTGTGTGTTGTCGGGGTTACTGGTTCTACACTAAAACCAGTGTACTGTTTCCCTGCACTTTAGTAATGGGTGTTCCAGATTGCCAACGAATGTTTAGACCTACATGTACATGTAGTTAAACTGACATCACAATTTAGTACTCTATAAACCTTATCGAATAGCTGCCATCATGTAGGGCAACGTTTGACATTTAAATTGGTCAACAATGTAAGCACTTGGAATAAAGAAACTGCCCTACAAGATGGCAGCTATTTGATATGGTCTTTTGATTTAATATAACTGCATTCATTACTTTGCTCAGTTGCACATTTATGCAACACCGACAGAAAAATTGGGTTCTTGGACAAAAATCTAACATGGGATGAGAGAAAAATCGTAGGGTCCTTATGTGGATTGAAACCCGAGACCTCTGACAAACCAGGCAGATGCTCTACCAGCTGAATTACGAGGCACATTGGGAGTATACTCCCTTTGGTTTTCCCAACTTTCTCACGAATGCAATATGGTATGGTGCCTAATCACAGTGGAAACGAAATAACTAAATATCAAATGAGAAAAAAATAAGATCTGGGTGATAAATTAAATATGTGGGTGTTTTTTTCTCGTTTTTTGTCTGATATGCTATTTCCAGAATAAGCTGTAAATAAGCGTTGTTAGGGTGTTTTCCTGGTGTATTTTTCATTTGATTGAACAAAGTGTATAGTTACTTATTTGCTTTTAAGGCGTACTTTGAAGGTGATTTAGCCCAAGATTGGGCAATTTTAAGCACACACCAAACTGACAAAGATGGCCCATGTTTGTTTCTGCAGTTTATGCACCGACTGTGACATGGCACCCTTAGTATATATCAAGTTTTTATGATTTTTAACATTTCAATTTTCAAATTATATTTTTATTTATTTTATTTTTTGGGGGTGGTGGTTTATATTGGGATTATTTAACAGTTTAAATGTGCTAAACGAAGATGGAAAGCAGTAATTTTCAAAACCAAAATGTTGGCTACAACTATTTTTAGTATTTTGCATGTCACCTCAACAGAAAAACTGAAGCTACTGTCCAAATTATTTCAGACCTAACCTTTAAAAGACCATTGCATCATTTGCAGATGATTTAAATGAATTCCTGAAAAAAGCATTAGAATGTTGGTAATCTAGCCTGTACACATTTCAGCTACATAGTGTTTCAGAAACCTTTTAAATTCATACATGAGTCTTTCCACGGTAAAGGAGGCATTTTGGCAACACACACCATATTTTCGAGGAAGTACCTTTGTCTGGTCTCAAAATAAAAGAAATAAGTTTGTTGTTCTGAAGAGATAACTTAGGTCCAAAATCGGTTATAAATAGTGTGACATGCCTTTCTAAAAACCCTGTGTACAAATTTCCAATATACTCTCGTAACCGGGACGACCTGAAATGTAACGAGTGTCTGTCCCGGTTATGAGCGTATATTGGAAATGTGTACACAGGGTTTTTAGAAAGGCATGTCACACTATTTATAACCCTTTTTGGGCCTAAGTTATCTCTTCAGAACAACTGAAACTTATTTCTTTTATTTTTAGACCAGACAAAGGTACTTCCTCAAAAATATGGTTTTTGTGTTAGATGAATGCTAAAAAAATGAGTGTGCACACTCATTCTTTTTTTACAAAACACCTCCAGTGGTTAATTTTTCACAGAAAAGGATCATGTGGTGTTCGTAACCACTGCTTTTAAATACAAAGTAAGGTTTTCTGGTCAACTCTGGAAGTAAAATTTCAGATCATTGCAAATGATACAATGGGCCTTTAACTGAACAAAGCAAATATAATGTAGAATGCACAAATTTATACAAAATAAAATACAAACAGAATTCTGAACCCCCACAAATAATACAAAACAAAAATTGAAAGCATGATTTTTCTCACCGACAGCATGAAAAAAATGTATTGTCCATGTTCATTCAAGCACTTGGAAGTCGGAAAAGGCAAAATTCTTAAAATTGATCATAAATAAATGTTGAAATTTAAATTCAAAAGTTAATTGTTTGCAGCAGACTCCTGTACAAGACATGTAATTTTGCAATGAGTATAGTATTTACATTAACAATGAGATCCAATGGTGTGCCTGCTATCACAATACACTATATAGACCCTATTCACGCAGGATGGTTCAATCTTGTATCGAATAGCCGCCATTTTGTGGGGCAGTTTTTGTTCCTTGAGGACATGCATGGTTGCACATATTGTGCTTCCATTGTTGAACAGTTTAAGTAACAAAAGGTGCCCCACGAAATGGCGGCTATTCGATAGTCTATTAAAATCTTCTATATAATAGCAACAACCTTAAATGTCGGCCTAACGGTAAACCGGTTAACCGACACTTGAAAGAATTGCAAACCGGTTTCTGAATTAACCTTCAATTCCAATTAATAAATGTGACCCACTCTGCAAGAAGGTAGAATAAGTCACCCAGTCTAGGTCAAGATTTTGCGACCATAAGAAGAAATCTGCTGCAGGTCTATGCTCATTAAAATACAAAAACAATGGAAATTCCAGGCGGTATCTGAGCACCACCAGAAATTTCCACTGTTTTTGTATTTTAATGAGCATTGATCTGCTGCAGATTTCTTCTTGTGGTTGCAAAAACTTGACCTATCCTGCGCGACGATATTTCACTTTTTTGCAGAGCAGGTCACAAATGGTCCGGCACCTTTCCAAACAGCAGTTTGCACTCTATAGGACTGAGTCAGGGGACATGATTGAACCGTCTTTCAGCGCGAATAGGGTCTATGCTACCTTACATATACACCCCTACTAGCACAAGAAGTTGTACAATTTTAAAATATGCATATCTACCAAGCAAAGTTATCCTTGAGCAAAGCTTACTGTTTTTGACCAGGATTTCAAATCCACCAGCTACAACCCCAATCCCACCAAAAGTTGTCAACATTTTCACAGTTCAACAGAGCGTAGTATTTTTCAAGACCCCCTTCCTTTCTTTGAAAGCGCCTTCAAATGAGGGACGTCGCCCTGCCAAAAATGTGACTAGTGGAGAACACTCCCTTTGACAAAAGAATGACTATGAGTGAAAAAATACATTCAAATTTGAAAAAAGAAATGGAAATATCGCCACCAAAAACAAAATACTGTACATGTACATTTTCAATGGCCAAGCCAAGGGCATGGGGTGTTTTGCTAACCCACTCCTAAATTTGTTATGAAGAGTATTCTAAAAGTGACCCTTACCCCTTGGTCCTACAGAAAATTGTGTACAAATTGGAGGATTTTGTACCTTTAGGGTTAATGAATATGTAGGCCTTGACATTTACCGAGGTCACTGAAGCTAATGGCCTCATGCCCTACTGAGTTGGCCCCGATGCCCTTTCAAGATATACACTCTCTGAGGCCAACTTGGCCAGCATCCTTTTAAATTTTATGAGGCTCGTATACACTAATAACCAGTGCATATTTTGAACAAAGTTGGCCGTAATACCCCTCCAGTTGGCCTCAGTGACACTTCAGCGTTTGCCCTTAACTTTTTTCCCAACTGGCCAACAGGGCCAGTTGGCTTAAGTCTTCACTGGCCCGTCGGCATTTCAAGTGGCCCGTTTCAAATTTTCAGTGCTTCTTTTTACAGACAATCGACCTTTAATGTTTGCAATATATACCACATTTGGGTAAATAAATTAGGAAAATTTGGTTGTCATGAGGTTTTCCCCAGTACAAGTTTTATTTCAACTGGACAGCCGGACCATTTGAAGAGGCTTTCCAACTGGCCCGAGATGATTTCAACTGTCATTTGGCCAACGGACCAGTGCTAATTCGAACGCTGCACTTGAAATTCTGTTAAAATATAAGCTGGAGTGACCTTCCCTTTATTTTTTGTCGAGTATGGTGTCACCTAAACGCATTGTAAGAAATCCAAGGTGATAATATGTAAGCACATGAAATGAAATTTCACCGTAAAAAAACAAGCCTTTTTAAAGTTACACTCGAGAATACGCCAACTTGGCCAGTTACCCTCCGTTCTGTGGATAAACAAACTGTTCGCCCACAGGAAAGTGCGTGATTACTGGCATGTATTGAGTTATTTTGGATGTAAATAATTTGAAAATTAAATGTACAATTATTTGTGTTTCAAAAACTGTGGCAAGTTAAGAATGGATACATGTCAATAATCATGCATTGTGTAATGATACTGAACAAGAAGAAGAAAAAAATGGGTGGCAACAGCGAGTTGGTGTATGCGCGAGTCTGTTTAACTTCAAAAAGGCTTATTCACTCTGCGCCTATATCTTGCATAAAAGAAATTAGATTTTTGAATGCAAAGTAAGAGTTTCCAACAAATTTCTGCATGATTTTTACTGCAAACTGGCTGATTTTGGTCGTGCGAGTACATGTCTGGCATCCGCTCCAAAGTTTAACCCTTTAGTGACCATAGCGGCCACAAGTGGCCTGAAGCCTAACGCCCATAGTGGCCGTAAGCGGCCACCAGCCACACATTGTTTGGATACTTCACATCTACACGCTGCACTGAACATCTCAATGTTTTAGTTTTATTGTGTAGTTTCTGATTGAAGTACATGTACCATTTTGTGTAAATGTTTCCCATTGTTCATACAGTCGAACCCCATTCATAAGAGGTCCTTTAGACTTTGCAGATTACCTTGTTATAACAGGAACCTTGTATTATCAGGAATAAAAACATCGAAGAATAATGAAATGGGACCTAAAATCGTCCTTGTTATAAGCAGAATGTTGTACAAACAGCTCTTATTATCAAGGTTCGATTGTATAGACCGTATCAACTAGCTGCCATCTTGTAGGGCAGTTTCTTTGTTCTTTGAGGACATGTATGGTTGCTTACATTGTAGACCACTTTATATGACAAAAGTTGCCCTACAAGATGGCAGCCATTCGATACAGTCTATCCAATTTTATGGCATGACTGTGCGTACAGCTGGGTACACGTGAAATGTTTGGCCTCTAAAGGGTAAATATATTTAAAGACAGAGGCTCATCAACAATGCTCGCTCGCCAAATTCGTGCCACGAATTACGCAGCTCTATGGCTTTGCTATGGAGCTGCGTATTTCGTGGCACGAATTTGGCACGCGCGCATTGCTGACGAGCCTGTGCCTTTAAGAGAATTTACAAAAAGTACACATGGAAGTTTCTAGTCTACATACTGTTTAAGCTAATATTGCCGAGTGCTCAGAATGTTTTCCTGTGGACAGCTTTGACCCCGTCTTCATCATATTCTTTCTTGGAGACCCACATCTTCTTAAAGGTATCTAGGGAAGCTAAAATGGAACCACTGCACACACAAAAAACAAGAACAAACATTGCCTGATAAAAGAACCTGCTTGAAAAATTATGTGTGCCTTAAAGCCCCAAGACATCATTTGCTGTCACCCAAAATTTTACTTCACAAGTTGACAAGAAAAATTTGACTAAAAGTGTTGATAGCAATGGTAACAAACACTACATGATTTTTTCCCTATGTAAAATGGTACGTTTTTGGGAGAAATTGCCAACTGAAGGTGCTTTTTTCATTTATTTAACACAAAAGCCAAGCATGGATTTTTTTCAGGTTTTCTGAAGTATTACTGCATCTATGTTGCTGAAATTTCTACAAGGCAGTTTATCAACATTATTCTTTAGTTATGTAATGCTGTTCTCATTTTACAAGTTTTCCAATCAAGTATAAATCTGTCTTTAAAACTGTAACAAGAGTTTTGTTTCAAAATTAGTGGAATAATGCTTATTTTAAATGTTAAGAAGGACTTACCCAATCCACGTTGAGTATAACCTTTCTTGTGGTGCTGATATCTGCATTTGAAAAAGGGAATAAAAAATAATGTCTGGTTTTAACTACAGACCCTGACTCCAAACCCTCAACATGCAAACTTTGTGGGCGAGGTTAATTGGGCAATCTCGAAACTATGCAATGCACTCGTAATCAAAAAGGGTTTTACAGTCGAACCTTGATATAAATAAAAGCACTGTTAATATTATGTGGGTCTTTCCACACTAACGGAGGCATTTTGGCAACACAGACCATATTTTCGAGGAATTACCTTTGTCTGGTCTCAAAATAAAAGAAATAATTTTCAGTTGTTCTGAAGAGATGACTTAGGCCCAAAAAGTGTTACAAATGGTGTGACAACATGCCTTTCTAAAAACACTGAGTACAAATTCCATTGTTTTTATTGCTAATAATATAAGGTTCCTGTTACAACAAGGTAATCTACAAAGTTCAAACGACCTCTCTCAAACGAGGTTCGACTGTATTGTGGAGGTAAACCTACTCTAATCTTAACGTCCTTTGGAGCTAGTTTCTTGACTTCACTTAGCAGTCTATCACCAAAGCCCCTGAACAGCGTGGAGCCCCCGGACAGCACGATGTTAGCAAACAGTGTCCGCCTGAGATCCATGTCAGACTTCTGAATGGCGAAGGTGAGTACTTCGTGAAGTCCCTCGCATTCTTCGCCGATTAGATCGGGTCTGAAGAGGAGCTCTGGGGCCCGGAACTTGGCTGGACCGACCTGGATGCAAAGAGGTAATTCCATAGCAAGTAATGTTACATTTAAGCGATTTGAAATTAACACAGTTTTTAAACAAAAATATTTCAAATTTGAATTTGGAGGATTCTAACTTTAATTTTTGTTTGGTTCAAGAAAATAAGTCAAAAACACCAGGTGTCACACCTGCGTTTGCACAAAATAAACTGTTAAAGAGGAAGAATCCCCCTTGACGAAAATCCAGCCGTCGCAATGCACCAGTATTTACTTCAAAAGAGCTTCATTGTGAGCCACAATTTCATCGTTTTTCCACAAAACAGGTAATAGTAGATTGTTGTCATATTACATGAAGTGTTTTTTACGTTTGTATTTTGAATTACAAGGACAAAACAGGCATGATAAACATTCACTTCGTGTATTTTCCATTCAATACTGCACACGCCGTTTTGTATGTTTCTCAGGATGACGTCAAAACCCTGTTGATAAACAAACCAAGTGACCTCGAGCGTTTCAGAATTTCGGGTGAAGAGGGTCGGAACTGCTTTACGTTTTAAGCAAAAGCCTGTCGATTTTTTATGAAAAACAAGTTGTAATGGTGTTGTAGACACATACACCTCCATGATAAACAGAAAAACTAAGGGGGGATTCTAGCTGTTTAAGGCGTGACATCAGTTGCCAGTTTAATTGGGTCTAAATATTTGCTTGTATTCTAAAGGCCTTTTCCCACTGGAACGTCAAACCCCGGGGCGAACTCACCCCGGGGCCGCTCCGGGGTGATCTCACCCCGGGGCCGCTCCAGGGTGACTCACCCCAGAGTTCAACCCCCCGTTGATTCACACTTGTTAATTAGGCTTCATACAAGATAGTAATTCTGCGACTAGGATTGTGACTATTAATGGACC
This sequence comes from Henricia sp. BOLD:AAB3569, assembly GCA_037783545.1. Taxonomy (NCBI): domain Eukaryota; kingdom Metazoa; phylum Echinodermata; class Asteroidea; order Spinulosida; family Echinasteridae; genus Henricia; species Henricia sp. BOLD:AAB3569. The sequence continues at coordinate 2,647,380 of JBBELK010000009.1, read as the reverse complement.
CACCTCTAGCGTACTGCCATCAGGCAGCGTGTATAGGGACTTCTCTGTGTCTGCCGCTTCCTCTTTCTGAGGGTTGATTGACAGGAAACAAGAACGCTGCAAGAAAGAAAGGAAAACATAATTAGCCATTGTTGCAAATGTTTGTAGTAAAACATACAAATCTTCAAATTTAGGGACAACAATAATAATAGTAACTTACATTGTGCACTTATCTGGGAATTCAAACCAGATCAAGGAGCCGACATCATTATTACCCCTGATCATAGTGCTCCATTACATCATTCATATACCATCTCGGCTCTCTGAGTATACAGCCCCGGCTGCCTATAGACCGTATCGAATAGCCGCCATTTCGTGGGGCACCTTTTGTTACGTAAACCGTTCAACAATGGAAGCACAATATGTGCAACCATGCATGTCCTCAAGGAACAAAGAAACTGCCCCACGAAATGGCGGCTATTCGATATGGTTTATTGGCCGCTCAATGGCTAATCAAACGCTGCCCTCTCATGTACAAATTTACTACTAAAAAAGCAATGTGTGGCAAAGCACACATACCATAGACGGAGCAAACTTGAATTTGAACACACAACCTCTAGACTACCGCAACCTCCCCCCCCCCATTTTTCACACGGGTGTTGAGTTTTTGATACCATATCATTTGTCATATTTTTCACATTACCATTCTGCAATTGTGCGCTCTGAATCCATATATTTTCGAGGACATCATTAAAAAAAATACAGATGTTTTGTAAACTACTTTATTTGGTTCCATAAAGCAGTGCAGTTATTATATCAACCTTTTTGCTTCCACATCCAAAATTGGAGATTGCAAATTTCCTGTTTTCTTCCAATGGATAGTATTGTGTGGAGGTGTTTTATATGATTGTTAGGTTAGAGTGAAATCCATTTTCTAGAAAAATCTGAACAGGCTCCTTCAACTAAAAGCAGCTTATTCAATTACCTCTTTGATCATTTTGACGACTTCCAGCTCGGCCGAGGTGTGGAAGTTAAACCCTTCCTTCCTCAGTAAAAGCTGTAGATAGCGTGTGACGTCTCTACCGGCGACATCTACGCGCATGATGGAATGCGGAAGCGCAAATCCCTCGTAGATTGGTACGGCGTGCGTCACGCCATCACCGGAGTCTAGAACTACGCCTGTTGTCCGACCTGTCGCGTATCTACCAAAAGACAATAGAAGCTAACTTTAGTTATTGAATACTGCATTACATATACAGACAGAATGCTTTGTAACAGTGGTAGATTCTACAGTTAAACGTGTATATATAGTGGCTACCCTCGGGACCGCGAAAAAAAAATGGCCACTATAAACAGGTGTCCCCTTTATAAAAGTTGTATTAGCATTATACAAGTACACATGGCATTTGGGGCCAAAGACAGGTGGCCACTATAAACAGGTGGCCTCTTTATCAAGGTGGCCTTAATAGCAGGTTTTACTGTACCGTACTATAATGGGTGCTGCAGTGGATTTACTAAACCCACTGTAAGCGTGATGCGTTCAAGTTTTATCAAGAGACATTTGCATTTTGGACGAAAATAAACCTGTAGTCTTTTACTCCGCTAAATTATAATACAGAATTTTGCATTTTCTCTCGTCTATATCACTTCAAAGACAATCCATCAAAAGCGAAAATCAGTTTTCGGTGCAGACAGCGTTTGTCTCAGCTTCCAAAAATGAGCATTGTTGCACTCGAGTCACAACATTCAACAATTTGGGAACTGACTTGGATTTGATTGAAATGTCTTGAGACTTGACACTTGTCATGGAAGACCCGGGACTCAAATTCAGACTTGTTCTCAAAGACTTGAAATGACTTTACTTAATCTTGAAATGACAAGGGACTTGCTAAAATAATTCTTTAGGGGTATTCTATGCTACTTTAATTTCTTGTAATGTAATGAATTGGTAGTTAAAACTTAAAGCATGTACAAACATTGTGTGCATGTCAAAAAATACATTTATTTTTTTTACAAAATTTTGGAAAAATTAAACCTGGCCTTGTCTGAAAATCACACTTGAAGATAAAGAAGTTCTTACAAACTAAGAATGGCTTGCATGGAGATGAAGAGAGCTGGAACATTGAACGTCTCAAAGAACACCTCGGCAGCCTTCTCCCGATTCTTACGTGGGTTCAGGGGAGCCTCCGTCAATAAGACTGGATGCTGTTTGAATAAACAAGAGTAAAAAGAATCGCAAGATTCGCAGAGATTTAATGATTATGTGTGCATTATGTCAGAAAAAGAGCATACAATAAAATACACCATTAAATGTAAGAGAAAGATTTAAGGAGGCCTACCTCTTCTGAAAATGTCTGAAGTTGGTCTTTGGAATAAATATATTGCCATATTCGCTCCATGTCGTTCCAGTCCTTGACAATACCATGCTGTAAAAAGAGAAAATTTATACCAGGAATGTCCATTATATTTTCACATTTTAATGGGCCTGGCTCTACAACCGTTTTCTGGTTATGGTCGATAAAACTTGGCCAGACTATGTGACATCCGACTCATTTTGCCAGATCTACAGCCGATTTCACGAATCCTTACGCACTGCATAAGCCCGCTTGCGCAACTTTTTATTGCATAAGCTGCGCAACATTTCTGCCATAACTACATGCAAACCTATGGCATACCTGCCAGCATTGCCAGTAAAAAAATCAGACTGTAGTGAAACTTGCAACGGTCGAGTTGGTACAACGGTCGAGTTGGTACAACGGTCAAGTTGACCTAGTACTGCACCCGTTTTCATGTACACAACGCATGCGGCGCGCGCTGGGAGTCGGGTCAAGTCGACCATTTACCAACTGTTCCCATTTTTTTAACACTTAATATTCGGAACAAATTCGATAAAATCGGACTAGTTGGCAGGTATGCTATGGGGCTTATGCCATTTTCAAAAGTTGCGCAAGCTGAAATCGGCTGCAGGTCATATGGAATGCCTACATTTGTATAATTTCAGTTTAACCTACATGTATAAAAATATGAGGCAGAGGAAGCAGAAGAAAACAGATTGGACAGGCAACCGGTCTGGAGGGCGCACTTGGGCAAGTCTATGCCTTGAATTATTGACAATAATTGTTCGATAACTAAACGTCGGTCGATTTTTTTCGTTGATGTCTCATTTGAAAGCGAATAACTTTTATGTTTCTAGAAAAATATCAATTCAAAAAAACGTTTTATTTTTCGAAGTGCCACACCCAAAATGCATGGACTGTATATTTCTTTAACATACAACCCTAAAAAAAATCTTTAAGTGTAAAACAAATAATTCCACCTTCAGGCCTTAATGTCGGAATTTAACCTTCATAATATGGGACTACCAGCACATTTACATGCACTGTATATTACATACACTATATTACCATCATATTCCAACTGTTATGACTAACAGCAACAGGTGCACTGCAGACAGTGTGCACTTCACAATACACCTTTTTTTAGCAAAATGAGTAATTGTTTGAAAATCAATATATCTGTATCTGCGTGAACAGCATGTTTGATTTCCCCAATGGGCAGGCCTCATTATTATAAAAATAAGAGGGGCAATTCCGGATATTCATATTTACACTTCAGAGACTTTGAGGGCTTGTAATGCTTCACGTATTCAAGTTGTTTGATTTTAAACACATGTTCTTCAAGCATCATTGATGGAAGTGTAATTCCTGAAAAAACTGATTGTAATTCCATTCTCAATATGCGCGGTACATCAAAAAATATCTCTATTTCGGACGTACTCATTGAGTACGTCCGAAACCGAGGGTTTTAGGGACCCTACACTCTTCCTGAGAATGGCATTTGCAATCACTTTTTCAGGAATTACACTTCCATCAATGATGCTTGAAAAACATGTGTTTAAAATCAAACAACTTGAATATGTGAAGCATTACAAGCCCTCAAAGTCTCTAAAGTGTAAATTTTAATTTCCGGAATTGCCCAGAGGCAGGTCACTTTGGCCTTGATTTTGTCCTAATTTATAAGGTCACCGAGGCCAACTGGAGCGTTTTTAACGAGCACGCAAAAGCCATGCAAATATAGTAGTTTTGGCAGTTGACCTGCGAGGTCACGGGGATAGCCCGATTGAAAGGTAACACAAATAAATGGGAAAAAACAATGACCAACTGTGGGGGAAAACTGCATTGTCTCAGAACCTGGGTAAAATATAACAATCAGTGGAGTTAAAGGTGCGTCCATACTGAAGTATAGTGCGACAAAAGCGGCAACCGACGGAACGTCAACGTCAGCCGCACCGCTGAAAGTTGAAACTTTTCAACTTTTGATGTTTGCCGCTAACGTATACCGTTGTCGTTTCTGTGGACATCCACACTGTAAACGTCCAAAATAAAACGGCTACGGAACGGCAAAATGCTCCAGTGTGGACGCTACTTTAAAAAGTAAAAATGGACCAACAGAAACAAAGAGTTTTAAAAAATTGACCGGTACCCTGAATTTATTCTGCATGCACGGAGTGACTTGGTATTCCTGAGTCGAAGTGCACACAAAGCGATACACAGAAAGCAAAATTCATTCATTCATTCATAAATAAAAGCTCCAAACTCACTTTTTATGTACCCAGTTACTTCTGAAAAATGCCAAGGCTGAGAGAAATTGGTGATTTTCGTGGTGCTAAAATGTTGTCTACTTACCTCCATGGGATACTTGATTGACAGTAGACCGCGATGCTCCTCCCCTTTGGGACCGATAAAAATGTCTCCCTCTAGAGCTCCTGCCATCACTCGTACATGTTTCGGTCTTCCAACGCTACGGATTACATGAAGAAGAAAGAGCATTCTCATTATTTTGTCATACCGGTAGGCAATTGATATTCAACTTCTCTCTTTTTATGTCAAACATGGGATGATAGAAAAATAATAGTCCTAATATCAGGATTCAAATCCAAAACCTCCAACTCCCCAGGAAGATACTCTACTAGCTGAGCTATGAGGCACAGTGATATTCTCCCTCAGGTTTCCCCAAGACCTCTGACACACCAGACAGATGCTCTACCAGCTGAGCTATGAGGCACAGTGGTACTCTCCCTCGGTTTTTTTTCAAGACCTCTGAATCACCAGGCAGATTGCTCTACCAGCCAAGCTATGAGGCACAGTGGTATACTCCCTCAGAGTTCCCCAAGACCTCTGACACACCAGACAGATGCTCTACCAGCTAAGCTATGAGGCACAGTGGTATACTCCCTCAGGTTCCCCCAAGACCTCTGACACACCATAAAGATGCTCTACCAGCTAAGCTATGAGGCACAGTGGTATACTCCCTCAGGTTCCCCCAAGCCCTCTGACACACTGGTTAGATGCTCTACCAGCTGAGCCATGAGGCACAGTGGTATACTCCTTCAGAGTTCCCCAAGACCTCTGACACACCATACTTCCTTAGGTTTTCTGAACGAACTCATTTCTTCTCGGTTGCACAGATGTGCAACTGAGCAAAGTAACGAAAGCAATACCAATGCACACACGTGTACTCAATGTCTAAGTAAATCAGAATACACAAGCATACAGGGAGAGGAAAGGGGTATGAAAAGTTGGCATTCTACCTTTATGATGTACTAAATGGATAGTCGGCCATGACAGGGGACAGTCACATCGTCACCGTGTGTCATGTACGAGTAGGCACTTTGTGGATTTATTGTCACATCATTTAAATCTGCCCCCTGTCAGGGACGCTGGTGCAAAGGGTCTATATGATGCAAAAGTACTTACTAATTAGGAAAATGGTACTTTGGGATCTGATCTCCTGCAAACCCAGCCTTGATAACACCTGAGCCCTAGAAAATTAAGGCAAGCAAACATACCGTTAAAATAATGGCTTATTTTACCAATCATGTACATGTATAAGATTAATACATGTATAAGAATAAAAATTCACGTTAAGAATTGAGAAGTTGATCACTAATATTTTTTAGAATGACTTATCAAGCATCAGTAATTGCAGATTTGATGGAAAAACCTAAATTTAGGAGTGGAAAAAACTTAGGAGTGGAAAAAATTTAAGATTTTCTTAGAAAGCACTTGCTTCAAAAGGTTAAAGAAACAACATTGTCAACTACTTAATTCTTTCCCAAAAGACTTAAATCTTCTCTGACTTGTTCCATTCTGTCGATCGTTTTCACTGAGATGCTGTGTGTTAAGTCTACATGTATGGGACAGGGCAGAAAACGTTCAAGTATTTTCAAGGAAAATGGTGTGTTTTTCACTCCTAAAATCACTTCCCATTAAAATATGAACACATTTTGGTGGTTATTTAAGTCATTATAAGGACAATAAGTGATTTTAGGAGTGGAAAAATAGTGACAATTTTCCTTGAAAATCCATAAACTTAACACAGCGTCTCAGTGTCGACCAGTGTGAATGGAATAAACCCTTTCACGGTTATCGACGCCATGTTGTTCACGGGGCAGTTCGAACACGTGTTGCTGTGTGCTTGCGCGGATCGTATACGAATGCAATGTTAGGTCACTGTGCATTAGCTACAATTCGCGCACGCACACGGCAATGCATGTTTAAGTGCCCAGTGAACAAGATGGCGACGATAACCGTGAAAGGGTTTATTCATACCAAAATGAGTTTTAAAAATTCAAATCACTTTCATTTCCATGGCCCAGCAAGGCTTTTACTTTAGTTTTAGGGCGTGTTTGTTTCATGACAGATCATAATCCAGATCCCGAGTTGTTTTACCGCGCAGAAACAAACGAAACTGCTCTCAACTAGGAATTCAAGTCACGTGAATTGGATCTGCGCAGATCTGAATCTGGATCCGTCCGAAACAAACACGCCCTCTATCTCTGGTCTACAGCTGAACCTCAAGGCCAAGGGTCTTTGCAAATTACCTTGCTATAACGGGGACCTCGTAATATCAGAAATAAAATAAAAAATGAAAAATAAATTAGGCTAGGTCCTTATCTGTGTACTTGTCACCGAAGTTCCACTGTACTTACATTGTCTATGACCACTGGCTGGTTTGCAATCACATCGTACGAATCCATTGCTTAGACTGCTTAGATTTTGAGCACAAATCATCAAATTTCCTTGGCCTATTCGGATTAATTTCCCGATGGCCACGATAGACTATATGCGAGGTGCGACTAGACTGGCACTTTTCACATTTAGGATGGTACCAGCATTCACTTTTGCTTTCAAGTGACAAAGATAAGTCCAGGTATCAATCAGCGTTTTCAACACCGTTAAAGATAAACAGCGCCCTCTCTTGCTACTTAAAATTACACACGAGTCTTTGGATATCTGGAAGACTTTGGTCACTTTTCATTTCACGCGAGCAATGAATTTGGCAAGACCTAATTCTTGACGTTGTCTTAACAATTATAAATTAAATCAACTTATTAATTATTCAATAACGAAACTTTAGGTGGATATACATACAGACACAGGAAAGCGAATGCAGTTTTATTAATACAATTTTTTTGCTCGGGCGGCACGGTACGGTACGGAGGTTGTTTGACTAATTATGGTTCAAGGTGTCCTAGATATTAAACCGAGAAAGGGTTCATTTTGCCCTGCCCGACGTAAATTAGCACTACTCAGTGCTTCGCCAAGACACTGAGAAAAACTTCATAGTCTGCTTGATCGGGTGGGACTGAAACCCACAATCTCCTGCATACTAGGCAGACGTCTTAAAGACGCAGCTCGTCAATACACCACAAACAAATCCGTGCCACGAAATTCACCGCGCTCCATACCTTGCCCGAGTAGGGCAGCTGCTCTTACAATCCCAGAGGGTGGAGGCTCATTATTTATGCGAGCTCCCACGCGCTGGGTTGTGTTGTTGTATGTCGTTTGTACCACCAAATAGTTCCCATAATACGGTCAATTCAACCATCTATGACACCGTATTGAAGCAAATGTGACTATATTAATGTATTAATAGAGCTGAAACTAAATGTCAAGAATTTACAAAGGGTGTTTTCTGTAATAAATATTTGATTTTGAAAAGATACACACCCTATTTGCAGAATGGACGAGGCTATTAGCCTGCACCATGGCCATACACCCTCTGGGACCGTACGAGCGGCTGCCAGGGCAAGGTATGGAGCGCGGTGAAATTCGTGGCATGTGTCTGTTGCGCATTGATGAGCTTCCGTCTTTAACCGCTCGACCACCCACATGGCCAGTGTAGAATTCGAAAAAACCGATGATAAAAATTTCACCTTACAAGTTCAAGACGACTGGAGCCCCTCGAAATATAGGGATCTAATGTTTGTTTTATGTTACCAAATTGTTAGATTATTAGCGCTCTTTATATAGCGGTTCGACTGTATGGAAACTAGGCTTTCCTGATACCACATCCCCGCTCCCTTCCCATAAGAAACACCCAAAAAATCCAATGCTGTATTCCGCATGTACCGTAATCACAAATTCTTTATTTAAAAAAAGTCATAACATGAAAAAAAAAAAATCCAAGTGAACAATTTTTCGGTTTTTGCCAAAGACAGTACACCTTTAAAAGGAATACTACACCTACATTGTTGATTGGACAGTACATTCCGCAAATTTAAAGGTAACAGAATGACGTAGTACATACACTTTAAAATGCTCTTAACAGTTTACCATACATGTACAGTAAACTCTGGTTATTGACCCCTTTCGAACACGTGCGAATACGCCATTTTGGGAGTCAAATAATGCTGAGTCATTGTGGAAGCAATGTGCGTGCGCGTTGTGTGTCTCTGGTGGGCGTAACGCGGTTTAGTTCACCAATGGGAGCCTCAGCATACCGCGTTACGCGCGCTATGGACACACAACGCGCACGCACATTGCTTCCACAACGACGCGGCATTGTTTTACTCCCAAAATGACGTCATTGGCACGAGCTCAATAGCTTGTTAGGCCAAACAAAATAAATGGTGCGTTTACGGTAACGGCCTAAACAAATCCAGGTAGTTAGGTAGGAAAAAAATTTTATTTTGTAATTTTTTTTGACATTTCAGTTCATGCATTTGCGTGTTGTTTTGCAATGTTTGAAACTCACTATTAACACTATTAACCATGTTCATGTACAAGTGTAGAAAATGGTATGTTCGTTGGAAATTATTGCAAATAGTGCTCATTTAAAATTATCAACTTGAAAATCATGAAAATTGGCAATAAAAGGTTTGAGGTCGGCAATTTGGCCTCAAAACTTCCAGGTAGGTTGGGTTACCATAAACACAGTGACACCATTTATTTTGTTTGGCCTTATAAAGCTCCTTTTCCCCAAGTCCAAGCAGTTATTCCCTGTATTGTGTTTATGCACTGGTTATAGCGCTCTCTGGATATAAAGCTTAAATTATTTCCGTCCCCTGAAGAGCACTATAATGAGAGTTTACTGTATATTACCTTTAACGAGTTAATAAGAAAACTTCAACTAAAAGTGTTAGCAATGGTAACAAACACTACATGATTTTTCCCCCCATGTAAAATGGTATCTTTGTGGGAGAAATTGCCAACTGAAGGCACTTTTTTAAAAATTGTCTGCAGACAATTTCTTTACCATTCAGGTTTTCTGAAGTATTACTGCATCTATGTGGCTGAAATTTCTACAAGGCAGTTTATCAACATTATTCTTTAGTTATGTAATGATGCTGTTCCTGTTTTTAAAAGTTTCCAATCATGTATTGTAATCCGTCTTTAATATCAGAAAGAGCTTTATATCAGGGTGTGTTGTAACAAGAGTTTATTGTACATGTAATTAGAAGTTTGCCACTGTCTATAGACCGTATGGAATAGCTGCCATCTTGTAGGGCAGCAACTTTATATTGGTCAACAATGTAAGCACAAAATGTACAACCATCCATGCCCTCACGGAACAAAGAAACTGCCCTACAAGATGGCAGCTATTTGATACAGTCTACACAAACATTTGGATCATGTGTAAATCTCAAATTGGTTCCAACTTGTGAAATCCACTACCACAACTGTGTGAGAAGCGTACAATAGGAATCAGGAATGCACCTTCAACTTTGTCACATTAATATAGAAACACGTCTGTAATAAACCATTTGCATGGCGGATATCTTAGAGGGCAATATCATAGTTACTGTGTGTCATGTATAAGTAGGCACTTTATGGATCTATTGTTACATCATTTAACGAAAAAACCCGTCCCCTAACATGGCCGATAGTGCAAAGGGTTTATTACAAAAGATGAGCATTTTTCTCAAAAGAGCTACCATGGGCAATTGCTGTCATAAACGGGCTTAATGACCCAAACAGACTTATTTCAAGAATTCTAACACACAGGGAGACTTCCTTCAGAATTTATCTGCTTCAGGCCAAGTTGAAAGCTACAGATTTCAGTAGTTCTTGCACGAAGTTCGTCCATGGTAACAAGGACTGGAAATGTCTTTTATCCAAAGTTCATGGCGGTGTGAAGCTGCTATATTCTCTCCAGCACTTCCAGAAGAATGATACTGTTCCCACGAATGACCTGATATGTGGAAAAAGGATGGAAGAACATAGGTTATGCTTTTAATTCAGATGAAACAGTACTTAGAGTCTGTATACAGGATTTGCAATGTGGGTCATCACACACATCTTCAATCACAAACGCCGTTTGTAACAGTTTTCCAATCCTGTAATCTATCTTAAAAACGGGTGTGTTCAGATTTTTTGAACCCCGCCACCCTCCCCCAATTTTTCCCATGGATGTTGCGATTTTAATACCATATACACATGCAACTTGTCACATTTTTTTCTCATTACCATACTGAAATTTTGAGCTCTTAATCTGTATATTAAGGACACCATAAAAAAAACACCAATGTTTTGTAGACTAATTTATCCGGTTACATATCAGTGCAGGGATTAAATTAACCTCTTTGCTTCCACATCCAAATTGAAAATTGCAAAATTTATGTTTTCTTCCCATAAATAATAATATTTTGAGGAGGTATTTTATGATCGCTAGGTTAAACGAAATTCTGGAAAAATCTGGATAAGCTCCTTTTAATTAGCAGACACTCAAACTTTTTTAACCACAACATTGCTAAAAAACGATACAATTTACAAACAAAACAAAAAACAAAAATGCCTACTTACCACCATGCCAATGTCATTTTTCTCGTTATTGGCGACATGCTCAACAGTCTCATCCATAACGAGATTCATAAAGGGATCAAATCCTCTCAGTGTCCCTGTCACTCGACGGTTGCCGTTTATTTTCACTGCAAAAAGACAGTACAAAGAAAAATGTTAATGGCAATGTCACACTATGGAAGAGTTTTGAAATTCCCACTGGGCTGCTGGGCCAAGTCCAGTACCTTAAATGTTGGTCTAGTGGTTTATGGGGTTCATTACCATGCACAGACACCCAGGATTTGCCCTTTGATGATCTACAAACCATGTAAAATGTTAGTTTGATGATAAAAACAAACAATTAAGAGGGGAAAATATCATAGTTTTAGTAAGGAAAAAGTTATACATTTTTCAGAGTTGTCTCATATGTTTAGTCTCATATGTTTCTAATTGTTTAATAAAGGGAAGTACGGTCCAAGAACCAGTCGATGGACAACGAGGCATGTGCAATAATGGGTCGATTTCCAAAGTGCTGCGATCCTTCATAAATCGAGATGCACGTTACTCGAGACGCACGTTACGGTGGTTTACCCAGTACAACTGGTGTTACGAAATCTGAAGTGTTTTCTGCAATTGCTTTGTATGTTTTTCTGGCTTTAGTCTCTAGTGAAATAACTTTGGTCTCATACACCTTGCGGCTTGGGCCATTATCAGGCTCTCTCTACATCCCCAGGCAGTGTTAAACGTACAGTTTAAAGATAGTATACATGATTGGTAAACTGTTTTATAAATAGTTTTATCCCCCTGTGTGATTGAAGCTATGCATGATTAAAACCAACCTGAGCAAAAACCAGCTCCGTACTTCGTCTAACTTTTGAGAAAACAGTCAAAAAAGGGTTTGCAGTCATTTCGCCCCAAAACCACTTCGCCCTGAACCATTTCGCCCTTAACCACGGCCTGTGCACGAAGTAGTGTTTGGACGAAGCAATTTGAGGCGAAGTGGCACTTGGGCGAAATGGTTTTGGGGCGAATTGAATTTTCGTCTCATGAGACGAAAACTAATTGTTTTACTCATTTCTCAAAGACTATAGCACTTTAGACAAAACCATTTCAGGGGAAGTTTTCTACGGTCATCATGTTTATATTGTGTAAGTTAATAGGCGTAAATCTGTGAACATTTCTGATTTTCGCGGTTACCAATGATGTATACTGCCTTTAAGACCAGCAAAACATTAATCAACTATATGTACTTACAGGACAGCTTCTTGTCCATGAACCTGATGAGGAAATAGAGAAATACTGATTAGGGTAAATGTGAGGGTATTTAACCAGATAAGGTTAATTTAAGTATAAAAATTGCGTCCGAGGAGGAGCGAGGCAAAACTTTTTCATTTTGCACCAAGCCCCAAACTAGAAGTTTGGGGCTTACATGTAATAAGTTATTGTAAGAAAAATAAGTGGCAACCACTAAACGGAATTCTTTTCCTAATTTTTCCTAATGCGCCGCAGCACGTACGTATACATGATCATGTCAGCTGGGCGAAATAGTGCTGGGATGAAGGGGAGTTTGGACTTAGTGGCACTTGGGCGAAGTGGCGGCAACTTCGGTCCGGAGCCGACTTTAAGCAGGGCCGACTCGGTAGTTCCAGGTACGACTTGGTCCGCCTCCAGGGCTGATTTCCCCATATGCGCACTTTTGCAAACATTGGCCAACAATTTCGAGTGGAACGTATTGTACGCCGCCAACAAGCTTTTGTTTTGTTTGCGATGTTCGCGAGTCATTTAAAAATGCGCAAGCGAAATGAAAGATGACATACGATGGGTTTTGCAAATAAATTGCACCTTTCGTGGTTTTCTCACTTATCATGCTTATCGCTGGCGATACACAATCAATGGCAACGTATCCCTACCGGTAGGTCCGCGTACGGGTTCGACAAGGTCCGCGTCCGGGTACGAGTCGGTACGCGTTCGGGTCCGACTTGACTCGAATAAACCTTATTGACGTTCTCAAAGCATCATGGGATTGGATGACAAAGGAGGCTGGCAATTTTCACACAAACTAGGCTATGGGGCTCTAGCTCTAGGGACATGACAACGTTCAACGATTTCATTCTCATTTCTGTGAAGCGATTGACATGCGAGCTTCCCACCCGTTCTTCATAAAGGAAGCTTAATTTGTCATCCAATCCCGAGTGGTTAGGGCCATTGACTCGCAATCATGGGCGAAAACTTGGGGTTGCGGGTTCGAATCCGGCTGCGGTACCTATGCCCTTGGGCAAGGCACTCAACCACACTTGCTCCATCCGGAAGGGATGTAAAGCCGTTGGTCCAGTGTGTTAGGTAATAGTAACGCACTCTAAAGATCCCAGAGGGATGTCAGTCAAGTCGACCGAATACCAACTCGACTCGACCGGGAAAAAAAATATATCGTCAACCAACTTGACCGCGTACCAACTCGACCACAAACCAACTCGACCATACAAATACAAAACAGGAGAAGCCGTGTCGCGTCACTGGATTCGGCCGGTAAATGTCGGCTCGCTCGGACAATAAACATGACACGCGGCCAGCCGCGGGTTTGTCGGCATGTCTTTAGCGGCGCCCGGGTTGCCGTCGGCGGTGACTCTTGATTTGGTTTGCGGTCGAGTTGGTTTGCGGTCGAGTTGGTTTGCGGTCGAGTTGGTACACGGTCGAGTTGGTACACGGTCGAGTTGGTACACGGTCGAGTTGGTACACGGTCGAGTTGGTACACGGTCGAGTTGGTACACGGTCGAGTTGGTACACGGTCGAGTTGGTACACGGTCGAGTTGGTACACGGTCGAGTTGGTACACGGTCGAGTTGGTACACGGTCGAGTTGACCTGACTCCTCCCACAGTCCCAGAGCATTCTTTCCTGAAGAGCAAGGCCAAGGGGATTCCCCAGTGTCTCTGTCTGACTCGGGTTTTCTCACGCTTACGAGTGACAGTGCAATGAGCACTATTGAGGAATCCTTGTTATGAATGCCAGAAAGAAATAATTATAATAATAATGCCTTGAGAACATCGATAAGGTTTATTCATATAGCTCCATGGTTTATTCGAACATTGTCGAAACGTTTCACTAACCATGGAGGAAGGAAATCCTTCCTCCATGCACTAACCATGCTAACATCAGTGGCAAAAAAAATAATTAACTACAAATTATAGACAACAAAACTTCAACCATATAGTTCAAACAACACTCTTACTTCTTTAGCTCCGGTGGATGAGCCTTGCTCATTTTGAATTTTGTCGATGATAGATGATTTCGACAGAATGTTCTCACACTTTCACAAAGACGCAACAACACCGTTTCACTAGCACCCGCGCGACATAGCCTTGACGCGTGGTGGCGCTGTTCAGTACTACGGAGGCTAATAGAGGCTAATGCTGAGTTCACATTATCGAGGGGAAAAAATATATTGTGATGCGCGATGCTTACCGCTTTGTATGAGGTTCGAGTCGACCGGTCTTTTCAAAATGGAAAATCTCACTCTCGGGTTCTGCTGTGATACGTATACCACTATTTACCACTTGCATGTAACCGCCATATTGACAAAACAGCTTGGCTTTCCTTGCATGAGCAATGACTCCCTTGCACGCGTGATGTATCCTTCCTCCATGGTTGCTGTGACGTACATATGATGTATGCCCGGAAAGCCTCGTTTTGAACGCAACCGTGCATGTACGTGGTGATTATTCAAAGTTCAACATAACATTTGCAGTTAGGGCCTACCCAAAATTTTACTTCACGAGTTGACAAGAAAAACCCGATTAAAAGTGTTGAAAGCAATTGATAGCAATGGTAAAAACACCACATGATTTTTTTCCAAAATGGTACCTCGGGGAGAAATTGCTTAGGGAAGATCAAGAGGCCGTTTGGGGGAATTTGGAGTTAAACGACAGACTGAAATCACAGGAAAAAAAACCATGATTCTGTGGTTTTTATTGCGTCATTTTACTCAAAATTCCGGACCACACAGCTTTTTTTCAAAGCAGAAACGCGCGTCGCATTTAATACGCGCGCGCAAAAATGCTCAGTTCTAGTTAGGCCCGCTTCAAACGTCGCGCTTATGCCGTGTCGAATTAAATTTAACTTAGCACGACGTTGGCACGACGTTAGCACGGCAGTGGCTTCAAACGTCAAACTTAATTGGAAACTCCCAGTCGAGCTTAAATACATCCAACATGGCGGACGGGTATTGTGCACGTCATGGACGTTGTACACGTGCGTTTTCCATTCTGTCCATTGTACGTCGCCATTTTATTATTTTGATGCACTTGTTTGTTGGTTATTTCTTTACTCACATATGCGGTGCGAGCATGCGCATTCCTAGTTGTGAACAAAATTGCGGACCAACTTCGAACTGGAATTAAATTCGACACGGCAGAAGCACGACGTATGAAGCCAAGCCGTGCTTGTGCCTGCACTAAATAGAGTTAGCACGGCAGCTAAAATCTTCTGCGGTGTCGAACTCATTTTGCCGAGCCAAATGGCTTCAAACGTCGTGCTTGTGCCGTGTCGAATTTAAAAAAAATCAAGTTTAATTTAATTCGACACAGCATAAGCGCGACGTTTGAAGCAGGCCTAATATAAGCCATAAGAATCCACCGTACCCGTACCCTCGGCTTCACACGCTTTCAGGTGTCCCAGGTAAATCTGTCCCCGGTAAAACTGTCTGAGGGGGGACAGAATTACCTATGTAAAAGTGTCCCCCTCGCCCGTTAAAGGCACAGACTCGTCATATGCGCGCGTAAGGCCAAATTTGTGCAACGAAATACGCCAGTATACTAGATCTAGAATGTTGGTTCGATTCCGGGCCGCGACAGGTTGAGACACTTGTGCTCTTGAGAAAGGCACTTCAATCACACTTTCTCCATCCTTCGGAAGGGATGTAAAGCCGTTGGTCCGGTGTGTTAGGTAAAGTAACGCACTTTAAAGATCCCAGAGCATTTCTTCGTGAAGAGAAGGGGAGGGATTCCCCGGTGTCTCTGGCCGTATCTAATTCATCATGGGTTTCCTCACGCTTGCCGCGCGAGCGACAGTGCAATGGGCACTATTGAGGAATCCTTGGTTTCAGTACCAGAAATAAATAATAATAATAATAATAATTTAAACAACGCTGGATGCCGCAATAGGGCGACATTTCGGCAAGACTCTCGCCGGAGACCACCGAAATTTCGGCAAGAGTGACTCAAAATGACACCTTATTTTTTTACCCAAAGCTTCCAAAAATGGTTGCAGACCAAAGAGAAACAGCCCAGTCCCTATAAAAATGGTTCTCGACCTAAAAAAAATGGTTTTTGACCTAAACAAATTAATTTTAAACTCAAAAATATTAGGGCGACACCAAAATGTCGCCCTATTGAGCAGGTCGCCCTAATATACCTTTTTTACACACGATTTGTCGCCCTATTCTAGCATTGATAGTAATTAAGTTCCACAAAAGTGGTCCACTTTTTATCAAAACGCATTTACGCGCGAAAAGG
This sequence comes from Henricia sp. BOLD:AAB3569, assembly GCA_037783545.1. Classification (NCBI taxonomy): domain Eukaryota; kingdom Metazoa; phylum Echinodermata; class Asteroidea; order Spinulosida; family Echinasteridae; genus Henricia; species Henricia sp. BOLD:AAB3569. Next base: position 2,630,830 of record JBBELK010000009.1, on the reverse strand, counting down.
CTGTGTTCAGATTTTTCAGAAAATGAATTTCGTTTTAACCTAACAATTATATACAATATCTCCCCAAAATACTATCCATGGAAAGAAAACAAGAAATTTGCAATATCCAATTTGGATGTGGACGCGTACGCAAAAAGGTTGGTATATAATCACTTCACTGCTTTAAAGGCAGAGGCTCATCAATGCGCGCGTGAGGCCAAATTCGTTCCACGAAATTCGCAGCTCCATGCCTTTGCTATGGAGCTGCGTATTTCGTGGCACGAATGTGGCCTCACGCGCGTATTGACGAGTCTTGCCTTAAACCATCCGTGGATTGTTAACACTAGTGAGGTTTCGGTCGCATACGGTTAGGCAAAACGACGACTATTAGTGAATGTTACGTCTTCGATTTGTGCGTACTTGTGCCGTTTACACAAATATCCCAAGTGTAGTTTTGTTGTTAACACTGATAGCAACGCCTCTACGGACAGCGAAAGGTAACGATTTTGAGGTTTGGCTAATCGTAGTCGTAATCACTAACCGTGCACACCGAAACCTCCCTAATATCCCGGAAATATACGGATTAAGAGCATGGTAATGAAAAACGTATTACACATGATATGGTATCAAAATCTTTATGCCCATGGAAAAATAGGGTGCGTCAAAAATGTGATCTGGTCACGCTCCTTTAACCAAAAATAAATTTAAAAAACACTTTTCATTCAAGCCATAGCCACTAGCCGACATTTCAGAGCAAACAACATGTAGACTGGTTCCGACTCCCTGTCGTGTATTTAACCCTGTAGTTTTATCGTAAACAAAGAGTCAAATACCAGATTCTCTCACATTTTGTCTTAAGAAAGGGCTTGCTGATTGGTTCCCTTATCGACATTTGCCCCGAATTGTCCAATGAAGCGCGCTGTACAATATAGTAGCAGAAAGTGGCCGCCAGTACAGCATGACTAGTGATATGTGACATGACAGTGTATTCCAAGCTAGCCAGGGAATGTCGAAATGCGTTTTTGTGTGACTGAAATAGGGCGCTGCATGAAGTAAAAATGCAAGCAAGAAGGCAAAGGGTTATTCCCGTTATTCGATGTCATCACCATTAGTAAAATCGAGGAGAATTATGATCCCACCGACTTCGTTTTATTGCGGGGCAGTTGAAGGTGAGTCGGACATGTCGGATCAGCCATGTTTTGTCACAGTCATGTCAAGTCGACCGTTTGCAAACTCGACTCGGTCCAACTCGTCGATCGTGAACAAACTCGACCGCAAACCAACTCGACCGCGCGTAAACCAACTCGACCGCGCGACGCTACAAATCACTTTACTTTACGTCCACCAACCGACTGACTGAATTTAGGGCTAGATATAGACGAGGTTACCTCGGCTCGAATTTTGTCATGTGGTAATCTTTTAGAGCCGAGGTTACGTATAAACATAAACACGCTATCTGACACAAAACTTCAAAAACTTCAAATCAAAATGTGTCATTTTCTCCCCGTGACACACTAATTCCCCCTGGGACTCATCCCAACCTTGTTAGGCATAACCACTACGCAGGTCCTTGAGGGAAATAACGAGCCACGATAAAGATTTAGCCTACAATTCCAGCGAAACGGGGAGGTATGCTCACAGCCGTTGTTGTCTCGGATCGTGTGCAAAACTTTAACTAGTACTAACTAGTGGCGTGACGGTTAGACTGGTTCCCGCTCCACATATTCGACATACAACGACTGAATATGAGGACCGGTCCTCAATCGTTGTATGTGGAATATGTGGAGCGGCAACCAGTCTAACCGTCAGGGGGCCGGGGGAACTAGGCTAATGGTAAACTTCTCATTTCGTACCGATATGTTTGGATGCTGAGAAAACGACTTGTTTCATTTGTTTTTCCTGGCAGGATTCTACGGCAGGCCATGGACCACCAAGCAACGCAAACACCTCTTTGTACTAATGCGAAGGTTAAAGCTCAACACCTACATGTATGCACCCAAGGACGACTGCAAACACCGCATGTTCTGGAGGGAAATGTACTCCGTAGAAGAAGCAGGTATTGGTACAGAGAAATTGAAATCTGGACATAGCTTTGTCTAAATAAATTTTAAATTTCTCTCATAAAATTGACAATGACCCACTAGAGAAATCGCTTTGTTCGACGATGATTCAACGATGATTCGACGAAGAGTTTTTCTGATGTGAAAGCACGCCTCTTCATTCGACGATAAATAGAATCGCTTCATTCGATGAAGCAAATTTGTAATGAGAACGCTGCCTTCGTTCGACGAAGCAATTTGGCAGGCCTGGTTGCACAAGCGCGTTGTTTGTCAAGCGCCCAGCAAGCGTTGTTTTTCACACGCCACTGGAAAACCACACAGCGTGTCTAGACGCGCGAAGCGCATGTACGACCTCCCACAGCTTCATTCGATCTTCGTTAGCAGTCGCTTATAATGTGTACGGTACCGCTCTTCATTTGATCTTCATTCAGTGATATGTGAACGCACGCTTCATTAACTAACGATGATTAACTAATCTTTGTCGAACGAAGCGATTTCTGTAGTGAGAATGGGGTCTTTTACATTATCTGCTCTGACTGATGGTTTATACTAAGGAAAACTGAGAAGCACCAGTTTAGCAGGGTTGTAGTCGAGTCCATTACAAGTCCTCACAAGCCTTCACAAGTCCCTGGGTCTTAATTCAAGTCACAAGCTGTTCAAATGAACTCCAACAAAGGCATTCTTTTGTGTGTGTTCATCCTGTGCTTCTTGTTACTGAACTTGTGCGGGACTTGTCACGGACTTGTGATTTTATCGGCTCTCGACTTGTGATTGGCTTCGCCGGAAAGGTTGCGTTCTTTAGCAGTGGTTGGAGCCAAGCAAGCTAAAGCGGTCCGCACAAAGCACTGCTAGAGGAGTGTACACTGAACGAGGTTTCTCATCAACTCATGAAGTAAAAATTTGGGTTATTGCAAATGATACCAAAATTGAAATAATAGCCAAAGCTTTTGCTAATGTTACAATTTAAATGTTACAATAGACCCACAAAGCACCTACTCATGCATGATACAAGGTGACAATGTGATTGTCCCCTAAGATGGCAGCCGTACAAAGGGTCTATAGTGTTTCTTATTTTATTGGAACTGAATAAAATATATTTCTTTCATTTGCAGAACACTTGACTGGTCTCATAGAAACGGCCAAGGATAACAACATCATATTCGTCTATGCGTTATCTCCGGGCCTCGACATCACTTTCTCAAATGCCAAAGAGGTCACGTGTTTGAAGAGGAAACTAGAACAGGTACGATATTGGTATCTAGTGCGCAAAAAGACACTCACTGGCTGGGATGTAAAGCTGTTGGTCCAGTGTGTTAGGTAACGCACTTTAAATCTTTCGTGAAGAGCAAGGGGATTCCCCGGTGTCTCTGACCGTTTCTAATTCAGCGTCTTCTCATGGGTTTCCTCACGCTCACTAGTGACATACAATGGGCACTTTTGAGGAATCCTTGGTTTCAGTTCCAGAAAAAAGTAATAATAATAATAGTATATTTCCTCTTAATGCTGCAAACGGTCGACACCACGGGAAACCTTTCCCGAATGACCACCGAAATTTCGGCAAGTATCACTCAAATTTCTCTACCCAAAGTTTCCAAAAATGGTTCTAGACCTAAAAAAAATGGTTTTTGACCTTAAAAAAAAAAGGTTTTTAACCTCCAAAATATTGGGGCTACACCAAATTGTCGCCCTAACACCTACAGGTTCGGCAGTTTGGCTGCGAGGCTTTCTCACTTCTCTTTGATGACATTAACACTGACATGTGTGCCGCTGATAAAGAAGTATTCCAGACATTTGCCCACGCCCAGGTCTCTGTGACCAACGAAGTCTTTCAGCATCTCGGTCAACCCAAGTTCTTCTTTTGCCCTACAGGTCAGGGGAATTTTTATTTTCTGCTTAAAAAAGAAGACTTTATCGAACCTCATTCTTTAAATTGATACTCAAAATCATTCATGTCTGAAATTAATTTAACTTGCATCGGGGAGACTGAATGTTAATTAGGGTTTGTTTTGCCATCACCCGACACTGTATACTGTGCTTCATAGCATGCTTTAGTGGGACCTGAACCCACGACCTCCTGCAAACAAGGCAGACGTCTCGATCAAGGCAGAATGTTCTGGATCTGCCAAACAAATTTGGCAAATATCTTGTATAAGCAGATTAAGGAAGTAGCAGGCATTCAACTTTTCAGTGAGTCAGCTGATTTTCCCTTTTTTTTTCCTCATCTGTTCCATTGAAAATTTAAAAAAGACTGTACAAAGTTCGAGATTTTTGGTATTTTCCTCTTTTTTGTTGTAATGGCACAGTTGCATGCCTGAAGTATTATGCCATTGGACGATTTCGAGCTTGTGACCGAACTCATTGATGGAACCTATTTGTTTGTATTTGCAGAATATTGTGCAACAAGAGCAGAGCCGTGCGTCAGCAAGTCAGAATACTTAAAGACATTAGGCTCCAAGCTTCTACCGGATATAAGGGTCATGTGGACAGGTAACAATACAGGTCAAACCTGGCAACCTCAGCATCTAAATTTCCTCGGATCCTGATAGGGAATGTTCTTGCATGAAAAATAGTATTTATTGCATCAAAATCAGTCAAGCAATTCAAAAGTTATGTCATTTTTTTTTGCAGCAAGGTCAGCCCTCGAATAGGAGTGACTGCCTATTGACTAATCCTGAAATACATCTACTGGTAGTTCATGAACTAGGGTGTGACTTGGCTGCGCCAAAAATGACATGACTTTCCATTTTCTTGACTATTTTTTATGTAAGAAGATTCTTTATCACGATCTGGAGAAACTTACATTCTGAGGTTGCCTGGTTTGATCTGGATATTTTTGGGACACCCTGTACACGAATACATAATATCGTTTGTGTATGGATAGTCGATATTAGCTCCCCAAGGTATAGGAAGTTGACAAACTAGTTCCTGAGCGAAAGCCGAGAGAACTAGTTTGTCAATTTCTAATACCGAGGGAAGCTAATATCGATTAGCCACCGAAATAAACCATGGGAAAAAGTACCATACACCTTCACCAGTTCAGACTCCATGTACTAAGTCTATGGTCTATGGCCGAGGTCTATGGCTAAGTCTATGGCCGAGCGGTCTAGTGCATCGAAGTTAAGTTCCTGTGCTATACTAGAATGTAGGTTCGATTCCGGGCCGCGACAAGTTGTGGCACCTGTGCCCTTGAGCAAGGCACTCAACCACACTTGCTCCCATTCCTGTAATTGGCGGTCCCTCCGCTGTTGGATGTGGTAAATAAATAAAATAAAAACAATAAAAACAATTATAAGTGTTTTCAAAAGAAAAATTGAAATTTTCTCACTGCTAAATTCATGTTTCCTCACTAAATTTACACTTTCTGGGGCACTATCATGTCATATTAGGAAGAATTAGTGGCAAAGATGTATGGTATTTATACCAAACCATGTTATATATGTTTTACCATACCTCATACATATTCTGTCCGAGTTCGTAATAGGTGACCGCAGGAAAACGACAAGTAAAATTTTGCGTATGCTGCCATCTTTTAATTTACCCAGGCCCCAAAGTCATTTCCAAGACGATTTCAGTAGAGTCTATTATTGAATTAACGGAGGTCATCAAGAGAAAACCAGTCATATGGGATAACATTCATGCTAATGACTACGACCAAAAGAGGATATTCCTTGGTAAGTACAATTACTTGTGGAGGGCTTGAAATTAACGAAGGCCACGTAGGCCATTGCCTCTGTTGCCCCTGCTCTTGGCCTTGGTGCCCTTTTGCAATCCTCCCATAGACTTTTTCATTTTCCAATGAAAGTGCCCTTTTCAAACTCCAAAAGACGACTCCAAAAACAGAAATGGCAGTGCCCTTTCAGTGACGAATTTCAAGCCCTTTTTGTGAATGGTACGTCATAATCAGAAAGTAGTCGATGATGCCGTTTCGAGTAATGGCCTAGTCAATTGGGTATTTGGATGAAAATCTTGACAAAGTCAATATTCAGGTTTTTGTAGTTTTTAGGAATCGAAGTTATCACGGATTATTTAAAACAATAATTAAAGATAAATCTTTAATGACAATAATTAATTACGACAATGGTGATAATCTGTGATAACTACACTTCTTATACGCTGTCAATACTTGCATTATTGTTGTGTTGAGTGAATAATAAAAAAAAAACACAACGATTTTAAAAAAAAAGCACTTTTAGTTGGCAATTTCTTCCACAAAGGTACCATTTTACACAGTGAAAAAAATCATGTGGTGTTTGTTACCATTGCTATCAACACTTTCAGGCAGATTTTTCTTGTCAACTCGTGAAGTAAAATTTTGGGTCACTGTGAATGATGTATTAAATGAGCTTTAAATACCACAGTTGTATTCTCATCACAGGTCCATTCAAGGGCAGGTCCTCCGAGCTACATTCCTACGTCAGTGGTATACTGACCAACCCAAACTGTGAATATGAAGCCAACTACATTGCCTTACACACACTGGCCACGTGGTCACACAGCTGTCTGGAAGACACTGATGAAAACGAGGAGGAACACGCTGGGCCATGTACATGTAAGTTGGGCCAAAAGTAGTGTCGTGGGAAAAGCACTAATCGGTTACCCATATTGACCAACCCAAACTGTGAATATAAAGCCAACTACATTGCCTTACACACACTGGCCACGTGGTCACACAGCTGTCGGGAACACACTGGGCATGTACATTGGTCTTTCCACGGTAAAGAGGGCATTTTGGCAACACAGACCATTTTCGGGGAAATACCTTTGTCTGGTCTCAAAATAAAAGAAGTTGTTCTGAAGAGATAACTTAGGCCCAAAAAGGGTTACAAATAGTGTGACAACATGCCTTTCTAAAAACCCTGTGTACAAATTTCCAATTTACGCTCGTAACCCGGTTACGAGCGTATATTGGAGATTTGTACATAGGGTTTTTAGAGAGGCATGTTGTCACACTATTTGTAACCCTTTTTAGGCCTAAGTTATCTCTTCAGAACAACTGAAACTTATTTCTTTTATTTTGAGACCAGACAAAGGTACTTTCTGGAAAATATGGTCTGTGTTGCCAAAATGCCCCCTTTATTGTGGAAAGACCCATATCCAGTTTCACACTAAGTATGACAAAGCCACACGAAATACATACAGGCTTGCAATTGTTCACACATGTCAAAGCTTTGGCATATGATGGTCCGAATACACCCATCAATTCTCGATTTTCACTTGTTTTTATATGTTGATTTTTAACCATCTTTTCTTGTTGACATTCCCTACAAGCCGGAGGTCCTTCAGTCAATCCCACAATCTCTGCTGAAATCAAATTGGAAACGGAAGGAGATGCGGATTTCATTACATCCCAAAAGAACTATCCCAACCACGGGCTGTACGACCCCGACTTAGCATTAATAGCCGCAGTCACGGAGTGGATGGACGTCATTTTGACCGAAAACCAAACAACTGAAAAGCAAATCTTGCCCACGCCTCTAGTAGCTATCCCCCCGACCGCACCACCCATACCCAGCATTAATACGTGCATGAGCATTACCATGCCAACTACGTCCACGGGACAAGGCCAAGATATACCCACGCCGGTGGAAGGAAAACTCGCGGAGGAACTCATGAAAAATAAAACCGCGTTCGATAAACTTGCGTCAGTGAGTGAAGGCGTGGAGAACTATAAGCCAGTACCGAATCCAGTAAATTCTTTAGTAGAGAATGCGTTTGCGCCAAGTGATTCACTAGAACCGATGGACTGTAACGGCGATTGCAGTCAAAAAGACGACCGGTCCGGATCGGGCTTGCTAGGGGTGCCTACAATTCAACCGGCTCCGACCGTCGTACCGACAAAAATGAGCTCGCATATCTCCACCACCACGACGACAGTGTCCAAAGTCAGCGAAGTCGCGATGCAAGTTGACGAAAGCCTTGAAAAGGACTCCCCAAGTGATAACGTGCGTGTTAAAGGGAAGGTTACAGAAGCCGAACTAATGACCGAAACCCCTACTGCCGACACGGACACGGAAATGCAAAGCGACGAACCCGACGCGGACAGTCAACTCGAGCCAGATTCGGACGTAACTGATGATGAAACGAAAAAGGACAAACAAGCACGCAAGTTGGTTACCATGGATAAAATCACCATGGAGGACGTACTACTTCTCGTGGAACTATTTTATCTGCCGCATGAACACGGTAGTAAAGCGGTCAAGATGTTGGAGGAGATTCATTGGTTGAAGATGAATGCGCATCACGTCCATGAAGCCAAAGCCAAGACGGATCCATCTGATAAGGTAATAGAACTTTTGCACAATGGCCATCTTGGGGGCAATTACAATGACATTGTGCACCGTGCTTTGTGGATCTATTGTCACATTTAAACATAAAAACCTGTCCCCAACATGGCTGGTGGTGCAAAGGATCTATTTGATGTTTTTCCCAATTGTTAAAAATGACTTGCCCACAATAACCCAGGGTTCTCCCCAGGCACAAACGTGCGTATCAGCCCGATACGCTGAAATTCCGGGCCCGACATGCAGGCAAAATTGTCAATCAAAAGATCAAGCTCCCGATACCCACAACAATATTATCAGAATGATCTTACATGCCACTAAAAAATACAGTAAAATTACCGTACATAAATTTTCTTTCGTAAAAAAAGACCACATAAAGGACTGATGAAAAAAACTTCGATCTTTCTCGCACGACCATAAAACTGCTCTCGATACCGTCCAGCGCCGCCGCTTCGCTATCGCTGGTACAGTGGGTCCCGTACATACAGCGTGGCATGCGTGCGTTCGTGCAAGTACTAGCTGGCCTTGTCAGTTGTTCCAATACGTTCACTGTGCAGCGGCACAAAAAGCCTGCAAGGAGTAATGTGCATGAACACAATAAATCCAAGTGAGCAGCCCGATAAAAGCCAACCCATGCCGATCGCCGCTTTGTTTACTTAAACATCATTGGGAGTATCTCCATCGAATTGCACCTCACATGTTGTTGTATTTTTATACTATCCCACCTTATTGACTTCTCCAAGTATGATTGGAACCCTCAACCATAGCTGGGAACTCCACAACTATAGTAACAACCTTACTAATTCAACCCTTGTTTGCACACATCCCGCAGGCAATTGAGTGGACAGACAGAGCAGCAGGGTTTATCAACTCCAGTCGGCAAGTCAACCGCGTCATGATGCGGCTACTCAACATCGCCAACCGCCCGTTGCTGTACGTTCTCTACCCGTACATGTGGGACATGGAAGGCGTCATCTCAATGCTGGCGTCTTTTATCAAATGGCTTGGTATGTTGCAAGTATCAGTTTTTTTCTTATGTTTAACGCGCAAAACTCATGCTTTCTCATTAGCTTATCACACAAAATGCGCCGCATACACACCCATACAAAACCGGGTGCAGCAGGGCAGGAAATTTGTCACTGTAAGGGCACTGCCACTTGTGTTTTTGAAGCAGTCTTTTGGAGTTTAAAAAGGGCACTTCCATTGGAAAATGAAAAATTCTATGGGAGAATTGCAAAAGGGCACCAAGGCCAAGAGCAGGGGCAACGGAAGCAGTGGCCTCCATGAATTTCCAGCCCTAATGCAGTGTATGTGAGATGTGTCTATGTGTGTAGAATTTGCTAGTGTGCTACCCCGCTTTCTCAGAAATTAGTAGATTACTTTGCCCCAAAAGAACCACTTAAATACCAAATATGCTTAGGTAATTTTACTCGAGTAAAAAGTTCAGCAACTGACACATTGAATACCGATTTTGGGTGAGAATTTTGCTTAATTCAAAATCTGAGTAAAATTCTTATATATTTGACTTGAAACTTGAATTGAATACCGGCCCCGTGGAAGATTTACGTGTTTGATATGTACCAACAAAGGCCATGATTACAATTGTCGTATTCATGTGTAAACATTGACTCTAATGCTTTCAAATCGTGGGGTATAGCCTTACTTAAAGATAGTATACATGATTGGTAAACTGTTACAAATAGTTTTATCCCCCTGTGTGATTGAAGATATGCATGATTAAAACCAACCTGAGCAAAAACCAGCTCCGTATTTCGTTTAACTTTTGAGAAAACGGTCAAAAAGGGGTTTGCAGTCATTTCGGCCCAAAACCACTTCGCCCTGAACCAAGGCCTGTGCACGAAGTGGTTTTGGGAGCGAAGTGGCATGTAGTGTTTGGATGAAGTGATTTGGGGCGAAATAGCACCCGGGCGAAGTAGTTTGGGGACGAAATGGTTTTGGGTCGAATTGAATTTTCGTCTTGTGAGACGAAAACTAATTGTTTTACTCACTTATCAAAGACTATAGCACTTTAGACAAAACCATTTCAGGGGAAGTTTTCTACAGTCATCGTGTTTATATTGTGTAAGTTAGGCGTAAATCTGTGAACATTTTCAAGATACCAATCATGTATACTGCCTTTAAGGTTATTTAACACCTAGCTAACTTTATGTCTAAGATGTACATGAGTAAGTTAAACACACATCCCATTTTCATAGCACTACTCAATCATGTGGTAAAAGGGCGGGCTTACTATAACACCGAGTTATGTTTGACTTGTGTTCGACTTGAGCACTATTTCATGCCGCGACATGCTTAAGTATGCACTAAGGCTTAGTATGCACGCTCGAAGTTTATTGTTGCATTTTAAGCAAAGTTTGGTTGTGCAGTTTGCAATAGCTTAAACGATGCAGGCTCATCAATTCGCGTGGAAAAAAATTTAGCCACGAAATTCACCGCACTCCATACTAGTTGGGCAGTCAGCTGTTACGATCCCAGGCGGTGCAGGCTCATTGGTTTACGTACGTACATACAAAACACACGTATGCATGTACATGATTCGACTTAATACTGTTCACTGTCGGGGGTGCTTATTACTACAGCAGTAATTGATTTTTTTAAGCTCGAAAGTCGGGGGTGTGCCTTATACACAGGATTTTACGGTACTTGTGGCAGTTTGGTTGAATGTGAATCCATATTTCGCATGTCCTTGAAACAGTTAAAATCCGGTTTGTAAGTGACTGCATCACACACGTGCGCTCCACTAACTCCCGGCACTCGTTGGCTAATTTGACAGTTTGTATTACTTCCGGTGCAAATGGCTACAATGTCTCTGTGTGTAGAGTGGGTGCAGCCACGTTTGCTGTGACATTACACTTTCCATGTACGAACTGGACACTGAGCAGTGCTTTGTAAATTACGGATAGGAAGCCAGAAGCACCAGTTGCGGCCAGCGTGCCTTGCAAGCAGATGCGATATGCAAGAAACAACTAATACTGTCTCTTTGGTTTTTCCCTTCTTTTGTAGGACTTGGCAAAGTTTCTCATATTGGCTGCTGTTTCATGGACTCCTTTCCATCATGTACGATTAATGGAAGAAAAATTTGTTCTTCAAATGGCAAAATGTTGTTTCTGTAAAAGTGAAAATTGGTTCTGCAGTCCTTCCGATTTATACAATGGCCTGTAAATTTTTTTGGGGGGTGGGGTTTAATTCTCCTGTTTTTGAGTGTAGATAATGCACAGATTCTATTGATTATTTAAAAGTCAATTCTCAAATTTCATACTACATGTACTTTTAAAAGGTCTGCCAAACATACAGACAATTTGTGTGTGCAGTTTTTAATTGTTTGGATGTGAGGGTGCGATCACACCCGTCAAAATCGGAAGGACTAGAACTTAGTATGCAAGATTTGCAGTTTACCCAGCTTTGCCGCATCTCTTAGGGCGAGTTTGTTTCGGACGGATCCAGATTCAGATCTGTGCAGATCCAATTCACGTGACTTGAATTCCTAGTCGAGAGCAGTTACGTTTGTTTCTGCGCATAAAATAACTCGGGATCCGGATCTGTCGTGAAACAAACACGCCCAAAGCCTTCTTGATCTCTTGGTCAGAAGAAAAACGTGCGCTTTGTTTTTTTTAATGAACATTTGTCGTTTTATTATAAGCAGGACAGACATTTTGCCATTCGAAGACCGAGTACAATTGTTTTACCATAAATCATGAAATATCTGACAATTTTCTGGATGTTTGTTGAAAGTAACATACAAATATTCCAGCCTGACTTTCAATGGACTTTCATGTTTTTTGGTACAAGATTTGTGATGTACTCGTCGAAAATGAGTCATGTCTTTAACAGCCTGGGCTGAGTTTTTTTGTCACCAGAACTAGAATTTAGTGGAGGTCCTAAGCTTATTAAAATACAAACACACAATGGAAATCCCTGGCGGTACTCGGATACTGCATGGAATTTCCAGGTACCGCAAACAATTTCCATTTTATCTTCGTATTTAAATAAGTCTGGATCTGTCGCTGATATCTTTTGTTCTTATTGTCGCAAGAATGGCCCAGGCCGGGCAAGAAGCAACTCATTTTTGTAGAGTGCGTCACATTTAACCTTTGACCTCCCAATATTTTGGCACCTGAACCTCAACACCCATAGCACGGCAACCTCCAGCTGACACGCAAGTTTAATCAGACTTCATTTTTTATTCTCTTTCTGTTTTTTTTTTTTACTTTTCTAATTTTTAATTTCTTTCTTTGGAGTCGATGATAAATTAGTCTGATTTAACGGTTCACCCGGTATCACCCCCCCGAAAATCGACCTGAATTTAAAGATCAGCCATTTGTGTTTATTTTGTTCATTTGAACCTAGTTTTGAAGAGACACGTCATCTCAAAAGTTCTGCTGTGTTGTGTTGTTTGGATTCGTATTTTGCTCACAGTGGAATGGTATCTCGTAGCTTGACAGCCAACGGTGACTTGTAGTGCTGTTATTGACAGTGCTGTTATTTACAGTGTTTATTATCACGATTTTAAGCACTGTGGGAATAAATCTGATATTGGAAGACGAAGATTATCTATAGTGTAATCAATATTTACCAGACAAAAAGTAAAAGATTTCTGAAATGTAAATTAATTTTTTTGATGGATCAGAGAAGCAGAATTATGCCATGTACACAAAAATATATTGTGTTTTTTTTTTTTTGGGGGGGGGTGGTCTTCCATACATATGATTTATTCCAAGAATGGAAAATAACTGGACTTCAAGTCTCTGTTTTCCCCAAGATTAATTGATTTACCTTTTTGTTTGTATAGGAGAGGAATGTCAGCCAAAGAAAAAGAGGTCATCTTGCTGTGCACAGCCGTGACGTCTTTTTTGTGTTACTTTAAAAAAATGCGTTTTGAGTTGTTTCTCAGTGAAGATAAATGCCTCCAAATTTGGTTCATCTCGGACTCTTATCCTCATTTGATACTAGTTCTATGTTTTAAAATAATAACTTGTTTTATTGTCCGAGCTAAAAAAAAAGAAAAGTCAAAAAAAGTTCCTGAATGTCTAAAATAATTTCCCCTCGGCTCAGCTTATATTGACTGTAAGGGAGCAGTATTGTTTTGAGAAAAAAAATACTCAATCAACCCCGAAGGGGCAGTCATATTTTCAAATTTAAAATGTAAACTTCGGAGGCATTGCATCTGCATGGCTTAAAGGGCCACTCCCATCTGCTACAGTGGAAAGCACATTCAAGAGACCAGTGCAAACCGCGAGAGTGCAACAACACACCAGAGTGGCCCTTTAAACCCAGAAACAACTCATGCACTTTAATTTCACAGATAAAGGAAGCTGGCAGTGAATGTGCGGCCCTGCAGCCAACTGCGATTTAAGCACATGTGGCTATAATGCGCATACCGCTCTGCCACAACAAGAATTTTTTTCTCAAATGGAAGTTAAGTTCTTTGTAGCACTAAACAAATCTTAAAATTAAACCAACACTATAATGTTTTGTCTCGATAAATACGATACGTTTATTTGACATGAGTGTCCTGTTGTCTAAACAAACTAAACTGGGCTCAAAAAGAAACTTATAATTTTTCACAGAGAACACTCCATACAACCCCATACTTACCATACAAACTTATTCATGCACAACAATAGGATCACACAGGTGCTGAGTTCGAATCTGGCCTTCACCATTGTGTACTTTGATTCTTAAACAGCTTTGAACATTAATCTCTGAATGAAATTATTAGGCTGTCACATGTGATACAGCAAGCGGTTCCATGCCAGTGCATTTTTCAGTTCTGTCAGTTGGGCAACTGCTTGGTTATTGACATGTGTTTAGAGTAGAGTATTGAAGTAATCCGGTGTGTCAATTTGGTTCATTTTGATGGACAGGATTTTAAGATATGACCATGTGAAAAATTATAAGTTTCTTTTTGAGCCCAGTTTATGAATGCCTTTTACCACAATTTGTTGAAGATAACTTTGCATTTTCCATTCAAATTTGTTGCAATTCTGCCCTTAAAAGTGCAAAGAAATTATGCCACATTTAACACGTTGTCAGCACTATTAATCATTGATTGGTGCTGGAATATCAATGTGACATCCAGCGGGAGAAAAATTCTTGTTGGTACTGCGCTCTGCGCTACATGGTTGCTAAGCTCTAGATCCCATCCTCCACAGTGCAACTACGAAAACCAACCAACCAACAGTCAACACCAGTCAGAAATAGAGTACTAAAGTAAAAATGTCATCCTTAGTGTGTTAAGGTTACTGGGTCTATACACTAAAACTAGCGACCTGTTTCCCTGCGCTTTAGCAATGGTTACCAGCGATCGTTTACACCCAGTTACCCTGAAAACTGACATCACTCTTTAGTAGTCTATTAACAAGCAGGCTTTTGGGATGACCCTCTTTATTATCCCCCTACTCCTCCCCAACCCACCCCAATAATTTGTATTTTTTTGTTTATTCACAAATTAGCAATCATGTTCACCCACGAGTTTGTTATAATATTGGGAGGTTTCTATTTTTTGTTTTACTGTTAAAACGTAATTGGATTTTCAACTATTACCTGAAAAAGATAAATGTCTGTAATTTTTGTTTTTTTTCGAAGAAAAAAATAAGTGAGAAACCACTGCAACACCGAGTTTTAAAACCCCCACTTGGCTTCATTGCTCAATTGGTTGGGAATCTGCATTTTAATCAGAAGGTCCACGGTTCGAATCCGGGTGGAGCCAAGTTGTTTTTCACTGCATCCAGATTCCCCATCCAAACGCATAAACGTTTGTCCAACTTTTGAAGGAAAATTTTTGAAAAACAAAATTGTGCTTTAATTGAAATCGTTAAAATGCCTTTTACTGCTTTTAGTGCACAGTCTTCCTGTCATACAATCATTTGAAGCATTAACTAATATTCCATTTTTTAATTACTGGAAAGAGACAGTTACTTCATCAAAATCAAGACATAATTTGATAACCCTTTTTTTGAGCAAAACAATTAAAATGTTATAATATAAAATAATATTTTGTCACTTGGAAATTTAAAGTAATCTCTCAATGAGCTTTCATGAGTTAGACTTGGTTCAAGCATTTGAAATGTTATTAATTTAATGCTTCATAGTTGTTTAATTCTCATCTTATTTTTTAGGGTCCTCCAAGGGTCACAAAGAAGCCTTCATGAGTGGTGACCTAGAACCGTGGGTCTTTCGAGGTGGTCTGACGGCCGAATTCCAGGTAAAAAGTCAATAATGTTTTAGTATTAGTGATGTCCACGGTTGTCAACATTTTCACAGTTCTACAAAGCGTAGAAGAGGGTCAGGGGCCGCGTAGGACTGTACATGCACTGTCATTTCACGGTAGGGGGAGGGAGGGGGTCTTGAAAAGGACTACGCTCTGTAGAACCGTGAAAATGTTGACAACTTTGGACTAGAGTAAATTATCTCTGGAGTCTATTAGAATGTATCCAAGTTGGGAATCGGAATCATGATTCTGTATTTTGAAGAAATCCATTCCCATTATTTTGACGATTCCAGAAAGTAACGGCCACTTCTGAATATTAAAATTTCCAGAATTTTGTAGTGTTTTGTATCAGATTTGCAAAATGTTTTTCTAATTTTAATGGCATGCCATCTTTTGTTTTAAAAATGGAATTGAATTTAAATAAAAAATGAAATTGAATTGAATTTTTTTGTTTACTGTTGCAGAGGATGCTACCATTAAATGGAGCAGGGGATCTATTTGTCAAGAAGCCATTTAACGTCAGTAACAAAGTCTACACCATCAGACCGTACCTCCCTGCTGATGAGGCAAGTGGATTTTCCCACATTTTCCAAGTTTTCACAGTACCAATTTGGCCATGCAACATCAAGAGGTCCTTTCTTGAAGAAAAAAAAAATTTCTAACTCTTTCACTGCCAAGGCCGTACATGTACGATCTAACGTACGTACTCTGAAATTGCCAATATCGTACATGTACGATCTCAAGTTTTGTCTTCAAAAACGCCAACCACCGTACATGTACGACCTCAGAGTTTCACAAGAGGGCGCAAAGTTTGAGTTCTTCTGAGCAGCAAAGATGGCGGCGCCCATAGACTGAGGGAGAGGCTATAAGCCAGGCACTCCGTGCATGACGTAAACATCAATTGGGTACATTTCCTTCCATACCATGATGGTTCGTACACGGGCTGTAATGGGAAAGCTTACGTCATGCCCAGAGTGCCTGGCTTATAGCCTTTCCCCATAGACTGAGGAAGATTTTTTTGGAAATTTTGCAGATTCAGATAATGAAATAGATCAGTATTGATCACTCTCAAAACAATGGTACTGAGTTTGGAATGTAAAAAAGAACAAAATACAACAAGTTTGGTGAGTACAACTTATTTATTTATTTTTTAACAGAATTTCAAAAAGTTGGGCAATTTAGGGTTAAATGTAAAACAAAACCTGTGGGCAGTGAAAGAGTTAAAGGTTTCTTGTATTATTAGCAGATGGAACGTTTTAATGAACTTCTTGAACAAAGGCAGTACAACATATCTACAGAAGAATGTTGGTAAACTAGCTTTAAAAAAAATTCAGCTACATAGGCTTGACACTGTTCAGACATTGTATTGATTGGCCAAAAAATAAACTAACAGTTTTTTATAACCACCTTTACTTACTTTTGTATAGAAGATGTCATTTTGGAAAGAAAAAACAAATAGTGTTAGATATCAAAGCTATTAACACTTTTAATAAGTTTTTTTTCCTTGTTAATTCTTGAAGTAAAAGTTAACGTCCTTGCAAATGATTTAATAGTGCCTATGTTTTTTGCAATTTACCAGCCCGCAGTGTACAGGGTGTGTTTGCAGACTTGTTGCGACGGTGAAGACGGCTCAGATCTCTACCCAGACCATCCTGAGCTCATCGGAGACAAGTATGTTCATATCAGGGTTGTAGTTGAGTCCATCACAAGTCCTCACAAGCCTTCACAAGTCGCTGGGTCTTAATTCAAGTCACAAGCTATTCAAATGAACTCCAACAAAGGCATTCTTTCGTGCGTGTTCATCCTTTGCTTCTTGTTACTGGATTTGTGACGGACTTGTGCGTGACTTGTCACGGACTTGTGAATTTATCGATTCTGGACTACAAACCTGGGGCGGTATTCAATTCAATACTTAAATTAAGTAAACATTTTACTTAGGTCATTTTCTTAGCCAAGCTAAATACTATCTCGTTTTCAAATGCCTTCTAAGAATTTTACTTTAGTAAGTGAAATACTAAGATAAATTGTGACATTACAAATTAACGCAGGGCGCAGAACTCTCTAAACAGCCAATCGAATACAGAATGCAATGCAAAGATTGATAAATTTGCATTCAATTGATGTCAAATTGTTATAGCTTACTGCATACCTTACTAATATTCTAATCGGATGTTTGGCATCCCTTTCTTTCTGTGGCAGACTTGTGGGTCCTTTTGTGACCTTCAGCCGTGAGTACTGCTTCGTTCTGTGTGACGGAGAGGAGGTCGTGGGTTATGCCCTGGCTGCATTCAGTGCTAAGGGCCTCGGCAAGCAGATATCCATGCCGTGGATTGAAGAGATGAAGAGAAAATACCCCAAGCCAGATGATACCAAGAAGCCATCACAGACACAGGTATGTCACCCTGGGGCCAATTTCATGGCACTGCTAAGCACAAAAATCTGCTTAGCACAGAATTTATCTGCTTTGTAAAATGGGTTACCAGCCAAAATTCTGTCTGTCAAATTGTGTTCTTAGAAACAGTAGCAGAACATAAGGCTGGGGTCACACAAATTACGAGATTCCACTCTATCATAGTATTAGGATCAGACCTGGGTCTGATTCGCCTTTTTCAAGTCACCTTTGGGGTAGGGTTGAACCCTGCAATTGTCAAGGTCGCTTGTAGTGTAAACGCTACCCGAATACAGATTCGGCAATTTAAGTGTCCTTGGGGCGGTGCCCGCAGTGTAGTAGATTTAATTGACCAATCTGGCACTAGTGCAGTAACAGCTCACGCATGCGCTGCAGTTACATTTAGTGGTGACTTTTGCGGTTTCTGAAAGCGAGTTGAAGCGATTTGGGGTGTAGTGTAAACGCGGCAAATATTCAGTTTTGTGGTCGCAATAAAAATGTTGGATCGGTATCCACCTTTGCCGATTCGAGTGTAAACACGGTGTAACTCGAACCGTTTACTGGTATACAGACCGTTTGTATTTTGACCTCGCGCCTAACTGCTAATAGGGTTGTGCGACTTGGCTAGGCAGCCACCTAAGGCCTTTTCCCACGGCACTTTAACCCCGAGATAACCCGGGTAACAGAAATATTTAACCCCGAGATTACCCGGGTTAAGGGTTCGTTTCCCACGGCAAATCTTGGGGTTACCAATTACCCGGGTTATCTGGCCAAAAATGTCACTTAACCCGGGTAATTTCTAGCCCTGCTCGGGAGGTGGGTTAACCCACCAATCTCAGGGTTAACGGCGACCTTGAGACGATTCTCCGGGTTAACGTTTGTCGTGGGAAACGACGACAATAGCCTACCCGGGTAGGCTATTTAGCGAGTTAAATTCTTGCCGCAATAATAATTGGGTCAAAGGTTGCAAGTGCGCCCGCACTTGAATGGCACTGTCAAATTGGTACTCTTCTGAAGGTGGTGTACAACAAAATACGCCTGGGGCCAGTGACAAAGCACACATCGATAAATATGATTAAACATGCGAAATATTAACAGCAAAATTGCCAGCGATGTTTCTGTTAGTCTGGTTCCAAACATGTCCACGACCGACTCATATTCAGTCGTTGTATGTGGAATATGTGGAGCGGGAACCAGTCTATGTTTCTGTGTCGTCCGCCATGTTTGTGTGTGCGCGCGCAGCCTGATCGATCGATCGATTTTCCACACGCAATGGTTTCTGGGTATTTGTGCTGATTGGTGTACCCGGGTACGTGCGCATGCAGAAATGCCGTGGGAAAAGGGTCGCTGTTGTACCCGTGTAAGAGACGACCCGGGTAAGTGCTTCTCCGGGTTAACGCTTGTCGTGTGAAAAGAAACTCCGGGTTAAATGTAACCCGGGTTATTTACCGCTACCCGGGTAGAAAAGTTACCCGGGTCGGAGGTGGGTAGTGGGAAAAGGCCTCTAGTTGAAGCGAAATGGTTCTGGTGATTTCCTGATGGCAGCGATAATGTTATAGTGCCTGCTGGGTAGACATGTGCGCTATACAAGAATTTACCATTATCATTTGTGTTTGTTTACTTTTCTGTGTTTGCAGAAAACCATTCTAAGTTTCCATGAAGAAACCGTACCATGGACAGACTCACTATTCACCCGGTTTCCATCCCGGCTCTGCTTGGATATTCTACCTTGTGTTGAGGACACAGGGGTTGTCAAGAATATCTTGGCTTGTATCCTGTCAGCACTGAAAACAAGTGGTAAGTGTGATCAGGAATCTAATGCAGATTTGCAACACACTCTTTGCAATTTTTTACCCTTTAAAGTTGCACTGTCCGTGTTTGGGTGAAAGGATTAAAAAATGAATTTACACAAGTGAACGAATTTAGAAAGCTTGCGTGTCTCTGTAACGAAAAATATAAAAAAACTTAAATTTCCGACGTTGGGAATTATGGATACAAGCCTTTTTCTTGAAACGGGCTTCACGCGACCTCACGCGACAGCTTGTATAAACATACATGTAATATAATGTAATGGCAAATAGCATTGACATTGCCGTGTCGTTTTATCAGCGGTGTTATATTAGTTTCATTTTATTTAATTTTTGCCGACAGTACCATGATTTTGCCGACAAAATATGAATTACATCATATATGGGAGGCAAAAAAGTGGGGGGGGGTGGAAATTTAGATCTTTGCACCCCCCTCCCCCTACCCCCCACTTTTAAAAGTGGGCCTCTGTCTCCTACGCCTATGAATGCACAGTCTATGCACTGAAAAAAGCTGCGTCCCAGCTATGGTGGACGTGTACAGGGGAGGATTCCTGGGAATGGTCTATATTTGTCTCGTAGATTAGCAAGGCAAAAAACGTTTTCATAAACCCGTTTATTTTTTTCTTCCTAGGTTCTCATGGTGCCTTTGTTGAGGTCAACATTGCCAACAAAGGTCAGCTAGAATTCTACAACAAACTGGGGTTTGGGGAGGTCGCGGATTCGGGAGGAAATCCAGATGAAATGGTCATTCTTGGACGGATCATCTAGACAACGAAATGCAGTTGGACTGCATTAACCGCTTGGTAGCGGGAAACTTCAAGTCATGACTGGTTCAGTATTTTGGTCGCAAGCTGCTTTTGGTGTGGGTAACGACCACTTTGGAATCAAATTCCAGAACCATATAATATTAAAGATGGACTGTCCGTGTTTAGGCCGATTTGGGCTAGTACATCGTGGACGTTTAAATTTCACTGTATGTGCACACACATTCACAGATTGTAAACACAGTGCAGTGAATGTAGGTAGTGGCGCTGGCTTATCCGCGCTAGCTCGGCACGGCCAGTAATTTGTTGCTTTTTGAAGCATACAGGAAATCCGTTCCATGTTTTTTCCATGTATTTTGACGGGTTTGGGCATTACTTAAGCATACTAGGACTCTAGTGTCCCAATTTTGTTTTAAGTCCTTTAAGTATTTTGTAGTTTTACAACAAATATAAACTTTAATTGGTTTGGCCTAGTGCTTCGGGAAAAAGCCTGAACAGTTTGGGGGAAAATTATCTCTTGAATGGACTAAACTTTTAGGGAGGTTTAATAAACTGAACGAACCTTGTCTAAAATCACGTCTTTAAAGGTAGTCTACTTGTTTGATAATTACCCTTCAAACAAATTTCTGAATTATTATCGAAAAGCTTACTTTGTAATATAATGGTAATAATCATTCTGTGAAATTATTTGGTCTGAATTGCCCCCATTCATGAGAAAAATGACAACTATTTGAATCTCCATTCGTGCACAAAACCGTGCTTAGATTTTTTAGGTTTTCTGAAGTATTACTACCTCTATGTGGCTGAAATTTCTACAAGGTAGTTTTCTCACCCTAGGCTTTCAATTACCAGTGGAAATCATGCTGTTTTTAACAGTTTACCAAACAAGTATACTACCTTTAATTGTGTATCGATGTATGGGTCACCAACGAAGATCGGTACACTCTGGGAAAATTGCACCTGGGAAAATTGCACACCTTTTCATGCGCGTGCGACGGCCTTCAACATCGTTTTTTGACAATAAAAAATTCCCATAAAAGATTGATAGAATTATTTGAGGAACTACATTACATAATGTATCTGAGCATGATTTTTATCTTTAGAGCTCGGCGTATAAGCCGCCCGGTTTATAAGCCGCCGGGAACTTTTTTTGGGGCAAAATCAACGTATAAGCCGCGGCTTGTATTCCGAAAATTACGGTAAGTCCTTTTGTGTTTTTGGAGAACAGTTTTTGTCCTCTGTAGTTGGGGCTGTTTTAGACTAGGGATGGGAATTTACGGTTAATTCAGAAACCGGTTTGCAATTCTTTCAAATGACGGTTAACCGTTCAGCCGGCACTAAAGATTGTTGCTGGTGTTTATAGATGCATGTGCAATGTATACAATACCCCTAGGCCCCCAAAATAATCATTGAACCTTTATCTGGTCAAATAACCCTCCGAAAACTATTGTAAATTCTTCAAAATTGGGTTTCGATTAAACGTTCGGCAAAACTGGTTTTTCAATCTTTTTCGGTTAAACAGTTAAACAGTTAAACGTCCCATCCCTATCTAAGACCCTATTTTTTGGCTGTCAAAGCGTCAGAGAGGAATTATTTTCAATTTGGTGACTCAAATAGTGTGTTTCTAATTACATATACACATGTACTCGAAAGGTTGTTCATAAATTTGTCTAAATAGCTGTCCATTCTGGTAAAACAGCGTAGTAAACTTCCTACAAATCATGAGTTTTGCAAAATGATTTGCAGAAGTAGAAACAAAAGAATTTTGTTTTAAATTGTGTCATTTACTTTTAGCACAAAAGTATGTCGCCCCTTTGTCATTTTTGTTAGCCGTTTTAGGTGGATTGTAATGTTCTTTTTAAAGATTTCCTTGAGAAACGAGAATTATTGCTGAAAGTTTTCTCCCAATGCTTGTGGTAAAACAAATATTGTGGTGTTACAATAGCTGTATTTATGTGAGGATAAGTAAACTGTCCTGGGGTTTCACAAAGGCATGCTATGCGTCAGGGTTGTAGTCGAGTCCATCACAAGTCCTCGCAAGCCTTCATAAGTCCACCAAAAGTCCCTGGGTCTTTATTCAAGTCACAAGCATTCAAGGCATTCTTTTGTTCGTGTTCATCCTTTGCTTCTTGCTACTGGACTTGTCACCGACTTGTGATTTTATCGGCTCTGGACTTGTGAAAGACTGACTAAAACCCTGATATGCGTCAAATCTACCGCAAATCGCCAAACCAAGCGTAAGTTCACCATGATTTCACAAAGCACATACAATGGGTAAACGTCACACGTTGTGGGCAGAACTTATCTGGTAGTCGTAACTTTGCAATGGGTTCATCATTTGTTATGCATGTCGCAAATATTTTTTTGTAAAATCGACGCCCCTGCCAAACTTTACTGAATCTTCCAAAATGAATAAAAAAATTCATGTTAATGAATGCTGGAATTGTATCAAGTAGTCAACTTACACACGGGGTGTAAATGACTCTAAATGTATTAATCAATTTCCAGTTCAGAAGGACAATGAATGTTTGAAATTGTCTTACTTTTAAACATGCTTGGTTTAAATTTCCAGGTACTTTTGTGCAGTGCAAAGCTTGCAGATTGTTCGATTTTCTGGTGATTTCAAACCTAACGAAACAAAGTGTTTGTAACATCTACTTGACAGTATAACTTTAATGTACAAGTCGTACTTTACCATGATGTATTCCATTGTTCCTCAACCATTCAACACTTTTAAAAACCATTAATTTAATAACTTAACTATATAATTGCTCCACGAGAGTCGTATTGGTGCATCAGACTGGTGACAGGGGACCCATGTTCCTGTACACCGTATCGAATATCCACTATTTCGTGGGGCACCTTTTGTTACTTAAACCGTTCAACAATGGAAGCACAATATGTGCAACTAAGGAACAAAGAAACTTCCCCACGAAATGGCGGCTATTCGATAGTCTATAACTGAAATATATAATTGCTCCACGATAGTCATATTGGTGCATAATGGGACAGGGGACCCATAATCATGTTCCTATTAAACGTCCAGTGAATTTTAAAAGATTTTTAGGATGGAAGTTTTCCCCCGCTCTGCCCCTAGGCCTGTTGCTCGAACGAACCACGACCCTTCCAAACCCATTGCAAACTTAAACATGTTATGAAATCTGCGCAATATAAATTATTAGTACTTAAGTGAAGTTTCCAAGTTGTATGTTTTAGAACAATATCCATCCGATTTTATACAATCTTTGACTATAAAATCATGCTGGTTTTGTTTCAGATCAGTGGCGGATCCAGCCTCATTAAAATACAGGAATACAATGGATTTCAGGGGGTCCGACCCCCCGAATTCCATTGTATTCCTGTATTAGTGAGGCTGGACTCGCCTCTGCAGTTTGAATAAAAATATAAATTGCTATACTTGTATCTCTGGATATTTTCGTTTTGGACTAGCAGTATTAATAAGATACAGATTGAGACAACGAATAAAAAAGAGAATCTGACCCTGGTAATTCTTGCAGTGTGTTTGAGTACATTTTGTTTAGCGAAAAAGTTTTGAGTACAAAACTGCGGATGGTCACCTAAACTCCATATTTACAGTTTTGCTTATCTGTCTTGTGTGTCGGAGGTTTTGCGTTTGAATTCCGATATGGGGACCAACATTTTTTCTCCCATTCGTCCTACATTCCATTGTGAGTACAGGCACCATAAACATATTGCGTTCGTTGCCATTTATGTGTTAAAAATGCTGCTACTTTCTTTTAGTAAAAATAAATTTGACTTCTCAAAACAACGTTCTGTTTTCATTTTAAAAAAAATAATCTATGGCAGTTGCTTTAAAATAAATTGCACACGACCAGCTGCCTTCGCGTTGCCGTTTGTTATTGGACATAAGACATTACATGCAACCACTTTTAACCAATAAGGTTTCGCGTTTTCACAAGCCCTGTGTCACCGTTTGTTATTGGATAAGACAGATTGCAAACTATTTCTAACCAATTGGAATTTGCGGTTTTTCACACGCCCTGTGTTGCCGTTTGTTATTGGATAAGACGCCTTGCGAGTGTGTACTTCCAACCAATGAGAATTCGCGTTGCATGCATTGACGTGCATGCACCTTGTGGTACCCGTGTTCGTCTGCCAGCGCCAATTATCTGATTTATGTGAACATGGAGGAAGATGTGAACAAGTTAACTGCTCAAGTCAACAAACAACCTAAAAATCAGCAGGAATTAGTTCGTGTTGCATCTACTGCACAAGTACTTCATTCAACTGTAGGCCTACATCTTTTTATGAAGAGCAAAAACGGTAGGTTGGTCAAAATTGTATCAATATTATTGTAACAAGTTGATCCACGAGGAAGGCCGCCATGCACCAGGTAGATATAGGCCCCTAGTGCTGTTTCGGCAGGTGTGATACCATTTTGTTTTACAAATGAACTGTGAACACGTACGTATACGTTCCTAAGGCTTACGGAAAGGTCGTTAACTGATAGGACAACATAACAGAGGCTTCGAAGGCGATAACATTAGCTTTGGTCACTCCCTTTATAATGTTTTCTTGATGATTTTTACCTCACGAGTTCGGACAGGTATTTTTCACTTGTTTGTGTGGAAAACCATGCACAACTAGAACTATACAGCTATACCCGGCCTGGAACTCCCCTATACTTCCCCTATTTATATACATGAACACAATCCACCGCACTCATCACACCCACGAAAATCTGAATGAAAAAGGGGAGGTGGGGAATATCGTGCAATATGAGGAATGGGAATCATTAGGATAGTGCCTAAAACATTATAATTTTTGGCTACAATGTCTTTTTTTTGTTGCTAAGGCGTGTACACAAACTGGTGGCCCAAATTAGACTCGTTTGAATGTCACAGTGTACATCATATTTTTTGTGTATTGAGCTCGTGCCAATGACGTCATTTTGGGATTAAAACAATGCCGCGTCGTTGTGGAAGCGATGTGCGTGCGCGTTGTGTGTGTCCATAGCGCGCGTAACGCGCTATGATGAGGCTCCCATTGGTGAACTAAACCGCGTTGCGCTCACCAGAGACACACACAACGCGCACGCACATTGCTTCCACAATGACTCAGCATTATTTGACTCCCAAAATGGCATATTCGCACGTGTTCGAAAGGGGTCAATATATTGGCTGTGAAAACATACCATATGCCAGCAAAATCATGTGGTATTTTACAGCTTCAAACAAAGTTTGTGTCCTATTTACTACATAACATTAACAGAATGTTTAATGCACTTTCCTAATGCAACCTGTTACAGATGGCACAGAAAATCTACAAAGATTAATGTCATCAATGTTCAGAGTGATAAATGATTGGTCTTCAATGAAAACAAATTTTTGAGACCTGTCTAACTACAATTTATAAAATTATGGCAATTAATTGTTGGTGATTAATTATATGCAAATGCATATGCAAAACAATAATGGCAGTTTTATCTGTGTTTTGAGGGCTTTTTACACCTTATTCGTTCTATTTCTTAATGTGGTGCCATTTCTATTCCACAAGGTTCTTGTGCATGTGTCGGGCGTTGTTGGGTTGTTTTATTTTATTTTATAAACTCCATTTTCACTTTTTTGTCCACTTCCCAAATCCCAAGGCATAATGCACCTATCAATTGTCGCCCCGCTCCCCCTCCTCGGGCTGCCCTACCTAAGGGGTGGGGATTGTTACTTTTTGCGTGACAAAAATCCCCACCCCCAGGTGCAAAACATGCGCGTTTTGTATACAAATGCACAGAAATTTGTATTTCAATGGGTCAAAATCCCCACGAAAAATGTGACAAACCCCCTACCTAGGGGGTGGGGCAGCGGGGGTGGGGCGGCGGGGGGTGGTGGTTTGGGGGGGGGGGGGCGGGAGTGGGGGCGGGGGGGGGGGGAACAATTGATAGGTGCATATCTACATATGTGCTTGACTGCACTATAGGGTTAATTAGCGCAGTTACATATGAAAAGCATCTGATGTACTGACGTACATGTACTTCTTTTCACATGCACACTTAATATCCACTTGACCAGACTAAATTTCTGCTGGTAATACCGTGTTCACCGTAGGACAGAACGGCATAAAGCAACCAGAATGTTGGCTGCTAGGCAGTGATGTGCACCACGAACCAACATATAACGTAGTAGGACCTATGTGACTTTCTAAACTGCACCTACATTATGCAAATAATACACGCAAAAAGCCTAATTGCTGTAATCGTAGCATTATACTGTGCCACCCAACAAAATACAGACGTGCAGACAATGCAATTCTATAAAATTTTATGATGTTTTATTTACAGTAATGTGCATCTCGTATGTGTAGGCTATGTCTCAGACAAAAAGGCACTGATACTAAAACCTATTTACATTTACAGTGGTAATTATTTATTACAATAAACAGATATTTATAACTATGACAGGTGTTTTTTATTGCTCCCCCCACTACAACTATGATATTTAATCAAATATATTTTCACCAAATGAACAAATCAACTTTGCTTATGTGTAAACTCAAGTGTGAAAACAGTGCATGGTTGACCCGGCCGTACCCATGTTGAAACTGTTCACATGTCAATTTTTGTTTACACATGTCAATTTTTTTTACACATGTAGATTTTAGCATGTGTTGAGATTCAGATTGATACTGGCTGCCTCGTTTCTGATGCTGAGGCATTGTATTACATCACCCATCTTTTCATTTGCAAAATTTATCACAAAAGTAAGCACTGGGACCGTCGTTTTTCGATAACAATTTGAAATTTAACAGTAACGCTCTTCAAGGGACCAAACTGATGCAAGCCTTTTAACGGACACTTGTGTTACATTTCAAGCCGTCCCAGTTACGAGCGTATATTGGAAATTTGTACACAGGGTTTTTAAAAAGGCATGTTGTCACACTATTTGTAACCCTTGTTGGGCCTAAGTAAGATTCAGAACAACTGAAAATTATTTCTTTTATTTTGAGACCAGACAAAGGTATTTTCTGGAAAATATAGTCTGTGTTGCCAAAATGCCCCGTTTACCGTTGAAAGACCCAAATGTGAAGTGCAGCAAAATATTGCAGTAACTAAATTACATGAACAGTTAAGGCAATCTAGTGATGCAAGTTTGTTGAGTGCAAAATACATTGTGATCTCAAAAGAATTTTTAAAAAATATACAAGTCGCCTTTACAAAATGTGCATACATCTGTCAAGTGAGTAATACTATCATGTATTATGAAAAGTGCCAAGATCTGGCAAGAAGCGATTTAGGATTATGGTGAAAACAAAATTATTAAGATGCCGATTGCAAGCCCTGGTAAAATCTTGAAATATGCAAAACTAAATTCTTTTACCATCACGTAAATATTTTATTTAAGAGGCCTTGGAAAGGTCTCGGCTACAATACTGGTATTTATACACAAGAAACTGTTCAAGAATTACAAATTTTACCAAACTCTATTTTAACTATTTTTGATTAAGTATCATTTTAACATTCACACACTAATTACTATAATACAACCATTAAAATTCTAAAAATTATTTGTCACAAAACAATGTACCACCCCACATGAAAGACAATTATAATGTGTTATAAAGGCAAATCTGAAATCATCATTATTTTTTTCTTTTACTTCTTTAAGATTTTCATTTGCTGAAAAAGTCACAAAATGTCTTGAAGAATGCTTTTACAAATCTTACATGTACAGTGTAGTTATGTTATATTTTTTCAAAGTTTGTACAATACAATATTACTTTTTTCCAGTTCTAAAGGAAAATATGTCAAGATCATGTTTAACATGGAAAATTGTATTTATTCCCCAAATTGGGACAAGCTAAAATTCAAAAATCACTGGAAACTGCGCATTAATATGATCATCGCCTTTCTGATTTCATAAAAACAATTCTTTCCTTAAAAAGGCACAGGCTCGTCAGCAATGCGCACGCGCCAAATTCGTGCCACAAAATATGCAGCTCCATAGCAAAGGCATAGAGCTCCATATTTTGTGGCACGAATTTGGGCGCGCGCGCATTGCTGACGAGCCTGTGCCTTTAAATGTTCATTATGTAAATTACATTTCTAAAATAAGGGAAAATAGTAATATCAGTTTCCTGGAAGAAACATGTGCAATAAAATGGGATTTATTGGGAAGACAATTTTAACATTAACTTAACAGGAAAACCCCCCACCCCCCAGAAAGTTACACATTCCTAACTGTAACAGCTGCTAATATTTATACATCTTAAAAAACACACAGCTTCTTCCTTACTGTACACACTTACAATTAATCACACTTGAAAGGTTTGGACAGTGAAAACTCTTAAAATATTGAAGTCAGTATTTATTGTGGTTGGGTTTAACATAATGAGTTACAAACATTATCAGGTTAGCATTTTCAAGTGATGTCGCCCTCTGAACCTTTAACCGTGTCCGCATTGGACTTGTTTTTTGGGAGGTTTTACTGAGACGATGGTAAATTGACAATTGGCTAAATTTTACTGCTGGACTTTTCGACACAGGAAAACTTTACTGAGACCGTGAGAGAGCATGTGCAGTGTCCCTTCACAGTATGACCTTCACGGCCTGGACATACGCTTCCAGAGCGCTTTTACTGACTCGCTGTGTCCACGCTGGAAAAGTTCCCTGGTCAATTTTCCTGGGCACCAGTTGGCCAGGAAAAGTAAACGCTGGACTCAGGAAATGTTACAGAGAGGAAAACGTCCTAGGCTGTCCGCATTGGACTTAAAATGGGTAAGTATCCATCGTCTCGTTAAGTTTTCCTTTAAAAAGTCCAATGCGGACAGGCCCTCAGACTAAAAGATTCATGTTCCTTAAACAAACTGACTTGAGCCTTGAGATGACTTATAAAACTTTGACCTGTGACTTAAATGTCTTGGGAAAATTTCACTTGCGGAATTTGACTCTAGTAAAACCCTCCCTAACAATAAGAAAAACTACAAATGTCCACAGCTGCGATGTCTGTCCTCTCCATATTATCACAGTGTTTGTTAGGTAAGACTTAAGGCTATGCATGGTGGAAATCAATGTGGGTATGGGTTTACAGTAGCACCATGTGAATCTCTTTTGTATGTGTGGTTCTGGAAAGAACCAGTGAGTGTGAACTCAACGTTTCGAACGGTGCGCTCAAAAGGGATTAACATGGTGCTACCGTAAACCCATACACACAGTGTTTGTTACCAACCTGTTCCTGTATTTTGATGGAGTCCTGTATTTTGTCAATTCTTAGTGAGAGATTTCCTGCCGGTGAAAGATAAATCAGCACCAGGTGGAAGATGATATTAGGGTCTTGCTGGGGAAACTTGCCAATGCATAACTTGCATTGTACAGCTAGTTGGAAGTAGGTGTGGGAAAAAGTTCACTGAGAAATGACAAATAATAACAATAATGGTGGATTTTTGTATAAACCCTTTGTAACGACGGCCATGACAGGGGGCAGGTTTTCATATTTAAATGATGCGACAATAGATCTACAAAGTGCCTACTCATGCATGACTCACAGTGACAATGTGAATACCCCCTGTCATGGAAGCCCGTGCAAAGGGTCTATATGTCTACCCTACAGGGCACTCCTGGCACTGTTGCCATAATTATTACTACCATCAGGGAATCACCAGAACCATTTGAGACCCGCTCTAAAAAAAGGTAGTATAAGTCGCGCAGGCTACATTGTAGGTCGAGTTTTCGCGACCATAAGTAGAAATCTGTGGCAGATCCACGCTCATTAAAATACAAAAACACAATAGAGATTCCTCGCAGTCCCCAGATACCTCCTGTAATGTCCGTGCTCCGCTTGGAATTTCCATTGTTTTGGTATTTTAATTAGCGTGGATCTGCCAATAGATGTAAAAAATCCCTTTTCCTTCCACAAAAATCACCCTTATAAGCAGCTACCGGTACACACTACACAGCAACCTTGCATCTATCATGGGTTGTGAATCTAGGAATGAGAAACGTCGTGGTCCCTAACTGGCCACATCGTGAGACAGCAGATGAGTATTTCTTTGTTCCGATTACCACGATGAATACTCTATTTCATTTTATGGTGAAAGCAAGCACAAAGTTGGCTGAACTTGCTAAACCAAGAACTCTAAGCCTAAAAGCCACTTCAGAAGCAGAACATGTGATAGCAATGAGAAACACCTTCCTTTACAGAGTAACGAACTAAGAATAGTTTAGACCCAAACACAAATTAGCCGGAGTATGATAAGAAAAAACATTGACTATTGCCGTACAAACAGCACTGACAAATTAAGCCACTGAAGTTAGTAATCCCATCACCTAAATTTAGTTCCCTTCACAAAAAGCGATGAGAATGTTTAAATGTTACAATCTATACCTTATACTTTCTGGGTTTCTGTTTGAGGGCCTTTTGAAGCTGTTTTATTTTTCTTCTGTTTCTTGCTGTGGGCAATTTAAAGGAAGACAAAACAAAGCAGATCTGGTTACAGAACAAAACGATTGCACCTCAAACTTGCGCTGTGTTCTTCACAAGCTCTTTTAAAAAATGTAGGCTGTCCTGTTAAAATGTTTACCGCTCTGTTAAAATGTTTACCGCTCTGTTAAAATGTTTACTGCTCTGCTAACATTTTATGCAGCCCTATTACCGGTCAACTGACATTTTGACAGGTTTAATTATTGTCATAATGACATGAGATCCAGTTTAACTGTTTAAAAGCCTGGTCACATGCGTAAAACGCCATGTGTCATGTGTGAAGTATGCCGTGCGAAGTTAACATTTAAAAATATATCTATTTTTTTGACGAGCCAAGTTAACATTTTATTCCGAAATAGAGATATATTTATTTCAAATACAGATAGGATTAAATATTAACTTGCCACATCCAGAAATTGAAATCTCCAAATTTTGCACGCCATACTTGATGTGCAAAGCTGATGTTTCACGCGTATACTGTAACCAGGCCTTAATTTGAACAAGAACAGCCACTGATTATACTTGAAATGCATTTGACTCCATTAAACAAATCTCTAAGCCACTAAGCTGTGAAACTTAATTTCCTCCCCTCCCCTAGCAGTACACAAGATTTGTTAAAAGCTGAAATAAATACAGTTTTGTTTACAGAGAGTGTCTTGTAAAATTGTCTTATGTGCAACTAACAAGGTGTATGTAAAACTGAAATATATTATACAATTGTACATTACTAATCATTTGAGACTTTAGCACCATTACATCTACATGTGTATTTAGGTAATGTGAGGTTTCTTAAAGGGTTGCCACGTCGTCAGTACCTTGTCACCTTGATGCCCGTTGTCCGCAGACCGTACCGCCCTTGGGCCCTTTCTGTGCTTGGTGGGGCCGGCTGAAATGTGGACAAAATTAATTTTATTATTTCTCTATTTTATCCAATGGGGCGACATTTTGTGTCTAGAGAGCCTTATTAGAGTGACCCACCCTATTAGGGCTACAATTTGGTGTAGCCCCAATATTTTGGAAGTCAAAATCAATTTTTTAAGGTCAAAATCCATCTTTTTCAAATCGAGAAGCATTTTTATTAGGTCTAGAAGCATTTTTATTAGGTGTGGAAACATCTTTGGTTTACAGAAATTTTGTGTCCAATCGATGTCTTTTAGCCGAAATTTCGGTGGTAGTCTGGCAAAGTCTTACCGGCGGGTCGCTCCTTTAAGAGATATTTATATTATTTATATTATTTATATTATTTATATTATTAATATTATTATTATTATTATTTCTTTCTGGTATTCATACCAAGGATTCCTCAATAGTGCTCATTGCACTGTCACTCGCAAGCGTGAGGAAACCCATGAAGAATTAGAATTAGAAATGGCTAGAGACACCGGGGAACATCCCCTTGCTCTTCACGAAAGAATGCTCTGGGATCTTTAGAGTGCGTTTACCATTACCTAACACACTGTACCAACAGCTTTACATCCCTTATGAAGGATGGAGCAAGTGTGGTTGAGTGCCTTGCCCAAGGGCGCAGGTACTGCAGCCGGATTCGAACCTGCAACCCAAAGTTTTCACCCATGATTGCGAGTCAATGACCCAAACCACTTGGCCACAGTTCCAAGATTAATGTGTTAGATGGAGAAATATGAGAAATATGTAAAAGTATGTGGAAATTTCATCGACTAACTGGGGCCAATTTCATTAGCTAATTTTGTGCTAATGGAGGCTCCGGGCTATCTCATGGAGACCGTAACTGTAGGTACTGCAAACAAGTTTGCCAGCTTTGGAGGCAAAATTTGCCTCTAAAGCAACAGTGATGCAACAACGCCTGTTTCTAAGCACGTGCATGCTTCTGCACACCATTAGCCCAGTAACATTAGCACGAAATTGTTATGTTAATGAAAATGTTACAGTTAGCCCACATTTTCAGTTAGCACTTAAGCCATGCCATGAAATTGGCCCCAGAATGATTAGCAGAAATATAATGCCAAGGTCGACATGACATGAAATCGGCATTGAATGATTGTTTCTTTCATAGAAAAGATGTGTTTAAGATTACTAGGGCTACACTGAGTTTATTTTTTTCTTTTATTTTTTTTCTCTTGCTGTTTTACACTCACGTCACCTCTTACCACATGGCATGCTCAATGGTCATATAGGGCGTGTTTGTTTCATGACAGATCCGAATCCAGATCCCGATCTGTTTTACAGCGCAGAAACAAACGAAACCGCTCTCAACTCGGATCTCAAATCACGTGAATTGCAATTTATTTACCAAATTTGTCAAATTTCTGTTCCAAATTTATCAAACGACATTCGTCGTAAATAAACAAGCATTCTAAATTTGTTTGTATCGTGTGTTGCCTCTGAAAACTGAAACGACACGGTTTTACTCACACAAAATCTCTGCGATGTTTACGTCGCCATTTTGGATCTAGCGCTGAACCATCTCTTGAGAAGGATTCCACAGATCTCGATCAGGATGTGCGCGAAGTGAACGAGTTCACCTTGGATCTGCGCAGATCTGAATCTAGATCCGTCCGAAACAAACACGCCTGTAATGTCAGTCATGTGACTGATGATATCCGCATTCCGATTGGCTGCTTAAGGTGGCATGGCACTGCCAAGCACAAAAAATGCTTAATACAAAATTTATTTTCTTTGTGAAAATGGTTTACAAGCCAAAATCATATGTAATGTGTATTACGACTAACTGATATTCTACTACTGTTGCTGAAAACATAAGTTGACAAGCAATTTCTTGCTGGTAACCAATATAAAGCAAAGTATTGTGCTTAGCGCCATGAAATCGGCCCCAGGTCTTAATAAAATTATGTACCTACCTGTACCTCCGGTTTTCTTCTCACAGGTCTCCTCGCCAAACTGTCTGCGGATGCGTAATGTGACCGTGACATACCCCTGACACCCGGGCTCATGTACAGCGGTTCTTTTAAAGACTGCAGCGACGGAGTTCTCCTAAGTGCATAATCGTCATCCTCCGGTAAGTACGTGGCATCATTGTCGTATTCTTCCCGCGTTTGACGGTCGTAGTATTGAGACACCACCACTCGTCTGGGACTAGGTTCAGGCTTATTCTTCCGGCGGTGTATAACTCTCTCGTCTTCCCCGTAATCAGACTCTATTTCAGGATCTTGATCCTCGATGCGTGATGAGTACCTTATGTCTTGTTCCTCACGTAGCCTGTTGTCAAGACTATGCAGACTGTCTTGTAGGGATGACGACATGTCAGGATCTCCCCCGATTCTCTCTGATAATAAAATATCACATCACTCGTAAAGCACACAGTGTCCGGAAATCCATCTATTCAAAGGCGTACCACTCAGAATTTCCATTGTGTTTTTGTATTTTCAAAAGCTTTTTTCTAGGCATGCTTTACTCATCGATTACATGTAGTTGTGTATTCGATTCTGATGTGCGATTGTTTCGACGTTGGTATAAATTCTTACGCTTTTGACCAGACTTCGACAACGGTCTTGGATATTTGTTCTGTGGCTGCTTAACTTTTTCTTTGTTTTGAGCCAATATTCCCCCGAAAAACCAGCGAAGCCAATCAGTGATCGAGATCAGATGCGCTCATGATATATTTATTACGATTTGAAACCGTAATAGTGCACATGAATGTACATACAGCGAGTATGTTCTGCATTGTACAGCCGATAGGATGGATACATCGAGTTAGCTATGGTACAGTAGCAACAGTGCGAGGCCAAATTTGCATATGACCGTCTGTCATCACTTCCGTGAGTAGGTCATTAGCGCAATCTGTTTCCGTCCACAACTCTACAAAGTAGCACAGACTAAATATGCTTTGTGACATGCGACTCATTTTTGTACAACGGGACACAATTTGTAAACTGTACACCCCCTTCATTTGCAAATTGGGCGTTCAACTAATTTTCATCAAACGGAGCAATTTCCTTAATTTGAATGGGGTCATTGACTACAAAACTGTTGACAGCAAACTAAAAATGAGATCCATCTAAACAAAGCTGCAGTGAGCATAGTTACCTCTCAATGGACGGTCATACTCCATCTCTTTCTTTCTCTCAGCTATGTCCTCTGTATCTTTATTCCCCTCTCCTCCATCCCTTTCCACCAGTTCACTGTGACCCTCATCCTCCTCTTGAATCGTATTCTTGGCTGCAATCTTGGAGTAGTTCTTGAGTTGGTCCATTAGCGTGGTCTGGCCCTGTTGTAGAATGGGAATTTAATTCCAGCTGATAAGCGTGGTTTTAGTAAGTAGAAGATTGTGATAAGCCAACAGTGGTGAGAAACTAACAAGATTTGGTTGACTCAAGTCATGCAGCCGACTTCAGAATGCCTTACACAATTACATAATTCCACTTGTACAACATTTTGTGTAAGGGGCCGTCCAAAGTTGTGAACATTTTCACAATTCTTACAGAGCGTAGTATTCTACAAGACCCCCTCCCTCCCCTGAAATACAACTTTTTTGTCACTACCATGAAATGTCAACATTTTTACAGAGCATTTAAAGTCCTACGCGGGCCTCGACACATTATTGTAAGTTTTCCAAGGTTTTATGCGACAAAAGACATTCTATGAGCCACAAATTCCATGATGGAATACTTAAACCTTTTACAAAAATTAGTCCAATGCAGACTAATTTTAAAATGTTTCACAAGCTAGGCACTTTTTTGTGAAACTGGTTGCTGGCTGATAACATATGTGGAGCATGGCTGAGCAGTTTGGGTCATTGGGTCAATGACTTGTAAACGTCAGGTCGAAACCCCGTACCGTAAGGCTGTAAAGGACTGAACTGTATGTCGACCACTCTTTATGCCTTTCTTGTGTTGTCAGCTACACTTAGTCTACACAATCAGTTAATACTTCCAAAATGTTAAACACGTGTAGCTCAATACTTGTGACCAACCCAATTACGACCCAGCTTTCTAACTTCCTGGACCAAGCCCTTGTGTATACTTGCCTTCATCGCTGAGGTCATGACCACATTAGCCGCAATGGTCAACCCATCTTTGCTGACTTTCTTCAGCGCTTCATAGCCTTTGTTGCTTGCCTGTGATATGTACTCATCAATTTCCTGACAGGGTAAAATTGAGAGAAAAATGTTAAAGTAAGATGTTCCTCAAGTACTCTAGTTGACTACTTTCAAGTCACATTTTTGCATGCCTCTTAAATTCACTGGGAAATGTGTGATTTGACAAATGGGCATAGGGAAAATACGATTTGTGGTTGTGCATTTCAAAGCAGAGAGAGGTTTTCTTGTTCAGCTTAAAGGGCCCCTGAAATGGTGTTTTTATTAATGAAATCTGTGCTATGGAACTAGTCCATTAATTTACAATCATAAAAACCCTACTTGGAAGTTGTTTGGGGGGTTAAAATCAAGGTTTTTTATTTTTATGCTAATGACAATTTACATATGCACGAGCAAAGTGGTGATGTCACATTAGGAAAACACAGGAAAATCTCATTCAACTGTGCACAAAAGTTTCCACAATTTTCTCCAACTTGCTGAAACTTTTGTAACCCATTATTGTTTGGGTTTGTTTTACATGTTGCCTGTTGCAAACCATGAAAAAAAACTAAGGCTGGAAACTGCAGCATTTTTCCACAATTCCAGTTTTTTCTTTGCTTTTCTGCTGTGTGTTCCTAAAGTGACATGCCCCAAACAGCGCCCTCTTTCTGTGAGTTTATGTGAAGAAATTTTCAAAGTTGAAAAATTCCACTTTTTATTCATGGGGCATCAAAACGAACAGTAGTATTTTTACACAAGTAATCCTTCATATGCAGCAAACACTGTGCATAAAGCTATTGAGCATTTCAGGGGCCCTTTAACTTGTTCAGTCTATGCATACACTGTCAAGTACCAAGTTCATTATTCTAGCTCCAAAACACTAACTTTCAGTTTGGTACGGTACCTGTGTGAATCTATACGTGTAAACTACATGTAGTGAGGACTTAATGTAATCAAATGTACTCACTATTTACCAAATACCTTGCCGAGTAACTTCCTTATACATGTATTCAAAGCCCTAAGGACACTTTAAAATAAAGTGCTCTCAGAATGAAGTGGTAACCTTTATACCAAAATGTTATATTTGTAAACACTTTTGAGCAGTTTTGGATTATGTGCGAATTAATCCAAATAATGTACCCAAAGAGTGTACTTGACTTCAACTCAACAAAACTAGGCACAATCCTTCGAGGAACAGATTCTAGTTTCCCCTGTACACCGGTACACAACATGGAACCACAAGATTTTTTCCTTTTTCCAGCACGCACAAACACAAACACCCTCCCCCTTCCCTTATCCTTTTTAAAATGCTAAGACAACTCGTCTGCAGACCTGTGCAAGTCCACACTGTTAAGGTGCTAACTGGTTTATGCGGACCTCTATTATGTGCAGGTTCGTATAGTGTACTACACGCTCGTACACACACACACAAACCTCCAAAAGTGCCATTGTTTTGAGTGTAACAGCATTTTCTGTAACTTAAATAAATTTATTTCTGAAAACGAAGGCAACAGCCAATAATGTGTATTACCTATACTGTTCTGTTTCTAAAGTTCTGAAAAGCTTTCTAAAACCATTCAGAACCTGAGCATGAACTACAAGTAACCGGGATCCACCCACATCAATCAAACCTCTTCTTAAGACTAATATAACGTCCTAAGCTATTTTTATCCTCGATGCCATCAAGTCCTTAACGTCCCCAGGAACTTGATAATCAAAACTCGGACCCTTTTAGCTATAAACCTGCTGCTTTTGCCAGAAAGCAGTCTGCCACTTGGGATCCAAGCAAGACTCTTTCAACTCTTCTACATGGCTGATTAGTAAAACCCCAAAATAATATGGAACATTTGGCACGCGCTTGCAGAACCACTCATTTCCTGTACATGAAAAGCAGTTGTCACATGATGTGGCAATGCCACACTGAGAATACTGCCCAGAGAAATAAGCCCAAATCCAAGTTCATGATGTTCTCAACAGATGTAGCACTATAATGTAGCTAACTTAAGTTAACGTAAAAGGGAAATGAGCTCAAGAAACAAAGGACACTAAGCTAAACCAAGTGCAAACCACAAGTGCAAACTAATTTGATCCACAGAGAAGCTGGAACGAGCTTGTGTGAGCTGCAGCAGGTCCGGAAAAGGACGATTCCATAAATTTGAACATGAAGACTTTAATTAAGGGTTTGTCAACCAAAGGTTTAATTGGTCCTCCTGAATCACATCGATTAAATATATGCAAATTGCTGATTGGCAACGGCGTCGCTAGAGGGGTCTGTGACACCCTCCCCCTATCTATTATTCATTTTTGTCGGCAAAATCATGGTACTGTCTGCAAATTCATGGTTCTCTTGGCTAAAAAATGAAGAAATTAAATAATTAAAGTGATATAGCACCGCTCATCAAAATGCCACGGTTATATATCGACAATGCTATCACGACACTGGTAATATGATATGCCCCTCCCCCACCCACCGTCTCCCTGATCGAGTCCGCGAAGGCCCGGCAGCCATCCGCACATTTTTTTTGGAAAGTTCAAAGGTGCCAGACTGCTTTCCAAGCCTCGTCTTCAGATCGAGGCTTGGAATGCATACGTAACTGGCACCTATCAAATCGACAGTTAGCATTCGATAAAACTGATTCAGGGCACACGATTGAATCATTCAAACATGTGA
This sequence comes from Henricia sp. BOLD:AAB3569, assembly GCA_037783545.1. NCBI lineage: Eukaryota > Metazoa > Echinodermata > Asteroidea > Spinulosida > Echinasteridae > Henricia > Henricia sp. BOLD:AAB3569. The sequence goes on along the minus strand of JBBELK010000009.1, from coordinate 2,592,185 downwards.
ATAGGGTGTATGGCATACAATCAGTTGTTTTTTCCCCCAGAAATTACATTACTGTAGGTCCGTTATTTTTACAGAAAACCATCATGTGAATTGCAAATGCTATGGCAATAATTTAAAAAATAATCCCAGTCGGGGCACTGCAATTTTCTCGTGTTTCTAAATTCATCTTTCAAAAAAACAAACAAAAAAACACGAGTTTTGTACTCGGCAGTTTACTCTGTTTACTATCTGCTAAGTTGCATTTGTCATTCACCTGTTCCCGCTTGCTGAGTGTCGGATGAATAAACCTCCTGTAGAGATACGTTGAGCCCTTTGTCCATGGTGAAATGAGCCAGAAGATGAAGAGGATCTTTGCTTCGTAGTAAAATGGAAGTCTGAAGTGAGGGTGAGAGATTCAAATAAATGTAAACCATCAATTACAATGCAATCCAAGGCAATTTAAACAGGTGAAGATTTTCACAGCATAATGAAATGAATGACAAAATGTGTGAAAATCCAAGAACTTATACATTGTAATACTGTCTTTGTTTTGTTCCAAACTTCATTCACTGGAAAGGCAAAATAACTCTGCATGTACAGGATTGCAATGACTCTGACTCGATACTCTGACTCGACTCTGACTCGAGACCCGGAATCAAGTCCTGATTTTCACTGACTTGAGTTGACTTGACTTGACTTGAGACTTGAGACTTGAACCTCAAATGACTTGACTTGAGACTCGAACCTCAAATGATTTGACTTGACTCGGACTTGTAAATTTTTTGACTTGGGTCTGCCAAAAATGAAATTGAACTTTTATGCATTGAGGACCAAATTGTTTTTAAAAACTAAAGCTTTCTTTTATTAACATGGAGCATTGATGCCCAGAACAACAAAAATACCCTACAACATGTATGCAAGATTAAGTGTCTACACTCATTTTACAAAATTAACTTGAACAAATGGGTCTTTCTATAAATTAGGGGTCCAAAAGTGTGACATTTGGTGTCCCCCGTTACACCTGATATGTGTTATTTTTCGTACAAAAATCATTAAAATGGCTTTTAAACCATTTTGTATGAATTGTACTTTATGTACTCACTCTTTGAGATGGAAAGTATTTAAAGAATGTGTCCTGAATTTACAAAAACAAGTTGTAAAATGTAACGGGGTCACCAAAGCTGGACCCCTAATTTATAGAAAGACCCAAATACTACTTGACTTGAACCGACTGGACCAACATGCCTGACTTGACTTGACTTGACTTGTGAATCGAACGCCATTTGACGACGGTGCAGGCTCATTGGTTTGTGGGTAATTCTCAAAATTAGGGGTCCAAAACGTTTGGATCACAGATTCTCAGTAATAGCCTGTGATTACAGGGGACAGCACCAATTTCTTGAATATTTTGTTCTGTGATTACTGACAAATATTTGAAACAAAAGACCATAAAGGCTCATAATTTGTTCCATTGTATTGAATAGGAATTTGGTGTCCCGGGTTACCTACAGTACGCCAATGAAAATTAGCTGTAGAATGAGTTTGCATTAACCTTGGTGCCCTATCCACACACAAACGTTAAATTTAAGTGGCATTTATTGAAATAAAAATAAATATTTTCTACTGGAAAACCATTTTCAATCACTAAACACACTTGAAAATCTTTAAAAGCATGTCACACTTTTGGTTCCTTTAATTTTTGGAATTACCCTTATAAATGTACATGTACGTACATAAACACACGTACAAGCGCGCTGTTTGCTGTCGATGGCACCTGCACCCTCCGGGATCGTAAGAGCTTGGGCAAGGTACATGTATGGACTATGGAGCGTGGTGAATTTCGTGGCACGAATTAGCTCGACGTGCATTGACACATTCAGTCAGTACACTTTTGTCAATCCATTACAGAATCCATGACACGACAGAAATTTAATGCAGTACTGTCATGATAATGATAATGATAAAGAGTGATGAAGAAGTATGATGACTTGAAGTACTTCCGCAATTCAGGAATTCCTTTTCATGAACATGTAAATGAGTGAGCTGAGTAAGACTATCAGGGCAATTGTTTATTCGTCTCTCAGGAATAACCCCGAGCGGAGCCCTATCGCTTTTACTTTTAAAAAAACTGACTGATTTCAAAACATCTTCCCCTGAAGTGAATCATCTCAGACAAGAGTTTTCCCCGACACTACCCTCATGAAACGTAAATAATTCTCACAGGCCAAATGCGGAAGGACTTAAATAATACTGCGACACGAGGCTGACGATGAGTCAGGTCATTTAGCCACATCAAGGCTTTAGGCCCTAACATCTGTTGCGAATCGTGGGACATGATCACGGGATTATTCACGGACTGATTTCTCCTGGGGGCCACGGGAAAGGGTCTCAAGTGGACGTCCTGGAATTTGAATTATTTCCTTTAAGACAAAAAAGGGACCCCAGCACTGAGTGACTTCAAATTATAATGTATCAGTTCACAGATTCCTTTGACATGGTGTTCAGAATTCTTTTGTGGTAGACGTATTTACTCGACACGCACGCCATTTTTGCAGGGTCCAACATTTTGTTGAAAAGTTGCTGGACAGTCAGTCCAGTGTTTTGTTTTTTTAAAGCAAAAAAAATCCTGGATCAAACCAGTTTTTCAAGACCATAACAAGGACCAAGCGGGGCTCGAAATACCCACTGGACTGGTAGACCGAGGCCAGTAATTTGAGCTTCGGTCTAGCGCTTTCTCTACCGTACTAGACCAGTGGTCCAGTGCATTTTTAAACTAACGAACAGTAAATCCACGTTCCTTGAAGCTTTGGTCTTGTAAAAATAGCGTCGGTCCAGTAAATGGTTTAAGCTACTAACCCTGTGGTCTAGCAGATTTTTTCATGAAATTTGAGCCCTGGTCAAGCTGTTCGTTTATGCTCTTATATAAACGAAGTACTCGGTTCTGTGAAAGTTGTTAAATCAGCCAGATGATTAAACAAACACATGTTAAATTGTGGACTACCGGTATTTAAAACATAAATTTGTAAACAAAATAGTGCAAATAACCCTAGCAATAAATTAATGGACCATCAGATCAGCATGTTATTTTAATACGCACTGTTCACCAGCACCCATTGGTTAATTCCTGAACCAAGAAAAAAATTAATAACTTTGGTGAACCAAGAAAATTGTGATGAGCTATCTTGCTCACCTGTTACTTTAAATTCGATTTCTATGGTTGGAATTAATTTTGCATACGTATTTATAGTTGTTGCTAAGTAGGACATTACATGTATTGGAAAAAAATGCAGTCTATTTGCCTATACATGACTTGACATTTAATTAATGTAAATGTCAGACTATGACGTCCAGTGAGGTGTCCCAGACCACGCAGTTGGAAAACAATTCAATGTTTACAGTGCCAATGACGAGGCAGATGTTGTGTCACAGGATGGATTTAAAGGCCCAGCAGACCATTTGCAGGTAATGTTGTATAATTAATTCCTGGAACATCAATTCCAAGTCACAGTAAATCCCAAGAAATGTCAGTCCCACAGATGCAGTACAACTGTGAAAATACATCCTGATCCATAATGCAATGCAGCATGTACCTCAGGTGGAATAACATCATATTTGTTACCATTATAGACCCTTTGCACGGGCGGCCATGACAGGGGGGTGCAGTCACATTGTCACCGTGCGTCATGCACAAGTACATGTAGGCACTTTGTAGATCTATTGTAACATCATTTACATAAATGAAAACCTGCCCCCTCTCATGGTCGCCGATACAAATGGTGTATTCGGGAATCCCTTTCTGTGAGATTTTCCGTGAGAACTCTCTAAGTACATTGGGTCACTGTAAATGACACAATAGGCCTTTCAAGAACAAAGGAATTAGGAAGGATATAAGGATAAAGTCCATGATGCATGACCTTTCCTGATCTGTTTGTATCTGTCCCTAGAGATGGCTTTTCCTGTTGACACTAATCTACAAAATTTATCTCCGTTGGTTGTACGTAGGTGTCGATTTGTTTTTGTTCATCATTTGTGCTTTTTGTTTGCTCATCATTTGTGCTTTTTGTTTGCCTGTTTATTGTGGTACATGTACATGTAACCTCTGGTTGAAAAATATGACAGTATATAAAACAACACGACACAAAACATAACATCACACAATGCGTTTGTTTCTGCTGGGCATGATTACGTTTCACTTTTAGAAATGCTTTGGAATGCACTGTGAGCTGTACCACACATGTGTGGTCTAGTGGGTATGAAGCGGTACTCCCAATCAGAGGTTGTGGGTTCAAGCCCCACTATGACCAACGTGTCTGTGTCCCTGGGCAAGGCACTTAATCCCAGTTGCCTCGTCAACCCAAGCGATATTTGGGAAGCTGTTATTATGTTAAGGGAATGCCACAATCTAACTGCTGATAGGGTTGAGCGCCTGGCCAGCAGCCACCTAGTTGAAGCGAAATGGTTCTGGTGATTCCCTGATGGCAGCGGTAATAATGGCAACAGCGCCAGGAGCACCCTGCAGGGTGGAAATGTGCGCTATATAAAAATCCACCATTATTATTATGTGCATGTACAAGTGCTTCACATCAACAATAATTTTCAAGCAAAACTGAAACTGAAGTGCTTTCGAAACTTAAACCAAAATGTACATGTCACGAGTGAGTGACAACAATACAAGCAGCAGATTTCTGTTGCTAATTATGTACTCTGTAAAAATTTGCCAATCTGAAAGTGATTTGTAAGCTACACAAGATTTAGGCTTTAGGGTTGCGTGCATACTTACAGTGAGGCAAATATGTCTACCACCGTCTCCACAAACGTGAACAAGGCAAACACTATCCAATACATCATCCATTTGACCTGTGTAAAAGATGGTAAAAAATTAGCAATGAGCAATATCCATATTGTTTATTAATTAATACATGTACCTAATTTTTCTTTAGATATAACCTTATTCCAGAAGTCCACAAAATGTTTCATCTTGCAAATGATACCTGGTACATTGGGCCCTCAAAGTACCTATTGTCTCGGAGAGTTTTACCCTAAAGATGTGTAATGCAAACAGGGTGTTTAAAGTGAGAGAACCCCCGGTGTTTTGACAATTTAAACACAGTGGTTGGGTGAAACAGTCGTCAATCCATTTTTTTGTTTCATTCCTTTGTGAACAGATGGTGGAAAATTCACTGTGAAGCCATTACACCATTTGTGCGCTTTGCTACCTATGCCTAAATTGATTTTTTATACAATTAAGTTTCCTTTTCAATTTCTGTGAAATAGGCCATTTGGGCATGGCAGGTGCATGCACATTTTTTTCAATGTGCACAATGAAACAGATATTTCTAATTGAAAACAAAATTCTAGTTTCAAAACTACATGTACATTGCTTGGAAGTAAAGGCCTACAGTATTCAACTGTATGATTGTGAAAATATGGAGCAGTATTTTTTAGTATGAAAATATAAAACATTACAATGTAAGTGAAATGAAAGTATGAGAGTTACCAGTAGAGACTTTTTAAAGGAACATGACAAAATTTTTCCAGAAAATGGATTCTAACCCAACAATCACATAAAAACTTTGCAATCTCCAATTTGGATGTGGAAGCAAAACAGTTGGTGTAATCATTGCACTGCTTTATGTAACCAGAAAAATTTGTTTACTAGACTTATCCATGATGATACCCTTGACAACATACTGTACAGATTGGTGGCATGAAATTTCAGAATGGTAATTAGAAAAATATGACACATGATATGGTATCAAAATCTCAACACCCATGGGAAAAATGGGGGCATCACAAATGAGATGTGGTCTCGCTCCTTTAAATCACCAGCGTTTTTAGAGTGTACATTTACCGGTACACCAGGCTTCAAGTTTTAGGGAGACCAGAAGGCAGTTTTTTGGGGGTCTTGGCCTTGGTATCGGGGTCCTTTTTGCAGTCTTCTCATATAAACTTGGATTTCTGTTGCAAGTGCCCCAAGAATTTACAGTTGGCGTAATATTAACATCGGAGGCCCCAGATAAACTTTAAACCTGATTTTAGGAGACAGTCTAAATCATTTAGAGATATTATTCACTACCCCCAAACCTAAACAAAATAGCCCAGTGACAGTAATATGGTTATCCTCTGTGTGATATGGTATATGGCATCAATGTGAAGTAGCATCAGAGATACTGATGTTACAGCTGTTGCCGATATCTAACCTTTGACCTCTAGACAGGTCCAAGAATGCCAATTGATCTGGTATGATGATGATGATGATGAAGCAGACATCATAATACACTAAGGTCAATGTACATGGATTTGAATATTTGATCAATAATGAAATTTTCCAATAATAATTTTATCATTTGCAAGACAAAACTTTTTATGGGCTAGAAAATGGCCACCATTTTGTGTGCTACGCAGGTATCATGCTAATGTTCGTGCATCTTCGTCTTTGGCCATATTCTGCAATCGACACGTAAACCGGTACATGTACTTCATCATAGTCGACCGCGAGTACACGCACATGCTGTACACCGAATCCATCACCGAACCCTGCTCAACATACATACATTTCTCACGGAAACCAGGGCGACGTTCGATTGAGCGACTACAGTAAACTATCGACTAGAGTCCCTCGAGCAACGGGTATTTTCCGTTGTTCGAGGGACTTTCGTCGAACTGTGTGTGTACATGTACTTTTTGTGGACGACCCATAGAGTTATGGGATGACCACGTACCACGCGCGCTAAAGCTCTGTGAAGTTTAGCAAAAATTGCATACAGTTTCGTTGCATTTTTTAAACACCGGCTAATTTTGTCTCCGAAATGTGTTTCCTAAAAGTGGGAATTTTGACATTTTTATATGTGTGTTTCAATGAAGGGCAGTTGAATAAAAAGGGCACAGCAATTTAAAAAATTAAAAAAATTAGTCTTCTTTCTACCACCAAAATAAGCCTAGAGGAATGTCTCCCAAATGACAAATCACGTAATCACCATATCTGAAGTGAAGTAGGCTTAAAAATAAATCAAGTTAAAATTTATATTGGTTTTTTTTTTACACTTTTGGATAGTCTGGGCCTCAACAATTCACCCCCCACTTACAAGTTTGGGTTTATTTCAACCTGAATTAAGTGTATCGGTAGTCTAGTGTGAAAAGCCCTTAAGTTAACAGCCACGTCCCAGACAAGAAACAACACTTACGTGATCATCAATGTTTTGTCCAGTATGTACTTATGGAAAAAATTTAATGCACCAAACCCCCAAGCAACAACACAATGTGAATAATTTGATCAGGTTTAGCACTAAAAGCCATCCCTCCAGGCTGAATATGGTTTCAGAAATCATTGTACAGTGTACCCGCATAAATGTATTTTATAAATGTGTAATGATAGAGCCACAATCAGAAGAGAGATGACTCTTTACTTATGCTATTATGTGATGTATTATGTATGTCCCAGGGGTTATTATCAACCCAGGGTATCTGCTATTAACAATGGACCAACAGCAACTTTGAACTTCGAAAAGCACTTCCATGAATTAGTATCAATGTTAACATACAATTGCCAGCAAGTCTTGGTCAGTTGCCAGGGTTATTTTTAAGTACTGACTCCTCCCAGTTAATATCTTAAAGTCTTTGCTCAGGATACAGGTACATTTCATGGGTACCTACTTGTATCTGACTCATGTCAGATAGCTTTACACTAATGTGGGACACCCAATATAACCAGGACACTTCAAATAATGCCACGGACAGCTTATCAATTTGCCAATAATCAGGTAGTTTTTAACAACCTCAGAGATGTTATGGGTTGTTGTTTTCTCTGAACAAATTTACATTATTTTGTTTTTAATCAGCAGTGAAAAGTATTGGATTTACTTTCAAGACCAGAGATACAACTGTTTTCCCATGAGATACATACAAAATGAAATAATGTTCTTGGGTGGGATTCGAACCAACAATCTCCTGCATACTAGAGCAGACATCCTAAATTCTCAACTTCTGCTCTTGCCAGTGTCAAATGACTGGTTCGAAGCCTTCAGCAGCAGGTACTGCTAAAAAAAAGTCTTCGGATTTTTATTCATCAAATATGAACATTTTGGGAAACAGGTTTCCAATATTAAGAACTCTCAGTAGGCTAGGTTTGAGGAGGGGTTGTTTATGAACGAACTTAAAAAAAAAAACACTTTGTTTTTTACAAATTTACTCACATATTCCTTGACGTTTCTCTTCTTGACTGCTTTGTAAGAAGCATATGCTGGGTAAAGGGTTCCAAACACCAACCTGAAAAAGATGAACAAAAAGTCTGAAATTTTAGTCAAAACACACCATTTTTAGGAGTTACTGACACCAAATTATTGTGGGCAATTTAAGTTGTCTAAATCAGCTCTTTACTTTTTTTTTATTAATAAATTTACAAAAACCAAATACATGTATATATTTACAGAATGCTATAACAGTACTGTCTGTCACATGACACAATGCAGGGTTAGGTTTAGGGCGTGTTTGTTTCGGACGGATGATCCAGATTCAGATCTGCGCAGATCCAATTCACGTGACTTGAATTCTTCGTTGAGAGCAGTTTCGTTTGTTTCTGCGCGGTAAAACAACTCAGGATCTGGATTCGGATCTGTCATGAAACAAACACGCCCTAACTGTTTCATTTTCTGACTGTGTTTACAGATGGGTCATTCTATAAATTTGGGGTCAAATTTTTCTGTCCCCTGTTACGTCTGACATCTTGTAAAATGTTGTATTTTGTAAATTCAGGACATATTATTTAAATGCTTTCTATTTCAAAGAGTGATTACATAAAGTACAATTCATAAAAATATGTTTTGAAGGCATTTTTAATAATACTTGTTTGGCAAATGGCAGTATGTCAGGTGTAACAGGGACAGGAAAATGTCACACGTTGGACCCCAAATTTATAGAATGACCCAGATCTACAACACTCCAACTAACACAGACTATTGCCTCATTTTCTCAATAATAATATTAAGAGTTAAATCTAAAGTGCAGTGTACTTTTTATTCATATCTGGGCTGATAGGTATATGGTTACCATACCAATTGGCACAGAAGATATGTGCACTATCAGATAACCAAAGGGTTGATAATTTAGGGTCACCAACATACAGTATGTGAGATACATTTCTAGATGTCAATGCTTAAAACATGGCACCTCCCAGTCCCACAACATAAAGCGAATTGTCAACTTCAGTCACGACGAAAATTATAATTTATTTTATTCACATTTTATTTTTTCACAGTGAAATCAACCGGCAGTACATCTTTAACAATGTGGATTAAAGATCTCTAATCTAATGGTAAAAACCATAGCTGTGTGAGATTTGTACATTTTTATCTTCTCCACTATCTAATATACATCTGTCTATCGCAGTCAAGGTCATCTGTACAGATGTACAATGCAGCAATGCTAGCTTCCACAGCAGCAAGGCTGAATGATTGATATCTCCTTGGCTGGAAGTTCCTTGGCTAAGTCATCATTGTATCCTGAATTCAACATAAATTGTTACATCTCTTTCACAGTGTACAGAGATGCTCTATATTGATGCCAATTACCGGTATAATACAGTGTAATCTGGATTTTTTATATGTGACCCGCACTGTAAAAAGGTAGCAGTTTAATAGTCGCACAGGCTAGGTGGAGTTTTTGCCACCATAAGAAAAAAATCTGCGGCAGATCAACTCTCATTAAAATACAAAAACACAAAGGAAATTCCAGGCAAATCGAGTGTAAACGGGCCTTAAAGCGTATATTTTCCATTTGTTTGAACAATTACAAAGGTCTAAACAATTTGGGGTACCGTGGCCGAGGGGTTAGGGTCATTGACTCGCAATCACGAGTGAAAACTTTGGGTTGCAGGTTCTAATCCGGCTGCAAGGCACTCAACCACACTTGCTCCATCCTTCGGAAGGGATGAAAAGCCGTTGGTCCAGTGTGTTAGGTAATGGTAACACACTCTAAAAATCCCAGAGCATTCTTTCGTGAAGAGCAAGGGGATTCCCCGGTGTCTCTGGCCATTTCTAATTCTAATTCTTCATGGGTTTCCTCACGCTTGCGAGTGACAGTGCAATGAGCACTATAAAAGGAATCCTTGGTATGAATACCAGAAAGAAATAATAATAATAATAATTTAAACAACGCTGAATGCCGCAATAGGGCGACATTTCGGGAAGACTCTCCCCGGGGACCACCGAAATTTCGGCAAGAGTCACTCAAAATGACACCTTATTTTTGTACCCAAAGCTTCCAGAGATGCTTCCAGACCGAAGAGAAACAGCTCCAGTCCCAATAAAAATGGTTCTCGACCTAAACAAAATGTTTTTTGACCTAAAAAAATATTAGGGCGACACCAAAATGTCGCCCTATTGAGCAGGTCGCCCTAATATAGCTTTTTTACACACGATTTGTCGCCCTATTCTAGCATTGATAGTAATTTATTCACCACTGCTCTTATTTCCCATAGGTTCTATTTCATGTAAATTATCCGCCTTCATTTCCCTTTCCCAATCAAGAAGTAATAAAGAATCTGACAAGTAATACAGGATGTTTTGCTTGTGTACTGCGTGGCAATGAAACATCCTGGATGTCAACCAGAAGTGTGTTTTTCGTCACTTCCACTGGTCACTCAGTATCCTCAATTTTAAAACAATTAAAACCAAAGAGAAATACGTGTAAATCCATACTCTTGGATAAAATATACATTTGTACACCCACGAACTGGTAGGAAATGCATTGTAATTATGCCGATGATGCACGGACCAGCTTGCAGTACATCCTGGCATCCGTCAAGGTTTTAGAGTTAGCCATTTAAATATGGGGGGGCAAAGCTCAAATTTATAGCTCCATGCTGTATACAACTGAATGAAAAATTTGACTGCTACAAATGCAACAAATGTTCACTTGAAAATAGCGGATGATCATACAATATCATCCATGTAGGATGGTACGAAAATTTGGTCGGGTTGCCTGCTCTGCCAAAACCCCTTTTGGAGAACACTGATATTTGTGGCGGATCCACGCTCATTAAAATACTAAAACACAATGGAAATTCCAGGCGGAGCACGGACTATCCAGGCGGTATCTGGGGACTGCCAGGAATTTCCATTGTGTTTTTGCACAATTTTTCCAGAGCGGGTCACATTTATGCTCATCTCTGGGTTGAGCCCACAGATATCTATTAACAACAAGATAGGAAACGGAGGCCGTACGCGCATAACCGCGCCTTCTCATTAGCATACCGGTAGTTTTGGGCACCTCATTTGCATACTTTTGGGCACCATTTGCATACTTTTGGGCACCATTTGCATACTTTTGGGCACTTCCCCATTGAATTACACTTAAAACCTCTCGCATGCGCACTTTCTCAATGTAATTGTGACGACCGCGCGTGTTATGTTCGAACACAAAACGCGCTACACGCGCACGCGTTCCAAACAGCCTGAAACCGGTTACGGTGATGTGCCATTCAATAACACAGTAGTTTCTTATCTTGTTGTTAATGGATATCTGTTGGTTGAGCCACAACTCGGAGGTGGTTGATTTTAACCAAGGTTATGAGACTCCAGAGTGAAAGTCGAGTCTTGATTCTTTATCCCACTGTTTGGTTGACCCAGAGTGGGTAGACAGACATATGCATCATCTCATAATTATCAATGACCTGAATTTATCCACAATAATCCTTGATAAACCTGATGTCCTGTCAGTTCAGGACAATGCCTTTCCTGCTGATTAAACCCACAAGGACAGGTTAACTTTTTGGGCAGCTATTTGATACAGTCTATTGTTTTGACAACCTAAAGTCCATAGGATTTGTACAAGATTGAGAATTGTGGACATCGAGGAATACACCTTTTTGTTTTAAGTCGGCTGGCTTCATTTCAGTCTAACCCTTAGTAGAATGAAATGATTATTGTAAACATGCCGTATTAAATGCCACCAGTCAAAAGGTCACACATTATTAAAACATTCTTCTCTAACCATTACAACTACATAAAGTACATGTACTGTAGGCTGACCAACTCAATGTGGGACAGTTATTAGAAACTCTCCAGGGTGCCAATAATATCAAACATTCCACAGACTTCACATATTGTTTACTTTATGAGCCCATGTCCTATATAAATTTATGTACATGTCCTGACAGGGTTTCTGCCCCACAGATGTTAATTTTGCGAAATGGCTAATTTTATGGAGCTGTAATACTGAGAAGAACAAAAATGCATTTGGTGAATTTTTAAAAGCACATGTATGTATAATGCCTGCAAAAATGTGCATGAGGCTGAAAGTTTTGTTAATGTTTCATAAGCCGTGTCCGCAATGAAATTGTTTTTCGAGAAGTTTTACCAAGACGATGGTAAAATTAAAAAATGGCTAAATTTTACTGCTGTCCGCATTTGGACTTTTTCAACATGGGGAAATTTACCGAGACCGTGGGAGAGCATGCGCAGTGTCCATTCGCAGTACGACCGCAGTACGGCCCCCCCCCCGGGCCGGACGTACTCTTCCAGAGCGCTTTTACCGACTTGATTGTGTCCCCTTATAGTTATAGTCGCAGGAAAAGTTACCTGGTCAATTTTCCTGGGCAGCAGTTGGCCAGGGAAGGTAACCAATGGACTCGGGGAAAGTTACTGAGAGGAAAATGTCCTGGGCTGTCCGCATTGGATTTAAAGACGCAGGCTCGTCAATGCGCGAGGAACACATTTTTGCCACGAAATTCACCGCGCTCCATACTAGTTGGGCAGTCAGCTGTTACGATCACGGACGGTGCAGGCTCATTGGTTTACGTATACATACATCAGCACTGCACTTTATTTCATACCAAAAAAGGTTCTTCACACTTTTTATGTGGTTTTCGGTTGACCTCCAGCTCTGGCCAACCCAAACTCAAACACAATGCAACAACAATGCAGCTGTGATTCTGCAGCTTATTACAAAACACAATCACAGGTTTCAAGGATATATGCAGACTATGCAGTTTCACAGAATACATTTACCATTTGATGCTTTTTTATTTACCATTTGATGCTTGCAAATTGTAGTTTCCCCACGCAGAATATCAGAAAACCATGGTTATTTAATAGTAGGAAGGTTTTACAAATTCATCGAGCATGCCTTTACAGTTTGCAAGTTTGGTTGTTTCAAAATCTTGCTTTACTGTAAGGTACATATAGGTGTTCACCAGGCAATTCATTCAAAAAAGTTGGCACTGTTTATCCCTTTTAAATTTTGGTATCCAGTTTTGTAATGCGAGGATAACTTCATCCCATTTTGGAAATAAACAGATTATTATTATTATTATTATTATTTCTTTCTGGTATTCATACCAAGGATTCTTCTAAAGTGCCAATTGCACTGTCACTCGCAAGCGAGCGAGAGGAAACCCATGAAGAATTATAAATTAGAAATTAGAAATGGCCAGAGACACCGGAGAATCCCCTTCCTATTCACGAAAGAATGCTCTGGGATCTTTAAAGTGCGTTACCCTTACCTAACACACTAGACCAACGGCTTTACATCCCTTCCGAAGGAAGATAACATCTATTTGACTAAGTCACGACAAAAATCACCAAAATACAGAATTTATACATGTATGTATTGCTCCGATTACTTTTTTTGGACCTGTGAAAACAAATAAAATGTTGGAGGATTTTGTTTAATTCTTTCACATCTTTTTTAATAACCAAAATTTAAAGTGCCATTTCATAACTACATGTATTTTCTTTGATGGTTAAAGTACAATGTACATACTACATGTATAGCAACTTTGCGTGAAGATTTAGCTTTTGCCGCGGTGCAATAGGTTTTTTGGTTCTTCTTTTTTTCCTTTCCTGACTGATAAAATGCAGCATGATTTTTCGCTTGGCATAATATCGCGCATTACAATATCAGAAAAAAAAGCAGTACACAAAATGGTCGAGTCAAGTTGGCAAACGGTCGAGTTGACTCGACTTTTAAGTCGAGTTGGTCAACAGATGGGTTGGTCCAACGGTCGAGCTGGTACAACGGTCGAGTTGGTACAACGGTCGAGCTGGTACAACGGTCGAGTTGGTACAACGTTCAAATTGGTTCAAGTCGAGTTGGCAAATGGTCGAGTTGATTGTAAACCCTAGGGCCTATCCCAAATTTCTAAAAGAAAATTCAAGGCCACCAAGTTTTAAAAATATTTTCAAAATTTCATTCAAGTCTTATTTTTTGTGATCAATGGCTTTCATTATCTGTCGCCACGTATGGATCAAGATCAAGATGTACACGATGCGTCATGTACGTGTGAAGCCTGCCTAGTCTAAAGACTTCCAAAACAAAACATGTAAACCCATGCAAACAGCCTACACATCCATGACATCAGATCGGATCGACAGATGATCATATAGTCGTAGAAAGTAGGCCTAGTAAATTTCTACTCACACAACCAAGCGAGATATGATGTAGGAAACCATGTTTGCTGAGTACTGCTGCCTTGGGAGCTTCTCAACTCTAGATAACGCGAAACCTCAGTCTTTATTTACAAATCAAAACAGTCCACCATCAGCTGCATGCAGTGGAAGCCATCTTCCTTCTGTTTACGTTTGAAAAACTTTGCATCAAGCTGCATAAATTTTGTAAACGGTCGCGGATATCCAACGGGGTCCGCCAGACTACCTCTCTAGCCAGGCCCCGCCTCACCAACCAGGACCTCCACGCTCAGGCCCCAGTGAACTCGTGTGGCGCTGTGCATGGTTACTATATATGCTGCAGCTGTATTTTATATACAGCGTTGTACGACTGTATACGTCAGCAGATACATGTACACTGTACATATGTGTAGAAGCATGAGTGTAGTGTTGTGACACTGCACAGTAAGATTAGTCTGTGTGTCTGTGTATGTGTATGGGCGGACTGTTGGCATATTTTATGATGCAGCCAAGCACTATTATAGTGTTTTTTTCTCAAAAGATTTCATATTAAGGGCTGCGATTGGTATTAATTCGTTTACTGGTCGCTACTGATACGCCGTGTGATAAGTCTTGTAAGTTGTAGTCGCGCACAGTAGTCGCGCAAGATTAGTCCATGTGTTTCTCAAAAGATTTCATGCGATTGGTTTTAATTCCGTTTACTGGTCGCTGCTGAGACGCCGTGTGATAAGTATATGGAACATTACAGAAAGGAATTTATTTTAGTAACAAGTAAATTGTTGAATGTTTTTCACTCCTAAATTCACTTCCCTCTAAAATATTAACACGTTGTGGTGGATATTGAGTTATTATAAGGAGAATGGCGACCAGTAAACGGAATTATTTATTGATCGGCATCACGGCGGAACATACATTTTCGCGATCAACGCATGCGGTCAATGCAATTGCAAACATTTGCTCCATAATTAGTCTGAAAGGGATTCACGATTCCTCCATCTTTTTTCTACCAACACGATTGACTATAACCACGCAAAATTTGATGTAAATTGAGTTAGTTGACCATTGTTTAGATCCTAATATTTCATTATTAAAAATGACTTATATTGTCAGTAAACCAGTTTGGAGGTAGTATGCCTATATAGCTAGCTCGAATCTCAGAGCATCAGATGTCCCAGTGTGGAGATAGCTCGATCCTCAGAGCTTCAGGGGCCCCAGCGTGGATCTAGCTCGATCATCATAGCACCATGGGTCCCGGCGTGGAGGTAGCTCGATTCTCGAAGTATCAGGGGTCCCGGCGTGGAGGTAGCTCGATCCTCAGAGCATCCGAGAGGTCCCAGCTAGTGTGGAGGTAGCTCGATCCTCAGAGCTTAGGGCCCCAGCGTGGACGTATCACGATCCTCAGAGCATCAGGGGCCTCGGCGTGGAGGTAGCTCGATTCTCATAGCATGAGGGGCCCCAGCGTTAAGGTAGCTCGATATCCAAAGAACATCAGGGGCCCCAGCGTGGAGGTAGCTCGATTTGGATCCTGGGAGCATTCGAGAGGTCCCAGTGTGGACGTAGCACGATCTTCAGAGCATCAGGGGCCCCATCGTGGAGGTAGCTTGATCCTCAGGAGCATCAGAGGTCCCAGCGTGGAGGTAGCTTAATTGATTCTTAGAGAATCAGAGGTCCCAGCGGGAGGGTAGTTCGATCCTCAGAGCATCGGGGGCCCCTAGCAGCGTGGAGGTAGCTCGATATCCTTAGAACATCGGGGCCCCAGCGTGGAGGTATAGCTCGATCCTCGGAGCATCCGAGAGGTCCCAGTGTGGAGGTAGCTCGATCCTCAGAGCATGAGGGGCCCCAGCGTAGAGGTATAGCTCGATCTGGATCCTGGGAGCATCCGAGAGGTCCCAGTGTGGTAGCTTGATCTAGATGTATCAGGGGTCCCGGCGTGGAGGTAGCTCGATCCTCAGAGCATATAGGGGCCCCAGCGTGGAGGTAGTCCCAACAAAATAATACAGTCAGATTTGGCCCGGACTAATCAAACTACTCTGTTGTTCAACTCATCGAAACACACTCAGAGCATCAGGGTCCCATCGTGGAGGCAGCTCCTACTATACCCACATGTCATTGTTTTTACCACTCAATACAGTCAGATTTTCGACTGGCGCTGGCGTCCTCCAATGTTAAGGAAATTGTCTATTCCAGAGGTCCCTCAAGTTATTTGCATGATGAGTTTCGCAAAACAATCAAGGTGTCCAATGATGGGTGATCCTGTATTCCTTCAGAAGCTTTCAGCTGCAGCACATGTGCTTTTCCGCCCCCATCTCAAGTGATGCATAGACCAGTGGAAAATATTAAGTCGAAAGTGGCAGATTATGGAAGATTTGTTTTGTAAACGTACGTCACCTTCAATAAAATGTGTTAGGCCATGTTCACATGATCTAAAATTGTGCAAGTTATTACGGATCAAAACCAGTACATGTCGCGTATGTAAACGAAGTGTGACGTGGGTTGCCATGGCAATTGGCTCTAAACTATCATGGCCGTCGGAAAAAGTACCATTGCAAAGCACAGGGACACGGTTCTGTGATTTTTAGTTTAGAGCCAATTGCCTAGGCAACCAACAAAAGATGCCATTTAAGCGGAATGCATATCTGCGCACACCCCATCCTTAACTTAATGCGAGTAGTGAATGACGCTCTCTATATACACACTGTCCAAAATACATGTATACTATAAGACTACCGGTACATTATAGTGCAGCAAAGTTCATAGCTATAGAGTCTGCATTTGGAAACTACAGGTCACTTTCACAGAATTTAGCATTCCCAGCATTTTGGTATTTTAAAAAAGATATACAGTCCGTGGTTCTCAGCGAATTTGAATTATTTATCTCCGATTTTTTTTTTTTAAAGCAGTTGCTTTATTTTCACGACAAAACATCATACTTTGTTTTAGACATCGGCAAGCCTGTGAAAACGCCGTTTTTTATACGGTCGTATTTGCGCCTCTCCTAGACTTGCCCAGGTCTGACTTCCCGTGTTTGGTCTGTGGTGCGGTGCGTGCAGCGCGCCCTCTGGACTGGTGGCCTGTCTAAATTCTTGTGTTTCGGAAGACTTTCTGAAGAGAAAACAGATTGGACAGGCGGTCCCGGAGGGTGCGCTGCGCGTTGTAGACCAAGCACGGGAGGTCAGACTTGGGCAAGTCTACGCCTTAAATTATTGGCGGACAGCCAATAATTCGAAATGTTGACAGTAATTGTTCGATACTAAACGTTGGTCGATTTGTTTCGTTGATGTCTCATTTTAAAGCGAATAACTTTTATGTTTCTAGAAATTGTATCCGTATTCTAGTAATATATACTAGAAATTGTATACTTGAAATGTTTCTAGAATATGTATACTGACACACTTTAGAAACGCAAAACACACACCTTAAAAACGCAAAACGAGTTTGGAATGCAATAATATCACATGGACATTAAATGTTCTCGCAACCTCGCTGGGTGATGTTCCTGCCAGCGCCAGCACCATACCCAAATCTCGTTCTCCCTCACCTTTCGTTAACCGTGCATGATGGGAGTGCATGGCATCTCGTGATTCTGTCTTGCTTTTAGTGCATCCACCCTCTCGTGTTGCATGTGCATTGCACTCAACATAAATGTGCATGTCTGTGACAGCTGCATAGACTTTTTTGCGTTTTGTCAATCGTTTTCACATTGGGAACATAAATGAGATTCAAACCAAACCTTAAATACTGACAAAATTTTGTCTTTGCCACTCATAAAATGTTGTTTAGGCCTAATCATTTTTATTAACTGCATTACATAATAATTACACTAACATTTTATATGAAATATATGAAATAAAATAATTAGTCAGGTTAAAGTAGCCTATTGTTTGCAATTTATTGACATAAATTGCAACCAAAACACTTTATTACTTACACGCCTATATAGCTCTCAACGAAAACGTTTGGCAACAATCATCACAGAAAATAAGACCTTGTGAATTAAATTTAAGCCTCATCATAATTTAAAACAATAACACGATAACACCAAACAAAACAAAAAAGAGTGGTAAGCACGAGATTGTTGTGATGCTCCGACGGGATCATGCCCAGGATGCTCAGTTGGTATAGCACTAGTTGCTGGCCATGTATGCCAAGGACCTGGGTTCCAATCCCAGTCTGGGCAACGCAATTTTCTCGTGTTCCTAAATTTATCTCTAATTGTCAATCCTATCATATACCCTTATTATACAAAACTAAAAACTAAAAGCTACACCTGCATATTAGCCATTTCATCATTTGCAAGGTTTAATTCCTTTAAAGATGGCGCTCCAATAAATGTATCTCTAATTGTCAATCCTATCATATAAATTCACAAAGAAAACTATATTTGTTTCTCTAAAAGCTACACCAATAACTTTATTTTTAAAAAAAATCACTTCTATCCGCCTTTTAACTCTTTAATTAATTAGTACGTGGATAAAGCGGAAACCAAAGTTAATTGTTCCCTTGGATAAAAGAATTAGAAATGTCCAGTTGTGCTTTGAACGCAAAATTGTTGAGAGTTTGGATAAGTGCAGGAAAGTGGCGATATCCGACATCAACGTCGGGTGCTAAAGATCCTCTGGTGGATGTATTTTGGATTTTCGAATGTCCGACTGAATCGGCGGCTAAATTCGCAGAGTGCATAATGCCATGCACGCACGGTGCACTATGCACTAGTGTCGCGCTAGCCGCGCTGTGCTGTCGGGGCCTGAGCGTGGAGGTCCTGGTTGGTGAGGCGGGGCCCGGCCAGAGAGGTAGGCTGACGGACCCCGATCCGGATATCGGCAAACGGCCATTGAGGCGAAATAGCGCCACCAATGTTCTTTCGTCTCGATTCACTCTTCTCTCAATACCAAGAGAGGGCGCTAACTCTGATCACTGGACAGACAAAATGTTATGTCGGTGGATAGCATCTTTAATGCCTCACATACACACTAAGGGGTTTTTATGTTGAGGGCGCAGTGGTCTAGTCAGCAATTTTTTTTGAAGTTATCGCGCCCCATGAGCGGCTTTAAATTTCGCGGCTTTAAATTTCGTGACGATCGTACCGAAGCGCAGAAGGGACATGAATAAACAAAATATTAAGTCATAATTATGGCTTGTGCTAAGTAATAACTAAAAATTATTATTATTCATGTCCCTTCTACGAAAAAACTCTTTATACCGAGAATTATCCCGGGGTGATCCGGGGAAGCTAAAGCGGCGCACCTTACACTTTGTGAAACACGGAAGACCCCGACATTCACGGTTTTGTTTACGCCAATAAAATTAAATAATTTAAGTTTCATTCGTTGGAGGAAAACAACAGAAAATAAATGTATAACTATAAGGCCAGCTGAGCTGCATAGAAAATGCAGTGCGTTTCAGAATGAGGACGAGCTTGCTATTAGTATTACTCATGTCCATATTCTACTTTTTAACGAATGAGGGCGTCAACATTATTGTCTGCTTCAATCTAGATTTTGTGCATTGATCTAGTATTGTGAAAAACTGGAGATCTCGAAATCCGAATATTCGATCTTCCGATTTCACAATTTTGCGTAAAGGAAGCCTATTGTTCCTTTGATCTTTTTCGGTTTTCCTAAATGCCGGTTCGGAAAACACAAACACGTTCGGCGCCTTTATAGATGATAGCGCCACTGCCCCATATGTGCTCAGGCTGAGGGTGGGTTCACAGTAGGGGCGTTCGAGATGCTTACACCGGGTAACACGGGGTTTACACCGGGGAAGCCTCCAGAAGATGCAAAACGAACGACACGGGGTTTCTGGGAACACATGTCAAAGGTTGTTGCCGGGTGGAGCTTTATAAACGCTGTTATCGTTTGACTCACGATGAAAAATGAAGCCGGCGCTACGCAAAAACAGTTGCCCTAAAGTACCGCAATAAACTTTGTCAATGCGCATACCCACAGACATCTACTGATTAAGCAAAATGTATGTACAGCCCTATTCCCTTTTATTTTGTGTCATAAATCTGTGTTTTTCTTCGTACTCACGTCGCGATTCCAAACTGTCCAAACTGTCTCGCGGTTACTAGATGACGTCATTACACCAGAGACCCAGCCGCGAGCTCGGGCAGTGGTGGCTGCCACAGGGGCAGACTTGTGTATCACGTGATGGCTAAAAGAACGCTCCTGTGTAAGTTGGTGTTACCCGGTGTAAGCATCTCGAACGCCCCTAGTGAGCATTTTCGCGCTTAAAGGAGCGTGACCAGATCACATTTGTGAGCGCGCCCCCCCCCCCCCCCCCCCCCCCCGCCCCCCCATTTTTCTCACGGGTGTTGAGATTTTGATACTATATCAATTGTCACATTTTTCTCATTATACCATTCTGAAATATCGCGTTCTCAATCCGTATATTTTTAAGGATATCGTCGAAAAACCACCGATATTTTGTAAACTAATTTATCTGGTTCCATAAAGCAGTGTAGTAATTACATTGTACACCAACTTTCTTGCTGACACATCCAAATTGGAGTTGCAAATTTTCTGTTTTCTTCCAATGGATAGTATTTTTGGCAAGGTATTTTATATGATTGGTATGTTATATTTATATGATTGGTATATTAAATGCCGACGCACGTCGCTTTGAGAAAAAGCGGTCTGGAGGGAATTTGGAGTGAAACGCACTGAACACCACAAAATAAACTTGTGTCTTGCACCCGTTTGATACTGGCGCGCAAGAGTCGCGCCGAACTAAATTATCCCAGAAATTTGAATTAAAGGTACATGCTCGTCAGCAATGCGCGCGCGCCAAATTCGTGCCACGCAATACGCAGCTCCATATCAAAGGCATAGAGCTGCGTATTTCGTGGCACGAATTTGGCACGCGCGCATTGATGACGAGCCTGTGCCTTTAAGTTCGACGTATGAAACAATTTGGAGCGACTTGGTTCGCCAGAAGTCGAAATATCGACTGTTCCAGTCGGTCAGAACGACTGAAGAGCGACTTGGTTTCAGACGTCAAACGTGTGCGCTGTCTGGAACAAAATTTTAATCGGAGCGATTCGAGTCGCTCATAGTACAACTTCGGCGCGACTCTGGTGCGTCTGTATGAAATGGGTATTAGTGGTTCTGTGATTTTCAGTGCGTCTTTTCACTCTAAATTCCTTCACACCGCTTCAGTGTGGGGTGGATTCACACGCAGCAGCGACTTTTCGCCCTGCAACACGCGTCGCTTTCAGAAGAAAAAGCGACGCGGCGGGAATTTGGAGTGAAAATCTTGAACTGAAAATCACAGAATCACAAAAACACTTTTCTCCCGACCCAAGTTGTATCTTTGGTTTTCAGTGCGGCGTTTCACTCCATATCCACACCGCTTTTTCCTATCCCCAACACGACGCGCGTCGCATTTACGCGCGAAAAGGTGTGAATCCATCATAAGGGTTAATTAATTAATTAATCAATTATTTAATTAATTAATACATAGCGCACATTCCATATGGATATGTTCACGTGATACATAAATATGAATGGCGCCATTGGCAGGCGACGGCCAGAGACACCGGGAATTCCCTAAACTCTTCGCGGAAGAATGCTCTGTGCGTAACACAACACACTGGACCAATGGCTTTACCGACATCCCTTCCGAAGGATGGAGCAAGTGTGTTTAAGTACCTTACTCAAGGGCACATGTACCACGAACCTGAAACCCCAAGTTTTCACCCGAATGTTGCGAGCCAGTGACTCAAACCTGACTCGGTCATGCGCCACGGCGCCCCTGATATTATGTACGTCGTTTCACTCCAAATAACCGTTTAAAGGAGCGTGTCCACTGTCCAGACACATGAACTCGCCATTTTTCCCATGTGTGTTGAGATTTTGATATACCACATCATTGGCCATATTTTTCTCATTACCATTCTGAAATTTTGCGATCTCGGTCCGTATATTTTCAAGGATGTCGTCAAAAAACTAATTTATCTGGTTTCATAAAGCTGTGCAGTATAATTACACCGACCTTTTTGCTTCCCTGCACATCCAAATTGGAGATTGCAAATTTCCAGTTTCCCCCCCCCCATGGATAGTATTTTGGAGAGGTATTTTGGAGAGGTATTTTATATGATTGTTGGGTTAGAACGAAATCCATTTTCCGGAAAAATCGGAACACGCTTCTTAAATCTATTTAAATCTATATTTACTGGAAGGATACCGTTTCCTACAAAAATATACATGTTTCATTTTAGCTCATTAATGACTTTCCATTTTGTACACATTTGGAAGCTAAAACGTCGTTTTATACATCAACGGTGTTATACCATGGATACGAAGCCAGGATGGATTCTGTTCACGACGCTCAGTTGTTCGTTCTCTCGCAGGCTTGGGTTGAGAGAAAAATCGTAAGGGCCTTATCGAGTTTCGAACCCAAAACCTCTGACTCACTGGGTAGATGCTCTACCAGCTGAGCTATATAAGGCATGGTAGCGCAACTGGTATGCATGATACCTTATATCACCATTTGAATGAAACAACCAAACGTTCGCTACTTTGCCCAGTTGCGCTATCATGCAACACCGAGAGAAACATTTGGTCCATAGGGAAAACCTGAGGGAGTATACCAACTGTGCCTTATTATAGCTCAGCTGGTAGAGCATCTGCCCGGTGAATCAGAGGTCTCGGGCTCGAATCCCGATAAGGTCGCCCCTACGATTTTTCTCTCATCCCAAGTCGGGTTGTTTCATTCCAATGGTGATCAGGCACCACCAGATGTTGCGTTCGTTCTCTCAAAAATAACAAACGACAAAAACATAATTTTCATTCATGTCATTTCATTTACATCATTGAGCGGGTAACTTGAATTTACATGTGTGTACTACTTTTCTGAAAGCGCTTTTGATATTGTTTACATGTACGTACGTGTACATACTAGTACATGTACATGTACATGCCCATCATCACCACATGCACCACAGCTTGCAAACAGAAGTTGGTGCACCTTCACCTTTTGACCTCGTAGGGCCAAATCTCACGAGTTAATATTCATGCGCACTACTACAGGCATCCCGATTCGGACTGTCTGTACACAGTCACAGATACTCGACTATTTTTGCCGATTTTCGCCATTTTTTGGCAGAAATGTGATGTGACCACTCCAGCATGGGAATAGAATATCGCGAGGAACTTGTTGGCAAGCGATTCCTCTGCGTCAACGGCCCGGGCAAGTTGAAATTAGCCAAGATTTCCGAGTGGGGTTGGCGAGCCGGAGTGATACGCGCTGTTCTGGATAACGGCAACGCAAACAAGAACATCCCCAATAAGGAATGCACGGTAAGTGCCGACAACAACATTCGACGTTTGACCTCCATGTTTTGGGTCCAAATTTCAACTGTCTTTTCCCCAGAATGTAATGACAGTATGGCAGACATGTGCCTTCTTTATTATGTAACAATCATGTGATAGAAAATACTTGTTTTATTCGTTTTTAGTGAGCCATTCGTAGTTCGTAAAATGCCGGCTTTCCTGTTCCGCGCGCTAGTGCCGACATTTTGCGGTTTACCCACGCGACGTTGCGGTTGTGATAAATACCGTTCACTTTGCGCAGTGGTGTTGGTTGGGCGATGCCCATGTAAAAACCAAAACAAAGGAACAGATTTAAGGTTTGGGTAAGAATTTACAAGTGACCATCAGTATTTTTATCAGCCATTGATCGAGGATACATTTTCAGTCATTTTTAACATAGGTTTTGTACACGAGGTCTTAGGTGATATCCGACTTGTGAATTCTTTCCCACAAAATGGCAAAATGGTGAAGTTTACTGAACGAAGAATTTCAGGGAGTTTCAGTGTTTTATACAAAAAGGTAATATGAATTAGAATAAAAGTGTGTTTGGCCACTCTTAAACTGTTTGCTAAAGACCGGCGAGGAACCTGCAGCCGATTTCTCGAAAAAGTGCGTAGCTTGCGCAACTTTTGAAAATGGCATAGGACCCATAGCTTGCGTGTAATTATTGCAGAATTGTTGTGCAACTTGCGCAATAAAAAGTTACGCAAGTGAGCTTACGCAGTGTGAAAGGTTTCGTAAAATCGGCTGCTGAACGCTGATTATGGCACTTGCCTTCAAAGGCAGAAATTCGTGCCACGAAATACGCAGCTGCATATTTCGTGACACAAATTTGGCGCGCGCGTATTGCTGACGAGCCTGTGCCTTTAACATTCAATGCCTTCTACAACTGCACAACCTCAGATTCAATGTGTCAACATTGTGCACTGAACATACCAGGGCTGGAAATTCACAGAGGCCGTTGCCCTGGTCTTGGCCTTGGTGCCCTTTTGCAATCCTCCCATAGACTTTTTCATTTTTCCAATGGAAGTGCCCTTTTTAAACTCCAAAAGACTGTCCCAAAAACACAAATAGCAGTGCCCTTTCGGTGACAAATTTCCTGCCCTGACATACATTGTTGTGTTATACTCTTGTTGTTAAATTTTACTTCAATGTGCATGTACATGCATCTCAGTACCCGGTACTAAACATTATCCACAAGAATCCTCTCCTGTGCACTGAATTGACTGAAAGTGAATTACCAGCATAATTTCTTCAAGGCCAGGAATGGCTGTGTTGAAAACCTTTCAGTCTGTAATGAGATTTTCCAAAAACGTTGGGCCATAAGAATTATTGGTGTTGCTAGTACAATTGTCTTATTTATTTATTCACCACATCCAACAGCAGAATAGAACCGCCGATTACAGGAATGGGATCAATTAACATAGATATTTGAATAACTATCAACTTCTAAGTTGAATTAGAAACGGCCAGAGACACCGGGGAATCCCTCCCCTTGCTCTTCACGAAAGAATGCTCTGGGATCTTTAAAGTGCGTTACCGAAACCTAACACACTGGACCAACGGCTTTACATCCCTTCCGAAGGACGGAACAAGTGTGATTAAGTGCCTTGTTCAAGAGCACAAGTGTCACGGCCCGGAATCGAACCCACTTTCTAGTACTGGCACAGGAACTTGAGTTCGACGCACTGTAGACCGCTGGGCCATAACACCCTATGTATGGTACCGTACATGTATGTAAAGCGATAGTCAAAATGTGAACTGCAACATTTTGACTGCCACTTTCTCATCTATATAAACATCTGAAGAAAACAGTTCATGTACTGTAGGCCTAACAGATAATTTGTTTATGATCATGGAAGAATCTTTGCAAGTACATGAGTTTTCAGGTTTGTGTAGTGATTAAGACTCCTTGCCTTGCACCTCTGTGGCCTGGTTTGAATCCCACCAGACCAACATATTATAAATTGGGGGTAACAGTCCATGGTTGATCCCTGCTTGATGCCACACCACACAAATCTTTCCTCCATTTCTTCCTCATTTCCCTCAAAATATCTTTCCATAAATACCAATCTGTAGGCCTAATTGGTCTATAAACGGATGTTATTGACATGTAAATTAAAGAAATAGAGTAAATAAATTTTGGTGAATGAAATAAATTAAGTAGGTCCACTTGTAGTAAAAACAGTAAGACCTTCACTTCTGCGCACTCCTCCCCCTCTTTTCTTTTTAAATGTAAAATTCTGAATTTGTGAATGAATATTTCATTAGTGTGGTTGAAACCTAATCTTCCCCGAGCACTATGCAGCTAGAGGCCACACATGCTGATGATGTCCTACCCATTATGAAGACCTGCCAAGTGAAAATGGAAACCACAAATGGCAGTGAATGATGGGACATGTACTATTGACAATTGAAGGAATTGTATGCACAACTACTGGACTCGTGAAAACACTGTATGATACATGCACATGAAATCTAAAGGGGAAGTAATCATCAGTAATATCTCCATGAATTGATGAACCATTCCACTGATAATGCACAGAACGTTTTTGTTTTCAAACAAAACATGTTTTTTTCCCAATGGTTATTGTCGTTAAAAGTGAATCATAAAGTTCACCTTGATAATAAATTAAATTTTAAAAACAGACACATTTCTCAGTTTGTCAGAGTTCATTGTCTCAGCTTTCACATTATAAGTTATGGTAGTTGGTTCATGTAGGCCTTGGCCTAAATGAATTCCATTGGCAAAATAATTTGATCACTGTGGTCAAAATGTTGAAGTCACTATCATTAACCAAGTCATGAAACAGCAGATGAGTAGGCCGATGTGTATTTGTTTAATCTGATTACCATGATGAACGACAGAACTGTATTTCGTTTTATCATTTTGATCATGTTGATTAATGACTCCCCACTCGTACATGTACGTAAATGTTGCATAAAAGCACATGAACCTAAAACCCCTTTTCAGAAATCCCTGTAGTCTATTATTTTTCCAATGTGTACATGTAACGGTACCAATTCCTCTGTTTTGTAGGCCTAAATGATTTTCCATAGGACTAAGGTGTTAGGGTTTAAAAAAAAAAAAATGCCTCAATCGATTTCTGAAAATACCTCAGGTTAATATCCCATCATTTGCAACATGACATGTATGCAACATATGCGAATGTATGTCCTACATATCCCTTGGTAGGACAAGGTACAATGTATATATATTAGGATTAATAAAGGTGTATTGGTACTAGTAGCCTAATGCAGGCTTTGATTCGCCTCTTTCTGTATTATAATTATAAATTATGCACTGTAGTGTTAGTGTCCGACCTTCGTACATTTGTGCCCACTAACAGCGTTGATAAATAATGGCTTTCCAAGAGGCATCTTTCCTTGAGCATATAAAAGAACCTGCTGTGTTCAAAATGGACGCTGGTATTGTGATTGGAGTTTATACGAGCTAAAAAAAGAATACAGCTTGGCTGGAGCCAGCCTTGGTCGGTGTTTACCCATGTAGCAGCGCACAAGCCTTCATTACTGTAGCCTTATTGATCAAGTATTGAATTGTGGTGTTTGAGCACACCAGCATGCAGTGCGTTCATGCCTGGCTGGCTGCCTGGCATACTTTAGCTACAGTGCCTCAGTGCAGAAGGTCACTAGACAAAAATGGGGACCATGCTCGGATTTCAATTTGTCACAGCAGGGGAAGAGGCATGAGTATTCCAGATTCAGGGCTTGTTTTCCAGGGCTGGTCGCTGGTACTGACTTACATGCAATGGTTTTGCCTTATGTGGTTGAGTATTACATTGCATTGTCTGTACACAATTTGCAATCATATGTTGACGAATACATGCACACGAGTACACCTGTGCAGAATGTGATTAGATGAATGAAATTCAATGCTCACCATCATTAAATTTAAAAAATGCATTCTATTAAATAATTACAGTCAGTTTATCCGTTTTAGCCGAACCCTGAAAAAGTGGAAAATCATGTAAAGCTGGACTTCATTTTTAGAGTTGAATGTACTCTGCTGCACATAATCTCTTTGGATTAGGCTTTACATTAGGTGCATGTATACATGTGTTGGGTGTATAGTGTATAGGGCTACGGTACATGTACCGTGTACCATAGGGGTACCGTAGGGCTTGCATGTAGCCTGCAAGTATATCACAATAGAAACATTACTGATACATGTACATTGCTATATTTTGAGTTACATGTTCCTTGAAATTTGAGCTTTCTGATGAATTGCATCTGCAATATTACCGGTATGTGAAATACCCGTTACGCCTATTTATCATAAAGCGGGGGAAAAAAACGTTTTTGTTTTTGTTTCTTTTTTTCTTAAAAAATAAATAAAGTGATATTCAGTTGTGTTTAACTGTAAATTGAAAACATGTCCAGGTTGTCACACCAAATGTGAAATTTTGCATGATAGACTAAATTATGTACAACAACAACAATTTTATAATTCACAGGCAAATCTGGTACCTAGGGACCTGTCTGCCATGAATGGGGCAAAGTAGTAGGTTTACATTTATGAACTAGTCTTTTGTATAATATTTAGTGGTTTCCTTTGGTTGCATCTATATGGGCATTATAAAGTTATAAATTCAAAACACCCTTCGTTCTGCAAGAAACTTGAACTTTGGAAGGGCAGTTTGTGTTGTTGCACTACCGAACAGTGCAGTTCAAACAAATTAATGGAACTGTTGCCTTTTGCCATAGCAGCTGATTAAACTCTTTAATCTTGCTGATGGTACACGTACATTTATCCACATGATCACAAGTCTAGTTCAGTGTCATTTGTCAGTGAGCTTTCCGTGTGTATCCTCAATTTTCAGTTGAACTAAATGTTTTACTGTACAAATTGTTTTCCAAGGGAAGGAAGTGCTACACATTTTATCCACAAAACAACATTTTTTTGGATTCCGTTAAATGTAAAATCTGCAAGTTTGCAATATAATTGTGTATTATACAGAAAAATTCATATACTACTATAGATAGAAATTTAAAAAATGGTTTTAATAGCCTTTTCACTTTCAGACATAACGGTATGCATATTTTGTTTCCCAAACGTACAATGTAACAAAAATATTTCTCGCAGTCTATATGAATTATGAAAGAAAC
The DNA here is from genome assembly GCA_037783545.1 of Henricia sp. BOLD:AAB3569. Taxonomy (NCBI): domain Eukaryota; kingdom Metazoa; phylum Echinodermata; class Asteroidea; order Spinulosida; family Echinasteridae; genus Henricia; species Henricia sp. BOLD:AAB3569. The sequence goes on along the minus strand of JBBELK010000009.1, from coordinate 2,563,363 downwards.
CTGTCACCAACATCCATATTTTATAAATGACATTGCATGATGAGTCTATGTACTTTACATGTACTATGTGTTTACAAAAGCGTTGGCAGCAACACGGCCAAAGAACTCGTGTATAGAAATTGACACTTTTCATGCATTAATTCAAATTTTGTCACCATCATTTCCACAAAGCATTAGTTCAAATAATGCATGCATGATTGATTGACCAGCATTCATGTACATGTACATGCATGTATGTTATTACAGCTGTTATTGGTATAGCCTATAGCCTACATGTATCCATATACAGGCACACTGTACACATATTCAATAAAGTATTCTTTTCTAATGACGAAAAATCAATTAAGTTGTTATCAAAATGTAACATTTGGTGATGGGGACTGGGGAGAGTGATTTTATTTTTTTTGCTGCATTTAAAATGCATGGAAAGGGGGTCATCCATACAGTACATACCGGTATGCATGGGGGGGGTTACACCCAACGCGTACACCCAACGTTACAGCATACATGTATGGATGACGTCACGAAATATGCGTACATGTACAGGGGGTGGTGGAGGGAGGAGTCTTAAAAGTCATCATTTCGTGCGTACGTACTTTATGGACAGCCCTAAAGGGAAAAGCACAAAATGGTTACTACATATGTTTTGTCAAATTTAAAGGCACAGGCTCGTCAACTATGCGCGCGCGCAAATTTAATGCCACAAAATACGTAGCTCCATGCCTTTGCTACATGGAGCTGCGTATTTCGTGGCACGAATTTGGCGCACGCATTGCTGACAAGCCTGTGCCTTTAATACATGTATGTATGTACCGGTACATGTATACACTTTTAATAGTGGCCAGACAATGATGTAATAAATACAAAAAGGTGTAACATTATGTATGCATACTACATAAATAATTTCCAGTACTTTTGAAATAGGCCTACAGTACATTCATTTGTTGAGCTATAGAATTGATTTTTTTTGTGTTATTTTTGGGAGCCTACTTAAATAAACCACATCAGCCCAAGGAAAAGCATACCAGACATTCCACACAGTCTAAACAGGCCTTTGAAAACTGGTCTGTGTAAACATTACACCCTACCAATGCTCATGTCATTGCTCTTATTGAATTAGTGTGGATAATGTTGTTTCAGTTTGGATAGTTCATGCGAAGGGCTTTTTACATTAGACAAATATGGAGGACCTGGTTGGTGTGGAGTTAAAAATGAAATGAAACCCTGCTCCAAATTTGCATCACATGTTAATTTAAAAAGAGAGACATAAACCTGTCCTACACATGTACATGTAGCCGGTAGACTACGGTACATGTAGGTTAAGTAGTGCGAATTTGTTCACTCGCTTGTACATTTACTTAGTTTGAACTGAACATGTGTGAATTCTGTCTGAATCTGTTCCGGAGCAGGAATTTTGTCTCTGAAAGGGCACCACATTTGTGATTTGGAGGGCAACTTCCATTAGAAAATCTAAATACATGTATACGTGTCTAGATGGAAAGATTGCAAAAGTGCACCAAGACCAGGGGCAACAAAGTGCATGAGTTCCGTGGCCTTCATGAATTTCCTGACCTGCTATTCCTGGGTTGAAAATTACCACAGAACGACGCAGCTACCGTACATTTGCAGAATTTATTTTTAAAAATTGCACGCATGACAGCCTCTTGGCTGTTGAGCAACGTTTACACTATCACGGAAAAACCACGCTTCTATGCTGCACTTAACGCATTGCAGGAGCTCTGAGCCACCTATCTTTCCAAAATAGAAATTTCCACTCCGGTAACTTGGAGCTTTAATATACCTCATTGGCTGCGCGTTGGAAAGGTCAGCGCACTGCGGTCAAAGTTCAACAAATTGGAACTTTGACTGCAACTTAAAACATGTTGCACGTTGCAGAAAATCAGTTACTGTAACCAATTGCACAGGCGCGCACATAACCTTTTTTTTGTGATATTGTGAACGCCGCTTTAGGCTTCTACATGTAGTGTGAAAACTTTGTGTTTTTAATGACATAATGTGTAGGCATCATGCATGCTGGGTTTGTGCTTTGGAAGATGGCCATTTTAGTAACATAGACTATACCAGTGCATTTTGCATTAGATTTATGCACAGGCCCTACCCTGTTTATAATGTTTGTGCATCAGTGTGCATATTACACGTAATGGTACTAGGCCTGTGCATACTGTGCCCATGCATGCCCATGCCTGTACTGGTACCGGTACCTTACTGCAGCGGATGAACTGTCCCATGTGTAAACTCTGCTGCTGGCTTAGCAGGATGACAGATTTTCCTGTGTCCTTGTAAACATGTTTTAATCATGCCTGGCTGCCAGAGATGAAAAGCTGTGCTGAATTTCAATAAGGGTACTGCCTGCACGTTGTACATTAGCATACATGTGCAGTGTCAGTCTCCCAGTTTTACACATTAAACTCATTTTGTCTCGTGTGAAGTTTTTCACTTTTCCTAGTTCAGTGAATTTGATGAATTATGCTATGAATAAATGATTCCTTGGTTGCTGAGTCACTTGGCTTTTGTTTTTCTCTGAGAATATCTAGATTTTTAAAAATAATACAGCTATTTTTTTTCATCTGTCAGTGAAATGTGTACCAGTAGATCTAGCCGCTTGTAATTTTTGTACTGTACTAACAAGCATAATTTCCACTCATTAAAAATTATGATGCCTGTATTTCTGCACAAATTCACCTTATAAAATAAATTTCTTAGTGTGCTGAAATTATTATTACAATACATGTAGCAGGCCTCGAAATTCATTTTCAAAAGGGCACAGCAATTTTCTCTTAGTAGTAAAGGGCACTTGAATGAGTAAATGGAAAATTTGTGTTGGAACTTTTTAAGGGCAACACAGCAAAAGCATAGGGCACCGATGGCAATTTGCCGTGGGTTATTTCAAGGCCTGATGTAGAGGCAATATAGTCAGTAAAAATGTAAGCATCCAGCCAAAATGTCACAAATTTTCAGAAATACTAACTTAAAAAGTTGCAGAAAAATAGACTATGCATATAGGGCCTATATCCTATACTGTACATTCCATCCATGTTTATTTACTGCTGAATAATAATATTTAATGTAGGCAGATTGTATTAGCCTATTGATTTTTTTTTGTCATCCGTATCATATTTTGCAAAAGCAGCCAACAAAAGGCTTGTATGTATTTGGTTCGTTTTTCACCGGTCTATTGAAATGTCATACCAGTGATGCCACACTTCAGTGCATTACAATGCAATTTTACATGTATGAAAGCTAATGCTGGTTGTTCATGCATTTTTAAGAACATGGTACAGCCTGGGGGCATTACATGCATAAAATATCCTTTAAAGCTACTGTCATGACACATTAACCGTTTTTGTGATGTTCTGACATACTGCGTATTTCTTTTCATGTGCACACTTACGGTAGTAGACCAGCAGACTAAATTTTTGTTGCTATGTAATGTGACCTTGCACACAAGGCAGGTGTAAAGTACAGAATCAATAAGGCCAAACAAAATAAATGGTGTGTTTACGGTAACCCGACCTACCTGACATTTTTGAGGCCAAATTGCCGACCTCAAACCTTTTATTGCCAATTTTCAAGTTGATAATTTTAAATGAGCATTATTTGCAATAATTTCCAACGAACATAACATTTTGTACACTTGTACATGAACATGGTTATCAGTGTTTATAGTGAGTTTCAAACATTGCAAAACAACACGCAAATGCATGAACTGAAATGTTTAAAAAAATGAAAAAATAAAATTATTTTCCTACCTACCTACCTGGATTTCTTTTAGGTCGTTACCGTAAACGCACCAATTATTTTGTTTGGCCTTACATGTTCACTGTAGGAGAGAATAGCGTAGAGCAAGCAGCCTATTGGTTGAGGCATTGGCGTGCTCCACATAGCAACAACAGCATAGTTTGTGGACTTTGTAAACGACACCTCCATTTCAAAGTGAAGAATTCAGGGCATAGTGGAAAAGTTGCACAAAAGATTAATTGGGCTCAATAGTACACGTGTCGTTCCTCAATCCTATTCATTTTGAATACCAAATGTTGTGAAACATTGTTTCTCTCTTTAAAAGGTGAATCTGCAGGTAATTTGTATTGACATTCATTCACAGTCTTTGATCATTTGATAAAATATAGAAAGCACATTTTGTACAGTGTTAATGTTACAAATTGGAATGAACTGAATTCAAACTGAACTGAATTGGAATATGATTATGAAAGACATGCAATGGAATCTTGGTTAGTCAAAATCTGCCAATTTAAAAATCGGGCCAATTTAAAAATCTTGCCAATTAAAAAAAAGCACGTTTTCACTTGTGTCAAATGTCACGATGTATGCTTACAGTGTACATACAGTCTCAACATCTTTATTAGCTTATAATTTGATCGCACCCCCTTGTGTTTGCACTAATTGGCAAACCCAGCTGGACAGGTTTTTCTGAGGTCATCCCCAGAACCCCACCACTGTATGTACAGCTCAGTCAAGGGGCAGGGGTTTGCTACAGTGCCCAGGGGAAGGGGGGTCTAGCATGACTGGCCCTAGCTGATTGGGGGCTGGGAGTTTGCTGGGCAAGGTGACTCACTTCCACATGTGGCCTCCATAAAAAGGTTGTTTTCATGTGCATAATGTAGGTGCAAGAGATAGGGGTGTGGGGGCAAGGACACATTAACATGTACATGTAGGTCTACTATAGACTGTATCAAATAGCTGCCATCTTGTAGGGCAGTTTCTTTGTTCCTTGAGGACATGCATGGTTGCACATTTTATGCATTTGTAAATATTGTCGACAATTTTAAATGTCAAAAGTTGCCCTACAAGATGGCAGCTATTCGATATGGTCTATACCGGTACATGTACCGATGGTGTGTGTATTATAGGGCCTATTTTCCAATAATTGAGTGTTTCAGTTGATCGGAGTGTTTCAGTTAAATGGGGCGTTTCACAAATTATGCAACATTTTGTATATTTTGCATTCTTTACTTTGCTCAGTTGCGCATCCATACACCAGGAGAAGAATTGGGTTCGTAGGGAAAATCTGAGGGAGTATACCGGTACATGTACCACTGTGCCTCATACCTCCAGCTGGTATCTGCCTGGAGAGTTGGAGGTCTTGGGTTCAAATCCTGATGAGGCCCATACGATTTTCTCCTATCCCATCTTTAGGGTAGTTCACAGACATTTTTAAAAGTAAGCAATGGGAAACGACCAGTACCTGGCTTTAAAAATATAATGACACAACAAAACATGTACATGTAGTTGTCTCCAAAACCACCTCATGTGTGTACACAATATATAGTACGTATGTAGGCCTACATGTAAACGTACCGTAGCTCATGGCCTGAGCCAAACAAATCTATGGTATTGCTTCTACATGTACATGTATGGTGATTAATTATAGTTGTGTTGTGGTCACCATAGAAAGTTAAGAAATATCAAGTATACATGTATTGTACATGTTGACACCATGGAGCTATAAAAAGCTCCTTGTTGACACTAACATTTGTTGAAAATGAATATAGCAGGAAATTTATACATGTATGGTGGCCTAATAATCTGTAAATATCAGGCTAACTAAATTTATTCATTGATTAGTGTACCTACATGTATGGAGTACTGTAGGCAATGTTGTGGCCTAGAGAGAGATACTGGTAGGTACATGTACCTGCATAATGGGTCTGCATAATGAATGGACCATCAGATATAGTGAGTGCGAAATGCAAGCAGCTTCCCCAAGGTCATATAGGCCTAAGTGATTGGGTAGGCCTGCATCATGGGAAGATGGTACAAATTATGAAAACAATTGTAGTTTTTCATTGCTTTTGTTGCACAAAAAAGGGAAAATATTTCCAAATTTATGTTCACTTATGATATGGATATGAATTCCCAACATTTTCACACCATGTCATAGCTTTGTCATTACTATATGTAAAAAAATAAATCTGAAAAGATGTCTTAATCCTTTTGCATGAAACCATCTCAAACAAAAATTGATTGTTGTGTGGTGACTGCAGAGATCCCGTAGCTCATTGAATACGGAAGAAGCCTTATTTGGCAACAGCGGGTTGCTTTCTACTGTTTCCAAGAAAGTGAAAGTGTTGAGGAAATGCTGAAAGAATGCACTGTCAATGTTGATGATATAAACGTGTAGGGGCCTACTGTAATGCTGGATGCACGAGGCATGATGCAGTCACATTGAATGACTTTTTTGGGTATACATGTACATGTCGGTACCAGGCGATTATCGCAAATGCGCAAATCGATCAAATCAAATTGGATTAGTCATTGTGAGGTCACATAAAACCTTTCTCCCCTGTATGCGCACTCGGGTGGGACAGTGCGGATAAATTCCCTTGCATTTTTCTTCCTCAAGAAGGAAAATTGCCGGGGAAAATCCTCCCCGTCATTTACTGAACAAATAGCAGATAAGACCTGTTTCTGCTGTATAGCATGCACATTTTCCTTCTTTTTTTGCCATGCATTATCTGGTAAATGGGTCTCAATAGAAACACGCCTTATGCCGTGAAATCTGTCCAGGCCTCAGTGTGCCTTTAAACTGTGTAGCCAGCTTCACGCTTCCTGAGCCATCCCCAGCTGAGTGGCTGGCTACAGGTATGTTGATGCATAGTTGCCCTCCCTGAGTGACATGCCCTACAGCCATGTATAGCAGGAGCAGTAAGATGCTGCAGTCCATCCATCAGATGACCCAGAATAATCAAGATGCTTGGAGAAGAAGGGACAAAAAATGCCTGCAGGTTATTACTAGGGGCTGACAGGGATTGTCATGGCATGTTTGATATGTGCAGAGTGTTGTGTGTTTGTCTCAGTATAAATACTGTATTTTGTACATGTAGGCACACGTGTTAATACCACCTTGCAGAAAAATAAAGTTGTTGTGAATGTTAGTACCGGGTACTAAGCTGTAGGCCTACTGGTATGTTAGTGATATTGTAATTACCGGTACAAGAAAACAAAATATTTTGTGTTTCTTTCATAATGCTTATAATATCAATAGGCAACACAGATTCACTTTTAATGTGGGCTATATTTGTCAGGCATGATATTTTTGAAACGTTTGTCTGATATTAAAGGCACAGGCTCGTCAGCAATGCGCGCGCTCCAAATTCATGCCACAAAATACGCAGCTCCATGCCTTTGCTATGGAGCTGCGTATTTCATGGCACGAATTTGACGCGCGCGCATTGCTGACGAGCCTGTGCCTTTAATCTTTTTGATTCTGAGAGAAACACAGCAGTAGCATAAAAATATGCATTTTCAGACGATTTGTTACATGAAATTTGAGGACTTTTTTTTTTCATTTGAAAATTTTATCCCGATTTGTGCTAATTTTACTTTTTATCCCTTTGACTTTAATCGTGTTTATTTAAAATAAAATTTGCATTTGTGAATTACATTGTTTCAGTAAAACCAAACTGGTTTTTTATTGTACATGTAGTGCAATTGGTGGTTGGTTGTCAATGCTGTCAAAACATCCTTAACATTGACCACATTGTCAGACAACAGTGCATATCATGTTTTCATTCATTTCAATTTGTGCATTTATAAACAACAACAAAATAAGCTCTACAATTATGACGATGTAGATTTATGTTTGTGCACCCACAAACATACACGGTCTATTCTATACACTGCACTTTTTGTGTCACTATGCAGTACAACCTGTTGAAGTTGGCATTTTTCCATCATACTCACTACCTTACATTATTGTGACATCCATTATCTCTAAGCACATCTCAAATTGCATTCCTTAAATTGGATGGGCTCTCGGTTTCCTGGTACAACTTTAATCAGTAGTTTCATTTCATTATATATTATGTAGGCTAGTGTGCCAGCCCAGCCATTCACGCATGAGTAGGCTAGATGAATGGGAAAGACTGAATGATTACTATTGTGGGTGTTTCATCAGTCAAGTTGCAAGATTAAACCACAGTGGCTTGCATGGAATGACATTTGAAACTAATGACATTTGAAACTAATTACATGTATGATGAAGCTCGTATTTCACCTGTATAGTAGTACCGTACCAGTAGTCTACATGTATGGTTATGCTGAAGCACATCCTACTATGCAGAGGGAAAATGGTGTACATGTAACAGTAACATAATATGTGCAGACCTTTTTTCTTACTACAAAACCGAAATGTTCGCCCTTTATCCTTTTTTCCCACTTGCATGTATGCCTGTAAGTCTTCAATGGTCTATCGGCATTTCAAGTGGTCCGGCTCAAATTTCTGGTCAATTATTTTTTATTTTTTTTAATTCACAGCTAGTCCACCTTTATTGTTTGCAATAACCACAAGTGAGTGAACGAGGAAAATTTGGTAGATTTTCTCTGCAAAAAAACTATTGCGTGTCCTTTTAGCAGGGTAAGAAAACAATGTGTGAGTAACAGTGTGGGTCTGTTTTATTTCAACTGGCCAGCCAGACCATTTGGGGCTCAGGCTTTCCAACTGGCCCAAGACAATTTCAACTGTTATTTGCATAATTTACATAAATTATGCCTAAATGTACACCTACAAAAATAGTACATTTTTATGGGCTCTTAATGCAAGTGTTTGTTTGTGTTAAATTTAGAAGACTCAAAATTTAAGATCAAGGTCAAACACAGATCATGTTACATCCGAACCTCGTTAATTATAAAAGGTCCTTGGGACTTTGAAGATTACCTTGTTTTAACAGGAACCTTGTATTATCAGGAGTGAAAACAATGCAGAACAAAGAATTGTGACCTGAAACTTATTGTTATCAACAGAACGTCGTCTTGAAAGTGCTCTTATTATTGACGTTATTGTGTACAGTATGGCTATGCGTGTGTGTTGTACCGGTAGCTCTTTTACATCAGCATGCCCCTGATGCACGAATCTATCTCAGATAATTTTGTGGATTCCAGGGGCCAATTTCATAAAGCTGTTTAGCAGAAAAATTTGCTGAATCAAAAATTTGTTTGCTTTATAAAAATGGGTCAATAGTCAAAATTGCATGTCAATTTGTGTTTTTCACAAGAATATCTGCTATTCTTGCTAAGAACCAAGTTGACATAAAATTTTGACTATTAACCCATTTTTATAAAGCAAACAAATTTTTGATTAAGCAATTTTTTTTGCTAAAGAGCTTTATGAAATTGGCCCCAGGTCAGTTGTTGCTGCGTTACTTCTTAGTGTGAACCAAATTGGAAGCAAATCAATGCAGTCACCTGGAAGTTTATATCCTGCCCAACAAAGGACCAGCCGGCTGTTCTGATTAATTCTTCATGGATCGACATGTGAGGGTGGATACTTTGTGCACTGTAAAATTACATACACTTGACGAGAGTTGGCAGTATAAATAGAAATCCTGATACATGTCTGGATAAATTCTGTTTATTTTAGTAAAGGTCCAGAGGAGGGCCACAAAAATTGTCAGATGATTGAAAAGGTATTATAATAGCTTTAAAAAAATTATTAAATGAAAATTAACACCCAACCAATTTTTACAGGCCATGATATCAAGAAGCCACTAAAAATTACACAAACTTTTGTACGCAAGTCTATGGAGAATTCCTCTGTATTTGTGAGAAGACACCACAACTTTGCTCATGACTAAATTGTAATTCTTATAAGCATAAAAATAGAAAACTCGAAATATTTTGAGCTTAAAACAAACGTTAATTCTTTTAAATTGATTGGAACATGCAATAGTACATGTATCATCCAGCATGTACTGTAGGCCCCTATACTTTGATAATAAAAATCCTATTTCATACATGTACCGGGTACCACCTTCAAGGCCTGTCCGCATTGGACAATGGGTACTTTTCCCATTTTTAATTCAGTGCGTACAGCCTGGGAAGTTTTCCTCTCAGGAACTTTTCCCGAGTCCAGCAGTTACTTTTCCTCGCCAACTGCTGCCCAGGAAAATTGACCAGGTAACTTTTCCCGAGACGATAAGCGCTTTGGAAGCATACGTCCGGGCCGTGAAGGTCAAACTGGGAAGGGACACTGCGCATGCTCTTCTACGGTCTCGGTAAACTTCCCCGTGTCAAAAAAGTCGAAATGCGGATAGCAGTAAAATTTAACAATTTTTCATTTTATCATCGTCTCAGTAAAACCTGCCGAAAAACAAGTCCAATGCGGACACAGCTTTAGAAATATATATTTTTATTAATAATATTTAATTAATTTTTAAATTAATTTGTGCGAACCTCCATTGAGCAGTGCTACAATCAGTGTGTATAATACAAAATATGTACATTTTAATATATTGGAAGTAAGACTTGCAAGCATAATTACTCAGAGTAAACCAAGGGAGATGTTTACAGATCAATCATCGCTAACCAACCTTTGTCCTTTAGCAAACTGGCCGTTGCTATGGCAACAAGGGTGATAGATGGCATAGAGAGGGTTGTTGGACGAAAATTTGTTGGCGGATTTTCGTCAGTCGAGTTGGGGACAAGTCGTAGAATGAGTGTGCGTAGTGTTGCAGTGCAGGATCAATGAATAATTGAAAAATCACATGGCATTTCTCAAACCGGTTAAAATTAACTTTAGACCGAACTGGATTCAGTTTTGAGTTTTTTAGCACCACGTTCAAACCCTGTGTCATTTCATTCTTGTATGGTGCAAACCAAGTTCAATTCAATGATATGTAAGATTGAACAATTCACACATGCGACAAGCAAAGGTTTGCAGCGAACTGACAAATTTGACTTCCTTTGACTTCGTAATTATGCATACTGCTGCGTTTACTGCATCCAGTAAATGTTACACTGATGTGTTTCTACTGTGAAAAACAATTGGTATTTACACTGCATGGACTGCATGGTCCACCTCGAGAGGTGGTTAACAGTTCACGGTAGCATACCTGGCATTACACAGAAAATTTGTCACTCCATTCCGTTTCTACTGGTCCCGTGAAGCGGTTTTACTCAAAACTACACGGCATTAAATGAGTGTGTTCAGATCACATTTTTTAACCCCCGCCCCCTTTTTATTTCTCATGGGTGTTTAGATTTGAATACAATATCATTTGTCATTACCATTCTGACATTTCGCGCTTTCAATCCGTAGCCGATGTTTTGTAAACTAATTTATCTGGTTTAATAAAGCAGTGCAGTGATTATACCAACCTTTTTGCTTCCACGTCCAAATTGGAGATTGCAAATTTCCTGTTTTCTCCCCATGGATAGTATTTTGGGGAGGTATTTTATATGATTGCGCTAGGTTAGAACGAAATCCATTATCTGGAAAAATCTGGAAATGCTCCTTTAACTGGCAACTGCTCCTCAGTAGAAACACGCTGACTGAGTGTTGTTTATTTAAGACTACAGCATGTTGAGGGTTTAGGCCATCCCTGAAACCATAATCTGTACTGGTACAGTACCTGTGTGTTTGTGATGTACTCTTCAAGGTCTCTATTGACAATATACTGTTACTCAATTATCCCTGCATTACATTAATTTAGCCAACAGGATGTTATTTAATGGGATGCTTTGAGGACAAGAATTTGCTGAGCCATGCTTTGTTTTTTACTGTCTCATTTTTCTTTCCTGTATAAAATGCAGTGTAATGTTTTTATGTAGTATTTATTTCCCACCCTGTACAAATTGTGTATTTTCTTTCAATCAAAAGCACTATGGTAAACATGATGATGGATCTAAACATCCGCTGGTTGGATAAAAAGTCCACTGTTAAATCTTGTTTTAGTGACCCAGTAACCTTGGGTTTGTTTTGTTTTTTACAATATTCTTAAAAATGTAGGCCTACAGATTAAGAGCACAACATTTCAGAATGGTAATGAGAAAAATATGACAAATGATATGGTTTCAAAATCTCAACACCCATGGGAAAAATGGGGGGGGGGGGGGGGGGGGGGGGGAAGGGGGAGAGGGGGAGCAGTGTCAAAACATTTGATCTGGACACACTGTGAAATTGTGTAGTGTGAAATGCCAAGAATTAACACATTTCCACACATTGAGTAGTGTGAACGTAGAGTGGATTTAACCCATGTTTGAAATTATACACAGGTCAATTTTATTTCGACACATACAGTAATTGACTCGTGTTGAAAGGCCTACAGTGTGAAAAGGCCTTGTATAATTTGCAGGACTTCACATTTCACCTTTTCTAATTTCATGACAACTGCTCTAGCCTTCCTCAATGTCATACCGTACTTGAACTGCACTGTGAGAGTACGGTCATGCTGTTTGCCTGTCCTACAGCCAGTTCCCACTTGCAACCAACTTCCTGTATTTAAGCCAACGCCCTGCCTTCAAGCTACCGCTGTACTTTTACCGGAATCAACCGCACGAGAAAGGAGATCATATTTTATTATTCAGGGAAATCCTTTCCTTAAAAAAAAAAAGAGAAAAAAAAAGACTGCCTGAAATAGAAAGTGACTTCCTCAGCAATTAATTGATTTTACACATGTACACGTATTTAAACTGCAGTATGTGAGTTCAATACTTGAACCATTAATGCGTACATAAAATGGTTAACTTTATCTTTGTGCCCAAAATTAGAAATGACATTTCTATAATATAAATTATAATGAGTTCTATCCTACAAAATCAATATTCTAAAGGTTATCTTGAGTAAAAGTACAGGTACTTTGTAAAACCTTCAAGCAAAATTGAGTGTAGTTTCAGTGCGGAGATGGAATGCTGTAATCATAAACGCCGTGCTGCTGGGATAAAATTAAATAATATCAGTGTCATTTACAATATCCCGAGGAGGAAATTTCCCAAGGAAGAAATTTCCCAGGTTTCTGCCCGGTCTTCTTAGGTTTCTAATTAAATATTTATTAAAATGATGATTAAATGAATCGGCGTGTCTTTAGGGGTAAGGTACATGAAGCCCTGCGGTTCGTCTGCTGTTAATGACAAAATGTAGGTCATTTTGGTTGGCAAAAAAAACAACGCTAGTATTGCAGGCAAATGCAAAATATTGTCATTAAGAATTTCAGAATTATATGCTGTACTAATGCAGTAGAGTATTTCAACAGTGATTTGGATTACCGTTACAATTGATTTTTTTGTTCTTACTCAAAAATGCTAAGCCACTGCACTCGGTGGTCGATTTAGAGCATAGTTATATTACATGCACCAGTGCATGTAAAATTTCATCCGTGCATGCAAAATTCAGCTAATTTTCAAGAACAAATCACACTTGTGCATGCAGATTTTGTTTGTTCCAAATCGACCCCTGACTGCACTGGCTAGAAATTCCATCTACTGGTACATTTATACATACTACGTTTGCTTTTGGTGTAAAGTTAAAATGGACGTTTAAGTGGAAAATGAAAAATAATCTACACGCATTAAACCTGAAGAGTATCTGAACTAGTTTTAGTTTCAGTTTTTAGCAGTCAATGCCACTCACAAAATGCAAAGTGGAAAGAGACCACCGAAAAACATGTACATATTTGATGCCCTGAATTCATTTTACACAGAAGAAATGACTTGTTATTCCCTAGTCAAAGTGTGTGCAAAGCAATACAAAATCAAAACTCTATTATTGTAAGCATCAATCTCCCAGGACATTCAGTACATTGGAAGATTGCACAGAAAATGTTTGGTTGTGCAAAAAAAGGCCAAAAATACCACAGCCAGTGTTATGTGGCAATATTTCATGTTACCAATTCTCTATACTCCAGACAATGCAATAACACACACTCCACACTCCTATTTCCCCCCCGACAGCTAAATCATATTGATCATTGCATGCCTCGTCCTGCTGGCCCAGCAATATTAATCTATCTTCCGGGCGCCACAATAATATCTAAGAGATGTTCCTTGGTATTTGGCCAAATCATAACCCAGCACATCCATGATGCAGGCTGCAATGTACCTCATGTATCTGGGTCATTTGTTGACCTGGTTCTTCTAGATTTTTTTCTCTGCCAGTAGACAAACTCAGGGGAGGCGGTGAACCAGTGATTGCTTGAAGGGATGTCGAGAAAGGAAAATATTGAGTCTTGCAGGCATTGGATGGGCTGTGTGCATTGCATATATTTGGTCTTGCTCTAAATTAAAAAGATGAGGTCAGCGCAGGTTTCATTTTGTGCACTGCTGAGAAGATGAACTGAGGAATATTTTTGCATGCATTAGGACAGAGTCCAAGATGTACAATAAATGGAATAAAATATTGATAGTTTAGTGAAAATGGCAAATGTGAACATTAAGATAGTGAATACATGTTATAGTTCTCACGGAATGGGTCTGTTAAAAAATACAATTACAGTATTTACTGTTGTTATTAATTCTTTCTGGTACGAAAACCAAGGATTCCTCTAAAGTGCCCATTGCACTGTCGTTCGCAAACGTGAGGAAACCCATAAGGAGAAGACCATGAATTGGAAACGGCCAGAGACACCGGGGAAATTGCTCTTCACGAAAGAATGCTCTGGGATATTTAAAGTGTGTTACCTAACACACTGGACTAACGGCTTTACAATTTACTTCCTTTCCGAAGGATGGAGCAAGTGTGTTCAAGTGCCTTGCTCAACCCGCAACCCCAAGTTTTCACCCGAGTATTGCGAGCCAGTGACCCAAACCACTCTGCCACGGTACTCAAATTCCAATGGCTTTTACCAACAGAAACATGTTTACTTTTTGTTATTTCAGAGTAATAATCCTAGGGTGTGGTAGTGCAATGTCTAACATCTATTATAATTGTCAAGTGCTGATGAATAAGTTTAAATTGTACTTGTCATTTCTAGGCCCTAAAGTCTAAATTGTCTCCGAGACAGCCAGCTTGATTCATGCGCTGAGGACAACATGATAATGCGCACGTAGCAAACCATGGATTTATTGACACTCTGCCCCGACCCCCTTGGGGTGAATTGTCAGAGCCACATCAAACTTTGAACCTGTCATCCCCAGATCAATAGAACCCATTACCTTGGCAACCTCTTTTCTTTTTTTCGCCCTGTTCATTGTAGACAAGTTGTTACTGTCTGCTCTATACAGGGCCATGGCTGGTCACAAGGTGTTGAAATTTGTATGGTAAAGTTCATTGAATTCATAAATAAAAGAGAACAGGTGTTTTTTGTGAGTGAAGTGGAATGATTATGAATGAACTGCACACACAGTTTGTACAGCTATTGATTATGTACCCTAGGCCTAGATTTTGAGCTAATTCTTTTGATATATTGCCCCCGTTATTGTATTCATTTTTTCTGGTATATACTGTATTTGTGAAATCAGAGTAGTTTTTGTTTTTGTTGAACCTCTCAACAATGTTAAGCAGAGAAGAATTTTATGTTATATTATGTAACCATCTAGCCATGCAGCCATGCAGCCCAGTTGAAAGGGATCAGCTGAAAACTGTGTTTGACACGGGTCCAATATGGAGATTTTGAACAGTGTGAAAAATGACTTTATGCCGATAGAAAAAGCTTGTTAGGCACATGTAGTAGCCTATGTGCAATGTTCCAAAATTTGAATTACCAATTTGATAAAGCAAAAAAACAAAAAACAACTTACTCAAATGGAAGAAGTGGTTCCAACTGTCCAATCGAATGATTTTGCTGAGATACCTGTCTTTAATTTTAAAAGAAAACAGGCCACGAAAGAACGAGGGGGCCATGAAAGGATGAGCGGGCCACGAAAGGATGAGCGGAAGAATGGTGACGGTGTGCATGAAGTACTGAGCTGACTTACACACAGGTTGATTTTTATTTATGATACACATCCTCAAGCATGTACACAGAGATAATGCCGTTTGTCATTTTTTTCCCCAATTCTGTAATTATGCAGATCTTGCTTGATGTACACATCAATCACACAGTGCAATTCTTCCCCTTTTATCTCCATTACTGCTATGTGTAGTGCCACTTGCCTTGACCTCTACATATGTAAAAACAACCCTTTATCAAGTGATGAATATGGTACCTAACTCATACAGACTGTCAGAATACAGTAGGCCAAGAACCCATTATACTCCTGCTGGGTCAAGGCCTTTTTTTAGTGTCTGGTAAAACAAATCAACAGTCAATACTGTTATTGTTAAAATGTGTACAGTGGCAACTTCTGTTGGTTGAGTGCTGTAATGGATATCTGTAGATAGACTTTAAAATAATTTTACATTTAAAAAAAAAGAAGATATTTATTTAGGTCAGCAGGACTTAAAATGTCCCACACAATTAGTATCATGTATTTACCGGTACATGTATGGGTAATTCCCCAAATTAGGGGTCCAAAAGTGTGACATGCTTTTTAAGATTTCCAAGTGTTTTTAATGATTGAAAATGGTTTCCCAGTAGAAAATAATTATTTTTATTTGAACAAAATGCCACTCAAATTTAATGTTTGTGTGTAGATATGGCACCAAGGTTAATGCAAACTTATTCGGCGTAGGTAACAGGGGACACCAAACTCCTATTCAGTACCATGGAACAAATTATAAGCCTTTATGGTCTATTGTTTTAAGTATTTTTCAGGAATCAGAAAACAAAATATTGAAGAAAATGATGCTGCCTCCTATAATCACAGGCCACAGTCCATTACTGAGAATTTGTGGTCATACATGTAAGTGGTACTTTTTGAAGCAGAGAATGTCGTACGTAACTGGGACACCAAACATTTTGGACCCCTAATTTTGGGAATTACCCATGTAAATTGCCACTCCAGTACACACATTTAAGTCGTGATAAAAAACACACAAAATGAGTGGCTTCACTGAGTTCAAGTTTTTAATTACCTTGATAATTGCAATTTTGACGTCTTTTAAGTTTGATGAGTAAACCATTGCTTGTAAATAAGCTGTGTTGGATTATTTCTCAGCAATATGTAGGCCTATTTTATTTGGGAGTAATAATAAACGACCCTGTTTTGGAATTCTCTGCTTGTGATCCCTTTGGGTATTGATATGCTAATCTTTACTCCAGTACAGTGTTGTCAAAACACATTGTATTCTTGTGACAAACAACCATAGCTGATAAGATTCCTGTATAGAGTACAATGCTGGTTTGTGTGATGTCATTGAAGCATGGCCAGTTTGCCAAGTAAACAGTGAAAAAGGTGGTCTCAGGTGCATACAACACCCCGTTTACACTCGATTCGCCTTTGCAAAAAGGGGAGTTGAAGCCGGGTAGGCACTAAGTGTAAACGCAAACTGTGAATTGAAAAAGGCGGATCAGACCCGGGTCTGATTCGCCTTTTTCAAGTCACCTTTGGGGTAGGGTTGAACCCCGCAATTGCGGGGTTGAACCCTGCAATCGTCAAGGTCGCTTGTAGTGTAAACGCTACCCGAATACAGATTCGGCAATTTGAGTGTCCTTGGGGCGGTGCCCGCAGTGTAGTAGATTTAATTGACCAATCTGGCACTAGTGCAGCAACACCTAACAGCTCACGCATGCGCTGCAGTTACATTTAGTGGTGACTTTTGCGGTTTCTGAAGCGAGTTGAAGCGATTTGGGGCGTAGTGTAAACGCGGCAAATGTTCAGTTTTGTGGTCGCAATAAAAATGCTGGATCTGTATCCACCTTTGCCGATTCGAGTGTAAACGCGGTGCAAGTACTATGTGTGTGTGGGTTTGTAGCATTGTTCTGAAGGCCTTGAATTAGTTCACCCTTTACTTGATCACCAAGATCCTTTTAAAAATTCAGCTTTTACTTGAGGAAATTAAAGGTTATTTTGCTCCGATATTCCTGGATTTTTTTTTGCAATTTTTGCAACTTTTGCAATTGACGTTCAGTGTAATAGCACACTTTAAAAACATATTGGTTGAATTTAACCAATGTGTCCAACCAATCTACATGTGTTGGTTAAAATAACCAATCTTATTGGTTAAAATAACCAATCCATATTAGTTAGGAACCCTTTTTTCAACCAATCCATATTGGTTTAAGCAATATGGATATTGGTTATTTTAACCAATATGATTGGATATTTTAACCAATATATTGCTTGGACACATATCTACGGAACCACATTGGTTGGATTCAACCAATCTGTTTTTAGAGTGTGCAAGTGATGGTAGGTGACAGTAGACAACAACAGGTGTTGATTAATTGTTGAGTCATTAAACAGATCCATGGATAACAAAAAATTGGCTTCTGTGAAATTAAGCTCAAATTATATTACTATCGGGTTATAGAAAACAGCATCTACAACCTCTCAAATTCATGTTTTCTGAATTTGCTGCATTCATTGTTAAATCAGAATAAGCTTAACTAGAAAAGTTTGACTGTTGCATTTTAATGGTAATTAGGTGCCATACCAAATAATGTGTCAGAAATTTTTTTAAAAGGGAGAGGGGGAAATGTGACCAATAACCATGAGGCATCCCTATAAGCAGTTCTCTTAAAATACTAAACAAATTTGCAAGTGTACCCCAGGTACACTTGCAACTGGCAGATAAACAAATCCTCGTTGAGCAAAAAGAAAATTTTACGGTTTCAATGCAAGGCATCAAAAAAATGCTTCAAAGACCTTTTTTTCTTCAGTTCTGTGTGCACGTTTTCAAATTAGTCCCGATGCATTTAAAAGCTAGGAAGCTTCATATGACTCGGGGACATGACCTTTATTTTTTCCGTGCGGAAACTTCACTCGTCCTTTAAGTGTCCTCTGAGGTGAAATAAATTCTCCTTCTTTACAGTTGAACCCGTAGAGACACTCTATTCTTGAAGAGCAAAAAAAAACGGTAGCGTGCATCTGATAAGAGAACCTGTATGTCCTGCATTGATTGACCTGTCAGTGACTGGGGGGAATTCAGTGTGTTGGAAGGTATAATCACAAACAAAATGAGAACAAAATTATGTTTATACTTGAATTGTATTTATAAACATAAATAATGTTGATAGAGAATTTAAAGGAAAAAGAGGGAGGAAAAGTAAACCGTCTGTCTGTCTACCTAAGTGTAATCCGAGCAACATTTAGTGAGCCCGCCCTCTTGTGATTATTCCATTGTTACTGCGGTGTATTTATATTGTGACGTCATGTAAATACCTTGGAGATACACCGCAGTTTTCTTTCGTCGGATTAGTCTTATGTACATCTACTGGTATATTGTGTACCATCTGCCTAGTGTGCCAGAGGTCATGGGTTCAAATCTCACTGAATGATTCTTATCTTAACCCACCTTTAATTATTTTATTTCAATAATGACGAGGCGCCATACCAAGTGTTGTTTTATTGGTAGGTGTAGGGCCTACACGAAATTCAAGCCTCAATGAGTTAGTTGCAAACGTGAGTTAAAATTACAAACACAAGATGCACGCAAGAATCTGAAGGGTGTAAGAACATCCCTTGTGGAGACTGGGTGTGAAACTCGACACGTGTCATTCATTCATTTGCACTAACTGTCCCCCTTTCCCTTTCCGCATCTCACTACCCCCTGTGCTCTATGCAGCCACTGATTGCTTCGCTCTTGTTCCAGTTTTGCATGCAAAACCCATCTTGACTGGCGCCATTGGCTGATGCGATAAGTGGCAAGTTTTTCTAAGTTTTCCCCCCAGAAGTCCAAGGGTATTTTTTTATTCTATTTTCTTCACACCAGGCTATCAAAATCCTCCTTCAAGCTGTTTTTACTGAAGCGTATCTAGGTCACAGTGGGAAAATGGACACATTACTTGATTGTATTGCAGACCTGTCAAGCTTACAGGGAAGATGTACAGTAGACATACTGCAAAGGAATTATATGTAGTACGTTATGCACCACTCAATATGGACCACCCTCACAGACGGCCATCTTCGTAAGAAATGTATGTACAACTGCGTATTAAACACCAGCAGGTATGTGCATGCACATCATAAAAAATGTTCCAAACACGAGCGCATGTTGCTCAATACCTGTTCGAAATACGGCGCAGGCAATGCGTGTCACAAAAAAACTAGGCTCAAGATCCTGATGCAAGTGGCAATCTGTAGGAAGTGACGTCATTTGAGAGAGGTACATTAACAGCTTATGAGACTGCATGTACAATTTTCATCATATTGGAAGGGTGCCATGGCAGAGTGGTCTAGTGGATCGTATTCAATACCTTGGTTAATTCCAAAGGTTGTGGGTTCAAATCCCGCTCTGGTCAATCCATGGTGCATGTGCCCTTGAGCAAGACACTTTGCCATGCATTGCTTCTCTCCATCTACCGGTAGGAGTAAATCGATAGTGAATACTGATGTGTTCAATTAGCCATTGAGCACCTGATAGGCAGCCGGGGCTGTACAGACCATATTGAATAGCCGCCATTTCGTGGGGCACTTTCTTTGTTCCTTGAGGCATGCATGGTTGCACATATCGTGCCTCCATTGTTGAACGGTTTAAGTAACAAAAGGTGCCCCACGAAATGGCAGCTATTCGATACAGTCTGTACTCCCCAGGAAGCCGAAATAGTACAGAGTGATTTCATAAAGCCCTGTGATCAGAGGTAATAATAATGTAGGCACTTTGATCAGTGTTTCCCTGGTACGTATGCGGCATGAATCTATATTATTATTACTTATAAATTGAAACTAGCAGTTACTGGTAGTTCTCTTACGGACGGTACTTCAATTGCATGCATGACAGCTGAAGCCATGAAAATAAGTTGTGTATTTAATTGGCTCCGGAAGTGTTCCAGTGTAATTTGAAAATTAATGAAGCTGTGCTATTTGGGGATAATAAACCTACAAACTATAATGGAAACTTAATTGCACTTGTAGACTTCTAAGCAAGGTGAAAAAGGTCTTTAGTGTCAACAAGACACTGTACCATGCAAGTAATGACTATTGTTTTTATGAGGGTAGTAAGGTACATGTACAATGTACCTGCACATATTGAAATTAGAGTAAGCATTTGAGGTGAAAATTAAAAATACAACCGTAAACTTTACAGCTACCATAAGATGTGTAGGCCCTACTAATTGTTAATTTGGACATGATGATTTACTTGTACATGTAGGATTTCATACATGTACATGTATACATGTGTATGAGTAGAACAATTGTTGTTAAGGGCCCTGTGAACACACCATTGTAAGTTGCCATGACCTGTTCATGACCAGCTTCTGTGTTAGCTTCTGGGTCAAATATCTTCAATTATGCAGCTATTTTGGCTCCTTGCTGGACCTGGTCTGACCTTATCAACATGTAATAATGGTAACAAACCATGTGTCCTTGCTGTTATGTAACAGTCTCAGAAAGAATCTTAGCTACATGTAGGACACCCAATAGGCTTCACCATGATGGTTAGAAAAACAGGTCAATCATGCTATTTAGTCAATTTTGAAGGAAAGCCATGGATTCTGATTTGGGGAAATGTCACATGGACCGAAAACAAATCTGCAAAGAGGACATGTTGTTGATGAAGTGCAGTTCTGTCACAGTCAAGGCTTTAGTGATTCTAACATTTTTGTATTTGATTCCGATTCTACTTAAGGAATCCAATTACATTCGGATATTTATATGATTTTATTTTCAAAACGAAAGTTGGCACTTTCTCCTATGGGAAATCGTGTACAAATTGGAGGATTTGGTACCGTTAGGGTTATAAATGTCGGAATTCTGATACAGAACATCTATTAACACTCTTCTTGGTATTTCCTGAAATCTGCAACATAATTGAACTCGATTTCTCCAAAAGACATAATTGAGATCCTGATTTCCAACTTGGAATAGATTCTACTGTAATTGACTACAGAGATAATGCACTCAAGCCTAGTCACAGCCCATGTTGAGGTCCCTAGTTGAGGCATTGTGGAAGATCCTCCATGGTTGAGGCAACCAACCTGTGAAATGGGAGGGCTTTATGCTGTCTGACCCAGCTGTGTTCCAGGGTTGTAGTGACTCATATAGGGAGGTCATGTAAACAACCACTGACCTTAATACACTCATGTTGCCAAAAGCAGGGATCTTATGAAAAAGGGTTGTGGTAAATTTGTATTCATAAGGCCTGTCCGCATTGGATTTTTTTGTGGACGGCCCAGGACGTTTTCCTCTCAGTAACTTTTCCTGAGTCCAGCGGTTACTTTTCCTGGCCAACTAGTGCCCAGAAAAATTGACCAGGGAACTTTTCCAGCGTGGGACCTTGGTCTGATTTGACACCAAAACTAAATCTCGTGTAAACGGGTCATAAGTGGTTTTGGATGCTATAGTTTTGCAACATGTTACCCGTACTGGCTCCTAAGGAAAAAAAGATGGGCGCCAGCATTTTTATTTTTTCAACTTGTTTGTACACAAGGCAATTAGGGCCGAGTCAGTCTGGGGCCGAGTTTGTACACATGGCAATGGGGGCCGAGTTGGTCTGGGGCCGAGTTTGTACACAAGGAAATGGGGGCCGAGTTGGTCTGGGGCCGAGTTTGGGGCCGAGCCAGTCTGGGGCCGCAGTCGGATACCAGATGCGTGTATGGCTATGCACGTATATTGCACACAAGCTGTGTTGGACACCCAAGCTGTGGCCGTGTGTTGCACGTGGCGAAATGGAAAATTAATGAAGTGATCGCGATGCGCAATCGTCGTTTGCATGCCGCAAGTATATTAAAAAGAGCAGAACACTAGATTTGTACCGCCCGTAAACATCACTGATGCCCACCTTGGGCGACTAAGGTGCGAATTTTGTGGTCGCCAATGGCGATAAAAATTTAATCACTGGTCGCATGTGAGCATTTTTAGGCGCCAATGCGACCATTTTAGTCGCACCGTACAGCGTTGGTTGTAATAAACATAACTACCCTGTACATGCAATTTTTCCTTGAGCTTTGTCAAGTCATTGTGCAGGTAATTTAAATGAACAGATTTAAAATTGACTGATAAGTGTCTTCCTCATCAAGGCCTATTTTAGGATTACTTAATAATTTAAGCTGGGGTATCTTAACAGATAGCATCCGTGTTATTCAACCACGCTATACAGAGGGCTATGGGTTGTATTCTGTACAGTGCAAGTCATGTTGAAAAGTGCATTGGCCTTGTACAAATAGGGTCTCTTCTTGTTTACAGTAAGCCAGATTGGAGAATCTCAATCACTGTGTTTACACTCGAACCAACAAAGGTGGATACAGATCCAGCATTTTTATTGTGACCACAAAACTGAACATTTGCCGTATTTACACTACAACTCGATCAGGCTTCAACTCGCCTTCAGAAACCGCAAAAGTCACCACTAATTGTAACTGCAACGCATGCGTGAGCTGTTAGGTGTTGCGGAACTGGTGCCAGATTGGTCATTTAAATCTACCACACGGCGGGCAACGCCCCAAGGACACTCAAATTGCCGAATATGTATTCGGGTAGCGTTCACACTACAAGTACAAGCGACCTTGGACATTTGGGCAAGTCTAAGTCATTGATTTTGTTCCAAATGATCTGAAACTCTTGCCACTTTTTGTAAACTTTGAAGAATCTGAATCAAACTGAAAATCATGAAAGTGTTCAAAATATCCACTCGATGTGCTCTCTTGCCAATAGGATTTGCATAAACCTGTCTTAATGTAGCTATGTACATACACATAATTTCAATTAATGTTTGTTCGTTTGTTAATTTTTTGATATTAAGCAATGAAATTTTGCTAAATTAAGATTTGACCAAGTCCACATATTTAACATACATATAACTGTAAATCATAATCTTTCTACTTGTAAACATACCGTACGTGTAAGCATTCAAACCGTATGACCCAGAAATGTCAATTAACCTGACCAGCACAGAACATGAATACCGGTAGGCCTACATAGATACATGTACCTGTCACAGATTTGTCAATTTTAGATGTGGCAGGTGTATGTGGTATACTGGTAGGTATATGTAGAACAGAAACATGCTTACACATGGATTGAACCTAACCTTCACTGAAATCCTTGGTATGTTCTGTATGATTTATGAGGATTTGGCCCAGAATTATGCAGTTGCAGTTTGATGTAAAAAAAAAAAAAAACGTTCACGATTTTGGAAAGATTTTGTTTTGTTTGGTATTGGGGTATTGTCTTGAAATGAAATTGGGCTGTCGGTAATGTTAATTGGATGCAATTTTTAATTCATAAAGTATGAATCAATTTCATACTTTATACATACGGTAAGCCTACTTGTACATGTAATAAGGTTCTATTTAAATCGGAATCGATTGACCAACTGAGACCTATAGAATGTTGTAAACTTGCATGTAAATATAAGTCAACATTTTTAAATTTCTAAATACATTTTTATCTATGAGTTTTGTGTCTATCGTGTCCTCCCCCTCTCTGCTACGAATACAGTATAGACATATTATTAGGCAGGTCACTCGTGCACACAAAATATTCAGCCGACGACCGCGACCGGAAATTTCCACACACAAACCATGTGAGGATGAAAAACTGTGTCTCCGTATGAAAATAGGGATGGCGTTTAAGCACAAAAATGTTCATCAAACATACAAATAAAGTTGACAGATGAAATCTTTGAAGTGTTACCTATGATGTCCTTTTTTCCTGTATGAAATGAGAGCAATATTAAGGTTTTAATCGCGATTTTAAAATACCCCTTTTGTCGGCCGCGCGGCAACATTTCCACAGCGCGGCGCTTGCGTGTAGCCCAGCGTGGTCAAAATTCAAAAGCACCCCTCGTCATCGCAAAGAATGGTAGATTCCGTGAGGTTCCACGTCATCAACAGTGGCATGAGAGCTATTTTTAGACTGGTGAAACCCCATACAATACTGCTGTGCTATCGACTTTTTCCAAAATGGCGACCAGACGCGGTGGACGACGGATGGGTAAGCCCAGCTAATATTTTACTAGAAATACGATGTTTATAAATAAGTCGGTACTATCATATAAAAATAGACATTATAAGCTTCATTTTGATGTATAACACGAACCATTTGTGTAAGTTGAACCTTTTGAAACTTCGTGTTGAAAATGTGAAAAATTACATGTCGTTTCAGAAATTACGACGCCGTCGGAAATACATGACCCGCTTTTCGTTTCGAGGTCGAACTGCTTTTTGGTTGGAGCGCAGTGGAATTTGACCAATTGCTAGCAGAATACCATGTTCCAGGTAGGAATTTTTACTTGCCTCAATTCCCATTATGTTATATTTTAATAATATAATTAATAAACCGTTGTACGAATAGATTTAATGATTAAAATTTGGAAGTAAAGTTTCGTGTCTCATGTCAACAAGTAATACAGGGAGTGAGTGTAGCCAACGTAATGGATAAATGTCGAGCACATGGCACAATAACCACATGCTGTTCTGTGTACACACAGGCTGTCCTGGGGCACACAGGCTGTTCTGTGTATTGCAATTACTCCCTCTGTTTGTTAAAAACACTTCAGATTTTCTTGTTTGTACATTTTGTGAACAAATCCAATTGACTTATTGACATAACCTGAAACAATTTATACTTGTTTTATTTTCATGTAATGCAATGAAAGGAAATCGTGACATGCATTTTATTTTCTGTGTAGGCATGATAGGGCAAGGCTTTATTTAATTTTGTTTTCCTATATTCCTATTTTACCATCCACAAGCAATCGGACAATTTTTAAAAAAAGTGTTTTTATGCAATTGTTTAAAAGCCATGCAACAGTTTTGTTTTCGTTTTTACATGTACTTGGACTTCTTCCTCCATGACATTACATAGTTGCTTTTTCCTCCTGCAATTATTTACTTAGCATTTTCCACAGTCATTATTTAATCACATGCAGGCCTATATTAAATATTTGAATGATTTTAATTACACTTACTTTTTTATTCTTTTTATATCAACAGAAAACTGGAATGGGATCCCATGTGTAGCCCTAATGGAGGCTATTCGCAACTGCATTGATTCTTCCAACAAGTCGAACAAAGAAGAATTTCTGAAAGTTTCGTGTAAAAATATACTTCGAATCTTGAGTTGTGGCATTTTTGCATATATAATTAGATAGTTTTGGGAAAATGTGCATATTAATGAGGCTAATTTGCATATTGTTAACTGTAATGATCCCAAACTCTCAGTGAATGATGTTCTGTCCACAACCATCATATATGCCAAATTTCATGCCCATGGGTCATTGCATTGTGACGGTAGAGCATTTATGCATATTAATTAGGTGAATTTAGTCGTTTTTCGGACAATTTTGCACTGTCCCGTTTTGAAATTTTGAACAAAATGTCATTTTTAAGGACCTGTAAAAACAAAAGTAAAGCAAATAGCAATCTATTTGTTTTGGCTTTGTAAAATATGGGCAACAGGCACTAGGTAAACAAATGTTCAAGTGTTTTAAAGGTTAAATTCAATACCAATATGTATTATTAAAATGGACAAAAGTCATTTTTTCACTTTTTGGCCAAAAATGGCTAAAAATGCCGTGAAAATCGAGTTTCCTTTTTGGGCATAACTTGTGAACCGTATGTCCAATATTAAAAAATCTTGCTTTTTTGTGTTCCTTTCACCAATATCTTTAATATGAGCTATAATTCAATGACTTTGGAAGATTTTTAAAAAAAAGTGTGACCTGCCTAATATTATAATGCATGCAATAAGAGGTACTGTATTTATAAACCACTCAGTGTGAATCCAGGCCGCATGGCACTAATTACAAATTCAATTTAATATTTAAAAAGAGAGACCATAAGTATTCATTGTATCAGAATAACGACACATGCATTACTTGCATTTTTCAATTAAAGTGATGTATAGATTTCCCCCATGTGGAAAATGCATGGCACTCCAAACGTAACCTTGATCCTGCACTCCATTACCATGCCTGACTGGAGTCCCAAGCCAGCCGCAGAAACCATCAACAACAGCCACAAAGTAGCCAGGCTTGACCTAATTTCTAAGAATAGGAATCCATCAATCCTGCAGTTCTGTAATCTCCTGCAGTATGCCTGGATCTCCCCCCTCCCCCCTCCCCCCTCCCCCCTCCCCCCAACCCTTCCCTTCCTGGCTACACCGAGCGCGAGAGAATTGAGCAAGCCGAGCGAGAGGCCCCAAGTTTGTTTGGACCAAAATAAGCGGAAAGACGACCGGGACAGGAAGGCGACATGAATTGCTCGGGGCTCGCAAGGGGTCTCCCTCTGCTGTCGGCCGCATTGCACCCTGGCTGTCTCGGAGATATATTGAGCGGCATGAACTGTACAAATTTCAGCACATGCATACATACATTAGTTGCAAGGGGACCCAACCCTTTCCACACAAAACCCCCAGGCTTTGCTTGTTTTCAAATCCATTCATTTCGTTGTCTCCACTTTCCATTATTTCTGTCTCCTAAGATTTCATTTTATGTTTAACTCAAGTCCAGAGGCATAATAAGCAAGCTGGTTAGTCCAATTCGTAGAATACGTATGTAGGTTTCTTATTGCTATTGATTGCAAAACCACAGACTTGCATGTGTTCAAGTATTGAGTTGCGGTTAAATTTGTAAATGATGTGGTATTGCAAGTTTTAAGAACTCAGTTCAATGACCCCTGTGGTTCATGTCTGGGAGTTCATTCAGAGGACAAGTAGAACTCGGATATTTATTCCATGACAAGTGGTTATGTGAGGTGCTTAGGGTAACATGGGGTATCTGGGACAGTGGGGTAAATGGGACAAGTCTATGTTTTTTCATTGTATTTCCTTAGCAAGCAATCATTACTTGAGATAAGAAGTCTGTGCCATGCGAACAAACACCTCCAACCAACGTGGCAATTTTGAGCTGTATTTTCGCGTGTTTCTGAGTCCAAAATCAAGTTTTTCTCCGTCGACCTCGAGTGCCCTCCACCCTGACTTCAAAAATACTAATAATTGTGTTTCACAGAACAATAGAGGCTAACTGATTGGCGTTATTTTGAAGGAAAAAAAGCAATTTGAGGCGATTTTCTTCACTCTATTGTGTAAAGACTACTTCCGTGAAGGTAAGCATTTTGTGCATGGATCAAATCAGTACAAAAATACGGTCAATATTGCAATTTTTAATCAAAGCCGTCAAGATGTTATTGATTTGTCTCAAGGATTAAGTATTGTTGTTGTCAAGGGTTTGTGTACAAAACCATGATGTTTTCTTTTCCATTTAGATATATTTAAAATCATCAATAGAACCATGAAAAAAAATATAGGAACACAAGAAGTCTTCAAATTACATATATTACAAAGCATTTGTATCAATTTGAAATGTTTGTAGGAGGTAAAAAAAGATGAAATTGTTGGAATAATTTTGGCTTGCACATCGCAATGGTGGCCATTTTGATTTTATAAGGTGAGCACACATGTTGCATTTTTGGTCATGTTGTTTGGGTCATTGTGTAAACAGATGAGTAGAATAAAGTGTGTCAGGTTCTAGGATTGGTTATTATTTTTAAATTGCCATCCATAGAATGGGAATAATTAACCATTTATACAAATGATAAATTATACTGCAATGAAGTAATTTTACACAATCGGAGCGGGGTAAGTGGGACATGCGTAAATGGGGTAAGCGGGACACGCAATTTTTCACAGAGCATGATCATAAATCTGTTTTATTTTGAGATGCAACTAAGATATTCTCAAAACAATGTCCACATTGTACATGTGAAGTAAATTTTACAGTAATTTATTATTGACTTCATAACAATAACAGTGTTTGTATTGTTTATTTATATTTTTACAGATCACCTATGGCACGCAAAAAGAAAACGTGGACACCTCAGCAAGGCAAATGGAAGGCAGAAGCAATGGTTGATGCTTATAAGGCTGTAACTGACGGCAGACTTGGGGTTCGAGAGGCCGCCAAGCAGTATGGTGTTCCGAAATCGACGCTGTCAAGAAGGATAAGCAAGGGAATGGGGAGTCCTTCACCGGCAAGCCGGCCACCCGTCTTCACTATGGGCGACGAGGGCCAACTAGTGCGCCACATCAAAGAGTTGGAGAGCCAAGGTTTCGGCATTGGAGTTAAAGCTGTCTGCAAGCTTGCTTACGAGA
The DNA here is from genome assembly GCA_037783545.1 of Henricia sp. BOLD:AAB3569. NCBI lineage: Eukaryota > Metazoa > Echinodermata > Asteroidea > Spinulosida > Echinasteridae > Henricia > Henricia sp. BOLD:AAB3569. The sequence continues at coordinate 2,534,539 of JBBELK010000009.1, read as the reverse complement.
TGGCGGAGCATGCCGGAATGAAGCACCGCTTCAATCACATCAACAAGAGTGCGGGGTATGACTGGTATGAAGGGTTCATGAGACGCCACCCTGACCTGTCCCTGAGAAAACCGGAAGCCCTGTCTGCTGCACGAGCCTCGATGCTGAACCCAACTACTATCGGCGATCACTTCAAGAAGCTCGGAGATGTCATGGACAGTGCCGATCTCAAATCCTGCCCAGGTCAGATATACAACCTTGATGAAACAGGTTTGAGTTTGGTCCACAAACCATCAAGCATTGTCGCAACGAAAGGTAAAAAAACAGTGCAGTCGAGAACCAGTGGAGAACGCGGAGAGAATGTGACCGTCCTAATATGTGCCAATGCGCAAGGGAGTACACTGCCTCCCTTCATTATCTTCAAGGGTCAGCGCATCAATCCCGGTCTGACAGCTAATGCGCCACCAGGCACACTCTTCGGCACTAGCAAGTCTAGCTTCATTGACGCAGAGCTTTTTGAGACGTGGTTCAAGAAGCTGTTCCTGCCATCCATTCCACAGGTACGCCCTGTCCTACTAGTACTTGATGGGCACGGTTCTCACATCAGCATCTCTACCCTGAAGTTGGCTCGTGAGAACTCAGTTCACATGTACTGTTTGCCACCCCACACAACGAACCACACACAGCCACTTGACAAGTCAGTTTTCAAGTCGGTGAAGTGTGCCTACAACCAGCGATGCGACAAGTTTATGCGCGACAATCCAAACCGCATAATCACACGCTACGACTTCAGTGGTCTTTTTGCTGATGTCTATCATAATGTTTTCACAATGGCCAACATCATCAGTGGTTTCAAGTCAACAGGGATTTACCCCTTTAATCCACTGGCTATCACCCCAGAGCACCTTCAGTTCTCTTCTGTGGAAACAGAGCTGACATATGAGGATGACGAGCCTGCACAAGACGATGAAGCAACCGTGTCTATGCCTGTCATCATCGAAGTCATTGCTGACGTCCATGCCAACCCAGAGGTACCGGATCCACCATCCGTTCAGGAAGAGGTAACCATTCCATCACAGCCCGAGACCGAGCCCGAGCCAGAGCCTGAGCCTATGGACATCGAACCAGGACCCAGCACATCAAACGCAGTCTCCCCTATATCTGCTACACTAATCGGCGATAACAACAAATTTGTAGCAGTCCTCAAGAAGCCAGTAGTTAGCAAAACCATCAAATCTGGCAAAAAATCTAGCCGTGTCACAGAAGCGCGATGCCTCACCTCCGATGAGGTTTTCAATATCGAACTGGCTAAACAAAACAAGAAAGACGCAGAAGCTGCAGCTAAAGAGGCTCGGAAGGTGGAGCGCGAGAAGAAGAGGGAACAGCGAGAACAGGAGAAACTAGAAATGCAGCAGCGACAACAGGAAAAGAAACGCAACAGAGAAGCGGCTCAGCAGGAGAAACAGAAAAAAAAGGACACAAAAAACACTCGCGCTACTCCTGAAAACGTAGATCGCGATATCGCCGAAAACTACTGCGGACATTGTGGTGGTTTTTATGGAGACGATGACAACTTGGACAAAGAAGACTGGTGGCAATGCATCAAGTGCGAGGAATGGTTTCATGAATCATGTACTGGACTGTTCGGCCGAACAAATGAACTGACCGAATTTGCATGTGCGAAATGCAAAGACGATGAACCTAATTAAGCGCGTTTGAAACAGTATCAAATAGAATTTAAGACCTGTTTTTCTTAAATATGAATAATGAATAGTGAAAGAAGATCAAGTTAATGATTCAGATTAAACAAATGCAATGCCATGCGTTTGTGGTGCTGACACCCATATGTTTACATGTGTTTTATGTGCGTCCCACTTACCCCATTTAGGTGTCCCATTTACCCCATTGTGTCGGGGTAAGTGGGACAAACACAGGTCGTCATGTTTTGCCGCCTCCTTCCCCACAACATGCTTGTTTGGAAACAAATATGATCAAAATATGTTCAAGAGGTGTTAGTAATTCAACAAAACCTTTCATTTGATAAATAAAGCTTATTGTCTACAAACTGCAACCAAATACATGCTTAAGTGTCCCAGTTACCCCATTCTACCCTACATAAATTGGTTGGCCTGAATGATTTTTTGAAACAATCACAAAACATGGCCAGTAATGCTAAGTCCCTATCCTCCAAGTGCATGCCTCAAGAAAACCTTGTATGCTGCCACAAAGGTATGTCGGAGTTCAAGAGATGTCCTGATTTCAGGGTTTTTCATTTTGTCTACCTGTACATAGGCGAACTCCATATTATTTTCAGGCAAACGTTCCTGAGAATACAGGCAACATTTTGACAGGCAACTGGCATCCTACCGTATGCCACAGTTCATTTCACTCCGGTGAAAAATTGACCCTGCACACTGCAAACATGTGTACCTACATGTACAGTTGAAGTCAGAAGTATAAATACATGTACACCATCATCACCCAAAATGGTAAACAGGACTACCCGAACCATTGCAAGGTGTACAAGCTATGTTTTAAGTACTGCATGCACGTGAGGAATTCCACAAAATCAAGACTTTAGTAAAGACTGTTACAAAAATGGTGTAAGCACACCAGTTTTAACACTTGGTTGCATACAGTTACATTTATACTTCTGACTTCAACTGTACTGTAAATAGCAGCCTCAATTTTACTTCTCTATTCTTAGGGAAAAACATTCTTCATATTTCGCATCAGCATTCCCAAGGTTTTTGTGCCTCAGGAAAAGTTCTCTTCAGACAGAAACATCTGTCAAATCACATTTTTCAGACTCTCCAGTGGATTGAGTATGTAAACAACCAGTGGATTGTACATATGTACATGTATGTGTACATGTACCGGACATGTGAATTGTTGAATGGTTTATGGATGACTACAGCAATCAATTTATGCAGTTGCATCGAGCAATGCCAGGGATCCAGCTGTCACTTGCCATTATGTTGATTGGTAAATGTTTACAAATGTGGCTACATGTACAATCCAGCACAATTCCATAGTGCTGCTTAAAGCCCTCCGCACACGTGAGGTATTTCAGCACTTGGCTCATTTTATTGCATTCTGTTCACGTGATATGAAAATACAGCACGCACGCGCGGACCCCGCTAAGGTCACCACACTTTCACTTTTAAAAAAGGTGGACACAGCGGCAGGCTTAATGGATTTCTCTCAAATAACATCACTTCCTACAGATTGCCACGTGCATCAGGTTCTTGAGCATAATTTTGTTGAGCATAATTTTGTTGTGAGGCCGGTGCATCGGCTGCGCTGTATTTCCAACAAATACCGAACTCGCGTTTCGAACATTTTCCACGATGTGCGTATGCGTACCTGATTACATGTAATATTCAGTTGTATTTTTTTTCGAGGAAGAGGCTGTTAACAGGACCCTAATTGAAAACATGCAGAGCCAAACTTAGCCTTGCCCAAGGCTGCGGCTTTGCTTAAAGATACATGTAGTGACGCAGCAGTAGACCTTTATCACGGTGCGTCCATCTTTGTCTTGTCCCCCATAGTACCTGTCGGGCACGATCAGTGCGTCTGCACTACCGCGCGAGAGCGCGTGTAATCTCCTGTTGAGGATCACTGCCACGCTGCGCGCTCTCTTGATCGCGCAACGCCTGTGCCATTGTGACGCACACAATGAACAGTTTTAAAACGGGACCACGCTATTTTTTCTGCAAGCCTCGCTTTGGTTACTTTCATTTTAAAGGGGAAGATGGCCGCACCGTGATAAAGGTCTATAGCAGTCTCAAAGCACTTGTACATTTTAAGCATGCTGCTGCCACCATACAATGGTGCTTACATGTACATGTAGTTGAGCACAACTCGTCTGCTCTAGTAAGCATTTAAGCACCTCTATGAAATTATGCCCTGGGGCCAATTTCATGGCTCTGCTAAGCACAAATATTTGCTTAGCACAGGATTTATTTCCTTTATAAAATGGATTACAAGCCAAAATTATATGCCAACTTGTGTTCTTCGCAAGAGTAGGAGAATACCTTTCAATATACATCACTTACGATTCTAGCTGGCAATCCATTTTTGCAAAATAAAGCAAACACATCCTGTGCTAAGCAAATTTTTGTGCTTGGCAGCGCCGTGAAATTGGCCCCCGAGCATTTGGTAAGAATAAAAAAAACAGTTTCAATAATAAGCAAGTGGCTGCCAAAAATATACATTTGGTTATTACATGTATTTCAAACTAAAACCCTGACCGAAATTACTACCATGCTCTGTTTGTCAGATAACAATACTATAAAAATTCCGTTGTTTCAATACCAGATGACACAACTTTTTTTTTGTACATGGCTGTCAAACAGAAGATTATTTATTAGTGCAAAGCATGGGACTCTGTACCCATAACCACTCGGGTGTTGATAAGATACCAAATTGTGTCAATAAAATGGCCATGTAGAACATGATAATTACAATGTGGACAGGTGGTGCAGTGTTGTGTACAGGTGCCTTTTAAAACCTTGACAGTTATGGCTGAACAATATCTCTTTTGTGCAAATTTATGCATACCTGTGTGACCCAGTGATATTCTCCGATTTCAGTCAATCTATTTTTGTTTGGCTCACTGCCATTTTTAGTCATCTACTTTATCTAAAAATTTGTGACCCGTGACTTGTCAAAGATTGCGGTTGTATTTTGAATTTCCCATGGCGCTGTCCAGCCTGCCTTCTCTCACTTTGTGAAAATCAATTACCGGTCCAGCAAAGAAATGAAATTGCACAGATTTAAGCAGGGACACATGACAGGAGTCATCCGTGCTCCTAGCCAGTGTGTGTTCGCTGGATCCGAGATGCGGTTCTTGACTTGCAGTCCGGCACAAGTTGCCTTCTGTCACGAGCAAGCTCATCTCGAGATGAATTGGTGACACCGATGGGAGCCGGAGAGAAAAAGCAAAGGTCTAAAATGTTAGAGGTTGCTTTCTGGAAAAGGACAAATCACTGGAGATTATCCATAGCATGACACGAACGAAATGGGGAAAATGGGCTAGAAGCGTTGAGTAATTACATGTAGACGTAGACGTCCCTGTGCGAAAGAGAGATGGGGAGGTTGTGTAGACATAAGAGAAATAGGCTGTGTAAATTGACCTTAAAATTCATGGAGATTTTGTGAGAATGTATGTTCAGGGCACCTCATTTACAGTGCGAGTGGCAGCTTGGTTTTAGCATTTATTTGCTTTTTCAACTTGGCTGGAGGCATGTTTGGAGTGGACATTTTTGGGAAAAATTTACCAAATAGGCCTACATGTAGTGTGCACTTTAACCATATAAAATTCAATGCAGATATCCAGTCCAATTAATGCAGATTTGCAGTCAGTTACATGTATGTCCAATGGTTTAGTAGTACAATTGACCATATCAAATTTATTGAGACGGAAAGCCCAATTTGGACAGTCCATCTCAGAAAAAACCTCTGTGTGGTGTCCTTAAACCTATGATTACTAAAGCGTGTCACAGGCTTTTAAGGTCATTAACCAAGGTCACAGAGGCCAATAGCCTCATCATGCGCAGTGCGGAGTTGGCCCACAATGCCGCTTCAAGATATACACTTGGCCAGCATGCCCTATCCCCTTACATTTCATGAGGCTGTACACACTAATTCATGCAAGTTGACCATGGTGCACATTGGATGCAGACAAAATCTAGGCTGAAATGACCTGCCCCTTATCTTCACTACCTGATATCACCACAGTTTTTTCTTCAAGTCGAAGGAGCATGTGCAAATAATATAATTTAACCACAAATTTTCATCATCGTGCCCGTAAAATTCTCAGAAAAAGAAGTCGTTTTCCACATGTTACACATTTTAAGCTGTTGAACTACATTGTGGCAGTAACATGTGTGTTAATTGACAACTTTTAAAAAAATGCACAAACACTGCAAAATGCAAATGGATGACAAATTTGACCTCACTTTATATTAGATTCATGATTCACACAGCCATACTTGACTAGACCAGTAAAAACTGATCAAAATACCATTAGAAAACATAGCAAGACTTGCAGGCTCCTCAGCTACATGTTACATGTACTTTACCATATGTTATTTACCCAGTGTGCAGAACCCGCTGTGAGCAAGCACAGTCAAGTGCATTCTTGCCAAGAGTTCAGTAACCCAGATGCATGCATTACTAACCACTTGAGGGGAATTTAATGAAACTGAAAGAGGATGCTCCGAGATAGGAGCCCCTGTGATTCACTTCCTTAGATTAAAGAAACGAAAATATGATGCAACCGCGAGTCTTGTCTTTGCACACAAAGCGGGACAGAATAAATAATTTGGTGAGCAGTTTGTTTTAGTGTGAGTTATTGACAAATTTCAAATTAGCACTCGCGGCCTCGTTTTAGATGTTGAGCCAATTTATTACATCACGCGTCCTTTCACGCGGCCTTGCAAATTTTATTACAAGAGAAAGTACCGAGGCCCTAGTTTTTGTATGACAATTTGATATTCCTATTATTCATGTGTGATGATGCGGGTTAACGATTAATCATACAGTTTTTAAATTCAAGGGAAGAATAGTACAAAAGGTAGATTCATGCTGACCGTTTTTCACCGTCAGCGAGCGTAAATTTAATGCGTGTGTCGCCTCGAGAAAATGCTACTGGTACGTGGAGGGAATTTGGTGTGAAAAATGCACAAATCAGTTTAGGGGACAAGCATTTTTGTGATTTGTGATATTCAGTGCGTCGGCTCACTTCCGGGCCTCATTTTCTCCAGGCAACACACGTAAAATTTACGCGTGTTAATGCGTACAAAAATGTTGGTGTGAATCTCGTTAAAGGCAGAGGCTCATCAGCAATGAGCGCGCGCCAATTTCGTGCCACGAAATACGCAGCTCCATGCCTTTGCTATGGAGCTGCGTATTTTGTGGCACAAATTTAGTGTGCGTGCATTGCTGACGAGCCTGTGCCTTTAATAAGCTGGCCATGTACAGCGCAGACAGATTATGTACAGTGGATTTTAGCTTTAATCAAATTCCTTCACATGACACCGGTGTAATTTATAGTGTCCAAACAAGACGGTTGAAGGAAAACACCTGCGCTTGCATTAATGCAGATTTCAGCAGACATGAGAAATGATATTATGGATGCAAAGACATCCTATATTTTGCAATTATCTTGCAGTCAACCAAGCTTCATGTCATATCTGTAGGTCTCTGTGTATACAGTGTAATTCAAATTTCAGACCAGCTTGCATTAGTTCATGTTCTCATTTGCAGCGCACGCGCTACGTGTTTATCTTTTCTTTCGGATGTTGATACATTGTACATGTAGCTCCTACAAAAAGACTACACGTAGCATTTTGCTTATAAAGGTGTACTTGCTGGAATATAGTGCTCGCACTGTACATGCGGGCCTAGATACTACACTACAGAATGAATCATACTGGTTGCATAGTGACTTGCATTTGAACCACAGAGCCAGCCTTCTTGTGTATATTTATTTACCCATGGTTATATGCTGGGTCTGACCTGAAGGGATCGTCTGCAAATCATGTTATGGTTGTGCAGCAGGCTGTGTAAAATCCGTGTTATGTTTTATGCAATAAGTATGTACCGGTAGTAGCAGTGATTTGTAATCCTGTTGTATACAAGTAGTACATGTATATCAAATTGTACTACGGGCCCCTAAATTATCACATTTAAAGTGCCTGTAGGATTAGGTGCAATCTGTGACAAAGTCTCTTTAATTAATTAATCAAAGTATTGACATGTATACAGGTAGGATTACATTTTACTACAGGTAGTATTTAGCAGTATTACATGTACTATTAGGTGGCATTACTATCACACATGTAGAACTTGCAAAAGTTTCAGGAAATGGACCCAGAATTTGTAGAAACCAATGTCATTAAGACAGGAACAAGGTGCTGTTTTGTGAGAGAAATTGGTGGGTTACGTTTTCCTGTACTATTCATTTATTCAGGAAACGACAGTTCACTGATAAGGGGGGCGGAGGGGGGAAACTTGTACATGTGCCAATTACATTCAGTAAACTGTCTGATGCCTGCGGCTGGTGATCAGCTTCCACTATGTTCATTAGTCATACGATCTGTAGAGGTATGAATGTGGTTTTGCGATTAACAACCGTGTATTTTGTTTGTAATGGAGTGGCGACTTCAGTGAAGCACTGTTTTTAAATACAGACCATTAAACTAATACTTTGTACGCGTTTGTAAATTGTGGTTTATTTGACCACAAATTGAGGTGGAAGTTCATTTTGTATTAAAAACCTCAGGGTTCATGGACATCCATGAGGTTTTGTGCATTTCACTTGAGTAAAGGTCAATGGCCTTGTGAGTGTTGTAAAGCTTTTGTAAAGCTTTTGTAAAGCTTTTGTTTCGATGAATTTATTTTGAATTGGCTTAAATCAGAAGGATTTCTGTTTATCTCCAAACTAGGCCTGTGTCAAAACAATTGAATATATTCGTTTCATGTATGCAAAATAAAAAACAAACAAAAAAGTTCTAGGACTCCGTGGTCACATATTTTTTTTGTTTACGTATTCTTTACATCCACAAATATTGATGTCAACATGTAATATTCACTCAAAAATAAAACAAAGTAATCAGATATTAAAATATTCAATAATCCACACTCATACTCCACACTCTACTAACTACATGTATTTCACTCCAAATGAATTATATCAAGGTTTGATTATAATTTGGAAGACAGCTGGACCTGGCTGTGTTAAAACCAAGGTATAAATGCACACCTGTTGAGTTCAACCCAAGAGGATTGCATTTTTAAAAAGACATCTTGTCCAGATTTTTATCAGAAAATGGATTTTGTTCTAACCTAACAATCACTGCACTGTTTTATGTTTATGTACATGTAACTGGATAATTTACGTGTAGTTTACAAAACGTTAGTGGCTTTTTGACGATATCCTTAGAAAAGATACGGATCGAGAGTGCAAAATTTCAGAATGGTAATAAAAAAAATATTACAAATATGAAGAAATAAAAGAGGGGTTGGGGGAATATTTTGTGGACACGCTTCTTTAACATGTGAATTTACTATTTTACATCATGTGTGCACTTCTTCCATTTTCGCAGCACACCTGAACAAGCTGTCAGTTCCATTTTTGTCAGTGCTTTGTCAGTAAATTCCATTGAGTAAAAGGAAAAACAACCTTGAATTGAATGGAATACTGCCTGCTGTTTGATGGATTTTTTTCTCCACTTGCATGGTTAGCACCTATTATTGTGATGTCCAGCTTTTCCCAGGGTCATCATTGTGTATGGCTATTATCAGCTAGCTGATTATGCAGCCAGTTGTTGCAGTTGATTAGGGGTTGACAATGTCAGCCTTTGACAATACTCATACATGTACATGTACAGGACCAAAAATATCTATACAAAAGAAAATGCTGACCTTGAAAAAAATCAGTTGTGCTTGATTGATAACATGTGTTTAGTATTTCTGGCATTTAGTATCTCTAAATTGCATGGAAATTAACTTTTGGATGTCGACTTCAGATTTGTTGCCTGTCCAGACGTAATTTGTTTTCAAATTGAGCAAAGAAATTTGGCTGATTCAGATTTCAAATTGGAGCATAGTTAAAAATGTACCAGCACTTTTAACGTACATGTTTACTACTTGCAAAAGATCACCTACTTATTTTGATGTAGGCCTACATGTGTTTTTTTTCTGAATGCTGCAGATTATGCAAGCAGCATTCTCCACTACCGGTTTTGTCCGGGCGTCCCGTCCGGACAAAATCATCAGATGTACCGTTAGCGACTGGACAAAATATTTCCTCCCAGATAAAAATAAATAATTTTTCCCTCTAAAACACTTCGAAAGTACAGACAAGTCATTCCAAAATTGAAAAATACTAAGCGCCTCTGTAGAACTGTGGAAATGTTGACCTCTTTGGACACCCCCTAAACATATTGTCAGTGCAGTACTTTATGTCCTTGACCTTCTGTGGCTACACAAATGTTTTGAATTCATGCATATATTGCAGTCACATTAAAACCAGCAGCTGAACACCCCTGTACAGCACATAATGGTTCTTATCACCTATTCACACACACTGACTGGTATGTCTTTGAATGCAAAAGATGCAATGCATTATAGGGGGTGGGGCAATTGTAGATAATGTAGAACTGCACAGTGCCTGGTGCAGGTCGGCAATGATAAAGGGCAGTTGGGAAAAGTACATTGGCCTCTTACACATGTATTCAAACTGAATGCAGTGCTGCAAATGGGGATATAAGGCTAATGGGAATGGAGTGGATATTTTAAAGGGAAACGCTGCAGATCAGTATTAATAATTAAGCAGAAGTTGTTTACTGAAGCCTAGTTCACACTGTCACGATCTAGTGCCACGATTGGCCGCGACGTACAAATTTGTAGTCTTGACCCAAGATTGAATTTGTTGTTCTCCTACTTATTTGTCCATCCTGTCATTTGGGTGCCACTCACGCTGAAGGAGGACAACAAATCTCAGTCTTGGGGCAAGACTACATGTACACCTGTACGATTCACTAAGAATTTTTACACTTCACTAAGAATTTTTACACCGTGGTTAATTGTGGCTCTAAATCGTTAGTGTGACCTACCGGTACCGGTAGGTTTTAGGTTGTTGCAGTGAAGATAAAGCTGGATGTCTTGGTCAAGTGGCCTGGTGTATCATATTCAAGATTATGGTTTATTCTGCATGTTAATCTTGTGGGCTTGTATATTTAGGCTGTGATCCCTGACATGTGTGTCCAGGGGCAAGGCACTTTGCTATAAATTGCCTATGTTTGCACAGGATTGAAATGGGTACCGTACATGTACCTTTGAGGGTAGTAACTAAGGCTCTTTGATTGCATACTATGTAGGGTTTGTAGAAACCAGATATCTCAAAATCTATACATTTAGATTCTAAAAAACTGAATATTTGCAAATCTTATCCTGTAGATCAAAGTAAGGCCTTTTCACACTACCCACCTCTGACCCGGGTAACTTTTTACCCAGGAAGCTGCAAAGAACCCAGGTTAAATCTAAAGCCCCATTAAGTCATTTGCTGTGACCCCAAAATTTGTCTTCATGTGTTGACAAAAAAAAAACCACTAAAAGTGTTAATAGCAATGGTAACAAACACCACATGATTTTTTTTTGCTAACCGTCGTGGGTAAAATTGCCAACTCAAGGTGCTTTTTAAAAAACCCAGAGAAACACTATGCCTGCTTGAGTCATCTGTTACACAGGTGAAACGGCGATCTTTTCCCCCACTGCAGCACTACCGGTAGTTTTATTGCTAAAATTAGCTTTACCATCAGTAATTAGTCATTATTTTGTGAAAAGAAAGAATGATTGGGATAGATCTTGCATTCTCTTACATTTTCTGCATGCCCATGATGCATACATGTACATGTGTACTGTAATTTGTTGAGCATGTCCCTGGCCCCGAGTGTTTGTTTTGGACCTGGCAGGATTAACAGACCTGTAGACTGTGTTATGATCATAGCGCCCTCTAGTGGTGTATGGTACAAAGTGTCGGGAAGCAACACAAAACATTGCACCTGTAGTTTATCATAGTGTTAGTAGAAAAGTGTAATGCATACATCTGTAGTGCATGGATGTGGAATACTATTCAAGTGATGTGGTATGAGTTTGAGGGCAACTCGGTGTTTATGAAGGAGTGAAGCACACGTATAATGTAAGACACCTGTAATGAAATTGTCATGATCTTGAAAATAGAATGTGTGATTTGCATGACATATCAATGCTTTTTTGAGGAGGGATGAGGGTAGAGGTAGGGGTTAGAGTGCATATGTGGTTGGGGTCGTGGTGGCAATATTTTTCCCAAAATACACCATGGAGAAAATATTTATAAATTGTTGTTGTTTTGCTCTGTCGGTTTTTGTCTTAATTGATTCAAATACTCGGCTGCATTAAAACCTATTAAAACATACATGTAGGGAAAGAGTTAAGTACCGGTATATGTAAACCTTGCTTTTGGGAGAACCAGTATTTTAAATTTCCGAAGATCTACTTTTGTATCTTGGATGATGATTCTTTCTTGAGATTAACAGGATTGCCAGGTGTACTCAGTTTAGGTGGAAGATGAGCTTCATGCGATTCAGCCTATTGACCCCTTTCGAACACGTGCGAATATGCCATTTTGGGAGTCAAATAATGCTGAGTCATTGTGGAAGCAATGTGCGTGCGCGTTGTGTGTCTCTCTGGTGGGTTTAGTTCACCAATGGCAGCCTCATCATAGCGCGTTACGCGCGCTATGGACACACACAACGCTCACGCACGTTGCTTCCACAACGACGCGGCATTGTTTTACTCCCAAAATGACATAATTGGCACGAGCTCAATAGACTGCGAATTGAACTTGCCTGAGAAACCCATAAATAAATAAAAATAAATAAAATGCTATTCAAGTGTGAAAAGAGTTGGTCACGTCTAAGTCGTCTTGCTGTTGACAACTCATACCAGTGATTTAAAGAATCACCTACCAGTAACCCTGTCTCCCCCACGTTTGACTCCCGCTAGGGTAGAATTATTGGCAATTGAATAAATAACCTACATTTGTAAGTAGTAATGTTTTCTTTTCCTTTTCAATTTCTCATGCTCCTTGGACAATAGCCCCATTGATCCTAAGCTCAGGGTGCCAAAAATATCCAAAATTGAGTGCCCCGGGGACAATGAGCATAAGAGGGGTGCTTGGTAAGAGAAAACCACCCATGGCAGTTTTGAACTTCACAGTGTGTGAAGCAGTAAAGGCTTATTTGATGAGAAAAAGTGCAAGAGGTGAAGTTCAAGGCATTTTCATTGTGTGCTGAATGGAAGTTCTGCATTTGTACAGGAAAAGTCAGAATGCATATATTCATCATGGTGTCTGGTTGGTCAGGGACATGTTTAGCATGCCATTTTAAAGGAGCTTGTCCAGATTTTTCCAGAAAACAGAGATCGTTCTAACTTAACATTCATACAAAATACCTCGCCAAAATACTATCCATGGGAAGAAAACAGGAACTTTGCAATCTCCAATTTGGACTTGGAGGCAAAAAGGTTGGTGTAATTATTGCGCTGCTTTTTGGAACAGATAAGTAGGTTTACAAAACATTGGTGGTTTATTGACGATATCCTTTTCAGAATATATGGAGTGAGAGTGCGAAAATTCAGAATTGTGATTGGAAAAATTTGACAGATATGTATCAAAATCTCAACACCCATGGGAAAAATGGGGGGCGGGGGGGGGGGGGGGGGAAACATGTACTGGTAATCTGGACACGCTCCTTTAAAGGTGCACTTTGCCCTGACTCTTCTGGGGTGGATTACAATCAAATTGCTGTTTATAAATGGCCAGCAACACCATACACTCCTTTCGCAGTGGTTTGTGCACCCACCCCCCGCCCCCCCTCCCCCCAGTTTGTCCACTGCAACCACTGCTCAACTTGGCAATGTTTCCTGCGAAGCGCGTTCTGACGTCACCCGAGACCACGGCTGGATAACACTTGCCATGATTGGCCAGATACTGTCACCTGATACAGTAAACACGTCACCTGACGCGCTTTGCAGGAAACATTGCCAAGTTGAGCAGTGGTTGGGGCGGGCAAAGTGGGCGCGCAAACCACTGCGAAAGGAGTGTAGCAACACCAGTGTGTGTGTTTGTTTTCAGTACCTTGTTGCATTATAGTATTTATGGGGTTTTGTTCCATAAGCCTATAGTTTTATACTGAGGCTTGTAGTTAGATTATTTTTGGAAATATTTTGAGGGATGAACTATATTTTGTGTATCTGAAACGACGGTACACATGTACACCTCCAGTCAAGTCGCCAACATAACCTACTTGGAGCTACAGTGAACTTTATTTGGTTTGATTTTTGTGCTTGGTAGGCATGGAAGTCCATATGACTGGCTCCAACAGTTTTTGCATTATAATGCTGTGGGTTTGTTACCAATGATTAAAATAGGATTGTTTTTACTGATGTTGGGGGTTGAAATGAGACTGTGGTTAGTACGTACGCGAGTCTTTCCACAGTAAAGGGGGCATTTTGACAACACAGACCATATTTTCCATTTTAAAAAAGAGATAACTTGGGCCCAAAAAGGGTTACAAATAATGTTGACAACATTTCTAAAAACCCTGTGTACACATTTTCAACATACGCTCGTAACTGGGATGGCCTAAAATGTAACAAGTGTCTGTACTGTAGTTTAAACTTATTTCTTCCTCAAAAATATGGTCTGTTATGCCAAAATGCCCCCTTTTACTGTGGAAAGACCCACATGTATGAATCATAAGGGTTGATGAATAACACTCCAAACTGTAATCTAGTGGAATGATCTTCAGTCTAAGGTCAAGGCTACAGAATGTTCAAAACACCCCACCCATAAACTGTGCTGTAACCTTGCAGTCTGTAAAATCATCTTGGGAACAAAATAGATAATTTATGAGCGTGTCTTAAATGTTGTGGCATCAAGATCATGTAATGTGTTGTCCAAACATTGTACAACTGTCATGAGGTTGAGGTCGCAAATTATAAAGGGGCTGGTTACCATTGTGTTCTGGTACCCTTGCACCCCCACCTTCATCTCCTCACCCCCCACCCCCTTCCCCCACAAATCTTCTGAAACGCGCCTTGAATGATAGTATCCAAGTTTTAAAAATAACTCCAGATAAAATCCAGCTCTCACTAGTCTCAAATTAATTCACCCTTACAATTACGAGCCAGACGTAAGAGAATTTTAAGTTTTTTCAAAACCACTTGATTCGACTCGAGGTTTAAGTTTCTTGTTTTTCTGTTTTCGTCTTTCTTACTCCATTTGAAAGCCTAAAGCGGGGCCTCCCACTGTGCGATTTTTGCCACCAATTTTTAACGATTAGGTATGATTTGGTGAGATTACCAGAGACTGTCTTTTGACTCTATACCCAATCGTACCTAATCGTTGGAAATTCGTGGCGAAAATCGCACAGTGGGAGGCCCGCTTAAAATGTTTGCAAGATAAAGCTTCAACGTTACGTTCGTGTTGACGCAAGGGTTTTGTTTGGCTTTGTTAACAATTCAAAGACATACCAAGCCTAGCTTGAAGGCAGCAATTTCAAAAACGCCCTCGGTGATGTCATGGTTTTGCAACCTATTTTTAGAATCTTTGGGGAGCACTATTGGGAGAGGACAGATGGGGTCATCTGTAAACAGGTCCAGCATGATGATTGAGCTTGGCCTTGGCTACATGTAGGCCTACCCAGTCTTGAAAAACCTGTCAAAATTATTCTGCAAATCTCAAGCACTTCTCAGTTTGGTCTTTGACAAGCTAAAATCCTGTGGGAATTTGTCTGGCAAGCCTTGTGGGGGAGACTTCCTGCTTTAGGTGTTGCTTATCAAGTACTGGATTTGTCAGCTGGTTTTCCCCAGTAGATGTGATGACTTAAGATGTAACCTGAGAAATAGGGGACCATGAGTCAAAACACCTTGGAGTAAAACCTGTTCCATTGCACTAAATTGATTTTTGTATGCTTTTAGCCAATCAGAAGTGGTGTATAAATAGCCCTTACCCAAGTATTTGGCATGGTGCCTTGGATGTTTTTTTTCAGACAGTTGACCTTGGAGGAGATGGTTATCAAGACCTGGTAATCCTCTCTTGAGGTCAAGGTCATCAGGGTTATATTGTAAAAACAAGTACCTCCTCTGGAAATTAAATCAAAATCTTGACATTTCCAAATCTAATTTGCTTACCCTGACAATTTGATTTTAGGTGTTTGATGAGTGATGTGTTGTGATTTTTAGCTCATTTTATGTGACAAATGAGCTGGATATCAGATATCATGTGACTCTACATGTATGCTACACCTGTCATTTTTGTAACTCCATAGGTGTACAATGTGCTGTAAGTATACAAAGAAAAAGAAACTTTTTTTTTGCGTCCCTATACTTTACAATGTCACATTTCCCAAAAAGGTAGAATACATTTAGACCTACCCTGTTGTAGCTCAGTTGGTAGAGCCAACGTCACTTTAAAAGCCTGTTTACACTTGATCCCGAGCTCGGGATCAGCTCTGGATCACAAACTGAGTGTAAATGTTCTTGGAACCAAAATTGACCCCGGATCAGACCCCGAGATTTGGTCTCGCGTCTGCGGTGGGTCGAACCCCGAGCTCGGGATCAGTTTGCGGTTAGATAAGCAATTAATCTTTACTGCATCCACTCTACCGCCATTGCGGGGGAAAAGCCCACGAAATTCAAGCGGCCTTGTACACTGTACATGACCACATCGTTCTGTAGGCCTACATGCATGCATAGAGCATGACCTTTGACTGCAACTTCTGTCGCCGCGCTCGATATCAACTACAGAATGTAAACGCGGCACTCCAGATCATTGCAGTTAACACCGACGCATTCTTATCAGGGGATCAGTCTTGATCCCGAGCTCAGGACCAGTGTAAACACAGTGTGTGTTGTGTCCAAGTAAATATTAATACCGGTAGATCATTGATGTACTGTGGTAAGCCTTTAAGCACTACTTGTCTGCCACTGAAGGAACACAGAATTTGCCACATCCTGCCACTTTACTGAACAAAGAGTCGTTTCTAAGGTGTAGACAACAAACATGTACACCTGTGGTTTGCGGCTCATCCAGGAGACCTCTGGAATATGTGCAGGGTCGGAGAAATTTATGCCCTTTCATTTGAGGTGTCATCAGTATGTAAACCTTTGTATGGCTGTCTTCCTCCCATTACAGGCCCTAAACTCAAGAGTTTGAGTTGGCAAATTTTGGTGTATTACTGAGCCAAAGTTATGGCCATGTGTATTTTTGCAGCCACATTTTTTTTACATAGTTAGAATTCGATTAGTAGATATAAAACTTGTTTCTTAGTTAACTACCAGGATTTTGAGTTATCAAGTTGCTCAAAAGGTGATTTTAAAAAGGCGGATCAGACCTGAAGCCAATTTCACGAAACCTTACGCACTACCTACCGGTAAGCCCACTTGTGCAACTTTTTATTGAGTAAGCTGCGCAATATTTATGTGATAATTACACGCAAGTTATGGAGCCTACGCCATTTTCAAAGGTTGCGCAAGCTACATGTACGCACCTTTTCTTGAAATCCATCCTTGATGCCTACCCGGCTGCAACTCGCCTTTTTGGAAAATGCAGGGTTTGTTTCGGCAAAGCCATATTATGACTCCTGAACTTCATACACATGCATACAATTACAAGCCTACACTATCTGTGTACATGTCAATTGTAATTATGTATATCGGACATTCAGAAGTGGATGTAGCATAGCAACATGCACATGTATTGACACAAATCTACTTTTGTTTGCCCTGTACTTCCAACCTTGTGTATTAACACCTGCAAAGAGTACAAAGCGGGGTTCAAATTCCATTGTAGCAGATGTTGGAATACTGTGATAATGTCAGTTAGACATTATTTACATGCAAAAATATGGAGGGTTTTCTAGGAATCGGCCACACAGGAAATTATTGCTGGTTCAAGTATTCATGATTAATGTGTCTTCTTTTCAACCGGTGTAAAAATAGATCTCTGAAAATTCATGAAATTGTTAGTACCTTCTATTTTGCCTCTGCAAAGCTAGCCACCCAGGCAGCCATTAAAGAACACATTGAATCACAGTTCATCCATCACTAATACAAAACAGACCAGAGCAAGCTGTAAATTGCTTAAGACTTGACAAAGATTAGGGTAGCGTGTCCAGATCACACTTTTTAATCACCTCCCCCTTTTTCCCCCCATGGGTGTTGAGATTTTGATACCATATCATTTGTCATATTTTTCTCATTGACATTACCATTTTGAAATTTCGCGCTCTTAATCCATATATTTTTAAGGATGTTGTTTTAAAAAATTATGTTTTGTAAACTAATTTATCTGGTTCCATAAAGCAGTGCAGTAATTACACCAACCTTTTTGCTTCCACATCCAAATTGGAGATTTGCAGTTTTTCCCCCATGGATAGTATTTTTGAGAGGTATTTTATACGATTCTCGGGTTAATACGAAATCCATTTTCTGGAAAGATCTGTACACGCTCCTTTAAGTGTTTTGAAAGTATTATGAAATAAAAATTAACATTCCATAGCCTTTGCTATGGAGCTGCGTATTTCTTGGCACGCTCACATTGCTGATGAGCCTGTGCCTTTAAACTGAGCACATGTCTCCCTGGCACTTGCTACATGTACATGTACACCTCTGGAGGCACTAGGAGGCAAAATTTGTAGCTGATCATAAAAAGTTGCAGGAACACAGTCTATAATTTCCAAGGGAAATTTATGGATTTAGTTGCCAGGTTTGGCACAGAATTAATCAATTTGGATAGAACACTCCAGGTTTCTGTTACTAGCATTAAAGGGCAAATTTATGAATCAATTCTACAATACACTAACAGGTGCATTTTTTATTCACAGTGTAGAATTAAAGTGAATCATTCTATTCTCAGGCATCGGGAAAAGGGATATAAAACTAAGAAATTAACTTAATTACATCAGTGTGAGTAAATGCCAAGTGTTGTTTCTAGAGACCCTACAAAGTTACAGATTTTTGACATGGCCACAGTTTTTGTATATCATTTTGTATATCAAAACGGGTCAGAATTGACTGAAGAAAATCCACAATTAATTTAACTGGAGGTTTGAAATGTGTGGTGGCAGCAAACAAACCTGTCCTTTTCCATTGTTTGAGCTAAAGTCCGCATGCTCAATATGACGTAGACAATGGAAAAAGACCAGTTTGTTTGCTGCCACCAAGTGACTCAACGCCTCCCATTCCACGAACCCCTCTTAGAATTAAAATACCCCTTCATTTTTAATTTTTTTAACATGAAATGAAAGAAAAATTATGTGATTGAAGCACTTGGCAATTTTGGTGAATCTGCCTACTTTGAAGATGTAATTGTCCTTGCATCTGGTTTATTTTTTGAATTGATATTTTTCTAGAAACAAAAGTTATTCGCTTTCAAATAAGACATCAATGAAACAAAACGACCAACGTTTAGTTATTGAACAATTACTGTCAATATCTTGAATTATTAACGGTCCACCAATAATTCAACTACATGTAACACAAAAACCGCCAAATAAAAGCAGTGTTTTTTACAAGTAAAATGTTTTTTCGAATTTGCTGAGAACCATGGACAATATACCGGTAACTATATGCTCTGCAGTTCCAAGTACATACACGTGTACCAGTAGGCCCCTCTATGACTGTCACTTTCATACTTCCCCCCCCCCCCCCCCTGTAATTTACATCAGAAAACTGAGTGCATAGCCTAATTCACATTAATAAATTCACACACTTTCTGATGCGGCATTGTGTTCCTAGACAACATTTTTCTCCATCAGTGCATTACGCCAGTGTCATCATTCATACTGCATCCTGCCCCATCAGCCCCAACTAGTACAAGTCACAGGCCGTGATTGAGGACCAAATCCCCACAGAGGCTCATTGCGAGTGGCTTGCACTTTTCAGCCATCCCAGGCCAGTCCTAGGCCCCGGTGCTCCCAAGTCCCAGTTTGCAGGTTGCAAATGAGTGTGTCCATGAAGTGGAAATTGGTGGACCTGTGAGAGAAAATGGCCGGCTGGCATTCATGAATGCTGATGGAAGGGAATAGGGTTTGACAGGCTGAGCTATATGTACTGTACAATGTCTATACTTGATTTATAATTCAGCGTAGGGTGTATTAATGGATGACTGTGCAGATTATGTTGGTGATTGTTTCAGGTGTAACAGAATAGTCTTTTCGAAAAGAATTAAGTACATGTTCATGTAGGCCTAGTTGATCATGGCTTCAAACCCTGTGTGCAAAACATGAGGCAGACTGAACATTTTTTTAGGAAGTGTTTCCACACAAAATATTAAAATTTTCTCACTCAAATTTTCAGTTTTTCCATCAAATCTGCACTCACTGATGCTTTATTACATGTATTAGTCCTAGTCTTTTAAAGATTTAAAAAAAAATAGTTTTTTTATCTGCACAAAAACAATCTTAAAGAATTCATAACAAGCCCTTCAAGACCCCAGGATAGCTCTAAATGCACCAGAAAGCTTGTAAAGTCACAAATTTTCCCCGGACCCCACGCCGTGGCTTCGCAGGTTATCGAGTCGTTACAGCAATCTGATCAAACTCACAGAGTATTATTTATGTATACATTCATGTACAAATAATGCAACAGATGCAGCTTGTTAATTATAACTTGCTCATACTGGTACAGACAGATTTGCTTACACTCTACTAGTACTACATGTACAGTAGTGCAGAGCACTCTGAAAAAGTACTTTGACCTATCACAAAAGACTTCTATCACGATTTCACTGTCATACATGTACAACTCATCAAATGAAATCAATGATGCATATATTCCATTCAATGCCTAAGTAGGCCTACACATAGTCCTGTTAGTGTGTCAACAGGTTGGTTGTTAATAAGTTGCAGTAATTGATTTTTAATGGATTTGTACTATTAGGGTATTCCAATTTTAAGTTAATGGAATTATTCAATTGGCTATTTGAATCCAGTTTATTGTGCTTTAGGCCTACTTCATGAATTTTCAATTTTATTGAAATGATTGCAAACTGACAACATGTAGAGCTAAATGGTATTTTGTGGCCAGCATTTAGAAAAGGACCCTGTCAAAAATTGATTTCTTTCTGGTGTAATTGCATTTAAAAATAAAAAATGTCCCACTGTCAGTGAAATACAAGAGCATTTACATGTATGTATATCAGGGCCTCGCATCTTAGGACATGCTGAATTGGAGCCTAGAATTAATTCACAGGGCAGTGCTTATAAAAATGTCTAAACAATAAGACAAGATTCTTTTGCCATGAAGAGCAAAATTGCCTTTCAATTTGTAGATTGCCCCTGCACAACCTTTGCTCTTCAATCAGCTAGTTGTCAGTGCATGCATAGTGATTTGCCAAGGTCAGGTCAACATGCTAGCAATGATAATAAGGGTCGTTAACTTGTGAATAATGCATGAGGTTAAAAGTAGTTCCGGCAAGTACCAAGGCTCTACCAAGAGCATGGTGCTGGTTGTTGTGGTGTGTGGAGAGAGATCGAGATAGAGAATTGTCCAGCAAGCGTGAATGATCCACATGGACCCATGAACTGCCGGGAAAAATAAATACAAGTGTCCTCGGAGGTGTTACACATCTGCAAATCCAAGTGGTGCAGTAAGTCTTTAAGTTGTTTCTAACACGGCGACCAAGATACCATTGTTGTACGGGTCTTTGATGAAATTTTGCAGGCTCGATTGTAGATATCGATCTTCCATTGTCTGCCATGTGGGTGATGTGCGTAGGCATTAGTGAAATTGATTTGGTCCACAATTGAAAGTGGTAAGGCAGATTGCTTTAGCCAATATGCAATTGTTGTTTGACCCTGGGTATTGTTAAGTCTCTTTGTCGTCATAATGTCAGGCCAGACTGATGGGGCTTGTAGGCGGGATCTGGTTTATTAATGGAGCATCAGATGAACAGTAGTAAAAACCTTGTTTACTGCTTTGAAGGTCCTGCCAATTTAAATATAACAACCCATTTTAAATAAAGTGAAGAATATTGTCTGAATTTGGATTGGGGCCCCAGATGTTCTTAATGTACTGGTGATGTGCCAATTGTGTGATTCTGGCATTGATTTTTAATGGGGGATGTGTGGTGGTTACCTATATTAGCTGGAATTGCGCACTCACTGTAAATAAACATAAAATACCAGTAATTATTGTTGCCAACTATGTAGTTTATTTTATGTGTAAATAACTTTTTCAACAAGGCATGCATGCTTCATGCAATGCAAGATGTAAAAATAATGTGCATTCCAGTAAGTACCGGTACTACCAGCACTTTTTAATGACATAATGACATGATGCAACATAGTCAAAAACATTTAAACTGACAAGCAAGAAAGGGCAGAAAGCAGCAGCAGTAGGCGTGTTTCTATTGAGACACATTTACCAGATAATGCCGGAAAAGACTAACAATTTGCTCAGTAGAAACAGGTATTATCCGCTATTTTCCGGTAAATGATGGGGAGAATTTTCCCCCGGCAATTTTCCTTCTTGAGGAAGGAAAATGCCGGAAAATTTATCGCCAAAAGAAACATGCACCGTTCCGCCCGAGTGCGCATACAGGGGAGAAAACATAAACATGTGATCGCACAATTACTGATCCAATGCACGTGCTTGACCTCCGCATGTGACTTTTATCCGGCAAACTCGCGAAGCGCGAGGATGGCCAGCAGGGTCGGCTATTTTTCGGATAGAGCGGCTCAGTGGAAACTTTGCGTTACCCCCTATTTGCCGGTAAATGTGTTTAACGGTAAAATTCAGGATCTTCAATAGAAACACGCTAACTTATGGTTACATAACATGTAAATACACTGGTCAAACGTTTCGAGGAGCCTTGACCTCTTTGACCCCTTTATTTGGCCTTGGTGCTTTTTTGCAACTCTCCAATAGACTTCTTTGCTGTTCTAATAGAAGGGCCTTTGCAAACACAAAAAATGTCAGTCCTAATACAAAAATTGCAAGTGCCCCTTTGGTGAGGAGGAAAAACCTGTGCCTCATACTCATAGGTCAGCTGGTAGAGCATCTGCCCGGAGAGTCGGAGGATCAGTTCATTTTTCTCTCATCCCGTATTAATTTCAGTGGTGATTACATGTAGGCACCTAGCCCAGGTTGGACTCCGTACCGCATACTACATGGGGATACGGAGTCCAGGATATGAAGTTCCAAAAACAGGGTGAAAATTTTTGTAACAGAAAAAATCAATATTTCTACCTTGTGCTGGAAGCCGGTAATGTGCTAACAAAGTTCCATGTGTCCTAATCTTTGGGATTGCCGGGTTTAGAAATCCACTACACATCACCGAACTGCATATTCCGGAGGAAAACGGCAAAAAGTCACGCTAGTTTGCTATATGGGTCTTTCCACACTAATGGGCCTATTTGAAAGATAAGTCAATAATTCCTTTCAAATGTCTTCAGTTTATCTCAAACTTAAATAAATTTCCTTGTACTATTGTCAGGAGATAACTTTTGCCCAAAAAGGTAAGAAATTGCGGCCACAACATACATTTCTGAAAAGCTTGTGTACAAATTGTCTTATTACGTATGTAACGTGGACAGACCAATTTGTGACATTTTTTTCTGTCTTTGTTACATACGTAATAGGAAAATTTGTGCACGGGGTTTTCAGAAATGTATGTTGTAGGACTATTTTTCTTACTCCTTGGGGTAAAAGTTATTTCCTCGGTTTAACTGGATAATGTAAAGATAAAATTAAGACATTTGAAGTGAACTCGGACCTAAGATCTTGTATGTCACAGAAATGTACCCCATTACTGTGGAAAGACCCATATATTTGTGCACAAATAATCCACTACTAGTACTACAGCCAGCCAAGTTACGTTCAGCTTATTTTGTTCTAACCGCGCGCGCGTAGTCCTGCGTACGCGTACGCGTGCCGGCCGGCCGTGCGCGCGTCGCAACTGAACTAGGCCATGGCCTCGGCGCATTACTGCCTGAAATCGTGGCGCCGCACGCGCAAGCCTATCCAAACTTCACGATGCGTGACGCGACAGCAGCTGTTATTTATTTCTTTGAACTTTAACGTTAGGTTGTGTCTTAGATTTCACTATTTTGTTCATCAAATTTGGTATACACGACATTTAAAACTTCCGTTCCTGTAAATGAAGACGCAAAGGATATACGGACATCAATTCGACGTCCACTAAAAGGTAAAATAGCTCAAAAAATTATGTGGAAGTTTCAGTCCCCCTGTTTAGAGACATCGTGACCTGGACGTCACTCGTAATGCAATGAAGACGACGTCCAACCTGGGCTAGTAGGCACCATACTAAATACATGTACCGGTATTGCATGTTACTCTGCTGGTTGTTAAAACAAAAAAGTTGCCCTACACATAAAGGTTTGTAAGGGTGTTCTTATGTCCAAGTGTAATTTTATGCTCTTTGAATACCGCGTATTGCTGTTTATGCCTAATAAATTCTAGCTTCTAGCTAAATAAATTGTAGCTTCTCATAAATTTTAAAATCTTTTTGCTGGTAGGCCTACATATGTATCTTTCCAATAAAGAAGCTTTAACTCAGTCCATTATACGAAAGGCTAAAGGAAAAATATCTGCACATTAAGCTATCAGTGCAAGATGTCCATGAACCAGATTGAAAGTCCTACTATGATAAATTGGCCGAGCAGGTTCAGTATTAAAACCAGCCAGTGTTACATGTATGCCCTAGGGCATTCAACTCTGCCAAGTCTGGCGATTCCCAATATTGACACCATAGGGAAATACACAAATGGATTTTCGGAAGGCAAACCAGTACCGTCCGCAGACACAACGTCAACCCACCCGGAACCACCCATACATCCCGAACCACCCATACATCCCACATCACGGGATGAGAGTCCCTCACCCCCGCACTCCGAACCAGGAATGGATAGAGTATCTCCAGGAGGTCAGACAACTTCTAAATCCACAAAGCAGGGGCCAAATGTAAGCCTAAAAGATGGTATCATACATAGTCATAGCGACGGGGACTTTTCTTATGCTCACCTTAACGTAAGAAGTATCATCAACAAATTTGACCAATTTAAGATACTGTTCTCAAGAAAACCATTTGATGTTATGTGTCTAAATGAAACCTTCTGTGACGGCACGATTTCTGACGGTGAGATCGCACTGCCTGGGTATTCTATTGTTAGAAAAGACAGAAATCGCCACGGTGGCGGGGTAGCCATGTATATTAGAGACACGCTAAATTTTACTCGCCGATGTGATCTTGAACATGATGATGTCGAATGTATTTGGGTCGAAATTAGGTGTAAGCAAAGACAGCCAGTACTTATGAGTTCTGTTTATAGACCACCATCGAGTACTGTCGAGTTTTTAGATAACCTAACCGATATTACTGAAAAGGCGTCCTGTGAATTTAAAGAAATGATTGTACTCGGTGACTTTAACAGTGATGCAGCGGATGTTAATGCACCCAATCCTATACTCTCTTGCATGAATCTCTTCCAAATGGAGCAGTTAATACAAGAACCAACTCGAGTCACTCAGTTCACCCAAACAACTATTGATCTGATTTTTAGTACGCATCCCGATCTTGTTAGCGCATGCGGAGTGTTGCAAACCCTCATAAGTGATCATTTTCTTATTTACGGCATACATAATTGGAAAACGCCTCGCAAAGGGTGTCGTTTAATTAATTTTCGACGCCTGAAGGATATTGATACCGAAACGTTTCACAATGACCTCCGCAATGCTCCATGGGAAAATGTTATAAACTGTCAACATGTTGACGAAGCGTGGTATATCTGGCACTCGATTTTTATGGCTGTTATTAACCACCATGCTCCAATCAAGTCCAAGCGTGCTCGAAACGGCACCATACCATGGCTTGATGGAGAATTGCTCCAACTAATGCGCCAACGAGATCGTGCACATAGTGTTGCTAAAAAGTCGCGCTCATCGAAAAATTGGGATATGTACAAAAAGTTAAGAAATTATGTTACTAACAAAGTTAGACAAAAGAAAAGCGAATATTTCACTTCGGCAATTGAGGAAAATAAGGATAACTCATCACTCCTGTGGAAGAAACTTAAAGAAGTCCTTCCCAATAAACAAAAATGTGTCCCGAGTTCAATCATCTCCTCAAACGGAGAATATGTTGATGACCCTACCGACATCGCAAATAATTTAAATGAATATTTTTCAACAATTGGTGTACGTA
The DNA here is from genome assembly GCA_037783545.1 of Henricia sp. BOLD:AAB3569. Lineage (NCBI taxonomy): Eukaryota > Metazoa > Echinodermata > Asteroidea > Spinulosida > Echinasteridae > Henricia > Henricia sp. BOLD:AAB3569. The sequence goes on along the minus strand of JBBELK010000009.1, from coordinate 2,508,783 downwards.
TGGCCGCTGAGAATCACACAAGTTCAAATGAGGCCGATGATTCTCACGACCATTCTCTTGTTTCTTCACCAGATTACGAACATTGTTCTCTCCCTAGTATCCCAGAAGAGTTTGTCAAAAAGCAAATTGCATCTTTGTCGGTTGGGAAAGCAACAGGCCCAGATGGTATTAGCGTTAATATGATTAAAATGGCTGCACCTTTTATTACTAAGTCTTTAACGCATATATTTAACCTCTCCATAATAAATGAACAGTATCCCAAGGCATGGAAACATGCTTCAGTTACACCTATTCATAAAGGAGGCGATAAGTGCAACGCATGTAATTACCGACCTATATCAATCTTGCCGATTATCTCTAAAATCCTAGAAAGATGGATACACTCGAACATGTACTCGTACCTTGATGAAAATAATTTCATTCCTGTCTGTCAATCTGGATTTCGGCCTTTGCACTCGACAGAAAGTACACTAAACGATTTAACAAACGAGTGTCTTCAAGCTATGGATCACGGGAGAATGACCGGAACAGTTTTCCTAGATTTCAGTAAGGCATTTGACTGCGTTGACCATAAAATTCTTTTAGAAAAATTAGAAAAGCTGAACATGTCGATTTCAGTAATAAACTGGTTTAAGTCCTATCTCAGTGATCGCAGTCAAACCGTTAATATTAGTAAACATATATCAAAATCCTTGCCTATAAGTGTCGGTGTACCACAAGGATCAATTCTGGGCCCATTATTGTTTCTTGTATATACATATGACCTGCCTCTTTATGTATCCGATAAGCTATATATGTATGCCGATGACTCCACACTAACTTGCAGTTCCGAAAGCATTGTCGAAATTGAAACTAGCCTTAACAAGTCATTAGACATGATTCATCTGTGGTCCGTTAAAAATAAAATCAAAATTAATGCCAGTAAAACTAAATGTATGCTAATTGGCTCAAAGAAAAAGATAAGCGCGCATGAGCTCAGAGTACACATTAATAATGATCAAGTGCATAACGTTAAATCGTTTAAATGCTTGGGTGTTATTATTGACGAAACCTTAAGTTGGAACCAACATGTCGAATATGTAAAGAAAACAGTTTTCTCGAAATTAGCTATGTTAAAAAGAATTCGCGACTGTGTAACTCAACAGCACATGAACACCCTTATGTTAAGCTTAGTCATGCCTAGTCTAGATTATTGTTGCACAGTATGGGGTGACCGTTACGCATCTCATAACAATGTCTTGAACAAATGCCTCAAACGTGCAGCCAGAATAATACTGAAATGCGATTTCCTAACGCCATCAGCTGACATGTTTAAAAAGCTCGACTGGCTTGCCTATCCAGAGAGAGTTAAATACAAGAAAGCTATATTCGTCTTTAAAAGCATCAATTCCTTGGCCCCGCAGTATATGGCAAGTCTATTTACACCTTACGTACAAACTCGAGAAACTCGTCAATCTGCCGAAAAGACACTGAAAATTCCCTTTGCACGAAAGGGGTCTTACGCCTCGAGTTTTGCTGTAACTGGCGCCGCAATTTGGAACAGCCTCAGTGCTCACCTTAGAACTATGTCTTCTTTGAGCTCATTCAAATCGGCACTTCGCCAAACATACACATAATATTCACATGATCAACTTCAAGTGAGAAATGCTAATTTACGGAGTCGTATGACTTGGTTGCCATAAAATCAAACTTTAATTTTGGAGCCGGAGGGGAATTTTCCCATTTTTAAAATTTTGTTTTCTCTTAAAAAGAGTTTTTGCGGGTTTTTCGCCCTTCCCGTAATTAGCGTAAATTTTAGTGTCACATGCATGTATAATAATTACTTGTGATGTTCTTCTGTAACCATTCGGTTTTTTTTTTTTTTTGTATTATGTTGTAATTGTTGTACAAATGTATCTTCTTCCAGTTTGTTAGTAATTATGAAGTTGTTCAATTTAGTATATTTGTTCTATGTGTGTTTGCAGGGCCCCAATGGAAACCAGTTTTTGTAAACTGTTTGGGCACACCCTGGGTAAATAAATGGAATAAATAAATAAATAAATAAATAAGGGGCGAGGCACAGTGTGTATGTGTAATGCACTCACACACTGAATGCACGGTACTGTACCATACTGTACACATGTACATGCCCCTAGTGTAATACACTGCATGTCATAGGTCTCAGTCTGTACTGCTGATAATGGCCTGAGCTGTTTGTGGGAGAGTCACCTTATAGACCTCAATATAGGCTTTTTGCACACACATACAAGCACGCACGTTACGGCTTCTATAACAAAGACAGCCATATTTGTCGCCTGAAACAGCTGCTCAGAAACGTAAGACCGACCGTTTTTGTCGTTTACCTGTTTGGTTTTTAAGCATGATTTTGTGGAGTTCTTGTCCTTGTATTACATGTAGTTGTGTAGTGATTGTTCAGTTTGTCCCTTAGTGTGTTTGTAGAGCAACAGTTAATTAGGCCACTTACTTGCACCTGTTAATTGGTATTGAGTGATTGGTTTGTGATTAAAGGACATTTATTGCTATGGTGTCTGGTTGGTGTCTGGTACCCAGGTCATGCATAGCAGGGTCACATCCTTTTGATGTTTGTGGGCTGGGAGACCTTTCTAGTTTCTTATTTGGTCTTGCTTTATTGTACTCTATTTGCAGTTGACTTTTCTTGGCGTTTAGGTAGCGAACAGGTAAAAATGTAACAGAGAGATCGGCTTCAAAGTTCAACAGACAGTTTGTTACCGACAAGCAAATTATACTTTGGGGATGATTATGTTTGTCACGAACGTTTTTCATAAAATATTACTAATTATACTCGACAAAATACATTTTTAAAATGTTGTAGGCCTGTTGGAAAGAATACAATAAAATCTTGTTAACTCAAATCTCAAGAGAATAATTTAAAAATCTGAGTTAAAGGCACAGGCTCATAAGCGCCAAATTCGTGCCACGAAATTCGCAGCTCCATAGCAAAGGCATGGAGTTGCGTATTTCGTGGCACGATTTTGGCATGCGCGCATTGCTGACGATCCTGTGCCTTTAAGAAAAGATTTGAGTTAAACATGGTTAATTTGATTTGTATACTTTTGTAGGGAATTGATTTTGAAATTTTGATGTGGGCTATGAGTCGCTCCAAATAAAAACAAAAATAAACCTTTGGCTCATCAACGCAGTATTTGTCTGTCAGTATTTTCCCAACCATCCTGGAAAACATGAAAAAAGGTGTACTTTTTGGGAGACAGTCGGGGAATTTGAAAAGAATGCCTCAAATGAGGGGAAAGTCAGGGAATTTGGCCTGAAAGAGAAAGTGGTCTGTCTGTTATGTTTTGTCTCTAGTCTTGTCTAAACAGTGTGTCCACTGGATCCACTTGATGATTGGTGTAACAATAAACTGGAATCACATTTAACAAAATAATCTGGAATTCTGAAAATTTAATCGGCAAAAATCAGGTAATTTTGTTTTCATAAAATGCTGGGAACCCTGCATGTACCAATAGAGCTAATGAACTATACATTTATGTTGGAATCTTCCCAAATTGCCAACCGATTTACAAATGTCTGCAGTATGGGGTTTATTTTCAGCTTTATTATGGTGTAATTACATGTAATTTTGACCTGTGCAATGTGTGTACACGCCTCCACTCAACCTTTGATCAACTTGTTTATCTGCCGATCCACAAGAGTAATAAAGATTCCTCAATGAGATTTACATTTTATAAGAGACTTAAAGTCCACCCCTCGTTAATACTGTGGCTATTATTTGTTGTATACATGTAGGTAGGCCTCCATGCACAGTCGAACTTTGTTAATTATAGGCCCTTGGAAAATTGCAGATTGCCGCGTTTACATTTTGTAGTTGATCTCCAGTGCAGCACCAGAAGTTGCAGTCAAAGGTCATGCTCAGTGTGTGCATGTAAAAATGTGGTCATGTACAGTGTGCAAGGCCGCTTGAATTTCGCGCGCTTTTCCCCGCAACGGCTGTGGAGCGGATGCAGTAAAGATTAATTGCTTATCTAACCGCAAACTGATCCCAAGTTCGGGGTTCAACCCTCCGCCGACGTGAGACCAAATCGTCAATTGCCCGGAAGAAAGGCAAGCATCAGTTGCGCCCTTCTGCAAGCAAGGCACTGATTTTTGGCACCGGACCGCTTAGGCCTATATGCCCTTATGCCAGGCACACAACAAAATCTTTGGGTCTGATCCCAGGGCCAGTTTTGGTCCTAAGAGCGTTTACACTCAGTTTGTGATCTAGAGCTGATCCCGAGCTTGGTATTCGACACTATGCTTGGGATCAAGTGTAAATACGCCATCAGTGTTTTTTTGGGCAGTGTTTTTAGTGGCTAACTAACTGTGTCAAGAACAGACTGCCTGAACTCAACCACTAATTTCAACAAAGGTAGGAATCAAGATTCTAAACCATTCCTGATGCTGACCTCTAGCCAAGGCTAATCCTGTTAGGCCCTTTGTTATTGTGCCTAGTGTCTACTGTTACAGAAGTGGCTGATGTATGCCAACAATGCAAGTCTATTGATTGATTTGTCAATGAGGTCTCCTGCATTGTTTCTCTTGATACAGTGCCCCAGCTCTCAGCATGGTGTTGTAACTGTAACCTTGATAAGGAGAAATGGCCACAACAAAGGATTGCAGCCAAAGGGCTGTTGTTGGTCATGGATTGGTCACATGTGTGGTGCATACATGTACAGGAAACCACAAATTGAACCAAGTCATTCATGCTTGTACATATGATATTGAAGACAATGGAGCTCTTGCACTGGCGGTTATGATAGGGCGCAGGTTTTCTTATTTAAATGATGTAACAATAGAATCACAAAGCACCTACTCATGCGTGACAATGTGGCTGCCCCCTGTCATGGCCGTCGTGCAAAGGCTCTATACATCTTGAAAATCCAGACTGAATACAATTGTACTATGTCCTGTTTATTAATGCATAGCAAAGTGCTATGTTATACCACGTAAATTATGCCCTGTGTCAGCAAATTTTCTGGACCTGAAATCGAATGCTTGTTTGGTATCAAAGTACAAAATTCAAGTCGGTTCAGAATATTTTGTTTCGTTAGATCACTATGATAAACGACGAGTTCCACAGTACCCTGTCATAAAACACTAGATAGCTCTAACTTGAAAACACCTCACCAAATGTGCACACAAGCATTTTTCATAACGTCTGTGTAAATAATCCACCTCATTTAGAAAATTTATAACTTGAGTGTTAATTACACAGGCCTACCGGTACTCTGACTCTTCAACAGGCCTTGCTGACTAGGTTACATGTATCATGGTGTACATTTGTCAAATGTTTGTGACTTATGGTGAAATGAAGACCAAAGACATAATGATGTTAGGGTTTGTTTACATATTTTGTTCTCCTTGAATTGCAAGTTTGTAAAGTTAACATGATGCCATTACATTGTATGCCTGTGTCTTGCATCTGTTGAAGTTAATGCTCAATGTAGAATGCACAATGAAAATACTGTTACATGTACATTGTACACTATAGCCGTGTACGTGTCCGCACAGGAGGTTTTACCGAGACGATGGTAAAATGAAAAATGGCTAAATTTTACTACTGTCTGCATTTGGACTTTTTAAGACGGGAACATTTTACAGAGACCTCGGGAGAGCAAGCGCATTGTCCCTGCACAGTACAACCTTCATGGCCCGGACGTACGCTTCCAGAGCGCTTTTACTGACTCGCTGTGTCCGCACTGGACTTATCGTCTCTAGAAAAGTTCCCTGGTCAATTTTCCTGGACAGCAGTTGGCCAGGAAAGGTAACTGCTGGACTCTGGAAAAGTTACTGAGAGGAAAACGTCATACATGTACATGTAGGCTGTCCCCAAAAAAGTCCAATGTGGACAGGCCTTTTGAAAGTTCCTACAAATGATTTGCTGAATGAGAAGGGCCAATTCCCAGAAGTGTATTTTGGAGTGCAAGCAGTAAAGGTCATACCGCCAGTAATGATTGCCCTTGCGGTTTGTTGCCATCAATGAGGTTTGTTGTCATCAATGATATGAAAAGGATCCCTTCTTTCGAAATCATTGTGGTTTTAGCTCACTGCATGTTCCTGGAATTCCATTCATTAGGTCATGAGTTTTTATCTACATGAGGTTAGTGACTTTGATTGCTTTTAAAAGTAAATAGTTCTATAGTAGAAACTGAATGACACTGAAATTAAGCTGGGGAAAATTTGGACAAAATGTATTGTTGTTGTGTCATTATCAGTTTTCAGACTGACATTTATCAAGGTCACATGATAGAAGGAAACAATATTTTTTCTCACATTTTTTCTAACCTTTTTTAAAGCGAATTCTAGCTTCCAACATTTAACCAAATGATATATAACACAGGATTGGGCTAGAAAGGTTATTTGTATTGGTCTTTAAGGGAAGGTTTTAATGATCCGTATACCGGATCAATTAGTTTCCCTTTAAATTGTTAGCAACCCTTTCGCCCGAGGGGTTGAACATTTTCAACCCTGCATGGTTTCAGGGGAGCAGGGTTGAGTTCAACTGCAAGCGAAAGCAGTCTTTGGAGCATGTTTCTTCTGTGAGCACCGCAATTAAACGGTTTTGCCGATGCGTTGGGCGATGCCTTTAACTGTTAACTTGGCTGTTTTTACTGCAGACAAAATATCGGTATTTGATGTGCTCCGTGCGGCAGTTGAAATTATTCGCTCTATTGTAAAAACGTTATCGGCTGTTTCTACTGCCAAAGTACTGTTGCACGTGATGGCGAAAACCTTTGAGCAGGTTATAACTTTGCCGTTGTGTGCACTGGCAAATAATCATTTAAAAGGCTTTTTCTACTTGATGGATTACTGTATAGAAGCATTTCGGGAATGGTAATCATGCTCAGTGGAAACACGCTCTTAACAACTTGACGCCGGAGGATGCTAAGATTTCCCCATCGGTTTAGTGTAGGACTAGTAAACACGTTTAGGGAAAAACTCGTTTGTTACTGCGTTTGACGTCTACAATCGAAAATTCCGAGAGAAATGGCCAAAAAAGTTTATAACAAAGCGACATTGTGGTGTACATGTACAATGACAGTGCATAGACATAACAACAATACTTCACTGTGCATAGTTAATAAGTTCAGTTGTTTTCCGCCGTCCATGTTTCAACTAAACCCACGCCTACGTACGGTACAGCAATGTTTGAAATAATCCCGGCTTTAACTGGTTAAAGTTAATCTGATATTAGTACACTGTAGAGTGGAAAATTGAAGTTGAAGCAATGTTTTCAAGCCTGCATTAAAGGCACAGGCTCGTCAGCAATGCGCGCCCGCCAAATTCGTGCTCGAAACACGCAGCTCAATGCCTTTGCTATGGAGCTGCGTATTGCGTGGCACACATTTGGCGGGCGCGCATTGCTGACGAGCCTGTGCCTTTAACTACATTTGCAGTTACCAAAAATGTTACTTCACAAGTTGACAAGAAAAAAGTATCGATAGCATTGGTAACAAACACCACATGATTTTTTTTTCCGAGAGTAAAATGTTACCTTTGTGGGAGAAATTGCCAACTGAAGTTGCTTTTTAAAAAAATTGTCTGCAATCAATGTTTTTACCATTCATTTAACACAAAAACCAAGCATGGATTTTTCAGGTTTTCTGAAGTATAACTCCGTCTACATGTATGTGGCTGAAATTCCTACAAGGCAGTTTATCAACATTATATTCTTTACCGTAGTTATGTAATGCTGTTGTTCCTGTTTTTAAAAGTTTTCCAATCATGTAATCTGTCTTAAATCTCAAGATTCATCTGGTGTGAAAAACCCTCATGCTTGTCTGATAATCTCCATGATAACCTTGTGGCCATTTTTAAATCTTGTCAAGCCTGCATGAGTGCCATCCTGTCTGTCCCCAATCAAGTGGTTGTCCTGTAGCCTACACTGCTTTGTGTGGTTGATGCGTTGCCAATGCCCACTGTGGCCTGGTGATCAGGGGATAGAGTAGTGCTCATTTTCAATCAGCCCTTATCATCACCTTGGCTGTGCTGTAATTACTGTGATGCTCAAGCAAGTGAATGATGCATTTTCAGCATGATGGGTTGTGCCTTGTGACCCCATTAGTCACTCCAAGAATAGGCTATGGCCTCCCTCTCTGTCTTCTAATAAAAGACTAGATTGACTTGGCCTTAATACTAAGACATTAGGGAAACCTTTTAGTGGTTTAATTATTCTGCTGTTCAATTTTGAATATCCAACTCGGGAACATTTTTTCTGATACTGTGGTCAAAACAGCCGCATCACAATTGTATCAGCAGAAATAATCAACAGAAATTCAACATGTAATTGGACACTAACCTTAATGTAGGTTATTCACGTTTTATTTAAAGGGCTGTGACATGCTAAACAACTTTGTGCCTAAGCTTTGCTTCATAATGACGGATTACTTGTTCAGCAAGACACTATACTATTGTTCGTTTGGATGTAAAATCAATAAAAGGTGGCCATTTTCAACTTTGAAGATTTCATTGCAATAAATCACAGACGGAGGGCGCTGTTTTGAGTGCATCACATAAGGAAGACGGAAGGGAAAAGTTAAGGGAAAAGTTAAGAAAAAACATAAGACTTCAAGTTGGATTTGTGGCAAATTGCTGCAGGATCTACCCCCAGTTTTGTCATGGCTTACAGCAGGCAACATGTAAAACAAACTCAAACAGCCATGGATTACAAAAGTTTCAGGAAAATTGAGAAAAAAGTGGAATCTTTTGTGCACAGTTCAATGTGATTTTCCTGTGTTTGCCTCTTGTGACATCGTGACCTTGGTCATGTATGCATATTTGCATTAGCATAAAAACTAAAAACCTTTGTTTTAACCCCCAAAGCAAGCTCCAAATAGGAAAATATTTTTATGACTTTAACTGAGTAGAGTGGTTTTAAAGCATAGATTCCATTGATAAAAATCCTAAATAAGGGGCCCTTTAAAGCAATACTTTTTAAGCAGAAATCATCCCATGTAAATCTGTTTATACTGAACTCAACTTTTGGGGTCAAAAATAAAAATGTTATTTGTTGTCACCAGATGGAGTTTCTAGGTCACATAATTATTTCACGATATATTTCACTTTTTTAGAAGCTTTACATTATGCAATTACATAGATTACAATGACTCAGGAAAGAATGAATTTACATACCGGTATGTTGGGGAGAAGAGAAAATTGTATGTGGGATTTAAAAAAATTAATGTCACGCATGTCATCTGCAGTGTATATATTTTTTTCTTTGTAAATTTACAATTCAGTCAATAAAAAACATTGCTTGAAATGATCATCTGACAATAATTGATGTTCCCTTGTCCGCGTTGTTGCTTATGTAAACAGACCGGTATTGAAGTGGGTGTTTTTGCACTAGCAGGCATGTTAGCTGGCGGTTTAATTTCCCTCCGAATAGTTGCCGTTCCGGATTAGCCACAAATAGACAAACATGGTCCGAGTCTAGTCGATTCAGCGTTTGCAGCGGCAGTCGTGCATTCGGCCGTAAAGTAAGCTATTCAGGGCCTTGTATGCGGCTGTCCGCGGCATAATTGATCCAGATTCTACGAGCTTTTTGCTCGCTCGCCAATAAGCTGTGTGAATTGTGTGAATTGTAAGAGAGCGGCTGGCTGGCTGAATGGGCGCGTTCATAAATGACACTTGAAAAGAGCTGTGCTTCGAAGTGGAGTAGTTGCTGTGGGGTTTTGTGTGTTGAGGACAGCGGTTGTTTGACGCATAGAAAGCATTTGATAATTGCGGTTTTTATATTTTGCAGATGAACAGGCCCAGTCAAAAGGATGGTGCCTACATTGTACACTGGGGTCATTTACAGTAAAGTCTTGATTAGTCATTTTGGGCTAACTCAAAAATCTTATTAACTCAAAGAATTAGCCTACATTTCCATGATTATCAAAAACATGGGTTGTTCTAAAACCCCCACGACCCCCACGACCCCCTCGACTTGCCTTCACGTGCGACTTTTTCACGTGCCCGAACCTGTGTTCACAGCCCGATTACGAATGCGGGCCATAGCCATGCGCCAGCGCCAGCCTGGCCTAGTTCGAATGAGCCGCGTCGCCGTGTGCGAACGCGACGTCATACTCATAGTGTTGCTTCCAATACGTTCTTAAAAATGACTAAATGTCCTACCTTCTAAAACCCGATCTTATTCGAAGCTCATTATCTCCCCTATCGAAATATAGCGTTATTTTTTGTCGGGGCTTGATCGCGACACAAGCCGTGCAAAGAAAATTCAGGATTTGACCTCATTAACGCGTACGCTGCGGACTGACTGATAAGCTGTACCGCTTTCGGGGCCATCCATAAACTACGTACGCACGGAGGGGGAGAGGGAGCCTAGGGTTGGAGCCAATGCCTACACCCAAAGTATGTGGGTGACGTCACGAAATTTGCGTACAGGGGAGCGTAGTCTAAAAAGTCGGCATTCCGTGCTTACGTACTTTATGGATGGCCCCTTCGGTGATACACACATTAAAAACGTATTGGAAGCAATGACATGGCGCGGCGACGCGCGGCTCATTCGAACTAGGCCGCGCTGGCCCGCATTCGTAATCGGGCTGTGAACACAGGTTCGGGCACGTGAACAAATCGCACGTGAAGGCAAGTCGAGGGGGTCGTGGGTCGAGGGGGTCGTGGGGGTCGAGGGGGTTTTAGAACAACCCCAAAAACATAGCAGTATACATTGTAATTTACTGTCCTTTATTTAAAAATCCTCTTTTTTTTATTTTAAGGACCAAACTGTAATTCAGCACTACAGATACACTAAGCTTTGTTTTAACATAGAGCATTCTTGGCCAGAACAACACAAATACCCTTTACGAATGCAAGTTTCAGCAATTAGACACATTTTGAAATTAGCTTGAACAAATTAACTGTCCAACATAACCGTCTTGATTTGGGACTCGAAGGCAGTTTGACTTGACTTGGGACTCGAAGGCAGTTTGACTTGACTTGACTTGACTTGACTAGACTTGGGACTCGAGCAGATGGAGACTCGTTACAACCCTGCAAACAACCGAGTTACATGTATGTAGGCCTACATGTAAAACATGCTAAGTGTTTAACAAATTCTGCACACCACTGTAGCATGTATAATTTGCATTTAATCTACAGGTTTTTCAATTACAATGTATTCTTGGAGTTCATCACACTGAAGTCCTGATTCATGAATAAGGTGTTTTCAAATGCCAGATGTTTTGAATAAAAAAACCCATGTACTGGTATCAAAGAGCTTGTGATACAGGAAATGTTAAGCGGATCCCTCAATTGAAAACATACTCCAACAGCCTGATCAGTTAAACCAGCCTATCATTCAGTCAACAGGCCAGGGTGACCTCTGCCTGTGACCTCGCCAACACAAAGCCTGACATTGTACACCATTATACAGCCCCAGCCAGTGCTGGTACAAAACAACATGAATCCTTGAACTTAGCTCTGGCTCATTCTCACTATTAAAGGGACACACACTGGCTTACTGTTTACATAATGTAGCGATCTTATCTAGCGTCCTTGACAATAATTTTGTGATGGTTGTTGTGAACAAAAAATTATCAAAATGTCACGTAATTAACTAGAAATGTTTAAAATTAACAAAAGAGACAAATGTTAGGCTATACGCTTTACCAGCCGTCGCGATGTATTATGTACAAAATGTATCATGTGTTTATTTATTTTTTATTTATTTATTTATTCACCACATCCAACAACGGAAGGACCGCCAATTACAGGAATGGGATCATTAACATAGATATTTGAATAACTATCAACTTCTAAGTTGAATTAGAAACTGCCAGAGACACTGGGGAATCTCACTCCTTGCTCTTCACAAAAGAATGCTCTGGGATCTTTAAAGTGCGTTACCGAAACCTAACACACTGGACCAACGGCTTTACATCCCTTCCGAAGGACGGAACAAGTGTGATTAAGTACCTTGCCCAAGAGCACAAGTGCCACAACCCATCACGGCCTGGAATCGAACCCACATTTTAGTACTGGCACAGGAACTTGAGTTAGACGCACTAGACCGCTCGGCCATAACACCTCACAAAATAAAGGTGGCGTTCTTTATTGGTCGACACGTGTTTAACCTCGTTTCCTTGTTTTCCCTGACTCATCACACCATGCATGATCCCTCAAGTCAGCACTGACTCGAGGAAGCAACTCGAACGCAACTACATGCACATGTACATGTAGTTGGTTTCTTCAACACCCGCAATATGCTGTTTTTTTCTTCGAATATTATTTATCGCCGTGAAGCGAAGACGCGAAAATCTCACAGCATCTCTCGTCCATATCAACACCCAGAAACTCTTCTGATCACATTTTTGAACCCCAATTTTCCCATGGGTGTTGAGATTTTTGATACCATTTGTCATATTTAAAGATATAAAAAACCACCAATGTTTTGTAAACTGATTTATCTGTTCCATAAAGCAGTGCAGTGATTACACCAACCTTTTCGCTTCCACATCCAAGTTGGAGATTGCAAATATCCTGTTTTCTCCCCCATGGATAGTATTTTGGGGAAGTATTTTATATGATTGTTAGATTAGAGTGAAATCCATTTTCTGGTAAAATCTGAACAACTCCTTTAAAGTTATTGGTACTTTAACCCTCGGGTTGTTATCACAGGCTAGGCACCCTTGCACATAGCCTTTTTTATTGCATGGAACTTATAATTGACAACAATTGTGCTGTCTGGACCATGTGCACTAGAGGACTTGTATTAAGTGATGGGTTCGGCTTTGTGTGGGATTATAGGCTACCACATACAAAGTCATCTTGGGAATTGCAAGTTTTTTGCCCTCTGGTTAGCCTATATTGCACACCTGTTGTTTTGGGTAGCTCACTATTTGTAAATCGGATGTGACCAAATCTATCTACACTGTACATGTAGACCATGTTTGGTTCCGGGCTCTAACATTTTATGCATTTGGAGTGTTTCAAAAATTAAATTAAATTTCAAGTTCATGACCTTTAACAGGCTCTCAAAAACAATTATTTCAACTGTTTTTATGAAATATGCACCCGAAAATTTCATCCCAGAAATGTTGTTTTTGGAAATATATGCGTGTTCCATGCGTAGCACTAATTTTGCTTGTCACTTTAATTAAAGCGGGCCTCCCACTGTGCGATTTTGGCCAAGAATTAGGTACCGGTAAGATTAGCTACGATTTGGTACGATTATGTAGACTCTATACACAATCGTACCAAATCATAGCTACTGGTAATCGTACCTAATTCGTGGCCAAAATCGCACAGTGGGAGGCCCGCTTAACTAAAACAATCAACGGCCCTGCTGAAGAGTACTTTATAACATTGCCACATCTCAAAGGGTATGGTGTACACTGGATCAAAATCTGTAGAGATGTGGCTGGTTCAATTTACTTGACAAATTTGACTCTCTGGTTGACAGTTAGGCCTATTTTGAAATGCCCCATTGTAGGCCCTACATATTGGAAGATTTTCATGAAAATGTATTATTAGGTGTTTTTCCTACTCAAAGTACAGGTAAATGCACTCATTCTGTATGCTCGGTGCTTTTAAGATACCGTGATAAGTACTTTGCAGATGGGATCCAAACCCTAAGACTTCCTGATTACTGCAGCAAATGTCTTAACCACTCGGCGTTTAAAGTGAAATCTCTATAAGTTAATCCTCACGGATATTTTAGGACTTTACATAAAAACAACCGGCAGGTCACTCGGCTTTGATTTTGACTAAATTTCAAAGGCCAGTCAAATTTACCCATTTTTTATTTTACCAACATCTCGGTAAAACCTCCCAAAAAACAAGTCCAATGCGACACGGCTTTAAAGTGTAGGCCTATATCTTGAATGGGCATCAAAGCCAACTCGGCGTGGCATGAGGACATGGGCCTCGGTTAAGGTCAAGACCTGATTTTGGCACAAAGTTATGCAAACATCAGTGTCTATACTACCACTTTTATTATGCGATTTAAAGGGCCCCTTATTTAGGATTTTTATCAATGAAATCTATGCTTTAAAACCACTCTACTCAGTTAAAGTCATAAAAATCCTATTTGGAGCTTGCTTTGGGGGTTAAAACAAAGGTTTTTAGTTTTTATGCTAATGCAAATATGCATATTCATGACCAAGGTCACGATGTCACAAGAGGCAAACACAGGAAAATCACATTCAACTGTGCACAAAAGATTCCACTTTTTTCTCAATTTTCCTGAAACTTTTGTAATCCATGGCTGTTTGAGTTTGTTTTACATGTTGCCTGCTGTAAGCCATGACAAAACTGGGGGTAGAAACTGCAGCAATTTGCTACAAGTCCAACTTGAAGTCTTATGTTTTTTCTTAACTTTTCCCTTCCGTCTTCCTTATGTGATGCATTTAAAACAGCGCCCTCTGTCTGTAATTTATTGTAATAAAATCTTTAAAGTTGAAAAAGGCCACGTTTTATTGATTTTACATCCAAACGAACAATAGTATGTCTTGCTGAACAAGTAATCCGTCATTATGAAGCAAAGCTTAGGCACAAAGTTGTTTAGCATGTCACAGGCCCTTTAAGGCTATATCTCTAAATAAACAAACCCACAGTATTTGTTTACAGATTCCCTTCCCCACCCCACTGTATTTCTGGTCTCGGGGCATACATGTATACTGCATTTCTGGTCTCTTTTGCAAATACAGGTACTGCTTGAAAAAAAAAATGCATTATGGGACAGTTGATTGCTATCCTTCCCACAATGCAGTGTTGTCTTTTTCCCAAGTTCACTCAAATTTGCAAAAAGGTCTATACAGTACCCATGCCTGTTTATTACATGTAGGCAATTGATTTGGCACCTTTGAACACTGTCATTTCATATTACTAGATTATTAGTGGTCTGCTTGCGGAATTTTCTTGTCTGGGTACGGTACTTGAGGCAAATTTAACAACCACATCCTGTTATCTTTCCCTGTGTCATCGTTGCAGGTGTACGTAGAGTTTGACGGGCAAGACTGGCAGAAGCGAGAGTGGTTACGCATCCAGGATGACACCCATCAAGTATTTCTGGTAGAGAAGACCATCGTATGGGCACCACGCAGCGATCCGTTCACGTCGCGATCTAGTAACGTACTCTGGCCAGCCCTGGTAAGTTCACAAGATCACACTACAATGTAGGCACGTTCAGATGATCATTAATAACTTGAAGTTACTGTCGTAGTTTTAATCATTGATGAATAAGCGCGTAGTTATTGCTTTTCTGGACGCTCTTGTAAAAAACTGAACTTAAACGTGTTAAAACACAAGTTTTCTTAGGGTTAGCATGCGAACTGCAAGTTACCGTCGAAGCTACATGTAGTGTAATGTGGACACACTTATCATCGAAAGCTATTTGGGTCACGGGAATTGCATTCGGCACTGTGTGTACTTCCGGTGCACCCGGTAAATGTTTCTCTAATGTTTCTACTGCGAGAGACAATCAGTACTATAGGCCGTATTCCTGAACGTGGAGGGCGCTGTCAAGTGGTCCGCGCCTGGTCCGCGCCCATCGTGCGTTATGTTCGAACACAAATGGAAATCTGTGCGCGCGACACAGGTCTGCGCGCTTCGCGTACGCGACTTTTCCCCACGTACGTATGCACGTACCCCCACTTTTCTAAAGTCGTCTATGGACATTTTCCCCCAAATCACCTTGTTCGAGCGCCCTCACGCGTTCAGGAATACGGTCTATTACACTGCATGGTCCACCTCAAGAGGTACATGTAGTTGACCATTCACAGTAGTCTACCCAGCATTACACAACAAATTTGTCACTCCGTTCTGTTTCTTCTGGGCCTGTGAACCGGTTCTATTCCAAACTTCCCGGCATTAACCGATTAATGCTCCTCAGTAGAAACATACAGAAAGAGAAGTAGTCGGGCAAAGCCAATTAGGGATACAAAGGGCAGGTATGGGACTGGAGGGTAGACAACAATGAGTAGGGTTTCTACGAAATAGGGGGGAGGGGGGAAATAAGTTCTGTAGATGACAGATTTGTGGCATAATGTCAGGTTCACTTTCCACCCACTCCTTTTTCAAAAAAGACCTAGGTCCCTTTTCATAAAAGTTAAAAACATTCTTAAGTGGATTTAGGAACAATAAAATCTAATTTTTTATATCTTTAAAAACATGAGTTAAGAATGTTTATTTAGGAATGTTTCTTAGTGGGCTTTATCAAATAGGACCCATGTTTTTAGTGTCTCTTTTTATAGCACATTTCGAGTCTCAAACTGTAGCCTAGGGGCCATTTGTGGCGTGTACAAAGGGCACTACCATTACAAAATCAAAACGTGTATGGGAAGACTGCAAAAGGGCAGCAAGGCCAAGACCATTGTCTTCTGGTCTCCCTTAAATTTGAGGTTTTTTTTATTGTACCTACATTCCTTAAATGCACTTAAACCAGCTGCCAGAAATTGGAACTCAAGACCCTAGCAAATTATCTCCAGGATCACAAAAAAATGCCTGGAAAGAGTTGAAAGAAAAAATTGAAAATATTTAGGTTGGACTGACCCCACAAATCACCCAGCTATTCAGGACTGCACAGTATTCAAGACTGCACTTTATTCTGATCTTCTAATTATTGGGTACCCCAGATCTGTCCCAAATTGGGTAATATATGAGGTCCCTAATAAGGACATCAGGGGGAAATTGACCCAGTAAACCTTGCCCTTTGGCGCTCCCTTTTTCCCCCCATTACCATTCAGAAAATCCACTTGGGGCCCTGTGGCCATCTTTACTGGGAACTGGACCATTAGATATGTAATTTATCTTGCTGCAGCTGTTGAAAACAACACAAGCACACAAACACCTATTGACCTGGTATGCTTTGTGGATTTGATGAAGCGATGCCATTAAGATTGAACAGACTGTAGCTCTGTAAACTGATATTATGATAATACAGGCTGGTAGAAGTGGAGGTGATTGTATGTTGTTTGATAGTGGCATTGTTTAGACACTGCCATGCTGACTTTGCTTAAAACACTGGTTAAACTATTTCCAGGCAGCATTTTGTCTAACACGATGTGTGAACGGTTTTATAAATAGTCAAAACTTTTTTTGGGTTTTTTGCTTTGCTAAAATGATTTAATTATTATAAACTGATTTATTCAGAACTGTCCACACCATAGGTCTAACCTAAGACGTTGAAACCAAACATTTGACCCCCCAAATTGTAGTTGCCAAAATTTAATAATTTGGGCTTGATACTAGTAGTTTGGAAAGTAGTTTTTTTTCCCATAAAAATTCAGTTAAAACTAACAGTAAAACAATATCAATAGAACCCTAAATAACAAGCGGTTTTATTGAAAAATCAACTGAAAAAAATCTGATTGCTATGACTGCCAAATATTATTCCCAGCAGCCACAGGACACATCCGTTACAAAGAAACCCCAATCTTCTCTGCAGTTGTGAATCAACTTCATTTGCAAAATTGTCATCATTGACCTACATGTAATATTTGTATCTACAATGTATAGCCCTTCTGAAATATTTGGTGTAGTGCTAGTTTTTTTAAACCCAATTTATTTGAGAAAATAGACACAGTTGGTTTGTGGTTATAATTAACAACTGCAAATAATTGTGATCATTGTACAATGTACAGTTGTTCAAATGTACAATTACACATCAACAGAATAATCATCATAATGATATGGGGTGATATATTCCATCTCACGGTGTCATTTACATTTAGGCATCATCTGTTGGCTGTCCTCTCTCTCACTCATCACTAGTGCAGGAAAGAGCTTCGATTTCCCCACTGATTGATGCATTATGCACAGTGGTTTGAAAGGCTTTAATGGGTACAGTACCACTTAAGGTTCCTGGCTTAAAAGGCAAGCTGATGGTTAAAGCCGGCATGCAGGATTTGCAATGTCCCAACATTTCAATCAACCATTTGACCAGAAAAAAAAATACTTGAATGGAAGATGTGGTTTGAACTGTCCAATGCAATGATTTGATTCTGCCTGAGTATCCTTTCATGAGAAAATGACAAATAAAGATGATTGTGCACATGCATTTTTTTGCAAGATTGTCCTCATGTGAAGGAAACTAACATTCTGACTACCGTGGTACATTTATCATGGCTCCGTTTCTCATTCAGGATAGTTATAGTCCAGGAGCCCAGGGGGGTTTGGTTAGCTGGAAAGGTAACCAATTGCCTTGTACATCACAATGTTCCCAGTGCATCCCAGTGTATGAAACCCGACGACTGGCAAGCCTGCTGTGGTGGGTGTGGCCACGGGGGTAATTAAAAAGTTGCATAAAAGCTGAACTAGATCAGCTTTTATTGGTAACCACATAAAATTAAGTACAATATGTCAGGTATGACTCCAAGAACAACAAATGGCCAATGCCAGTAATTGTCAGTGGTGGGGTACCCTTGCCAGTCATTAATATTTGACCCATCATGGATGACCTAGATCAGCTCATTAGGTAACCGATTGAAACTTACTGGAAAATGATCGGGAAGACTCCATATGTAAAGAATGGGCCTTTCCAGTAATTTCCGTTGGTGGGGTACCCCTGCCAGTGGCCCCCCAAAAATACCCTGACCTAGGTCAGCTCATGAGGTAACCGATTAAAACCTACTGGAAAATGACCGGGAGGACTCCATATGTAAATAATGGGCCTTTCCAGTAATTTTCATTGGTGGGGTACCCGTGCCAGTGGCCCCCCAAAATGCCCCGCCCCCTTATTGACCTAGGTCAGCTCATGAGGTAACTGAATAAAACCTACTGGAAAATGACCGGGAGGAATCCATATGTAAATAACGGTCCTTTCCAGTAATTTCCATTGGTGGGGTACCCCTGCCAGTGACCCCCAAAATGCCCCGCCCATTGACCTAGGTCAGCTCATGAGGTAACCGATTAAAACCTACTGGAAATTGATCGGGAGGACTCTGTATGTAAAGAATGGGCACTTCCAGTAAATTATATTGGTGGGGTACCCCTGCCAGTGCACCACCCCCCCCCCCCCCCCCCCCCCCAAAAAAAAGGCCCGCCCCCTTATTGACTTAGATCAGCTCATGAGGTAAGTTACCTCAGGTAACCAATTAAAAGCTACTGGAAAATGACCGGGAATACTCCATATGTAAAGAATGGGCACTTCCACTAAGTTATATTGGTGGGGTACCCCTGCCAGTGTACGCACCTCCCCCAATGCCCCTCTATATTACACACTTCGGACACAAAAAGCAGCATGTACTGGCATCATGGATTATTTCACACACAACGCTCATAGCATGTATGACTATGCATAATATATTACAGTATTGTGTGTTTTGTTTTGACAACATATTTACATCTTGTTTTAATTATAATGTATTGAAAGCTATACTGTAAAATTTCGACAAACCGTAATGTATCGAATAAAGCTACATTGATCAGAACATCAAAATACAATAGTACTGTATAATCTCCACAGAGATCAGTTGCTTTGCTAAAAAAGAAAAGCAACTCAAAGTTAGTGCAATAAAAAATAACACCCTTTTCTCTCTGTACCAATTAAGATGGTTCCTATATCAGTGAAAAGAGAATATATTATATATAGTGGGGTACCGTGGCCGAGCGGTTTAGGTCATTGACTCGCAATCATAGGTGAAAACTTGGGGTTGCAGGTTCGAACCTCCCCACGGCTACGGTACCTGTGCCCTTGAGCAAGGCACTCAACCACACTTGCTCCATCCTTCAGAAGGGATGTAAAGCCGTTGGTCCAGTGTGTGAGGTAATGGAAACGCACTCTAAAGATCCCAGAGCATTCTTTCGTGAAGAGCAAGGGGGATCATGCCCGGTGTCTTTGGCCATTTCTAATTCTAATTCTTCATGGGTTTCCTCACGCTTGCGAGTGACAGTGCAATGAGCACTATTGAGGAATCCTTGGTATGAATACCAGAAAGAAATAATAATAATAATAATAATATTCACCTTTGTTTCATTTTAACATGTGATCTGGCAGTACATGTACAGTTAACAAAATTATTCATAACCTTAGGCCAACTAAAATTTCAGTTTTGTGTGGTTTTCTAAAGAAAGAAAGGTGGTGGACACAGGCCCACTTGCAGAGAAACAACACCACAGCATGGTGCTCGCACTTCCAAACGTCACGGTCGGCACAGTGTTCTTTGAATTGAATGCTTGTATTGCTTGACCTTTCTTGCGCCAAACGAAGGAAACATCCCTGTCGCCAAACAGCTCCATTTTCGTCCCGTCTGACCATAGAACTCATGACCAGAAACTTTGATCCTTGTCTCGGTGCCCTCTGGCAAATGCGAGTCGAGCTTTTCGATGCCTGTGGGTGAGGAGAAGGATCTTTCTTGTCTGCGCTGAAACCTTGGTGCCCAATATGCCCATCTCACCCAAGTTGTCCTGAAGTGTCTTGATTGTTGTTCTGGGGTTGGAAAGGGCCTCGCGGCACACTTTCCTAACCAGACGAGTAGACACCTTCGGCTTCCGTCCACGTTTGCCGATGTTTTTCACGGTATTGAACTTCTTGTACTTCTGGACGATGCACTGTACGGTGGGAATTAGTAGTCTGAAGAGCTCGAAAATGGCTTTATAGCCTTTCCCATCTTTGTGGGCATTCACAGAGTTCTTTAGTTTTCGCCATGTTCACAACAACTGAGGAAGACTCCACGATTCCACTCTAAAAGCAGAGTACTGACAATGACATTCCACAAATCACTTACAATAGGTGAATTTCTTAGCATATTTCTAGAGGATGTACGCATCGTTGCATACGCGCATGAGCATTGTGAATGCCCACAAAGATGGGAAAGGCTATAAAGCCATTTCCGAGCTCTGTACTAATTCCCACCGTACAGTGCATCGTCCAGAAGTACAATATACCGTGAAAAACATCGGCAAGCGTGGACGGAAGCCCAAGGTGTCTACTCGTCTGGTTAGGAAAGTGTGCCGCGAGGCCCTTTCCAACCCCAGAACAACAATCAAGGCACTTCAGGACAACTTGGGTGAGATGGGCAGATTGGGCACCAAGGTTTCAGCGCAGACAAAAAAAAGATCCTTCTCCTCACCCACAGGCATCGAAAAGCTCGATTCGCATTTGCCAAAGAGTACCGAGACAAGGATCAAAGTTTCTGGTCATGAGTTCTATGGTCAGACGGGACGAAAATGGAGATGTTTGGCGACAGGGATGTTTCCTCCGTTTGGCGCAAGAAAGGTCAAGCAATACAAGCATTCAACTCGAAGAACACTGTGCCGACCGTGACGTTTGGAGGTGGAAGCACCATGCTGTGGTGTTGTTTCTCTGCAATTGGGCCTGTGTCCACCTTTCTTTCTTTAGAAAACCACACAAAACTGAAATTTTAGTAGGCCTAAGGGTATGAATAATTTTGTTGTTAACTGTACATGTACTGCCAGATCACATGTTAAAATGAAACAAAGGTGAATATATTCTCTTTTCACTGATATAGGAACCATCTTAATTGGTACAGAGAGAAAAGGGTGTTATTTTTATTGCACTAACTTTGAGTTGCTTTTCTTTTTTAGCAAAGCAACTGATCTCTGTGGAGATTATACGGTACCATTGTATTTTGATGTTCTGATCAATGTAGCTTTATTCGATACATTACACTTTGTCGGAATTTTCCAGTATAGCTTTCAATACATTATGATTAAAACAAGATGTAAATATGTTGTCAAAACAAAACACACAATACTGTAATATATTATGCATATATATAGTCATACCTTACATGGTATGAGCGTTGTGTGTGAGATAATCCATGATGCAAGTACATGCTGCTTTTTGTGTCCGAAGTGTGTAATATAGAGGGGCATTGGGGGAGGTGCGTACACTGGCAGGGGTACCCCACCAATATAACCTAGTGGAAGTGCCCATTCTTTACATATGGAGTCTTCCCGGTCATTTTCCAGTAGCTTTCAATCAGTTACCTGAGCTAACTTACCTCATGAGCTGATCTAAGTCAATAAGGGGGCGGGGCATTTTTTTTTGGGGGGGGGGGGGGGTTAGGGTGGGGGGATGGGCACTGGCAGGGGTACCCCACCAATATAATTTACTGGAAGTGCCCATTCTTTACATATAGAGTCCTCCCGATCAATTTCCAGTAGGTTTTAATCGGTTACCTCATGAGCTGACCTAGGTCAGGGCATTTTTGGGGGGCCACTGGCAGGGGTACCCCACCAACGGAAATTACTGGAAAGGCCCATTCTTTACATATGGAGTCTTCCCGATCATTTTCCAGTAAGTTTCAATCGGTTACCTAATGAGCTGATCTAGGTCATCCATGATGGGTCAAATATTAATGACTGGCAAGGGTACCCCACCACTGACAATTACTGGCATTGGCCATTTGTTGTTCTTGGAGTCATACCTGACATATTGTACTTAATTTGATGTGGTTACCAATAAAAGCTGATCTAGTTCAGCTTTTATGCAACTTTTTAATTACCCCCGTGGCCACACCCACCACAGCAGGCTTGCCAGTCGTCGGGTTTCATACACTGGGATGCACTGGGAACATTGTGATGTACAAGGCAATTGGTTACCTTTCCAGCTAACCCAACCCCCCTGGGCTCCTGCTCTATTAGGGAACCAGCCTAAATAAGAGAGTGTCTTCGCACGATTTGTTTTAAAGCATGGACACAGTTTTTCATTGTTTTCCTGGAACGCAGATGGGGTACTCAGTTGACTTATACACAGGTTGGTTTTTATCATACACATTCCAAGATAATGCTGTTTCGAGTCACATTTTAAAAGTTTTCAGTCATAATTTTCAAGTTTCTAGTCAAGAAGTTGAGTTCCAATTTTGAACCAAACAGTGCAAACTTGCTAACTTAATAACCAGAATTGTCAATAACTGAACAATTTGACTCGATCATAATTTATTTATTGAAAATTGTTACTCTGAAACGAAATTAATAATGAACACATGTAGTACTGTACCAGGCACCTTCCAGTGTGTGCGCACCGTTTCGTGTGGGTCAAGTGTCAGTCCAGACCATGGAAACTCTACACATGCACAGCCCTTTCAAACAGAGCTAGATTGCCTGATGTATTTATGGCTCACAAGCAAGCAGGGTGTTTGTTTCTAGACATTGCAAACAGTATCAGGCTTGACAAATTTTACACACACACACACAAGCTCCCAGGGACTGAGGGCTTGCGATTTCTTGTTTGTTGTTTTTTTAACTGGCAATTTAAATAATAGTAGTATTATTGTTAAGTTACTTGCAGGTGGGGAATCATCAGTGGATACATGTATGTAGGTCATTTGTTGTTTGTGTCACATGGGGAAGTTTCGGTAATCTACACTAGTAGGCCGTGTTGACATATGGAATGAAATCGCACAAACAAAAAGCCAATTATTTATTGCTGACAAATTCCTTTTATCCAACCCTGGAAAAGTGAGGGTACTACAGGTAGATGATGTAGCTGGTAGAAAAAATATTATATATGTCAGAGAAAATAAACTAGTTTGAAATGTGGCATTTAATGTTTGTTTGGGTTATTTTCGCTTTCATGTTGAGTTCAGTCATTACAGGGGGTGTGTTTATTTTCCTGATCAGATGCTGTTCTTAATGGCTTTGACAGAAACTTGTACCGTATGTCAATGTAATCAGTCACATTGACAATAAAAAAAAGTCGTAGACCTAATGTCGGGTATTTCATGCAAAAAGGTAACTTGGTGTTCTGCAAACAAACATACATGTACAAGTGCCCAGGTGTGAATTCACCTCCAATCGCGGACGTCCCTTTTGTTCCTCTTTTGTTTGGACATAGTTTTTTTACCTTCTCCTCTCGTTTGTTTCTACACGATTGGAATCGCGGATGTTTGCTTGGCAATCGCGGACGATATTGTTCCCTTTGTTAAACCAGAGAAAACGTCCGCGGTTTGAATAGATGAACTTGCGGGCCTATACAAGGAAAAACAAACACGGGTTTTTTAAATTCTTATTTATAGCTTAGTATTTTTGGGGGGAGGGGGCGGAGCACTGTTTCATCAAAAATAAACGTTTTCCTCGAAACAATAAGTTGAGTTCGTCTAAACAGGCCGTGTGTACTTATGTGCACAGAGTACAGTTTTCCATGGCATGTAGAGTTTAGACTGTGCTTTTCCAAGATGGACACAGGAACAAATTCTTGTTTTTTTTGAAAGCTCGTTTTCTGTAAAACAAACAATGGCTGGCTTTTTTAATTTTTAAAAGATTAGGAGTCATTTCTATTGTGTAATTTGAAGTCAGGATTTCAGCAAGCGAACACACATCACAAAACTTGAAAATCGCACCCTGTGTGACTGCGTGTGGGGACACCAGGGGATTTTATAAGCTGGCAGTTCGTTAGTTCAAATCAATCAGATACGACATTTCCCCCTCACTGCTTCATATCGTAGTACTCCCTATGGGACAAGTCTCATGACATCTGGAAAGTGCAGAGCCATCCCGCAACTTGAGTAAGCAATTTTGTTTGGTTAAGGATGTCAGAAGCAATATTGAGCTGGAAA
This sequence comes from Henricia sp. BOLD:AAB3569, assembly GCA_037783545.1. Taxonomy (NCBI): domain Eukaryota; kingdom Metazoa; phylum Echinodermata; class Asteroidea; order Spinulosida; family Echinasteridae; genus Henricia; species Henricia sp. BOLD:AAB3569. The sequence goes on along the minus strand of JBBELK010000009.1, from coordinate 2,484,304 downwards.
TTGTTGGTTGTGTTGCTGGATACTTGCTGACTCCGCAGGCAGATAACTTCTTCATCCCCAGGTCTATCAAATTCAAGCCAAACAGGGGGGCGATGGTGTTTAATGGAGTTTGATGGAGATCTGATTTGAAAATCACAAGTGTGCTTTTTCACTATAGTTTCAAAGGTACTTGGTCAGATTTCTTCAGGAAGTATCAATAAAATATCAAATAGCTTCCAAAAATACTATCCATAACAAGACAAATTTTAAAGTGTTAAATGAACATTTGAGCAAAATTTAACGGCCAATCAAAGTAGCAGGCCAAAACTTAAAGCCTTAAAATGCCGTGTTTACACTGGTCCTGAGCTCGGGATCAAGCTTGATCTCCTGATAAGAATGCATCGGTGTTAACCACAATGATTCTGAGTGCAGCATTTACATCTGTCATTGATCTGGAGCACCAGAAGTTAGTCAAAGGTCATGCTCTATATGCATATAAGTATACATGTAGGCTACAGAACAATGTGTGCGTGTGCGTAGAGTGTACATTGTACTATACGCTAGTATGCAAGACCGCTTGAATTTCACGCGCTTTCTCCCACTATGGCTCTGCAGCGGATGTGGTGAAGATTAATTGCTTATCTAACCGCAAACCGATCCCGAGCTCGGGGTCCGACCCTCGGCCAATGCGAGACCAAATCTCGGGGTCTGATCCAAGGCCAGTTTTGGTCCCGAGAGAGTTTACACTCAGTTTGTGATCCAGAGCTGATCCCGAGCCCAGTGTTCAACCCTGAGCTCTGAGCTCGCTGTAAAGTAGCCAATCTTTGTTTTCCTAACCTGACTGCTAACCCACCCTGCCTCCTCTCTGCAGAAAAATTAGTGCTGATTGATCAGGAGACCGTGACCTTGACTGGTTTTAGTCAGACCAAGATTTCCAAGTACCCAAAAGTTTGTAGATCATGTACTGTATGGAAGGTTTGCAGACTATTGGGGGCCCTGGCGAACCCTGTAAACTGAAAGGAACAAGTGTGACTCACTCTGGGCCTGGGCATTTCCCATGCTGAAGGGTTAGGGGAAATGGGGACATTTTAAATGCTACATGCATGAGTGAAATAGCGGGCAACGCAAAGTTTCTACTGAGCCGCTCTATCCAGAAAATAGCCGAGCCTGCTGGCCTTCCATCATGCTTCTTAGATTTGTCGGCTAAAGGTCACATGCAGGGGTCACGCACAGGCATTGGATCACTCACTGTGCGGTCACATGTTTATGTTTTCTCCCCTGTATGCGCACTCAGGCGGAACGATACGTGTTTCTATTGGCGCTTACCGGAAAAATTTCCCGGCATTTTCCTTCCTCGAGAAGGAAAATTGCCGGGGAAAATTCTCCCCGCCATTTACCGGAAAATAGCGGATAAGACCTGTTTCTACTAAGTAACTTAGTAAGCACCTTTTCCGATATTATCCGGTAAATGGGTCTCAATAGAAACACGCCCATTGCTACATTTATGAAGCTGAAATTTCTGCAGAGTAGCTGTCCAACATCCTTGTTTAGATATAGGCCTAATGCTTATGTTCCAGGAATTTGTTCCCATTGGACTTCTTTTTCCGCGCCCTCGCGGGAACTTTCCGCCACTCCCTGTAAACATTCCTTCCTGTAAATCTCCCGTGCGTTCCCTCTTGCCATATATTTTACACGACGCGAGCGGAAAATTTAGCTACTCGGCTGGCCATATAGTCAATTGAGGGCGTGGTTTACATAACCTTTGACCTAACTGGATGTTTGACATGACATGCCATACACATATTGGCGCGAAATTATTAATTGTGTGCATGCTGCACGAAACCCAATCAAATTTCGAACAACTTCGATTAAACTTGCCATTATATTTGCGAAGAAAAGAGCATGAAAAAAACATGTGCGTACGTACATACAGGCAACGTGTGGTGGGATTGCACGATGCAGGAAGTGACGTCATCCATTTGGCATTTTACACAGCGGCAGCGGTAGTTCTACAGGGCGGCGCTGTTCCCATTGGACTTTTCGAGGGCCCTGTAAAACTCCCGCGGTTGAGCGGAAAGTTTCCGCGGCCTCTCTCGCCCTGTACGTTTTACATCGTGGTCGCGGTAACTTTACAGGGACGCTAATTCTCCGTGCGTCCCCATTGGACTAAATTTTGTTACTCTCCCGCACAACCACGGGAGTTTAACCAAAAATAGTCCAATACACCACTTATGGTACAAAAAAAATTAATGATGCAATGCCTGTCAAACAATGTATTTTTTCATTGACTCTGATTCCACTGTTTATGTTATCCAAAACATGTATCAAAATGTGTAAACAAAAGATACAATGCAGTGTGTGTTTATATCAGTTTGCATAGTGCAGAAAATTAACCTTCATACAGTCATAAGGTTGGTTGATTTATTGGTCTGCTGATAACATTGGCCAGATGTCACAGATATTTATCAGTATGGAACAAAATCCTGCCAATAAAGCACAGGTAATGTCTTGCTTTTGACAGGTGCATATTTTACTCATAGCCACCAATAGAGGGTGCATTAATAATGTACCAGTACACTTCCCCCTAGTAGTGAGACAACACTGTAGACCTTTGTCACGGTGCGGCCATCTTCCCTTTTCCCCTATTAAAATAAACGTAATGAAAGCGAGGCTTGCCGAAATAAAATAGTTTGGCTTCGTGTTGAGAATGTTCATTGTGTGCATCACAATGACATGTGCGCGGTGCGATTAAGAAAACGTGCAGCGTGGACAGTGATTCTCTCAAAACAACAACGGAAGACTGCACGCGCTATCGCGCAGACACGCACACGCACTGATCATGCCCGACACGTACACGTACTGGTACTATGCAGTGGGGAACAAGACAAAGATGGACGCACTGTGATAAAGGTCTATTGTCTCAATATTTGCAGTTGGTACAGACAGCATACATTGCATGTGTATGTATAATAAATGTCTGGTAATTAGCGTTTTCCGTGTTTTGCATAAATAGTGTTTGGTGTATTGATGTACTTACTTTCACACGTACACTTAGTATTCACCTGACCAGACTAATCTTTTGTTGCTATGCAGTGCACGCAACAAATGCAAAATACAGAATCAATGTTTACTGTAGGAGAGAATGGCATAAAGCATCCAGACTGTTGATTGCTAGGCAATGGCGTGCACCACGTAGCAACAATAGCATAGTATGTGACGTTCTAAACTGCACCTCCATTTAAAAGTGAAGAATTTGGGGCGCCAGCTATTGTGGAAATGTTGCACGCAATATTGGCTAATTATATCAAAAATTTATTTCGATTTTTATTCAATTTTCAGCCAAGCCTGAACCTTTTGGATGTTTAGAAAGCGCAAGTTATTGTGGACATTCAGAGTGTCATTTGTTTTTAGCAGAAACCGAAAGTTCAGTGAGATTCACCTGATTAGTTACATTGTTATTCAAATCACAGTCAGTAATGTTCATTTACTCAATAGTACTCTTCATATTTCCGTCTTTTTGGTGCAGAATTTTGAGATTTTGGTTGATCGAGTCGGTCTGTCCAATTGCAACTCACACCCAGTAGAATTCTTCTTGGATAGACAACTTCTCTGCCTCAAGAAAGAAGACATCCGCCCCTTCAAGGTAAGATCAAATTTTATCACAAAACGGAGTGAATTTCACCTTAAAGGTAGAACACATGATTGGTATCTCGAAAATCAGAACTGTTCACAGATTTACTCATAACTTACACAATATAAACATGATCACAGTAGAAAACTTCCCCTGAAATGGTTTTGTTTAGAGTGCTATAGTCTTTGAGAAATGAGTAAAATAATTAATTTTCGTTTCATGAGATACATGTACAATTGTACATCAGAACAGCTCAGCACTATTATCCAGACCAATTAGGCTGCTGAATCCACACAGTTTCAACCCACCAGCAGATTCACGTATCCTTCAGCAATTCCAGCCTGTGTTTTGTACAAGTACAGATGGTTCATTAAAATGTCAATAGGAATCATTTAATTGTATGTAAAATATTAATCTGGCTGGCTTTGCGTGGCCATGGGGCATTCGTCCTAGGGACGGTTAATAATTAACGCAGTAACCTAGTATGGCCTGGAGTCAGCTGTGGATCTGGTCTAAATGGCCGTCCGATCTATCTTGTCGTCCAAAGGTTAAGGAGCCATTAAACCAGTACAAGAATGCCGACTGATTATTATTTTTGGGATAGAAATCTTGAGTGTGTTGGAAGGTTTTTCTAGTTACGTGTGATTGTAAACCATCTGATTATAGTGGATTTTCATAATGGGAATGTCATATCTCTGAATTACAAATTTTCCTTTGCAAAGTTGATGGAGGATTGCCTGAGGTTTGGTGCACAAAGATTACAGTTTTTCAAGTGTGAAATTGGCTTGGGCCATTCCATCATTTTTCTAATTGAGAATTAAGAATCGTGGGTACGAGTTGAAAAGTTGATCATAATTTTTTTTCTTTAATGAAGTTGGGGATGTGATTGTTGCGGTTTTTCCTGGAACTTTCTTTTGTCTCATTGGTTTGTGACAATGATTATTCCGGTAAAAACCGGAAAGGAATCACATCCCTGTTAAGTGTAGATTTGATGGAAAAACTCAAATTTAGGAGAGTGAGAGAATTTTAAGATTTTGTGAGGAAAAACACTTATGTTTTGTACACAGGGTCTAAAAGCCATGTTCAACTACTCATTTTTTGTAATTTCTGCACCCATTAACATTTGAAACTGTCAGGTATTTCCTGGAATCGCCAAGATAATGGGAATCGATTTCTCCACAAGATGAAATCATAATTGATTCCTCAAAAAAACGGAATCGCGATTATGATTCTTAACTTTGAATTGATTCTAATCGACTCCAGAGAGGATTTGCTCAAACCTTAAATGTAAAAGGCACTTTTCAGCCTCAAACCTGTGTAGACAATTTGCATGGGCGGCCATGATGTCACACATCATGCACGAGTAGGCACTTTGAGGATTTATTGTCACATCATTTAAATATGAAAACCTGTCCCCTATCATGGCAGCCGGTGCAAAGGGTCTGGTGTGAAAAAGCCATTCACAGTTTAACAACATGCACATCACAAGTTGTCCATCTTGTATATGATTACAGAAAAGTATTAGTTCCATGTCATGCCATTGCCAGTGTGTTTGTGTAAAGAGTTTGATTACAGCAAAGAACTTTTGATTACTGTACAACGCCAGCTCAAGAATAAGCCACATGAAGTTATTTTTAGCATTTTTGCATTATAAAAGTATCACTGATTGGAGAATGGTGCACTTTGTCCATATTGATAGCGGATGCAAAGTATTGTTTAAACTGGGGTTACAATGTACATTGATGTGTACACAGCTCTACGTACGTGCGTTAACCTGGCTGCACAAATTACAAGCTCATATTTTCACATGCCAGGATTGTTGAAATCATTAGGAGACTCGATTTTTTATAGTTGTCAGTTTACAAAAATGTGTAACTTTTTATTGCCATGATTTGTGAGGAGAATGTTATCTGGTGAGTAATTTTTGTTTTGCTTACTGGTATATGCTGGTAGGCAAAGAATGTTTGTGTTGGAACTGGCAATGGTTTTTATTGTTTCCACAAAAAAAAGTGTGTTTAAAGGTGTATTCATAGTAAGCAGAAATGGCGGAGTCAGACAAAAAATGTGATGTGCTCTGCAAAAATGAGTTCTTCTTACACAGCCTGGGCTAAGTTTTTGCAACCGTAACTACAGATCAGTGGCAGATCCAGGCTCGGTAAAATATGAACTCGCAATGGACATTTTTCGGGCGTATTTGGATACCGGGGAATTCCAAGGCTAAGAAGGGTAGAATTTTATCAGTGAAGCGGAATTGCAAAAAGGCATTTCCTTTAGAAAATCAAAATGTCTGGTGGAAGAGTGCAAAAGGACACCAAAATGTCTGGACCAGGGGGCAAAGACAGGCATGGCCTCTCTGTCTTGAAATTAGCCTTTTGTGTGTTTCACATGAACAGCGTTTAATATACTGACATACTTCCTTTGACATGCACACTTACACCCCGTTTACACTCGACTTTGCCGAATCGAACTCCGCAATTTCCAAAAAGGGGTGTTGAAGCCGGGTAGGCACTAAGTGTAAACGCAAAAGGTGAATTGAAAAAGGCGGATCGGACCCGGGTCTGATTCGCCTTTTTCAAGTCACCTTTGGGGTAGGGTTACAACCCTGCAATCGTCAAGGTCGCTTGTAGTGTAAACGCTACCCGAATACAGATTCGGCAATTTGAGTGTCCTTGGGGCGGTGCCCGCAGTGTAGTAGATTTAATTGACCAATCTGGCACTAGTGCAGCAACACCCAACAGCTCACGCATGCGCTGCAGTTACATTTAATGGTGACTTTTGCGGTTTCTGAAGCGAGTTGAAGCGATTTGGGGTGTAGTGTAAACGCGGCAAATGGTTCAGTTTTGTGGTCGCAATAAAAATGCTGGATCTGTATCCACCTTTACCGATTCGAGTGTAAACGCGGTGATAGTAGCCAGATGACCAGACTAAATTTTTGCTGCTATGTAATGTGACCGGGTACACGCAGCAGGTGTGAAGTACAGAATCAGTACCGGGTTCACTGTAGGAGAGAATGGCATAAAGCAACCAGACTGTTGGTTGTTAGGCAATGGCAAAAATTGGCATGCACCATGTATCGACTTTCTAAATTTGGGGCGCCAGCCATAGAGCCATAGTGCAAAGATTACGTGCAAAAAGCTAATTGCCACCATACAACAGAGGTCATTCCCTTTGTGGAATAACCGGTACTATTAGTATTAAGCTCTTAAATTCGTTTGAGGAAGGCTATTGGCCTAACAGCATTATGAGGTGGCACATGATCTTATAGTAATACTACAACTTACAAGACTCAATGCGCCTACTGCATGTTCATTCATGCATATTGCCATCCTGTGTGATGATATCCTGGCCCAGTTGCATTGACCTTTTCACTTCCAGGGAAAGTGGGTTCCTCTCAAATGAAACAAGACACAAGGAAAAATGTCGCTTGCGCAAAACAGTCAAGGAGGTGTGTATTAGGGGTGATCCGGCATTCTTTCAAATGCTTTTAAATCCCATCTTCTGGGACAAAGCTGATGCACATTGCTCAATAAAAAAATGTCAGGCCTTGTTTACCTGATCTGAAATTTTGGTTTAAATCAATTGGCAAATAACAAAGTTATAAAGTAAGCTTCTTTTTTTTACACGTACGCGCTTGTACATGTACACATGTTTTGGTGTGTGCGGTTTGGACGCACATTGGATTGGGCCTGTCTGGTACATCACTGTCAGAAATGTGCAGCATCCGGAAAAACTTATTTTACATACAGTTGAAGTATAAATACATGTACACCACTACCATCATCACTTAAACAGAATTACCCGAACCATTGCAAGGTGTGCAAGCTATGTTTTTAAGTACTGCATGCATGTGAGGAATTTCATAAAGTAAAGACTGTTACAAAAATTGGGACAACGCAAGTTTAAGCACATTAGTTTTAACAAAAACGCAAGTTTAAGCACACCAGTTTTAACACATGGTTGTACAGTTGCATTTTTACTTCTGACCTCAACTGTACATGTTCATAAATGTAACATTGTTTACAACACAGGCCTACATACAAGCCTTATGAAACTAATAATATATCTAACCATGATGTTTGTGAAATAACCTTCGCCCTTTTGCATTTACTCCCGGCCCAGCAAGTGGCCGACGGCGGGCATGCATTACGAACAATGTCTATTTAGACCGGCAATTCAGGCATACAGGAAGTCATGAAAGATAGATGAGTGAATCTCGAAGCCAAGCTGGCAATGCTAGCAAACTATAAGATTTGTTCATATGAATAGGCTGCCGCCGCCACGCCAGGCGTAGTAAATTCACAATCATGCCTGGATTGACCCAAGGCTGGCAAGTGGCATTACTGATGGGTGGAGAGACCATGTAGCTTTTAAACCTTCCCTCGCTCCATGGCTGGAGCATCATTTGCAGTGATCCAAAATTTTACTTCACGAGTTGACAAGAAAAACCCTGCTTAAAAGTAAAAGTGTTTATGCCAGTGGTAATATTTTCTTCTGTGTAAAATGATACCTCTGTGGAAGAAATTAACAACTGAAGGTGGTTTCACATTTTGTTTGCCTTTGACCTAACACAAAAACCATGCATGGATTTTAAATGTTTTTGAAGTGTCGTGGCATTTGTGTAGCTGAAATATTTTTACAGGGTATTTTATATTTAAATTTTTATTTAGATTTAATTTATTGTTTCAGGAATTTGCACCGAAAAAGTTTTATTTTCAAATGATAACTTACATAAAGGCCCATGGTATCATTTTCAAATTAAAAATTTTTATGCATTCCTAGAACAATGGCAACATGCATGGATGCAGCAGTGCCCGTAGGCAAGTAGTTACATGTAGGGAGGGGGCAAGGCAGAGAGGTGATTGTTTCTGGTTTGTTTCGGTGGTTTGTGACAAGGACTATTCCAGGAAAAATCAGAACAAATTGCGTCCCTGGTTAGGACAACGCACTCTAAATCGGCCACAGGTTCACCTACAAGTTTCCTAGTAACCTGGAGGCAATTTCATGGTGATTCTAAAAATCGTTATCTGAAAAAAGCTTGCTTACTGTACCAGAAAAGTTGTGCTAAAGTTACCACTATTTTATGACCATGGCATGCTTTTAAGCATGTGTTCGCTTAGAAATGGTCAGTGTGGCACCACTCTCTTTAGCAAATTTTGTCTTTAAAGTTAACAAACATTTTGCAGTGCTTACGGTCTTCATGAAGTAGTGGGAGCCTCCATTAATACAAAATCGGTTGTTAAGCAAGCGCTATAATATTGGCGCTGATATTAAATTTCTACTCGGATTCCGAGATAACCTTGTGGTACAACCAACACTCCACTTTCAAATCTACATTTCTCTGGCAGTGGTCTGGTACAAATGTCTTCTTTTGTCAAGTAAAATTGTCTAGTCGTAGTAGATTTTCAGATGAAGTTCAACCGTATCAAATTGCCGCCATTTCGTGGGGCAGTTTCCTTGTTCCTTGAGGATATGCATGGTTGCACATATTGTGCTTCCATTGTTGAAGGGTTTAAGTAACAAAAGGTGCCTCACGAAATGGCGGCTACTGGATACGGTCTATACCAGCAGTTACACCATAGCAGTGAATATGAACATTTTCATGATTATGGGTACGAGGATGAGTACGAGTACTGGAACGTTTTGTTAAATTCTAATTAAAATCTAATTAATTTAACTCTGCTGGCTTTAATTTTTCTCACCAAAATGCTGCAAAACAGGGCAAACATAGACGTATTCCAATCAATAAAAATATTTTTACTGGCCATTTTTACCAGGGAATTGCTTTATGGCATTGAATAGTCAGGAAAAAGTCAACAAACTAATCTGTCTACAATCTACATTCAGCCACTCACTATACCAGCCTGTTCCATTCATTGCCAGCAGTTACACAGCCTGTTGTTGTGTGACCTCAGCTGACCCTAGAGCCAGCATTACCATGGCTACCATTCAGCTTTGCCAGTTGGTGTTGGGGCAACATGGGGTCATAAAGAGACCAGGGGGCAATTTCATAAAGCTGTTTAGCAGAAAAATTTGCTTAATCAAAAATTTATTTGCTTTATAAAAATGGGTCATAGTCAAAATTACATGTCAACTTGTGTTTTTCACAAGAATATCTGCTATTCTTGCTAAGAACACAAGTTGACATCAAATTGACTATTAACCCATTTTTATAAAGCAAACAAATTTTTTATTAAGCAAATTTTTTTGCTAAGCAGCTTTATGAAATTGTCCCCTGGGTCCTTTTTCATAAAAGTTATAAAAAACTATATACAAAACTATATACAAAAATTTTTTTTCCTATCTTTAAAAACATGAGTTAAGAATGTTTATTTAGGAATGTTTTTTAGTGGGTTTTATGAAATAGGACCCTGGTTTTTATTCTGCTCACAAACACAAGCTGCTTTTGCAATATTCCTTTGAAATGATTCTCCCCATTCGCCCAACAGAGAGAATGTTTTGAAAAGCTAATTTTATAGCAAATCAATCATAAATTTAAGGCTACAAATTTCATTCAGGAGCTTTTCCATCTATCAAGGTTACTGTTAATTTTTATTTCTTTACAATTCACAAGGACATTGTCAGTTCAGATTATTGAGCAGTTATTTGTTGTTCTTCATGCACACAGTGGTGTTGTGAAAATACATGTAAGGAGAAGGGGAAGGTCACTCGACCTTTATTTTGTCCAGATTTTAAAGGGAGCTTAGGCCAATAAGCCAGTTGCGTGATAGATTTGCATAAATCCTAGAGTCCTGCCTCTGCGCTATGGCGCTCGCATAATAAGAGAGTACTGCACCAGACTACCAGGCCGTTGGCAACGGTTGCCAAGTGGCAAGGGGGTGCACGCTAGAACATGTTAGCCGGCGCGAAAGTCTGTACGGTACCTGGAATACCTCGCACAGTACTCTATGCATTTTGAAGCTGGACCATCCGAAATTACATGTTGAAATTGCATGTTAAAACATGTACTCGCCATGAAATTTCGTCAAAATAACGAGTTAGAACGTCTTGTTTGACTCGAAATAGACGTTAACTTTGAAAGCTGGATCGTTCCCAATCTGTGCATGATAAATTCAAAAAAAAGAGTAACGATTTCGGGTTATAAGACTGGTTTGAAGCTGCCGATTTAACGTCACGAACCCGAACGAAGGGAGACGTATACACTAGACACCAAACTTGACTTGAAATAGGGGAAATAAGATGACATGCAGATTGTAAATCTTGCCAATATGATAAAATTAATAGCGCCGTTGACTGTTTATCCATTTGACGGAACATCGTCAGAAATTGGCGAGTTTTACTGTTCCAAAACGCGCGTTCAACATAACAGCGAGCGACTCTCGTTTTGCGTACAAGACCGGCATACGATTTCAAATACACCTTCCGAATTTTTTGAAAAGAAAAGGTCATGCCTGTTTGTTTCCGCAAATGATCGACGTCTCGCAGCAACTTGGGTAAAATCAAAAGTAATTCAATTATGAATTAAAATGATTATCTAGCTACATACATGTTACAACAGATTTTAGAAATACTTTGGCTGCAAAAACTTGACCGAGCGGTTGTTGTGTTATACGTTGTTGAGTTTGTCTATATCCGTGCGGAATACGGAATTCACCACTAAAAATTGAGATGGGAAAAAAGGGCAGGCTCTAATTTGTGGGCGACAAACAGCACCCGTAACACACTTCGATTAGAATAAAATTTTAAACAAAGACAAACAATTATATCTCCTAACAGTCCTCAGTTTCACAAATCTGTCTAGCAAACACGAACCGGGATACGATCGACCTTTTTATTTTGGTATATTTAGTAGGCATCGCATAATTTTCGCAATTCCATTTTTCCCGGTCCACACACGCAAAATTCATGTTTCCTATTAAACCAAATCACGTTTCCTAACCAAATTTAAACTTTATGGGGGCATAATATCATGTAATATTAGAAAGAATTATTGGCGAGGGTGTACGGTATTTATATCTCCACTTAATTAAGTCGCGTACGTTGATGTATTTCTCGCGATTTTACTTGGGCTTCGGAATATGCCGGTCATGTACGCAAAACGAGAGTCGCTCGCTGTCGCGTTGAACGGCGATCTGAAACAGCAAAACTCGCCAATTTCTGACGAAGTTCCGTCGAATGGATATTAAACAATCAACGGCGATATTAATTTTTTATCATATTGTGGCAAGATTTACTAGCTGCATGTCATCTTATTTCCCCTATTTCAAGTCAAGTTTGCTGTAAAGTGTATACGTCTCCCTTCGTTCGGGTTCGACGTTCAATCGGCAACTTTGAACCGGTCTCATAACCCGAAATCGTTACTCTTTTCTTGAATTGATCATGCACAGATTGGGAACAATCCAGCTTTCAAAGTTAACGTTCATTTCGAGTCAAACAAGACGTTCTAACTCGTTATTTTGACGAAACTTCATGGCGAGTACATGTTTTAACATGCAATTTCAACATGTAATTTCGGATGGTCCAGCTTCAAAATGCATAGAGTACTGTGCGAGGTATTCTAGGTACCGTACAGACTTTCGCGCCGGCTAACATGTTCTAGCGTGCACCCCCTTGCCACTTGGCAACCGTTGCCAACGGCCTGGTAGTCTGGTGCAGTACTCTCTTATTATGCGAGCGCCATAGCGCAGAGGCAGGACTCTAGGATTTATGCAAATCTATCACGCAACTGGCTTATTGGTGGGGCACCATGACAAACTTTGTTCCAAATGTGTACTTTATTATTGTATACAAGCCTCTTGAAATTTAAGAGGATGGGGCATGCTGGCCAAGTTGGCCCCACAAAGGGCATCAGGGTCAACTCAGCAGGGCATGAGGACATTGGTCTTGGTGGCCTTGGTTAATGTCAGGGTCTGTTCATGTAAGAGCTGCTAACATTGAGGGACAAAGATTTCATTACAGCACTGCTTTGTTCTATTGTGCACCTCTTCCTGCCACATGTTAACCCTGAGAATACCTGGGTGATAGTAAAAGTTAACTTTGACATTGTCCGGGTTAAACTTTTGTTTCTCTCGGCAAATCTCAAGCAAATCTCAAGTTAACTGGACAAAATGCCACTTAAAGGCACAGGCTCGTCAGCAATGCGTGCGCGTGCCAAATTCGTGCCACGAAATACGCAGCTCCGTAGCAAATGCATGGAGCTGCGCATTTCGTAGCACGAATTTAGCCACGCGCGCATTGCTGACGAGCCTGTGCCTTTAACCCAAGTAACTTCTCGCCCTGGTCGGAAGTTGGGTTAACTTGCCAATGTCGGGGTTAATGGCAGCAGATAAATGTAGACGATTCTCTGAGTTGACTTTTCACTTGGGAAAGCCCGACCCGGGCTTAAAAGTATGTGTGCACCCTTAAACATGTGGAGTCAGTGTCATTACAATACAAATATGATACAGTGAAACTTGTCTATAGTGGCCACCCTCGGGACCGTAAAAAACTGGCCACTATAAAGAGGTGGCCTAAAGCATTATACCTATGGCATTTGGGACCAACGGTGGGTGGCCATTATATGCAGGTGGCCTGATTATCAAGGTGGCCTTAATAGCAGGTTTCACTGTATGTTATATTATGATGGATCAATGAGGCCTCTAGAGATATTTTTAGGTCGTACATGTACAGCAGCTGGCGTTTTTGAAGAAAAAATTGTTAAAAACGGGATCGTACATGTACGACATTAGCACTTTTGGAGTACACATTACAGATCTACATGTACTTGTACGGCCTTGGCACTGAAAGAATTAATACCATTGCTACAGCTACTAAATACATTTTAGGAAAAAGCTAATGTACCCACCCCGACCCCTTTAAAATATACTACACAGCCATTGAACCACCACCAAAGCCTGTTTAGATTAAGTTAACACCCAAGAAAGAATATCATCTGCAAGAGAAAACCCAACAAGTGCAGAGTTCAAGAGAGGATTGTTATCCCCATAGCTTGTGTTTACTTAGTAAGTGCTGTGTGTGCTGAGCCAGCCCTATGCAGCACACAGTGTCTGGCTTTGTCCATTGTTCTCTGGCTATAATCTTATTCTACACACTATACCACAGTAATAGTATACCACACTGCTCAGTTATACTGTACTGGTACAGATTATACAGGATTTTTGTGGTGGTAAATTGGTGCAGTGCAGTCAACCTTGAGTGGTTTTCAGACAGTGGTATTTCTTTTAAACAGAACGCATTGTATTACCATTGGAATTCTCTGTTGGATATACTGGGTAGGTGAGTTCAAGGAATTGTTTTAAGTTAACACTGTGGCTGCTAATGGACGTTTTGGATCATTGGACCCGTTTCACCCATGAGTTAGTGTCGTGATTCAAGAGGTTGCATTGAAACCCAGACACTCGCCCAAGTGGAAGTTTGATGCCTGTGTGCTTGGTTGCCTGAGGTGACGAACTCATGCCTGTAGGGTATGTAAATATCAATGAAACAAAAACAGGTTTTTTTTTTATACATGTACACTGTACTACATTAAATTACAGCAAACCTGTATTTGAAATTCTTAAATTGGGTTTTGCACGGTTGAAAAACAAGACAATAGTACTGTTCGGATGTCTTTAGTTTATTTTCAAAAAATACAGCCCTGTTGCCAGACATTTTAAAGTTGGAGGGTGGTGGCCAAGGGATGGCAAAACACATTGGAAGGGGCACACAAAGCAGTGTGTACACGTACATAACTTTGCCATTTGCCAATTTGGGATTTTTTTTAGATCATGTAAACAATGCATGACAGCGTTTATTGAGCGACTGATACATTTTAGACCGTGTTTACACTGGTCCAAAGCTCGGGATCAAGATCAATCCCCTGATAAGAATCCGTCAGTGTTAACCGCAATGATTTGGAGTGGCGCGTTTATATTCTGTTGTTGATCTCGAGCGTGGTGCCAGAAGTTGCAGTCAAAGGTCATGCTCTATGTGCGCATGTGAAAGGCCATTTGAATTTCGTGGGCTTTCCCCCACAACTGCTGTGGAGGGGATGCGGTAAGAATAATTGCTTTTCTAACCGCAAACTGATCCTGAGCTCGGGGTTCAACCTTCCGCCGATGAGACCAAAATATCGGGGTCTGATCCTGGCCCAGTTTGGTCCTGAGAGTGTTTACACTCGGTTTGTGATCCGGAGCTGATCCCGAGCTCGGGATCAAGTGTAAACAGGCTGTTAGATAAAACTTTTCATTCATTGTACTAGGTGGTTTAAATAATCATTTCACCACTGAGATGAAACCAGTCTGTGACACCATTTTTAAAATTGTTCATACACCATGTTAGCCAGAAGGTTGCACAGAAATTAGTTCAGGCCAAATTTACAATCAGGGTGTCTGAAATTATGCCATGAACAAAAAGTCATATGACCTTGTCAAATGTAAAAATAAAAGGGGAAGACGGAGCAAAAATTACTGCACTGGTACATGTTGTCTGACCACTTAATTGTGACCCATTCTGAAAAAAATGAGTTTGAAGTTGTACCTAGCACTGAGATGAGTTTTCGCAAACAAGAAACCTGTTGCTGATTTTTCAACGGATTGGACCAGTGATGCCCTTTGAGCACTGAAGCTCAAACCTGCCCATGATTGTGTCGGAAACATTGTCTAGTTATGGTCATGAAAACGTGGTCCAGACTTTGCAACATCAGACTCATTTGTTTGCAGAGTGGGTCACAGTTTTTATTAACAGGTTCTGCCGTAATGTGAACCCCTACTGGTCTGCCTGAAATTGACTTCCTGTGTTTTGTTGACACTGCATCTTTAGGAGATAGAGAAGGGGACTAGAGGCCCGTTTACACTCGATTCGCCTTTGCCGAATCGAACTCCACAATTTCCAAAAAGGGGAGTTGAAGCCTTGTAGGCACTAAGTGTAAACGCAAAAGGTGAATTGAAAAAGGCGGATAAGACCCGGGTCTGGTTCGCCTTTTTCAAGGCACCTTTGGGGTAGGGTTGAACCCCGAAATCGTCAAGGTTGGTTGTAGTGTAAACGCTACCCGAATACAGATTCGGCAATTTGAGTGTCCTTGGGGCGGTACCCGCTGTGTAGCAGATTTAATTGACCAATCTTGCACTTGTGCCATAACACCTAACAGCTCACGCATGCGCTGCAGTTACAACTAGTGGTGACTTTTGCGGTTTCTGAAGGCGAGTTGAAGCTGGATTGAGCTGTAGTGTAAACGCGGAAAATGTTCAGTTTTGCGGTCGCAATAAAAATGCTGGGTCTGTATCCACCTTTGCCGGTTCGAGTGTAAACATGGTGTAGGAAACATAATTTCTATAATAAGTGTATCTTCAACAGGCTTGATTGTTGGCACTCCTGTATGTTTGGAGCCATTATTTACACCTCAAAATATTTATTGTTGAGGTATCCAACCACTGGGAGGGCCACAATATTTAAACTTATCTACATTTGTAGTGATTAATGAGACATATGGGACAATAGCGAGACAAGATTCTTGTAGCCGGCAACTCGGGCACAAGATGAACAAATAGAAACACTGCTTTGATGTATCGCATTCAGTTCTCATCACTTGAGTTATGGGATATTGCAATAGGCACGGTCAAAGTCCGCCATGATACTGCCATTATCAAAGCAGACAATCCTATCAACATGTAACATGGCTGTTGGCAAACACCAGACATGCTGATAAATCACTGGAGATCATGCATACATGTTAATAAGGGCTGTGTCAGTATTAAACAGGCTGGGAGACTACAGTTTGTACACAGTGGGCTGCTTTGTGCATGAGCTATATACAGGTACTGGTGCATCAGGCAGTCTGTGTTTGGTCTGTTGTGGGCTGTGTGGCTTTGATTGATAGGTCAGGCCACTGCCTCTGTTGTAAGGTGTATTGGTGGGGGTCAGGCTTGCTACCCTGTTGGCAAAGCAACCACACACTGGAAGGTGTTTGCGATTATTGCCAAGGAAACAACTGTGAGTACATGAACTTTGAGTTGTGTTGTGGAAATTTACTATCACACTGTGTGTAAAGTCTGAAAGTAAGCCGAGACCCCATTGAGGTTTTTTATGGTGTTTGGAGTAGGGGAGTGTACATGTAAAACTGTTTCTGATGTCGCCACAATTGATCAATTGTGGTTGTGGTTGTGTTTGAACATCTACACCCCCAATTTGCACCCTGCCCCCCTTAATTTCTCCAAGCAGTCTGGAAAAACAGTTGCGATCCAGTATAGTTCTGATTTTTCTTGGTGCATGGTGTCCAAAAAAATTTCCAGGTCTAACCTGGCAACCTCAGAATTAAGGTTTCCCGGATCCTGATAGGGAATCTTCTTCCATGAAAAATAGTCTTTATTGCATCAGAATCAGTCAAGCGAATCAAAAGTTATGTAATTTTTGGTGCAGCGAGGACAGCCCTCAATGATGAGCGACTGACTATAATCCTAAACTGGGTGGCCAGTCAAATAATGAGATCTGGTTCACGAACTAGGGTGTGACCTTGCTGTACCAAAAAGACGACATTTGATTCACTTGACTGATTTTGATGCAATAAAGACTGTTTTTCATGTTAGACGATTCCCTATCAGCATTTATTTTGGGAGGGAGTGGGGGGCATAGATTCTGAGGTTGCCTGATTTTATCTGTACATTTTTAGGGGGCGGGGGGCATATATAGGCTCTATAGGGCTTGGGAATCGATGTCACGACGCCATTATTGACGTTATTCTCGGCCGACACACTTTAAAGGGCCCCTTATTTAGGATTTTTATCAATGAAATCTATGCTTTAAAACCACTCTACTCAGTTAAAGTCATAAAAATCCTATTTGTAGCTTGCTTTGGGGGTTAAAACAAAGGTTTTTAGTTTTTATGCTAATGCAAATATGCATATTCATGACCAAGGTCACGATGTCACAAGAGGCAAACACAGAAAAATCACATTCAACTGTGCACAAAAGATTCCACTTTTTTCTCAATTTTCCTGAAACTTTTGTAATCCATGGCTGTTTGAGTTTGTTTTACATGTTGCCTGCTGTAAGCCATGACAAAAGTGGGGGTAGAAACTGCAGCAATTTGCCACAAGTCCAACTTGAAGTCTTATGTTTTTTCTTAATTTTCCCTTCTGTCTTCCTTATGTGATGCACTAAAAACAGCGCCCTCTGTCTGTGATTTATTGCAGTGAAATCTTCAAAGTTGAAAAAGGCCACCTTTTATTGATTTTACATCCAAACGAACAATAGTATGTCTTGCTGAACAAGTAATCCGTCATTATGAAGCAAAGCTTAGGTACAAAGTTGTTTAGCATGTCACAGGCCCTTTAAGGTACCGCTAGTAAGTGATTGCTATGCGAACTGGCGTGCAGCATCGTCAAGTTTAGATATGCATGCGGCGCCCGCATGATTTCATTTCATGCAAACAACGACCTACATGTAGTCATTGAATTCCACATGGCGGAACCCCACTGCATTGTGACGTTGCATGACATCACATTCCCAAGCCCTATATAATGTTGTATTGCAAACATTATGATATATAACAAAATGTACAAAGGTTAAGCCCAAAATTATGGGAAATGATTTGAACAACTGATCCCTGAAATAGCCCTAGATTCCAAGTGATCATGCCCTTCACTTACAACCTAACAAGTGCCAATTGAAACAGAAACATGTCCAAACTTTTGCTGAAAATGGTGCTATTGCATCCTTTGTGTTGACTTAACCCTTAGCTTCGATTCCTGTTATAAGAGTAGGTTTTCACTGTAGCATTTCTACTCCTTTGTTTGTGCAATAAATACAGTAAGGTTGTAAATTGCCTTTGTGTTAGCGTTTTGGGCCGGAAGAAGGAAGTGGCACTTTCTTGTTAAGAGGATGGACACTGTTAGCTGTCTAGAGGGAGCATGATGAGTCAGACTATAAAGGGACGCATCATTAAGACTTGGTGTGGGTGGCTCAATTGTCTTGGGGTTATGGGTTACTTTCAGGGTAAAATTTCACGTGTTTTTGTTTTTTTAGGTGATTGATCGTTGTTAATTTACAAGTTAATTGTAAGTAGTGCTTTTTCATGAGTAAGCTCATAAGTAATTATCAATGACTGTGTAGACATCTTTACTGTTAAAGCTTGTTTACAGGATTTCAAATGACCCAACATTTTAATAATTCATTTCACTAGAAAACCTTAACTCAAATAAAAGATAAAAGTTCCAACTGCCAATGCAATGATTCCACCTCTAAGATGATTTTTTTAATGAGAAATCGATAATAGGCTGTATTTCTGAAAGCGTGAGGGCACTGACAAGTGACCCACGCCTATCGCGCGTTATGTGCGAACACAAAACGCGCTATGCGCGCACGCCTTCTAAATGTTTACTTTTAATGGAAATCTGTGCCCGCGTGCGTCACGGGCCCGCGCTCCACGTACGCAACTTTTTGCCACTTACGGACGTATTCCCCTCATTTTCCACTGTCAGCTATGGCCATTTCCCCCCAAATCACCTAGTTCGAATGCCCTCACGCGTTCAGGAATACGGGCTATTGAAGATGAACTTATTTAACAAGGTTGAAACTAGGCTCCCGACTACCATAATTTCACGGCTCTGTTTTCTGCGTAATATAGCCAGGGAACCAGCCTAAATCCAGATGGTGGCTTTGCACAATATTTCTTGAAAGCATGTACATAGTTTTCAATTTTATTGTTTTCTCATGTAGATGAGCGGACTTGGACACAGGATGGTTTTATCATACTCAAATCCTCAATCATAAATAGAGATAGCACCATTTATAACATTATTCCAATCATGTCATCTGACTTTGAAGTAGTGAATACAAACTCATGCCCATATATACCGAAGAACAAAATAAGGGCAAATATTTTACTTTGATTAACATTTGAAATTTTATTTTGTAATTAAGTTGACATATAAATATTCACATACATGTAGGCCCAACAGCTTTATTATGCATGATTGCATAAAGCTTCTGTGTGCTGAAAAATCCCACCCTCAGTTTACATGTAACTGCTATTTTTAATCAAAAAGTTAAGAGAATTGTTGGTTTCTTTGAGTTGCTCAGTAAAGTTCAAGGCAAATCTTTACTTTCACTGATGTACATGTACATACACATGTAGCCTCTCTTGGAGCCCACGCATCCATACACATGGTTTTGTGATCAATCCAATGTCTTAAGGTTAAATGGCATGATGTTCTGCAATCGTGCATTGTAGAGTACCAGGGAGAATGTCTTCTAAATGAATGCATGCATGTTTGTGAGTGAATGAGGTATTCTTGCATAGCAAGCACTGTTGGAGGTCAGGACTTTAAAGTCATGAACCCAAAATTCTCAAGATGATGCTGTGATTTGGTTGGGCCGTGTGACCTTGTGAAATTATGTGAATAATTCCGCACACTAGGTATTGAAATGTCTGCATTGTATGCTTCTTGTGGTTGTATCATTGGCCTTTTATGCCACCTAGTATATCTACTATATGGTATTGCTTTTAACTTTAACATTTACTTTATTATCAACTTAAAATGACAAAGAAAGAGATGCAGTTTTAGAAGTGGGAGGAAAACCCCCAGGGATATCTCCTGAGGCGAAAACACTGCAGTTGTCTCAGTGAACTTTACTGAGAAAAACAAAACATGCAGTGCACTTCAGTACAAATTTTGCTTTCATTTAGTTTCGTCTTCCATGCTAAATCAGGGTTCCCAGCCATCGTGCAAAATCTGGGAAAATGAGTTAACTCTTTCCAGGAAAAATCAAACAATTAAGGAAAATGCCTCAATTCAAGGAAAAGTCTGGGAATTTGGCCCAAAAGAGAAAGTAGTCAGTACATACATAGTTATGTTTTGTCTCATGTGTGAACAGCGAACTCACTGGATCTACTGGATGATAGGCATGTCAAACTAAGAATAAGTCAGAATAATTATCGTGGAATTTTGAAAACTCATCCTCTAAAGGGAAACGCGAGGGAATTTAGCTTTCATGAATTAACAGTCCCAAATTTCCTAATAATTTAAATATAACCTCAGGGCGCCGAGGTTAAATAGAAGCCGGAGAAAAATCAATGGCCATATCAAAATTCACAGGAATGATTCTTGATTCACCGTCAAGTGGTTGGGTCCTTGTAGCAGTCGCTGATCTTTGTTGTCTATGCGAGCAAGTTGCCATAATCAAGAGACTCGAACTTGGCATCAAATTAATTGAGTAGATTTTCTTTCTCACAAGCTGTTATCTGCCCGTCGCCCTCTGGCTAGCTTTATTAATAATTCAGCACCTCCGTGTGCAAGGATTGTGTTTTCTGATCGACTGTGGTTAAGAAAGCTTCGGTCAACGACCCTTCACGGCTGTAGAAACCCTTCCTCTTCTCAGATTCTCCCGTTACCGGGAGAGAGAGAATTAATAAGGGGCAATTTGGTCTAACCGTCGTGCTTTGTCATCTTGTGTCATGTGCAGTGGCTTGCATCGCAGTCGCTGCATATGTTGGGGCTAATTGATATGTGATGGATTAGGTGGGGGAGGGGGGGTGGTGGGTTTAAACCTTCGGGATCATCTTTAATTGAAGACGGGGGAAATCTGTTTTGCGTGGGATTAACAGTTAGATAATATACTGACTGTACCGAGCAGCAAAAGAAGGAGAACAAATTCTTCTTTTTAAAACATTTTTTAATTGGAAAAAAGTCAGTTTGACAGTGGAAATTATGAGCAGCTTTATGCAGTCATATGTAATCAAACCTGTTGTGTGAATATTTCGATGTCAACTTAATTTTAAAAACATGAAATTTTGATTAAAGGTCGTATCATTTGCAATGACCCAAAATTTTACTTTGGCAAGGAAAAAGAACCTTCTCAGTGTTGATAGCAATGGTAACAAACACCACATTAATTTATTTCTGTCCAAGATAATACTTTTTGTTAGAAATTAACAACTGAAGGTTTTTTTTTTTAAATGTGTGCGCCAAGCATTTTTTAAAACCATTCTTTTAACACAAAAATCATGCATAGATTTTAAAGGTTTTCTAAAACATTGGTGCATTTATTGAGCTGAAATTTCTGCAGGCTAGTTTACCAACATTTAGATAACTTATGCCATTATTCCAGGAATCCGTAACAAAATACATTGGGCCTTCAAAAAATGGAAACTGCACCAATATTTATGTTATCCTCTTTGTCTCTTTTTATTCTTACAGGACGAGAACCCCAAGACAGCACAACACCCCGTTTTACAGCGCTATGCTGAAGTAAAAACCGAAGTAGACCAATGGCTGCATGAGCAGAAAGTGCAGCATATATTGATGAAAGCACCCTACTCGCTGACCGGCTATCGCGTACAGGTCTATCGCCTCGGCTCAACAACACAGTGGTTCACGGCTGTCATTACTGGACATGATCTCTACACTAGGGTAAGATTTTTACCTTTCTCTAAAAGTGGATTCGCACTAAACCTTTTTTACTTGTTACGTGCGTAAAATTGACGTGCGTCGCTCTACAAAGATATGGCATGGAAAAACATTTGGAGTAAAACGACCCACTGAAAACCACAAAATCAACTTGGGCGGCAAGCATTTTTGTAATTCTGTGATTTTCAGTGTCGGTTTAGACTAAATTCCTTTCATGTCGCCTTTTCCCGAGGCAGCACTCGACAAATTTACGCACGTTAACGCATAAAAAGTGTCGGTGTGAAACCACCTTAAATTAAATCTAAATGTAGGGGTTACAGTAACAGCAGTCATTAAAAGAATTCATTCTTGTTAGGCCTGAAAATGAAAGAATTATGTTTAGCTTAACCAGGCATATAATTTTAACCCAACATGTCAAACCTTATTGGCAAGAAAATTCTTGCAAAGAAAAATTATTGTGAAGAAATGCAATACACTGAGACACTGACTGGTGAAGCTGCTGTTGACAACAAGCAGCACTTAAACTTTACAACAGCATCGATGGAAATTGCTGTCGATGCCCTAGCTATCTTTGTCATTAATGCTCTTATTTAAAAATATGCCTGATGGCTAATTTATTGCATGGGATCCAGTTCAGTAACTCTCACCACCTTTAGAGGGGGAGGGGGAGGGGAGGGGGAGGGGGAGGGGAGCAGAGGGGATGCATGTATGCCTTATGATAAAATTCACCATCAGTAGGCGAGGTGACTGTGCACTGCATTACAGGTTGTTTACCTTTACACAGGAACAACAGTGTGTACAGCCAAAGTCTTACAGCATAAAAAATAACCTTTCAGCTATTAACCTATTTCATGTCGATGACCCCGTAACCCAGGGCAAGCATTCCCCAGCTAAAACTTAACCCAGTGAATTGTCCGCTAACTGCAGTTAACCCCGAGATTAGTGGGTTACATGTAACCCACCTCCTGACCAGGACGAAAATGTACCCAGGTTAAGTGAAACTTTTAGCCAGTTAATCCTGGTAATTAGCCTTTTGCGTGAATAGCATCAGATGTACTGACTCTCTTCCTTTCACATACACACAATAGTATCCAGATGACAAAAACGTTTGTTGCTATGTAGTGCATGCAGCAGGTATAAAGTACAGAATCAATACCGTGTTCACTGTAGGAGAGAAAGGCCAATTCGTAACCCTGAGATTTGTTGTGGGAATGTCTCTTTACCTGGGAAACATCAGGATTAAGTTTCTTGTTCTTGGTTAAGATGTTATGGGAAAAGGTCTTAAAGGCACAGACTCGTCAGCAATGCGCGCGCACCAAACTCGTGCCACGAAATTCGCGTGCATTGCTGACAAGCCTGTGCCTTTAAGACATCAGTAGCAATTTACTGTCCTTCCCAGCATATCTCTATTAACACTCGGAGCTCAGTGCGTCCAGGTCATTTTCACCCACGTCAACTCGTGTTTCTCTTTACTGTCACAAAAGCACGCCATACGTCTTTTCCTAATCATACCAGAGTCTTTATTCCCAGAGTCTTTGAGGTTGTAATTGACATTTCGTGCTGCGATACCTATAAATAGCATGTCCTTTATCACTGTCTGAATAGCGTCACACTCTGACTAATAGCAAGAATCTTGATTATTTTATGTGACCCGTTCCTCAACCCTGAACCAAGTTGCCAGCAAGTCAGCTGGAAGGAAAAGCATTCCTGGAAACGGAGGGCTGGCTTGCGGCTTAGCCTTTAGGGGAGAATTGGTGTTTGCTCTTTTGTGTACAGGATGTGGAATAACCATCTTTTGAGCTACTCTGGATTGTGGAAACCAAAAGATGTGATCCAATTATTCCTCCCGCGCCACAAGTTAAGAATGCATTAACCAGGGTAAAATATTCTGAGAATTTTGCCTCACGCTGGCTGCGCTGGCTGGCATAGAGAGAAAAGTGTAGTGCACCTTGGGCCTTGTTTACTCAACGGTGCCAATGATGCAGCGGTTCTGTTAGTCTTAAGCGTGTCCGCGTAGGCATCCATATGAGATGAAAATACTTGCTGCAAGGCACATATCCCGGGTGTTTTAACATCTCACCGAGTGGACCTCGTTATCTTGAAATATTATGCATGGACGGATCTTAGTTGGGAGTCTAAACTATGAATAATGTACCCTAGGGCTGCATGCAATCGGTAAAATGTAGACCAGGAGTTCATCTACGGATGATGTTGACGCAGAGAAAAACGAGAGGATTTAAGAAAGGTTCAGAGAGGAAAGAGGGAGGGGGGGAAAAAATCAGAACGGATAGAAATCAGTGTGATTGGTGTTGTGATAGGATTGCAACCTGGGGGATGGGCTTTACGTATAGAGTGAGATGGGCAAATATCAGAGTTCATAGCCGGCTTTGATAACACACATTGATATCGTCAAGTGTGGAATCGAAGAAGTACAGTTCATGAGCATGATCCAAAACTGGTCAACACTGGATGAAGATTTCAACATTTCTTAAATTAATAAAAATAATACCTCAATCTGTAAATAAAAATGTCCATATTTTACAATCATGTTACACAAATTAACAGAATAAATTTGACTGGGCACACTGTGCCATCACATTTTCAGGAAATAGTTAAAAATGCATGTAAAAAATTGGTTTTTTCTTCTTTAATTTTATTGATTATCTGTCCCTCACGCATAAAACAACCTCTGCATAAAACTGTAAAGTCAATTTCAACATGTGATAAACTGGGTGTGTGTATTAACATCAGTAGAAGGTAAACAAACAGGTTCACTTTAGTTTTCATTTGTTGTTGACTAAGGAAAGGCATTTGTCTCTTGATTTCCGTCCCTGAGTGACGGAATTGGATCACGCTCTGATGCATAGTAACTGCTTTGCAAGGAAGAAAACAATAAATGATATTAAAAATAGGAACAGCATTACATAACTAAAGACTAATTTTGTTATTAAACTGCCTTGTAGAAATTTCAGCCACATACATTTGTACATGTAGATGCAGTCAAACTTCAGAAAGCCTGAAAAATCCATGTATATTTTTGTGTGGAATAATTGGAAAAAAATTGTGTGCAGACATTTTTTTTTGAAGTACCTTCAGTTGGCAATTTCTCCCACAGAAGTATCATTTTAATCAGGAACAAAAATCACATAATGTGGTTTTTATTACTATGATTGCTGTCAACACTTTTAGTCAGGTTTTTTTTGTCAACTGCAAATGTTGTGTTTGGATCTGTGACCGGCTTACAAGGTGTATTCTTTGAAAACAGGATGTGGATTGAAGTCTTCCGTGACCCTTGCAGAGTACACCAATTTTATTTCTCAATTTAAATTGAAGCAGAAATCACATCCAATGCGACAAGATCCCTCGGGGTTTGCAGAAGCTGTAAAATAACTACCCTTTTCATGAATATGAGTAGAAAATAGTATTTAAGGTTTTTATGCGTAATGTTTGGCTGCCGGCAAAATACATACATACGTAGTCAATAAGTGAAAGGAATTGCATGTAAATAGCGATTTATATTAAAGCACAGAGAACAAAAATTTCGCAAATCTTGTAAATTGACTGTGTCTGGGGGAGACTAGCGCCAAACCATTAATGGTAGTGCATTAGCTGACAGCGGTATGGCCCAAAAGGTGTTATTGCCTGTCAACTAGAATCAGCTCGGCCTCGTCAGCCCGGATTAGAGCGTGCATATCATGCGTGGTCAAACTATTGCCTTCCAGTTGTTTGTTCCCCATTGCTACCTGCCCGGCAGATTAATATTTAATAGCCCTGGCAATTCCAGCACTTGTAGTACAAGGAGAGACCGATTGACCTCGCTGTTTTGACAGTGGAGAGTTGTTTTATTTTTTTGGTTCACCCACATCATCCACGGTTGTTTAAATATGGTTATTTTCTAGAAATGTATTTTCCATACATTTTTTTTATTAATGAAGATTTGCTAGAAAGTGGCCCTTCCATGCAAGGAATGTACATACTGTGATTTCACATCAGAGCACATGCATGTAGACCTAAAAAATATCCCTAACATTCCTCAATCCTCAAATCAATATGATTTTGCTAACACCCTAGGGAGTTAGGGTAAAAAATATGTATACTATGTCAACAGTGATCCATTGCATTACATGTACTTGAAAAAATTGGGAATTACACTATCCATCTACCGGTATAGACCAATCTGGTAACTAAGGTCTCCTTCCCTGTATATCCGCCATAGCTGGGGGGCGTCCAGCGCATGGGCTGTGCGTTTTGTGTTGCTGTTAGAACGAAAAGCGCTCATCCGTTACATATAGAACGTCCCCTCCGCATGCACGCGATGCGCCTCCTTCGCGTACATGCGACGCGCCCGCCTTTGCATACACAACCCTACCAAGACGCGCAACTTGTTCGAAGTAGACAAATGCAGCTTCAGCAACAGCAAAAACATACAGTTCATTCAGTGGAAGCCCCCCAGCTATGGCGGATGTACAGGGAAGGAGACCTTAGTTACCGGATTGGTGTATATTCAGAAACAGTACTAAACTTGGTAGGGATAACTTTGATTTAACCAAAAAACATCCATCTTAGTTGGTCTGAATGTTTACCATCATGTAGATCATTTCTATCACCAAAAACGCAGAGGAGATTGTTTTTAGTTTAGCTTTACATGCAGTTTTAACATCCGACCCAAGTCATCGCTGTGAACCACCTGTGTTAAGGGCTCATAAAACTATGTGACATACACAGGGTGTGAGGAGTTATTGCCGTTTTTGTTGGCGAACATTATTGATCTCTATTTCATTTCAACCTGGCCTTCTCTGAATGCTCAGGTTTGTGGGTAGATAAACTCCCATACCTGTATGTAGGCTTGTTTTTGGTATTTATAGTGTATGAATATAGCCAGTGCATTCAGAATGTCATCACTGTACAGCAGGTCATGAATGCACAGAGGAATGGACATGGGTGTGAGGTGGTTTGAGGACATTGCAGCACTGAATACACCTGCTGTTACTAGTGTTAGACCAAGGGCATAGCATTAGCAGGGCTAGGATTGAGGTTCATAGGCCTACATGTAGGCTTGCTATACTATAGGTCAGTCAGAGTCTGCCTACACATGCTGGGTGTGAAGGTCCATGAACTTTGCTTGCAAGTAGAGGCAGGGCAAGCTAGCTTGGTGTCAACCTGTTCTCCTTCTGTGTGGATCCTTCTGTGTGGATCCAGTTGCTTGTTCAGCAACTCAACTAATCAGTTGCTGTCGATGTGTGCATAGCGTGCTCATCGACAACAACTGGTCAGTTGCGCAACTAGCGGCAACTGAGAACATCCAGTTTTCAAATTGGCAAATCGGTATAGCTAGTACATTACCCTTGCAACTAGAAGCAACTGTTGCTTGCAGTTGCTGTCGATGTGCACGCACATATTCAGACACACGTGCAACTGACAACAACTAGTTGCCACTACGCGTACATCGACGCAACTGACCGCAACTGGATGCCGGAAAGTAGAACATGAGCAACTCACGGTAACTGGGATTTTTTTCCAGTTGCCAGTAGTTGCAAGTACACGCACATCAACCTTTTAAAGCAACTGATCAGTTGCTCCCAGTTGCCGCGAGTTGCTTCTAGTTGCCAAAAACACCAGTTGCCACTAGTTGCTTCCAGTTGAAATGTTGATGTACGCTAGGCTTAAAGCACCAAATAGTCTTATTTAGAAACATGTCCCTACAAAAATATTGAAATTTTGTTTCTCGTCATCGATAGAACCCATACCTGTGGGGTATTTAAGTTGGCATAATCGCTCAAGGTCTCTCTTTTGTATAAATTCACTTAGGTACAAAATGTAATTGCTAAATTGTACCCAAGCCTCGCATTATATTCCCGTGAATATGGTACAGATATTAGAAAATTTAATAAAGTTAAACCATGCACAATAAGCGTGAAACGTGGACGTGGGGAGACACACTCTTTGTCAGGGCCAAACATGACTGCACATGAAAAGCACCGATCAAGGTCCCACCAGGATATTGGTCAAACTTCCTCCAAAAAGTGCATTGAAATTGAACTGGCTGTGTTGACAAGTTTCGTTTGACACTCGGTGTTTTTGTGGGTCTTTCTATAAACTCAGGAAATAGTGTCCATGTTGAACGGGTGTCAATTTTGCATTTCTGTGCCAGAAAATAACAAGGTGATCATCGACTGGGTTAATGGCTTCTGACCAGCATATCTGTGTGATTGTTGATACATTCTGTCTGCTTGGCCATTTTATAATAGACTGTATCATTGTCTCCCCATGATTCTGTTTAAGCATAGTGGTTACAAATTATGCAAATTCGATATAGTATGTGACCAAGGTCTGTCCACATTTGGATTGAGGGTAGTGGTACTGACAGGACCGATGCAATGGGTTTATAGATTTGATTTTGTGAATGAAAAAAATAGCTAAACAGTTGACAAAGAATATCAGCCTGTTTACACCTGATCCCGAGTTCGAGGTCGGACACCATGCTCGAGATCAGCTCCTGATCACAAACTGAGTGTAAACGCTCTCGGGACCCAAATTGGCCCTGAATCAGACACCGAGATTTGGTCTTGCATTGGTGGAGGGTCGAACCTTGAACTCGGGATCAGTTTGTGGTTAGATAACCAATTAATCTTTAGTACCACATCCGCTCCACAGCCGTTGTGGAAGAAAAGTGCGTGAAATTCAAGCGGGCTTGTACACTAGCATAGTACAATTTACACTGTACGTACATGCACACATTGTTCTGTATGTGCACATTCTGACTGCAACTTCTGGCATTGCGCTCGAAATCAACAACAGATGTAAAATCGGCACTCTAAATCAGTGCAGTTAACAATGATGCATTCTTGCAAGATCGGGACCAGTGTAAACACGGTTTATGGGTATGCAATTTTTCAACATTTTTCTACATTTGGAGGGTGGCAGCTGAATTTTAACTTCATGTGTTGACAGTATCCTCAGGCTCTTAATATTTACAAAATATTTGGTGACTAATTTTGGTCCAATTGAGTTTTTATTACATCGAGGTATATAGTCTTGCCACTCCTTTTCCTTACTCCAAACTTACGAAGAAGCCTACGGAATGCTGGGATGTGTTTTGTCGCTCATCAGGACGATTATTACTTCATGAAGGGGCATTGAAGCCACCTCAACTCTATCATCCTCATACTCCCTGGGCCGAGAACCTCCCCCACAATTGATGCTGTCCTGTCTTGGCATTCTGCCCTCCTCCTGAAGAATTTGAAGTGCCAGGATATCTTGTGGCACTAAGAATGCCAGGAATGTCTCTATGAGTCTACGGTACCTAGCCTTGCCTAGCCTGGCCTGCCTGTATTTGGCCTCTGTAATGCCTATCACGGCCATTATCAGTTCATGATTGGTCATCCCTTGTCCAGGTAATGCCAGGTTTCCAAGTATGTGGGTTAAAAAAATCATGTTAAGGAATCGGTCGCATGTTTGATCTGGCTTTGTCGTCTGTGTCAGTTTTGCATGTTTTATTGATAGTTGGATGTGGGAGTTTAATGGCTTTATACATACTTGGAATGGGTATCATAAAATGTCGTAGCATCTGGGTTTTTAAATTGAGATAATATGTAGTAATGTTGTACTATCAGTGCTATTGTCAATGAATCTACCAACACTGTGTTTACACTGGTCCTTAGCTCGGGATCAAGATTTATCTCCTAATAAGAATGCGTCAGTGTTAACCGCAATGATCCTGAGTGCCGCCTTTACATTCAGTAGTTGATCTCGAGCGTGGTGCCAGAAGTTGCAGTCAAAGGTTTAAAGGTCATGCTCTATGTGTGCACGTACAGAACAATGTGTGCATGTACAGTTTGCAAGGCCACTTGAATTTTGCAGGCTTTTCCTCCGCTACGGCTGGAGCGGATGCAGCAGGATGCGGTAAAGATTAATTGCTTATCTAACCACAAACTGATCCCGAGCTCGGGATCGAACCCTCCGCCAATGCGAAACCAAAATCTTGGGGTCTGATCCGGGGCCAATATGGTCCCGAGAGCGTTTACACTCAGTTTGTGATCCGGGGCTGATCCCTAGCTCGGTGTCCGACCCCGAGCTCGGGATCAAGTGTAAACAGGGTGTAAGCCCCTTGTAAGTATAAGTATTAGTGGTTAGTCATCTTGCCCTGCAGGTTAGGCTCTATGATTTACACACATTTTCTGAATGTTTGATTTCAGTGGATTTAGGTAAAATTGTGGTTAGTTATATTTTAGTATAGAATGACACGAATGCTGTGGAAATTTAAGGTTTGCTAGGGATCTTTTTAAAGCCCCTTTTACACTACCGGTAGACGAATTCCCCGGGAATTCCCCGGGAAATTGCCGGGGAATTTCGGTCGGTCTGTTCACACTACCAAAGAAATCCCCGGGAAAAAGCTTTTCCCCGGGAAATATTTACCCCTGCTCGGGAGTAGGGTTAAAGGAGAAATCCCCGGGGTTTAACGTTTTTCCCGGGGAAAAGCAACTAGTGTGAACGTCGCAGGGTTTGAACTTACCCCACCTTTTTGCGTCCACGGGTAATCTCGAAAGGTCACAGGGTCACAAATAGCGCGCCAAATAATTCGCGCGGTAGCTTAGTATTGTGATGCAGTACCTTTCAAATTTTAGGTACAAAACACAAATAATAACGTTTGAAAATTATACAAATAATTTTATTTTAAAGAATATGAGCAAAATGAATGGTTTTAATTTGTAATAAAGTGTCGTGAACAAGACTGTGTTTAGCTTCCTCCTCGTGTACGTGTATTTATAATGTCCCGTGTTGTTAGGTACCAGTCTTCTATTTTCTACACAAATATTGGTACAAAACCAGGACGCAAATACTGGTCAGATGGGCAGCCATTATCCACGCACTCGTACTCGCAACGTCAACCTGACATATCGCATGTATATCGCACTGTGTAAACAACAACAGCAGCTTGTGCATAAAAATGCGCGCGCGGCGCGGCATTGTGGGATTGGACTTCCGCCCACAATTCATTTGGGAACTTCCTGATGGGCGCCCTCAGTTTACACATTTCCCGGGGTTTGATGGCCAGTGTGAAACGACCGTGCATATTCCCGGGAAATAGTGTCCCCGGGAGTTACCAAATGGGTCTAGTGTGAACGGTTGCTGGGGCGTTGGTGGGGTAAAAAATCCCCGGGAATTTCCCGGGGATTTATTTCCCGGGGATTGGCTCTGCAGTGTGAAAAGGGCTTAAGCTGGCAAACAATTGGCCCTCCCACCCTCTTCCCCTCCGCAAAAAACCATAAATGCATAAAAAATCATGTTTTTTTGTATGGTGGTCCCAGTGGTGCCAGCCATCTACACCCCATTTTACACTCGATTCGCCTTTGCCGAATCGAACTCCGCAATTTCCAAAAAGGGGAGTTGAAGCCGGGTAGGCACTTAGTGTAAACGCAAAAGGTGAATTGAAAAAGGCGGATCAGACCCGGTCTGATTCGCCTTTTCCAAGTCACATTTGGGGTAGGGTTGAACCCCGCAATTGCGGGGTTGAACCCTGCAATCGTCAAGGTCGCTTGTAGTGTAAACGCTACCCGAATACAGATTCGGCAATTTGAGTGTCCTTGGGGCGGTGCCCACAGTGTAGTAGATTTAATTGACCAATCTGGCACTAGTGCAGCAACACCTAACAGCTCACGCATGCGCTGCAGTTACATTTAGTGGTGACTTTTGCGGTTTTTGAAGCGATTTGTGGTCGCAATAAAAATGCTGGATCTGTATCCACCTTTGCCGATTCGAGTGTAAACGCGGTGCAACAGTTGGAGTAGACTGTGACATTCCAACTAACAGCTCCCCAATCATCACTCAGGCCAACAAGGCAATTGGGATTAAGTGTCTTGCCCAGGGACACTGACATTTATTTATTTATTTATATACCACATTCAACAGCAGAGGGACCGCCAATTACAGGAATGGGAGCAAGTGTGGTTGAGTGCCTTGCTCAAGGGCACAGGTGCCACAACCAGTCACGGCCAGGAATCGAACCTACATTCTAGTACTAGCACAGAAACTTAAGTTCGACGCACTAGACTGCTCGGCCATAACACCCCACATGTTAGTCAAAGTGGGACTTGAATCTACACCCTCCCTATTCAGCTTCACACTAGACTGCACATAGGAAAGAACAGTATTGCTGCTAATTTACAATGTATGAACAGTTTTGAAAGTTCTTCTCTTATTTCGCTTCTCCATAACCCTACAGGAACTGAATGTAATGGATGACACTGTGCTGGAGGATCACACGGAGAATCCAGCCCTGGTCCAGATGGTTTTTCTAGATGATGGTGAGTCACTGGTCAGCTTGTGTGTTTTGTTTTGAAACTTGAATCCCACTGCCATATGATCAGTGATGATGGCCATTGTAGTGACGCGCAAAACCTGTCTTGACAAAATCTCAGAATAAAGGCCCGTTTACACTCGATTCGCCCTTGCCGAATCGAACTTCAAAAAGGGGAGTTGAAGCCGGGTAGGCGCTTAGTGTAAACAAAAAAGGTGAATTGAAAAAGGCGGATCAGACTCGGGTTTGACTCCCCTTTTTCAAGTCACCTTTGGGGTAGGGTTGAATCCCGCAATTGCGGGGTCTGTATCCACCTTTGCCGGTTCGAGTGTAAACACGGTATAAAATGCTGTTAACTTCAGCGGTCCTAAATCTTTTAAAGGAAGTATAATTATTCACTCACCCCAGGGAGTTAGGGTAAAAAAAAAAATTTAAATTTAAAAACAAAAACACCATTTTCATACATGTGCTTATGCACATGTATGAAAATAATTCTAACTCGAAACCAATTTTCAGTCATCAAGTTATAATACCATATTAAAAAGCCAAAGGACAAATTTTGTTGTTTAAATTGGTCAACGATGTCAGCACAAAATGTGTAACCATGCATGTCCTCGCAAAACAACAAAACTGCCCTACAAGATGGTAAATACTTAATAGTCTATAGAGAAATGTAGCATGGGGAACTACCACTCAACACTTAGAAATTGTCTTTGAGCATGATCAGACACAGTATTAGAGCACTAACTCCCTGCCCATATTTGACATGACGTTTGTTTCTCTCTTGGTCTCTGCACTTTCCTAGTTGTGAATTCCCTGCTGAAGGGAGAAAATGTAGGAATCACTCCTCGACGCAGAGTCAATGCAGCCAACACAGCCCAAACAGCAAACACGGTAAGATTAAATTTAAAGTCGATTTTTCCATGGTAATGGGTACATTTGAAGAAAAAAAGTCAATAGAGGAATTTCAAATTGTCATCGAAAATGAGTCTCGGTGCTTTCTTTTGCGATAATATTTGCAAATGAAAAGACGCATGACGTAATACAATGGCTCAGCATCTGAAACGAGGCTGTCGGTGTCAATTTGAAATTGTCAGCTCTGTTCAAATGTCTTTAGTTTTTCAAAATTAAAGAAATATCAAATGTTGTACCGGTATTGTTTTCTGAAGATAACTTTTGCCTCAACCGGTAAAATATTAATGCCACAATGTACATTTTTGTTTGCATATTAAACAAGGACAGACCAACATGTGACACTTTTTTCTTGCCTTTCTTACAGTAATTTGTTCGTCGTGAGGTTTGAAACATGTAGGTTGAGAAATTATACATTTTTGTTTTTTACTCTTTGAGGCAAAAGTTATCTTTCCAGAAGAACTTGAAGCAATTTCTTTAATTTTGACATAAAATGAAGGCATTTGAAGAGAACTGGGGCCATTCAAAATAATCAATGTTTTTTTATGAAATTGTATCAAAACAAGGTTCACTGAGGTCAAGGAAGCAAAGCAGGACTTTCGATTTTCAGTGATTTCTTTTGACCCACCCACCCACAATTTCAAAAAAAGATTGGTTTTTTTTGCATTGACTATTTTGAATAACGCCTTACCTTGTTCGTCCTGAAAATGTAATTTTTTTCGTGTGAAAAGATGAACAGACTATTAAGTCATTTTATGTGAATATATAAATTCATAATTCACAGGTAAAGGTGTGGGAAACCACCATAGTTGGATTTTTGTAAACCCCCTTTTTTAATACAAAACCCCTCATTTTAATTTCCTGTTGGCGTTTATTGTATATCAAATCTTGTTAATGTCAGCGAGTCAAATTATTTCAAGTCACGCCTCAAGTCATTCCCCATTAAGTCAAGTAACAAGTCTTTTTCCCCCCAAGTCAAGTCTGAGTTTTAAAAAAAATCCAGCCACTCAGTCAAGTCAACAACCCTGTCAGACGCAGTCCGAAGTTTCTTCGCCTTTCCAAAAATACATCATAAATGGCATGCATGCATGTTTGTGCAAGCAACTTGCAGGCTTGACAAAATTGTATTATGCCGCGGGCGAAGTAGCACTTTGTATAGCTGTATGTGTTTATAATGGTCTGCGACTACTTGCACGGATTTCTGAATGCAAACTAGTTAGGGTAAGAGCTACATGTAGTGAGCCTTAAGACCCGAATCTATGTCAGATAGCAAATTTCAAGGAAACCTTTATGATTGTCAACGTGCCTGAATATTACCCCTCGGTTCAATAGAAAATAAAATGTCACGTGTTTTCCCCTGAGTCGAGGTTAAAAATATGACACTTGGAATATGCGCTTCATGTACTCTGGAAAGGAAATCTACCCCGGGGGAAAATAAATTTTAGCTGGCTTCATATTACTGGCCTAGTTGGCCGAGCTGATGGTAAGTTTGCGAGGACTGTGTGCAGAAATGACGACTGTGTGTGGGCAGGAGAAAGCAAAAATATTTCTCCCACCTTCCGAAGATGAGCTTCCGTATTTTGTTTTACTGGTGTAAAAGACTTTGCAAAGTGTCTCCCACTCATATAAAATTAATTCTTGGAGCAGTCTAATCTGTAAGTAGTTTTTAAAAATGACGTTTCTGATGCATGTATAGTTTTCGTAATTCTAACCACTCACGTTGCCTTGATTTTCAACAGATATGAGCACAGGTACATGTACCCTTTATTTGTTAAACGTTTGTCAACTAGAGGGCAAAAAATCAAGTGACTTGAAATAACCATAAATCCACGGTGTACATGTATGTACTAGGGTTGTAGTCGAGTCCATCACAAGTCCTCGCAAGCCCTCACAAGTCCCTGGGTCTTAATTCAAGTCACAAGCTATTCAAATGAACTCTAACAAAGGCATTCGTTTGTGCGTGTTCATCCTTTGCTTCTTATTACTGGACTTGTCACAGACTTGTGCGGGACTTGTCACAGACTTGTGATTTTATCAGCTCTGGACTTGTGAAAGACTTGTGATGGACTCGACTACAACCCTAGTATGTACGATACTTTGTGCTCATGCTTGGGCAAAATAAAATTGGTTTTGTGTTTACATTCACCATTTGGTACCTGCACTTCCATTAAATAATTTAGTTGCAGCACTAGCTTTTGGCCTTGGGTTCCCAGAGTGATGGATATCAGGGCATAATGGCAATTGCGTGACCAAAGCGAGGCTTGCAGAAAAAAATAGTTTGGCCCCGTGTTGAAAATGTTCATTGTTGCATCACAATGACATGCGCGCAGCGCGATCAAGAAAACTCGCAGCGCGGACCGATTCTTCCAAAACAACAACGGAAGATTGCACGCACTATCGCGCACACGCACTGATCGTGCCCGACACGTACTATGGGGAACAAAACAAGACAAAGATGGACGCACCGTGATAAAGGTCTACCGGTATTCCTCCTGAGGTAGCATCATTTGAAGACGACAGTAATTAAAGATGGCTTTTAAAATGAGTGTACATGTACACACCTATTTTTTTTGGTGTACTTTGGGAATACATTGTTGCATTGCAAACGTATGTGGATTGTTACAGTTGTACAGCATCTATGGAGTTGAAATGTTTTGGGGTTAGTTTAATGTTACTCCTCTTCAGTTAAAGGCAGTCATTCCATGAATTTATTTAAAACATCATCTGCAAATGATACACTTAGCATTTACATTTCCTCCACCCACTTTAATTATTTTTGTTTTTACTTCTGGGAATAAAAATTAGCCAAGTTTGATTTTCAGCCAAGTTGAAGCTTGAATTACCATCAAAATTCCTGAACAATTTCCAAATAGTCTAAATGCATTATTCCACTTGCAGACAACTTGAGCTATGGTAGCAGCATTGCATCAATAACCAATTTAAGCCTGACTTGGCTTAGTGGGCTTGTAATTTGAATTGAAACTTACTGCACACAAACGGATATTAGGTATTATGAGGCAAAAAGTACAAAGATTCAAGAAAACTTAAAAGAAAACTTTAAAACTGTCAGAAAATGTTAGTTCGCAATCAAAACCAGTCTTTTGTTGTGATAATTATTAAAGTGAAAACAAATAAAGTACACTGTTCGAAACATCGAGTTCACTTTCACCAGTTCTTTTCAGAACCACACATTTTCTAAAGATATTTCACTTGATGCTACCACAAACCGTCTATACATTTGTACGTACACGTAACTTCATATGTCTGTTTTCAATACTGGAGAGACCTTTTCCTCTAGGATTATATCTCTGTACAATGTCAATCCACTTCTCTCAAAACAAAAGAAATATCCTAAGATAGATCTAAGGAGATAACTTCAGCTAAAGAACTTAAACGAATAGTGTTACAAAATACCTTCCTGAAAGCCCTGTGTGCAAATTTCCAATATACCGTATGTAACAAGGACACCAAAAAAAGGCACAAAGTATGTGTCATATGTTACATACGTTAAATAGGAAATTTGTACACAGGTATGTTGTCGCACTATTTGTTGTTTAAGTTACATGTATCTCCTTAGATCTGTCTTAAGATATTTCTTTTGTTTTGAGAGAAGATAACTGACATTGCACAGAGTTATGATCCTGGTGAAAAATTCTCTCCAGGATTGAAAACAGACTTATATTAGAAAAAATACGACAGTTTAGGGGTTAAGTGAAATAACCTCTCTATTTTGACACCATTTAAGGGATCATTTTCAAGACCTACACCTCGGAGTCACAGTCCCAGTCAACCAGGAAACCAACAACCCATACCTAGCAAGAAGAAGACACCACGATCCAAACTCGCTGACGTCCCTGAAGTAGACAAGTATAAGGACAAGGACAAAGACGACCAAGAAAAGGAGAAAGACAAAGGTAGGAGTTTGTCGTTCTCTTTATTAAAATGTTTTATTTTGGTTCGGTTTGGATTTCGTAGTGAGTTTTTTAGCCGGATGGTAAATTTAAGACATGAAGCTTTCTGTATTCAAGTGTGTTGTTGAATCTGACCGTTTGTTTCTTGTGAGGGGGAGGTAAACTATCTGGCAATCTACAAGGCAATTTGTTGAGTACTATAAGGACTAAACGAGCGTGGGAAGATCCAGCAGCCGATGTCACAAAACTTGCGCAGTTGCGTAAGCCCACTTGCGCAATATTTTATTGCGTAAGTCGCACAACAATTTAGCGATGATAACACGCAAGCTATGGGGCTTGCTCCATTTTTTAAATGTTGCGCAAGCAGGGATAATTTCATTTTCTTTGTTTGTATGATTTTTATGAATTCGGTAGAGTCACCAGGGAATGCAATGGTGTAATAAAATTGCAACATGTTTAAGGGTTAAGGTTTTTTGGTAGTGAAAATTTTGACTTTCCTCAATTTCAGAGAAATAATTGATGAATGCTTGTGATGCAATAACTCGACTAAACATGTCCAATCCTCATGATTTTTGTTTTAAATTATTGCTCATAAGTTTAGAGATTGGCGCAAACTTAAGGTGTTTTGTGCAACACAATGTTGATGAACGTTGATGATGATTATTTGATCACCTCTTAAACAATTTGTCTCGTGTACAATATTTCAAAAACTAAAGAGGCATGCAGACATATCCAGTGCATAAAATCCTGCCTTGCACAGTACCACACAAAACCAGCTTCATAATAAAGCAAGTCCGGGTGCTCAGTTGGTCAGTTGGTCAGGGGCGGTCAATCAATCTTCCAGTAAATGGCTTTTGGATTATTTTCGTCCTTGTCCCAGAGAGTGGGGTATTCAATCAACAACGTACACTGCCACTTTGCCTCCTCATCCTCGCTCCCCCCACCGCCCCCCCCCCCCCCCCCCCCCCCCCCCTCCCCTCCCCCCAAAAAAACCTGGGACCGACAAGGTTTATTCTCTGATGCACAGTCCATAGAGAGAAA
Source organism: Henricia sp. BOLD:AAB3569 (assembly GCA_037783545.1). Classification (NCBI taxonomy): domain Eukaryota; kingdom Metazoa; phylum Echinodermata; class Asteroidea; order Spinulosida; family Echinasteridae; genus Henricia; species Henricia sp. BOLD:AAB3569. The sequence continues at coordinate 2,446,192 of JBBELK010000009.1, read as the reverse complement.
TGCACTCCGTCATGCATTCATTGATCCGCTCCAAATACCCATGATGTCAGTTGCATATCGTTGGAACAAAGCCCAGCTCCTTCCAGTAATTTATGTAATAACATCAGAGTGATCTATTTTTTGATGAGTTCTGGGTTATATGGCGGTCCTTCCCCTTCAAATTTCTACGGTGAGCTACGCTATGCATTTTCTTAAGAGTCGTTGACCGTATTGTATACACTCCAGATCCAGGTAATATTGCGTTGCTGTGCCCATGGTTATCTAGTTGCATTATTCAGGTCATCGTGCCTCTACAAAGAAACCAACCTGTTTGTTCGTTTGCAACAAAACATGTTGTCTTGAACATAATAAGCTTGGAATAGTGTGCATAATTCAGCATTGCTCTAGATTAACAAGGCGGAAGTCCTGCTCCAGGGGCGAATTTACAAGTCATCAGGTGACTGAACCTGGTTGAAATTAATCGGTTTCCTTGACTAGATTTCTGTGGTGTTGCTAAATAAACCTCGGTGGAATAGACACTAACTAATGCTATCTAAATATTTGTTGAGTTGGTGGTGTAATTATCATGTGCAACTTACACCGTGTTTACACTCGAACCGGCAAAGGTCGATACAGACCCAGCATTTTTATTGCGACCACAAAACTGAACATTTGCCGCATTTACACTACACCTCGATCAGGCTTGAATTTGCCATTAAGAAACCGCAAAAGTCACCATTAATTGTAACTGCAGCGCATGCGTGAGCTGTTAGGTGTTGCGGCACTAGTGCCAGATTGGTCAATTAAATCTACCACATGGCGGGCACCGCCCCAAGGACACTTTAATTGCCGAATTTGTATTCGGGTAGCGTTTACACTACAAGCGACCTTGACAATTGCGGGGGTCAACCGTACCCCAAAGGTGACTTGAAAAAGGCGAATCAGACCCGGGTCTGATCCGCCTTTTAAAATTCACCTTTTGCGTTTACACTTAGTGCCTACCCGGCTTCAACTCCCCTTTTTGGAAATCGCGGAGTTTGATTCGGCAAAGGCGAATCGAGTGTAAATGGGCCTCTAATCAGAGAATCCTCGGCCTTGCCCTTTTGTGGTTTGATGTGAATGCCACAAAATGCTTGAAACTGAAAGCTCCACACATCACATACTTTGTATTGCATACTTCGTGATATACAAGATAAAAATAAGGACATCTGTAAAAAAAAACACCTTTCAAAAGAGCCATAAATAGCTTGGTATCGTGCCTTTTGAAAAATAATGTTTTTCTTTTCTGAATGCGCCCATGATTTTCTGCAGAATTGTGAGATTACTGCGAAGAGGAAATTGAGTCTTTGTGTCAATTGCATTTGACTTTAAATTGACCTTAAATCAGGTGCGTTGTTATGAACAGCTGAAAACAGTATGCCAAACTGAGAGTCCTAACAATTAGGAATTAAAAGTGGGTTTGAATGGTCTTAAACATACGTTTAAAATCGGATAGGGGCCTGGACGCTGATAATGGCCGAAGGCACGGGCCATTATCAGCGTCCAGGCCCCTATCCGGTTTTAAACGGATTGTTTAAGACCTGCCAAACCCACTTTTAATCCCATTCATAAATAATTTTTTTGTGTAAATCGGTAAAACTCACCAAAATTAGGTTGTCGTTGCATTCACTTTTTCGCTTCATCTTGTAGTTTGTACGTTCAAACTGCTAGCTGTGCGTCGAGATGTTTGTTCGATCGCGCGCGTTACGCGTATAATGCAGATGTGTTGTGTACGCGCATGCAGACGACCCGGTAGATGTCGCATGCACAGTGCAAATTTTGCTGTCGGGAGCATACAGTTTCTGCTTGCGTGTGAGAGTTACTAGGGCGCAGGCAGAAACGCAATCAGCTAGTTTTAAGCACTGGTTATTATCATTCGTTCAAAACCGACCATGTGATGTGTTCTCAGCCAATGAGGATGCGTAAACTGTCTAAGGTACATGTATTTATGAATGTTCATTTATAGCTTAACAAGTTCTACTCCGAGACATTAAAGGTATTGAAGTAAAAGCGCCTGAAGTTTGTAAAAAGGCTTTACTTTTAGCTCATCTGATTAGAGTGCAATACAATGCAGAATGTATGCATGTAATCAAGCAAAGCCTTGGTGAAATGCATTTTTCTTTTCCCGTTAGAAGGGGTCAGGGTGAAAAGAGCGGGAATTTGGAAAGGCGAACACTTCGGTCCACCATCCTTGTTTTAACTTCCCTCTGTTTTATTTTCTTGTCCCGAGTTCTCTTTAAAACAAATGCTTGAAATGTCACCAGTGCCAGCCTACAGGCTTTAGGAACTCTATCTCGTTCTACATTTAGGGGGCCTACATAAAATGAGGTCAGTGGAGTGCAATCCTGCGGTTAGGGCTTAAAATGTGAATGTTAAAGCATCGCTACATGTACAAAATTGTCACATACCCGGGTACCGGTACTTAAATTTCATATGTCATGGTTGGCTTATTTATTTACTATACTCGACATATTTTTGCAACTCGTAATATTTTGCAAAGTAGCCACCACGGAGCAGCGAAATTTCACACCATTTATGTGAAGCATTGTAAATTTCCTTTGCACCAATTGTCTAGGCTTGTGATTTGTTTTATGTTCAGTTTTGGCCAATTATTGCAAATATCATTAGCAACTTTTTGTGTTTTCTTAAATTATCATAAGGGTGAATAAAAGCCTTTAACAAAGCATTCATAATTACTTTAGACAGTTTACGCATCCCTATTGGCTGAGAGCACATCACGGGGCCAGTTTTAACTGGAGGATAAAGACCGGTGATAAAGACCGGCCGGCTGGCCCGCGTTTGTGCCCGCGCCCTAGTCAGTGCGTATGGAACACGCACACGCACACACAAACACAAACTGCACGCTCCCGAAAGCAAAATGTGCACCGTTACAAGTACCCGGGCATGTGCGTGCGCGTACAACATGCCTGCATTATGAGTAATGCGCGTGCGATCAAACAAAAACAACTTGACGCACAGCTAGCAGTTGTAAGAACACGGTGTAGGAAAGTGAATGCAAAACATGGCAAAACGACGAGCTTATTTCGGCGAGTTTTACCGATTTACACAAAAAGGTATTTATGAATGGGATTAAAAGTAGGTTTGGCCAGTCTTAAACAATCCGGTTAAAACCGGCTCGGGTCCTGGCCGCTGATAATGGCCCGAGCCGCCATCCCTAATTAATTGTGGAATAAGCTCACAGTTTAATAAAGAGTACTTAGCAGAATTTGGATTTGAAATACTTTACATTTGTGACACAAATACACATATTTTAAATTCTTGTATCGGATTAAGAGGATTTTTAAGTGACCGAATAAATTGTAATTTCACTTTAACTACATTGATTAATCAAACCAAAGGAAAACCTCAATCATTAGTTAAGTTAAAACAGATTCATATCCCTAACTGCATGGCTATTTAATAATTTTCATAACATTGACCAATGTGTCATAAAATAAAAAAAGAACCACCTCAGCATTTTATTCAGGAAGCACTAAATCGAAATCGAAAGAGCCTGTGGTGAGCACACAGGACTTGTTAGCGGAAGCGGAAAGGGTTGTAACACGGTGTAACGCACACACCGCTTCGCATGAGGTCGTCACCCTCGTCCCAGCACACAGGAAGACTGTAATCAATTTAGGTTTGCTTCAGGTCAAGGGTCAACCCCATTGTTAGTGTGTGTATGTGTGCAATCCTGGTAGCTTGCCAATTGAACCTGTGCATGAACTCGGTGATCCCTGTTATTTTAATTTGCCATATCGGGGCTTGCACCGGAGTAAGTTCTAATATAATAATAGCTTGTCTACAGGCCCTCAGAGAACCAAAGTGGGTCTTTCCCAGTAAAGGGGGAATTTTGGCAACACATAGTAATATTTTTGAGGAAATACTTTTGTCTGGTCTCAAAATAAAATAAATAATTTTCAGTTGTTCTGAAGATATAACTTGGGCCCCAAAAGGGTTACAAATAGTGTGACAACATGCCTTTCTAAAAACCCTGTGTACAAATTTCCAATACGCTCGTAACCGGGACAGACACTTGTGTTACATTTTAGGCAGTCTCGGTTACGAGCGTATATTTGAAATTTGTACACAGGGTTTTTAGAAAGGCATGTTGTCACACTATTTGTAACCCTTTTGGGGCCTAAGTTATCTCTTCAGAACAACTGAAACTTATTTCTTTTGTTTTGAGACCAGACAAAGGTATTTTCTGGAAAATATGGTCTGTGTTGCCAAAATGCCCCCTTTACTGTGGAAAGACTCAAGTACATCTACGTATAGAATTAGTCTGTTGCAAATACATGTAGCACTCAAAAGCCATGCAATATGAGGCAGTGGTTGATAAAAGTGTGCCCTTATTGATTTAATATCATTAGTTGGGTCTGCATTGTATTCAAAGATATGCTACATAAAAATCCACAGTTTTACCCCAGTGTTCAATGACAAAGGAATCCTTATCAAACCAGATTGAATGAAGGCAAGCATGTACATGGTCAAGGTAGGCACTTTGAGCCAACCCATGGGGTGTCTGTGACAGGTGAGGTCTCACAGGTCAGCAGGTGTGCTTCACAGATGGGTCTTGTGGTGGTGTTGTTTTCCTGTGATTGAGAGTTTTATTGATTTGGCTTAGGATATGGTCATTGTATCAATTATATTAATTGGTAAGTGTGCTGAAATGTTTTGTTTTTGTGGTGGATATAGTCTGTGTTTACACTAGTCCCGAGCTCGGGATCAATCTCTGATTTGTCAGTGTTAACTGCAATGATCCTGATGCCACGTTTACATTCTGTAGTTGATGTCGAGCGCGGTGCCAGAAGTTGCAGTCAAAGGTCATGCTCTGTGTGTGCATGTACTGATCAATGTGTGCATGGGTTGTGCATGTACAGTGTACAAGGCCACTTGAATTTTGCGGGCTTTTCTCCCGCTACGGCTGTGGAGCGGATGCGGCAGGATGCTGTAAAGATTAATTGCTTATCTAATCGCAAACTGATCCCGAGCTCGGGATCGAACCCTCTGCCAACGCGAGACCAAAATCTCGGGGTCTGATCTGGGGCCAATTTGGTCCCAAGAGCGTTTATACTCAGTTTGTGATCCGGGACTGATCCCGAGCTTGGTGTTCGACCCTGAGCTCGGTGTTCGACCCTGAGCTCGGGATCCAGTGTAAACAGGGTGAATGGCTTGAAAAGGACTATCAAGGTTGTTTTGATTTGCATTACAAAATTGAAGCATCAGACTTTCCTCTCAAAATGTCCGGCACAAGTGACCCCTTAGGCACTTGAAGGTAACCAACCCAGTAACCATCACAGTGATTTCTGTACATAACAATGTCATGCATTTAAGCCAACACTCAATTACTTTGCACATGTTACATCCTGTTTACACTTGATCCCGAGCTCGGGATCGGCCCCGGATCACAAACTGAGTGACACTCTCAGGACCAAATTGGCCCCGGATCAGACCCTGAGATTTTGCGTTGGCGGAGGGTTCGATCCCAAGCTCCGGATCAGTTTGTGGTTAGATAAGCAATTAATCTTACCGCATCCGCTCCACAGCCGTTGCGGGGGAAAGCCCGCAAAATTCAAGCAGCCTTTTACACTGTACATGACCACATTGTTCTGTGCATGCACGCATAGAGCATGACCTTTGACTACAACTTCTGGCACCACGCTCAAGATCAACTACAGAATGTAAATGTGGTACTCAGGATCATTGCAGTTAGCACTGACGCATTCTTATCGGGATCGGGACCAGTGTAGACACGGTCTCAAACAAATAGCCTAGACCTTTGCAGAGTGGGCCATGTGTTTGGAAAATGTCTTTAGCAGTTGAATATCTTTTGTTCATTCATCTTGTCCTATGGTTATTTATCGGACTAGCTGCACATTTTAACATATGGCAGCATGACCAATTTGTTGTAAAACTAGTCAAACAAAAGTTACAAAACCTTTTACTAAGGTTAAAGTCATCATCAACCCACCCACCATTCCTAGCAGTACAGGCTTCATAAAAGCCCATCCCTGAATATGTGTACACCTGCAATCCACAATGTAACAGAATGACTCATTGGCTGGCGTGTGAATGGCCTATTGATTGAGTGTCTCGGTCTGTGGTTGGTCGAGGTCACCTGACTTGCCCCACACATTGCAGAAAGCTTGGGCACAGTGTTATTATGGATAAGGTAGACTCTCTAGCGCACACACACAAGCTGGTATGGTACACATGTGTGCAAGTAGTGACATCAACAATTCAGTAGTACTGTGTGGTGTGATTTGGTGTTGTGCACAGCTTGAAAGAAAAGGTCGTGCAGCACGCTTTGATGAGTTCACAGTTTCCTGCTGGCAAGGTATCATAGTGCATCAGCATGTCGTTTCCTTACAGTGATTTTCGTCACCAGTCCTGTCGTCCGTCCGGCCCGGTCCCACGCATGTGATGACCATTTTCCTGCAAGTTGACTTGTACGCACTCTTTAAAGTACACACACAAATGGAATCACATCTGGTGTTTCTGATTCAATGGAAATCTTCAATGGAAGAGTCTGTTACTACTTTATACTAGAATTCTGATTGACTGACCCATTTTTACCGTTGTTGATGATCGCAAGTGATACACAACTTGATCGTACTGATTACTACATTTCCGTGGATGTGTGCTCAGTTTGTGCCTCATCAAGGCTTTCACCATAGAGGTCACCAAGGTCAACTATTTGTACAATCCCACACTCCTTTGTGATAACCCAACATTTAGCAGCTGCTAAATTCCCCAACATTAGCTAATGGACGAGGATTAGCACCCAACCTACATAATCATCGACTGTGTTTGTGTGGTGAAGTCGGTTGCATTGTTGTGTAGGGACATTCAATTTGTAGACCTGGCTATACATGGATGTACTACCAGCAGATTTGAGAATACTGGGACGCATTGTGGACGGACTCGAGTGCAACGGCTTTGTCAAGGGGTCAGGTAGGTAAAGGGGGCATTTTGGCAACACAGACCATATTTTTCAGAAAATACCTTTGTCTGGTCTCAAAACTAAAGAAATAAGTTTCAGTTGTTCTGAAGAGATAACTTAGGCCCAAAAGGGGTTACAAATAGTGTGACAACAATGTGTTTTGCACATTTTGTCCTAGTTTATGCTTGAACTTATGCTACGTAGGCATCATTACATTTAATTGGGTAATATGTTTTTTCTGTGTGTCATAAATTTCGATTAAAACGAAGCAACCAGATATTTTTTTTCTTGATATCTGATGAGAATTCTTTGCAAACATTACATTTACTAAACCACAATTTCTATAGTTATCTTTCCCGAGTTTTATTTCCTCGTAAACAGTCATTTTATTTTTATCTTGTAAAAAGTCATTTTAAGTACACATGTACCTAGTATGTCTCGGAAATTATTAGCAACTTTAAAAGTGAAAGGAGAGTGGCAAGTTATGTCCAATTTGTTAAGGGCAATGGTTCTGCTACTCATCTCTTATTGTGATTAAAATTGTTTCTTCAGGCATGGGTCTGTGTAGACCTAAGTGGCCCATGTAGTTATTGGACCAATTGCAGAATACCCCGCAACTCGAAAATGATCTTAATGCGCATGCTTTTTTGTTTGACTGTTTCTTGACGATACTTCTCTTTATAAAACAATCCTCAGAAGTCACAAAATCTACTGAAGTTCCACGATAATTTAAGTTTTCTTTGCCTCTCCAAAACTCGATCCCAAAAGGTGTAAATGCCTCGCACATCATAAAGTTATGCACCTATCAATTGTTTCCACCACCTCCATTCCCCCCCTCCCCCCCCCCTCCCCCCCCCCCCCCTCCCCCCCCCCCCCCCCCCCCCCCCCCCCCCCTCCCCCAAACCCCCGGGCTACCCCACCTAAGAGGTAGGGATTGTCACTTTTTGCATGAAAAAATCCCCACCCCTGGGGCAACATTTAGGTGACAAAAATCCCCACCCTCGGGTGCAAAACATGCGCAAAAAATGCACAGAAAATGGGTCAAATGCCCCACCCTGGGGCATTAATCGTAAGACATAAAGTAGACTGCATGACACATACATGTACAACACTGATAACCACTGTGGTGAACATTCTACAATGACCTTCGACAACAACTATGAACAAGCACAGTGTTGCTTTGTTCTCAGTAAATGACAAACACCATTGTGCATCCAATAATGGTTAGTGTGGTGATGCTCCATATCTGTGGCTTTGTGATTGACAGTTATCACAAGGCATGATGACATCACCCACTTGCATGATTAGTATTGTCCTGGTTATTTATAACCTCTGCTTGGAGTGGCTCTGACCTTGTTTGAGGTAAATTAAATTGTGGTTTCAAAAGTATTTGTTGGCAGTTGTGTCCAGACTGACCATGTAAAGCTACATAGAGGAATCACCTGTCCCTTCTAATATTCTAACAAACAAAAACTGACTTTGGACAGTATGTAGATGGGTCTTTCCACGGTAAAGGGGGCATTTTGGCAACACAGACCATATTTTCGAGGAAATACCTTTGTCTGGTCTCAAAATAAAATAAATAGGTTTCAGTTGTTCTGAAGAGATAACTTAGGCCAAAAAAGGGTTACAAATAGTGTGACAACATGCCTTTCTAAAAACACTGTGTACAAATTTCCAATATACGCTCGTAACCGGGACGGACACTTGTGTTACATTTAGGCCGTCCCGGTTACGAGCGTATATTGGAAATTTGTACACAGGGTTTTTAGAAAGGCATGTTGTCACACTATTAGTAACCCTTTTTGGGCCTAAGTTATGTCTTCAGAACAATTGAAACTTATTTCTTTTATTTTAAGACCAGACAAAGGTATTTTCTGGAAAATATGGTCGTGTTGACAAAATGCCCCCTTTACCGTGGAAAGACTCAGATTGGGTTTTCACGCTAAAGGTGTCAAGTTTAACTCAGTACTTTCACATTTTGACTGTCTCTAACATTTGGAAGGGCCAGTGTCCTGAACGTATTTTTAATATAACTCTACTGTTAAAAGGTCATACATATGTACATTTTTTTTTTATGAGTAATTTTGAATATGAGAATGGGAATAAGACTATTAGTTCCCATTAATTTTTCTGTGGGTGTGAGGGTGTGTCATGATAATGGTCAGAGGGACCATTATTGAAGACTGCACTCAAACACAATTTGCACAAAAATAAAATTTAAGAAACATAAATATTTAGCTAAAGATTTTGTGTCAGAGGGACTATTTGTAAAGATTGTGTTTAAATTTATAATTATAAGACAAAGCAAATTCCAGTGAAAAAGAAGCAGTGCCGTTTGCAAGAAACCAATTTTTTTGCAAGAAAGTTAAAGGTGTTACTTTCTTGTCATTTTGTATTGACCTTTAATACTCATAGGTAGTAATTGTTTGCCCATATGTCTGTAGTCATGTTCATTGATGCAGGAGCCACACTATTTTCCAGGCAGGGGAGCCCCTTTAAAGCTGATTTGCAGATCTGCTTTCACTCAGCAGTGGTGCTAAAGTGACCTTGCCCTTGTAACCTAAAACCCCATCCAAGTCTGCTAAACAGGCTCCCTTGGGATGTTTTAATCCTGGTTTGGCCAGTGCATTGGCTTAAAAACTCCCTCCATGGTTGAGAATTCATTAAAGGGGCTGTGCATTCCATGTCAAGTCTCACTTCCTTTGTGCATGTTGACCTGGCCTTGTGCCTGTAACTAGAGCTGATTGGAATTCTTTCCTTGATTCACAGAGTTGATGTTTTCCTCAGGAGTTGATACATGGACATTGTACTCAACTCCCCCCTATCCCCTCCTCCCCCTTCCCAATACCTCTTGTACCAGGAAATTGGTGTCTTGAAAGGCTGGAACCCTGTATTGATAGCATCAGTAGGCTGGATTAAGTTTGATATTCTGTGGTTATTTGCTAACGGGGAATTTATAAAGGGAATTTATTTTTAGTTCATTGTGTTGAAATCGTTTACAAATGAGTCAGTTATTTAACCTCATTTATTAATTTACACAGCTTTATCAGTTTTCAGACAAGATTTTGGACATTGGAACTCCTATCACCGTGTTTACACTCAAACCGGCAATGGTGGATACAGACCCAACATTTTTATTGCCACTGCAAAACTGAACATTTGCCGCGTTTACACTACACCTCGATTCGGCTTAAACTCGCCTTCAGAAACCGCAAAAGTCACCACTAATTGTAACTGCAGCGCATGCGTGAGCTGTTTGGTGTTGCGGCACAAGTGCCAGATTGGTCAATTAAATCTACTACATGTACATGGCAGGCACCGCCCCAAGGACACTCAAATTGCTGAATCTGTATTCGGGTAGCGTCTACACTACAAGCTACCTTGACAATTGCGGGGTTCAACCCCACCCCAAAGGTGACTTGAAAAAGGCGAATCAGACCCGGGTCTGATCCGCCTTTTTCAATTCACCTTTTGCGTTTACACTTAGTGCCTACCCGGCTTCAACTCCCCTTTTTGGAAATTGCGGAGTTCGATTCGGCAAAGGTGAATCGAGTGTAAACAGGCCTTTTTTAAATTTCTGTGGTTTGTAAAGTTCAGGGAAATTTTGATCTCTTGTGGAATGTGAATTATACAATAATAACTTGAGGGTTTTCGAAAATCCATGGGTTGTGATAATAGACTACTAAAGTGTGATGTCAGTTTCCAGGGTAAAGGGGTCTAAACATCCACTGGTAATCTGAAACGTCCATTGCTATTAAAAGCACAGGGAAGGGGTTCACTGGTTTTAGTGTATAGACCCAGTAACCTTGACAACACACACAAAGGGTGACAGTTTCACTTTAGTACTCTATACCACCTTGTCAGGCTTGCCCATGTTCCAAAATTCTGACAATTTTAAATGTTTGTGGTATTGGTCACAACAACATGGCTGCTTTTTCAGTTGTTTGTACACAATTCTTCTGTGTTATGAATATCACAATGCACATAATTCAACTGCAGATGTCTTGACACATGCGATATAAGACTTCAAGTCAAAAAAATTAACTTGAAAAACATGGGCCAGTTTTTCAAGTTTTTGAAAAACTGACCATAACACAACCGTAATTGTAAAAAAAATTACTATCAAATTGCCCTTTCCTATAAATATGGGTGTCATATTTGTAAAACTTCATTTTTAAGGTCAATCTGTAGTAATTGAATATTCCTGTTAATATTTCTACTTCCTCTGGCCAACCCTATTTGCCGAGGTCAACTTTATCTCACCAGTGAGGAAATTAAAAACTTTGTGAGTCAATGGTTGTGTGATCAACCAGACGAATTTGTCATATTTTGTTGGGTCTTGTCAAATTGGACATCTGTAAAAAAAAAAAACAACAACAACAACAACAATTAAAATATTTGATTCCTTGTATTTTTGCAAACATGGAATACCAATTTGCAAAAACACATGGTCAATTATTATTCTTGACTGCTTGAATAGGTTAAATAACACGCACACATCTCTTAGTTTGGCATTTCCACGTTAATTTCCTTGATGTATTATGATTTAAACTAAAAAGCCTTGATGATAGCCGAGACACTGTGATTTCTGCGTTCCACGCATGTGCTGAAATGACAACATCCACTGACGCCTGACATTTCGTGTGGGCGTTTTGGGAATTGTCTACGTCAAGGAGACAAAATGCGTCTCCTCTACTACTCAACTCATTCTCGGTGTCTCTAACGTTCCAAGTCTTGGATTACGGAATTATTCTCATATGAATTATGATGCATGCATAATAGCAGTAGGTACATGTACGAAGGAACTACGGTCAGTGGTAAACAACTCGCCTGGAGGCGCGTACTCAGCAGTGATGTAAGGAAGCTAGCGACACGTACAAGGCACTGCATTATTGTGATTCATTCTGGAAGTTGTTCCCCCTACTCCGTGGGGTGGTTGGCCGCTCAGGGAGCATTCTATCTCATTACAGCTTGGGGGACCCCCTGTGGAGCATCGCATTCACCTGGTGAGGTATTAAGAAGCCATCTCTCAAGTATAATCGAGCTTGGTGTGGTCACATGAGTGGGCCAAAGTACTTTTCAGCCGAGTCTGTTTGCCATAAATACGGCGCAATCGGATATGTTTCTCCTAGCGTCTGCAGATGGCATGTGGATAGGCTGTATTGATTCATCTCTTTTCTTTTTTTATAAGCAGGTAAATGTTATCCCTCTAGACTTAAATCAGAATCTTACACTATTTTGATGAATTTGTAAAACAAAATGGCTTTTTCAAGTTCGAATAAGGCTAACATTGTCTCACAGACATGTAAAATTCTTGTAAAATGAAACTTTGTTTACATGTAGCCTACATTTTATGTGGGCAAATTATTTCAAGTTGTATCATTTGAAAGGTAATAACCTTCGAACTTTAACCCTAACATTGTACTCGGAACAATGTAGGATTATTTTTACTACAGACGTACTGGGGTAGGCCTACTACAAATTACATGTAGCATATGCTCTTTGTAGCATGGAGGCGCCTTTCTATTTGAAGAAAATAGCAGTTGAAGATGTTTTAAAAACAGTGTGCACATATTTTTTCCTGAACTTTAACAATACTTAGGAGCATTGCAAATATTCATTGATTTCCAACAATTAAACCACATCAATGGAGCTTAAATTCCATGGGATTAGTTGCCTGAAACCCCTTTTTCTCACAACAGGGGTTAGAGTGCAATTGTTTACTTTGTTGGTTTCCATGAAACCTAACTACATGTATACATGTGCAAACCACAGGTTTCATAACTCAGTGAGAATGTACTGGTATATCTAATAGGACAGTGCATTCGAGGTCGTGACCTTGCAGTTGCTGTGGGGAGTTTGTATGGGCTATCAGCCAGATCTGGCACCTTGCATTGTTTGATTTTCACAATGTTCACTTTAAAACAAGAAGCAGGTATTATTTCCCCCAGACAATTGTTAGGTCTAAAAATAAAAGACATACGGTATGAGATGTACATATCGTACCTGCCAACTTGTCCGATTTTATCGTATTTGTTCCGATTTTTAAGTGTTAAAAGTGTTAAAAATCGAAACAATCGGAACGGTCGACTTGACCTGACTTTTGTTGTGTACATGAAAACGGGTTGAGTACTAGGTCGACTTGACCGTTGTACCAACTCGACCGTTGCAAGTTTCACTACAGTCCGATTTTTTTTTACTCAGCAATGTTGGCAGGTATGACATGTTAATTGTGGCTAAGGTCTGTTCACATTCGCCATCTGTGAAAGGTACAGTGTAGCTATAAAAAGACTATGCAATCTGCAATGGAAGTTGTACATTGGTTCAGATAGACCGTATCGAATAGCTGCCATCTTGTAGGGCAATTTCATTGTTTCTTGAGGACATGCACGGTTGAGCATTTTGTGCTTACATTATTGACAAATTTAAACCTCATCGAAAAGACCGCATCGAATAGCTGCCATTTTGTGGGGCAACTTTTATATTTAAATTGGTAAACAATAGACTGCCGAAGTGAATACGTCACCTTTTGTTGCTTGCCTAGGCAATTGGATCTAAACTAAAAATCACCCAACCGTGTCCCAGTGCTTTTCCAATGGTACTTTTCCCGACGGCCATGATAGTTTAGATCCAATCGCCATGGCAACGCACGTCACACTTCGGCAGTCTATCTAAGCACAACATGTGCAACCATGCATGTCCTCAAGGAATAAAGAAACTGCCCTACATGATGGCAGCTATTCGATATATTGCTTGATATTTGTGTACAAGTTTATACTTTTTTATTTTATTCATCATAAGCTCCTGAACATGGACTTTTGCCTGGCTCATATTCACTCAGGCTTTTCCAAATCTATGGACGGACCCAACCGATCGCATTGTATTTTTGAAACAGTTCAGACCTGTTTCAATTGAATTAAAGAACTCTTGACAGGTATTTTATAGATGTCATCTCCTTAGTAAATCAGATTACTTGGCCGCTGTTCCCTTGTGAGTTGATCTGGTCATCATTGCCAGTGTGGTAAAGTACAGTTTGTTTTGAAGGAAAGTCGCATAGAGCACGTAGTACACTGTACCCCAACGGGCCAAATTGCCATAATAGTTGGAGTGTGAGAGAAATCGACCACAGTGAAACCCTCACGGATCGCTCAACTGCTTAGTTGCCTTGTGCGTGCGTGCGCGCGCAGTAATCTGAAATCTCATTTTCTCCATGAAGTGTAGGGGACATCCAAGGGAATAGTGTGTAATAGTCAAGGCAACAGCCACTGTGACATGTTTAAGCAGATTTGCTTTACTCCTCACTCCCTTCCCCCAGCCCCCCCCCCCCCCCCCCCCCCTTTGGCTCCAAGGGGGTGTTGGTTGCCACGGCAATCAAGGAGTAGCCATTGAAGACTTGCACCTGTGACATGCAGGTCCCCTGTACCTGACGCAGGTTCTGCACTAGTACTAGCCTGTTCTGCGGCTCAAGCCATTAGGAATGAGACAGTCGGTGGTGTGTCTTATTTCCTGTGGGATATTCTGGTGAGAGTGCCGGCTGCTTGTTTTTCTCCCCCATGTTGTTAATTGCCTTGAGCGTTGGGCAAAGTAAAGGAGAGCCGAGGAAAGAAGGAAAAAAGCCTTCACTATTTTCGGCGGAAATCAGAGATATACACGTAAATGGCATCCGTTGAAGATTGACTCGGAGGAGGAAGCAGTAAGTCTGGTCATAGAAAAACATTGCTTTAAATTTTGTTTTTGGTGATTCAGCTACATGTACGTTGATAGTTACACAGATTTAGGATATATTTGGCTGTTTAATCCAAAATGGAAATGCATGTATTTCCCAAAACATTTGTTCAAAATGTACGGTACACGTAGGCCAGTGAAATGTTATGTTCGTGATTGGTTTTATTCAAGGATTTAAACATTTAATGCACATGTATGTACATGTACATGTAAGCTGCCATTATTTATAAATTAAGCAAGCTTACAGCTCTATGTATCGGCATTCTACACGTAATAATGCAATTTATTTACCACATGCAGTAAAGCTTTTTATCCCCACATTTTTTAATTAGTAATGTTCATGTGATTTTCTTCAAATCACTGAAAACAAATTGGCAGTACAAACCAATTCAATATCCTGTTAAGACTGTGTAGACACGAAACGCCTTGTGATTCACCAACCACAGACATCCTCAAGTAATGTAATTTAGAATCACGAGTA
Source organism: Henricia sp. BOLD:AAB3569 (assembly GCA_037783545.1). NCBI lineage: Eukaryota > Metazoa > Echinodermata > Asteroidea > Spinulosida > Echinasteridae > Henricia > Henricia sp. BOLD:AAB3569. Next base: position 2,431,019 of record JBBELK010000009.1, on the reverse strand, counting down.
TTAGGACCAAATCTGCTCCCCTCGGTGTAAAATATATGAATTTGTATTTATGTAGTGTCCATTTTGATTCAACCACTTACATGTAGGTCTGTGGATATTTTGTAGGCATTTGTGTCAACTCGTCACCAAAAAAAGCATGTTTGAAAATCACATGTTGTAAACCTGTGGTATTGTATTTGTAATCATTCTGTAGGTTGCAATGTATGCACAACTTCAGATACTTGTGGATTCAGCATGTTATTCAATTAAAGACTTTCACAGAAGTTGACCGGGACCTTTAAAATTGGCCTCATAATTTAGTAGAAAGTTTTAGCAAGCAGTGACAATTTGTTTTTATACATGTTAACGCAATGTTGCAGAGTCGAGTGAAATTGATATTTTAGTCCACTGTGGGATTTAACTTGCATAGGTTACAGGTTGTATGGCTATGTTCAGACATTATATGGAGATCCAAAAAGGTCTAACATTTGTTGCTGGGGGCGACATTTTTTAACCGCAAAACTGGGCCTTCAGACATGGTGGGGTTAGACTGAAAACAGTGTACCTGAGTAAGAATATATTTAACTTAAAGCCTTTTTTAGTCAAAAACTTTGCATGTCCTACCCTTAAATTTGGGACGAGAGAAAAATCATCTCCAGTTTGGTTGTCTAATTTCAATGGTGATTACCATATATTGAAATGGTTGTCCCAAATCAGACTTGAGGATTTCTGTCTGTATGTAAAGATGTCTGAAGCCACTTTCAGTTCTTTGTAATTGCAATCCCATGCGAGTCTGTTCCTTCCCAAGAAAAGCCCACATGACCCACTTACCAGTGATCTCCACCAAACCCTGAGGGAACGCCGCAACAAAAATCTTGGCTTGGCCTGCTACCAAATTTCCAGGCCCCATGCAGAGCCCAACGGTCAACCTGTCACAGCTGAAATGACCCTCCAAGCAATGGTGTATCAGCAAGAAACACCTGCAAATCCCTAAAACCACCATCTCTCACCCCTTCCTGGCGCCCCTTATACACCCTTTGTTTCTTCCAGCCATATTTTGATTTTTGACTCGGTTCAATGTTGAAATGTAATTGATTTAAACAGCTGGTAGCATGTCATGAAATGTCAAGGGTATGAGAGGATTTGTCTCAAGCAGGTTGAGAATTCCATTGGATTTGTCATTGGATTTTTAATTATCTACTAGTAGTCCAAGATCAATATTAGTGAGGTTTCGGTGTGCACGGTTAGTGATTACGACTACGATTAGCCAAACCTCAAAATCGTTACCTTTCGCTGTACGTTTTTTACTAAGGTGTAGAGGCGTTGCTATCACTAGTGTAAACAACAAAACATCACTTGGGATATTTGTGTAAACGCCACAAGTACGCACAAATCGATGACGTAAATTCACTAATAGTCGTCGTTTTGCCTAACCGTATGCGACCGAAACCTCCCTAATGAAGGAATGCGGGACGGAATACTGTTGAGAATTTCATATTGTCTTGATTCAGATACATCTTAATTACTTAGTATCATTGTTTAGGCATTGTCTGAATGTAAGATTTTCCAATTTCAAGAGTTGAATACCACTGCGAATCATAAAACCTTACTACAGGCTTAAGATTTTAGTGATGTATTATTGGCAATACCCTTTTGTTAGTAAAGGCTTATTACTGTGTACAAAAATACCTTTGCACATGTATACTGCACATGCAGGCTGAAATTGTACTACATGTACTACACAGTGAAACGTGTGTTGTAGAATTAACTTGACAATCGCACCATTTTCATGCGAATGTCTGATTTTCTAATACGTTTTACAATGAACACTATTTCGAAAACCAGAATGCATTCATAAGCCTTTTTGAATGGCCCACTGAATTATATTTTGGCCCACAGCTATTTCTAGAGAATATTGCAGATGTTATAATTTAAATGTTGTCAACATACATTGTAGCCTGGAGGTCAACACACTTTATGGTACAGCGCTTGTGGAAATTCGTCCCTGTTGTCTCCAAAATTAAAAGTGGGAGGGTTTTGCAGTCATAAATGTAGGGATCCAAATTTTGTGAAAGCATTATTTTAGTATATTTACCCTTTGTTTAATTCCTGAATTTTAGTACAGGGGGTTATGCATGTGTCATGGCTGAAAGGCTGCGAGATACAATCAAATGTGTGTAAATCAAACTGGGATAACTGTTGACTCAAACAAAAAGTCAATTTCCTTTGTAAGTATAACAAGAGAATTTATCACAATAGATTACACATTGAGGTGTTGTGGTGACACGTTACTGTAAGTTTTGCCGAGGCTTTACTTGAAGGACATTCTGCAGGCCAAAAATAAATCCAAGTTCAGACACACGAAAGAATTACCACAATGGGATGTTAACAGTGGCTTGTAATAACAATTTTTTTTTAAATTAGTCTAGTGTGGACATGGCCTTTGTCTGTTAAAATTGTTTCCTTAACACATGGCTAAAGCCTAGTTTCCATATAATCGTAACACGCAGACTAGACGGAAACAATCGGAAAAGTTAAACTTGGTTCAACTTTGCCGACTGTCTGCGTTGCTAGTTTGCGGTGCTCTCTGCGCTTGTTGCGATGATATGGGGAAACCAGGCTTAACATAGGAAAGCATTCATGCTTTGACTTCCTGTGAATCCGTTATTTGAGGCAAGCTAAACCTGTGAAAAACCTATTAGGACAGGTGGTTTGTTGTGCATAGCAAAGCTTTGCGTCTTTACTCAGACTAAACATTATTGTAGCATTAGTCTCGATTACCCAATCTGTATCCTTAGGAAGCTACTTAATCCAATTACTCAACTCTCTCTAGGTTTATCTTGCTAGATTTCTATCATTCTCCAAGCTTAAGTGCCATTTCCTCTCGGTATTTCTCCGTCTGCATAAACAAATTTAGGAACCATCACTTGACATGTTCTCTTTAAGAGGAACCGTCGGCTGCTTCATATTTGAGTCTGGGTGGGGAAGAGTGGCGTGCATCAGCATGTTTTGAAAAGTGCACATGACCCCGTGGGTCAACTTTCCAAAAATAACTGAGCCGTCAGGGACTGTAAGCCATCAATACCCTTTTATTCTCACTTGCTTAACTGTTCATGTGTCGTAGACCAAGCTTCCTTTGTACCCCGATAAGGTAGCGATTTTGACCCACACTGCTTGTCCCACCACAGCTCAGGCACCACTTTAGTTTCTGGAGAAAGGTTGTTTTTCCTTCCCACAGTACAGAAACTGAACCCCAAGGGCACAATTTTTTAACTCCCTTTTTGACGTCTTCCAGAGATTGGATTGTGATGAAATTTAGGCTCGTGATTGAGTTGAAGCAAACATGAGCCTATCTTTAGACATAATACATATATCCCTGCAGTTTTGAAATACTTTTCACAGCCCAGCCAGTGCAAGAGGTGTCATATTTTGTTAGATGTTTTATTTTCTTTCGTGGAGGGAGGGGAGTCTCTTTTTTCCCACCCTTCTGCTTTGTTACTTTTTATTTATTTTCTACTGAACTACAGGTACCCTCTAAATCATTGTTGTGCAAGCCCCTGTGTGGTTGAAAAGACCAGATTAGGACTGGAGTTATCAAAACGTTGTATTGTGAGCTCAGTGCATTCTTACTTCACTGCGGTCTATTCTGCAGTCTCTAAAGACCAAAAATGAGGGTTCTTTTTACTAGCCTGGGATTGAACTCTTGGGAATGGCAATTGTAGCTGGTAGAGCGATCGGTGGGAAAGAGATTGAGTATAGGTATGGTGGTGTTGTTGAAGCGGAGGCATTGTTAAGTGGGTCAACGCCAGTGTGCTAGGATCAACAGCTGGTATAACATGAGGCTGTACCCCTGCTGTGCATGGGATGCATAAACTTGGAAATAAACTTGAACAGTCTTTGGAGACATGCCAGCAGTGTACTGTATACCAGTTGGAGTGTTACATGATGCCTTTCCACAAAGCAGTCTGCTCTTGAATATCAGTTTTCAGATATGTCTCTATGATTGCTTCAGTCTTGTCATAGAGTGGATCTCTTATAATTTTTAGCCATTCCCTTTTGAATAGTGTACAAGTTCAGCCAATTAGCCTTGTGCGTGTTTCACATGAATAGCGTCTGGTGACCAGACTAAATTTGTGTTGCTATGTGGTGCATGCAGCAGGCAGAATTAATACTGCGTTCACCGTAGGAGAGAATGCCATAAAGAAACCATGACTGTTGTTGATTGCTGGAATTTCTGCACCTCCAAGCTTGCGCGTGTGGTCTAGTGGGTATGAAGCGGGACTCCCAATCAGAGGTTGGGGGTTCGAGCCTCACTTCGACACACGTGTCTATGTCCCTGGGCAAGGCACTTAATCCCAGTTGCCTCGTCAACCCAAGCGATATATGGGAAGCTGTTAAGGGGAATGCCACAATCTAACTGCTGATAGGGTTGTGCGCCTGACCAGCAGCCACCTAGTTGAAACGAAATGGTTCTGGTGATTCCCTGATGGCAGCGGTAATAATGGTAACAGCGCCTTGAGCACCCTGCAGGGTGGATATGTGCGCTATACAAATCTAATCATTATTATTATTATTAAAAGTGAAGTATTCAGGGTACTAGTCATTATGCAAATGCTACACACAAAAGACTAATTTCCTCTTAGGTGCCTTGGCCGGGCAGCCATCTAGTTAAAGTGATATGCTTCTGATGATTCCCTGATGGCAGCAATACTAATGGCAAAAGCGCTTTGATACTTTGGTGATAAAGTGATATGCAAAACCAACTTTTTATATTTATTTATTTTTCCTCTGCAGAAAAATTTGCCAAGGAAAAATCTCCCAGCAACCACAAGTCAAAGAAGGAGCGCAAACGAAAAGCTTGCGATCCAGTAGCACCCGAAGATCCCAAAAAAGTCATCAGCCCGCCTAAACGACCTCGATCCCGATCAGCCAGCTCCGAATCGTCTGTGGACAAGGAGAAAGTGAAAGAACAGGAGAGAGTCTTAGAGGAAGACAAACCAAAATCAGGACGAACCACACTTAGAGAGGATCGTAAGCAGCCCGAAAAGATCTTGGTAAGAGAAAACAAAAAGGATTCGAAGAAGGAAAAAGAAGAGAAGCGAGAAGGCAAAGAGGATAAAAAATCCAAGGAGGACAAGAAAGAGAAAAAAGAACGCAAACACCATCACCATCACTCGTCCCGCTCTCCGGAACACGAGAAACATTCAGGCCGCCACCGGAGCAAATCGCGCAAACACGGCAGCGACGAGAAAAAGTCCGACGCCAAAGACGGCGTGAACCTCATTTTGGGCGAGGGCAGGGACGTTGCGCACACGGAAAAAAAGCATCACAAAAGCAAACACAAGTCTAAGACGCGCGACTCCAAATCTAAAGGGGACTCTGAGACAACATTAAAGGAGTGCCAGCAGGAAGCTCCCACGTCTACCTTTGTTGAACCCCAACCTCAAGACAGCGGCAGCACCAGTAGCAGCACCATCTCGAGCAGCACTCCAAGTATCTTCTCTGCAGCAGCAGCATCTGTGACCAACGTGACCAGCCTTCTGTCGCAGTGCGTTGCCGACATCATAACGAGGGAGGTCACTCGAGATTCGGAAGTCACAAATCAATCTGAACTTCCCACAAGCAAAGATTTCCCAACCCGAGTATGGGAACCACCTCGAGTGCCCGATTTATCTGGAGCAAATCTGTATCACTTTGATGATGCGTTAGATAAAACTGCAGTTGCCTCAGGGACAGCAAGTACCGGGCCATCATTCAGCTCTTCCATTGTTACTACATCAGGTCCTTCGTCTCCTTTGAACTTAGCAAACCCGTCAACAGTTTGGCCGAATCCAACGCAAAATCCAACAACTGCTGTCTCTAAGCATAACTCTGTCTATCAGAATCAGAATTCGGACACTGAAACAGTGACCAATAAATTATCTGAAGAATTACCTCTAAATTCAGAAACAAACAGTGAGAACCAAAATGGAGTCCACGAGGAGAGAACAGAATCCAGCCCATATTCAAATGTTGACTCCAGCGAGCAAAATACACAAGTGAACAATAGCAAGGAGTCTTGCACTGATGGAACGAGAGAACTAACAGACTCCAAAAATTCATCTGATAAATTAGACCAGGATTCAAAGAAGGTCCCTCAGAGTGACAGTCGGCCTTCGAGCACTAAAGCTTCTCTGTGTATTTCCGAACCAGTTGAGGTATATCGCGATCCCAGCTTAGTGGATTCTGCAATCACACACATTGAATCCATCCAACACTTCCACCATTTCAGTCGGGAGCACACCCCATCTCCCAGCCATAAACTGCTCGGTCCTTCCCCACACAGTACTCTCCGCGCAACGCCGACAGCCATCGGCGTCAAACCCAGCGCTTTTGTGCCTTCCGCCGCTGCCGCCATCGCGTCGGCCGGTCACATTCCGGGGCACCACTCCTTACAGCGCCATCCGATGTTCTCCCAGGTTCACATGTTCCCTCACCCGCTCGCTCCCCATGGACTGGCAACCTATGCGGCTGCTCCACATTTGGCGGCCTTGGAGCAGCAGCATCTACACCCATCCCATGTTGCGGGGTTCATACACCAGGATTCTATTGCCCAACTCAGGCCTCAGCTGGCATACCCGACCCTCATCAGCCCACAGCTGCTAGCCCAGCTTCAGGCACAAGGATTGCACCCTGGCGGTATGTCTGCCGCGCAGCTACAAGTGCTATGGCAGCAGCATCAGCAGCACGCAGCGTCACTGGGACTAGGAGCGTCATGGGTCGTGCATCCCGAGGAACTCAGCCATTTACATCATTCACAGCAGCAGCAGCAGCAGCAGCAGCAGCAGCAGCAGGATAAGTCACAACCTGTAGCAGCCCAGGGGCATTCTACCCCATCACATCAAGACAGCCAACTCCACACTCCAAGACCAACATCTCAACCACCACCTCATAAAGCAGTGCCAGCACCGCGGGATGGCGGCCGCGACACCAACATGAGGCATTACCAGGTAAAGAAGCTATCCTATTGAGACTCTCGAATGATGTAACTTCCTACAAATTGTCACGTGCATCAGGATATTGAGTGTAATTTTTAGTGACGCGTATCGGCTGTGCCGTATTTCGAACATAATTCGAGTAACACGCGTCCGTGTATTTGGAACATTTTCCAGGGTGTGCGCGCACGTACCTGAATGCGTTTAATACGCAGTAACATTTTCCTACAAAGATGGCGTCTGTGACAGTGGTCAATAGTACTGGTCAAAATTAGAACACATGGCCAAAGAAAATAAAATGTTTGTGACAAAACAGGAACATGTACATTTAAAACAACCGCCTAGATGAATCGAGAAAATTCTGTTGATTCCTTAATAGCACTGATAATTGCAACAGCGCTTTTATCTTTGGAGATAGTGTTATGCAAGAACCAGCTGTCATTATATTATTATTAGCCCAAAGAGCATCCACATGATTTTAGACAAAGATAAAGTCGCACTTGACAGCTTTATTTTCCTGAAACAGAAGACGTTTCTATGGCCTTTATCAAATATCTTGTGGAAATAACGTCTAAATAGTGAATGAATCTTAGTTGAGCACATCACCAAATCCTTTGCATTATAACTATTTTCCAAACATCCTCATGGAGATAAAAGTGCATTGTTAATGGAGCTAAAGGCCTGTCCGCATTGGACTATTTGGGGGAAAACTTACCGAGACGATGGGCACTTTTCCCATTTTAAGTCAAATGCGGACAGCCTAGGACATTTTCCTCTCAGTCCAGCGGTTACTTTTCTTGGCCAACTTCTGCCCAGGAAAATTGACCAGGTAACTTATAGGAGACAATAAGTCCAATGCAGACACAGCGAGACGGTAAAAGCACTCTTAAAGCGTACGTCCGGGCCGTGAAGGTCATACTATGCAGGGACACTGTGCATGCTCTCCCACGGTCTCGGTAAAATTTTGCCATGTAAAAAAGTCCAAATGCGGACAGCTGTAAAATTAAGCCCTTTTTCATTTTACCATCGTCTCAGTAAAACCTCCCGAAAAACAAGTCCAATGCGGACACAGCTTTTAGCTTGTCACTCCACATTAACATGCTTCTCGTGATATCATTTGGCCATCTTAGGAATACCCATCTGAGGCACAAGCCCTGGTCCAGCGGCACTTCCAGGAATCACTGCGTAAACTCCAAGTACCATTCTCTTTCAATACGTCAGCCAGTACCAGCTCCGTAGGCAGTATAACAACGGGCACGGCCATACCCAAACGAGAGGCCCACGGTATGACCACAGACGCACTGGACAGACAGGTTAGTGGCTACCATTGATGGTCTTTCCCTGTCGGATCTTTGCCATGAGATCTGGAGTGTTTCATCAGATACAATAATGAATTTATTAGTTCGCAGCCCAAAGGCTGAATTGCATGAAGCTTACAAGTGTCTTCCACCAAAGCATTGAGATACATAGGTCGGTGGCGCCATTGGCAGCTGACGGCCAGAGACACCGGGTAATCCCCTTACTCTTCACAAAAGAGTGCTCTAGGATCTTTCAAGTGCATTAGCCCAGACCTCTTATGAAAGTGTTTTAAAGCTCATTGCATCATTTGTAATGATCCAAAATTTTGCTTCAAAAGTGGACACATTTTTTTTCTCTCAATGCTAACAAACATCACATTTTCCCTGTTCAAAATGGTGCCTTTTGGGTGTGAATAATAACAAGTGAATGTATTTTCCTGCTTCGAATCAACAAATCATATGTGGTTATCACTAACATTGCACTCTGTATGCATGCAGCCTACTCAAATCAATACAAATTTGTAGATTAGGGGAAGGGGAGTGGGGATTGGGTTGGCATTCTTTATTAATCATTTTGCCATGGCAGGTCAAATTCATATTGTAATACAGCATATCTGATTTTAGGATCATCTGTTAGTTTAGACACATAGTGAGTCACCCAGTTATTAAATATATATAGAGTGTGTCTACAGATTATTCCTGTTTCCAGTACACACTTGGCGTCTGTCTTAATAAGAGGCAAATTAACCGGTAATCGCTTGTAGCTCAGTCAAAGTACCGGGCAATAACAAGCAGGGCTACTCCCATCACCCCTGGTTCATGATGTGAAGTTGAAAAAACATCAGACATTTATGGCCATGCCAGAGAAACCAAAATTTACAATTTCAGTGTAATTTATACAATTTCTTTTAGACTCTATTTTATCAGTATTTTGATAATATATACTCACAATAAGTTAGGGATATTGTGGGGTGTACGCAGATGTTTTATTAAGGGTATGCATTCCGCTTCAATGATTTTGTATATGATTAGAGAATTGTATCTGCATGACAGACACACCTTGTCACAGGAATAGTCATTTGAAGAAAAACAAAATCCAAAATTTACAACGAACCAATATCCGTACCTTATTATGAGTAGTGTAACTGTAAAACATCCAGTTTTAAAAGGGCTTAGGTGTAATTGTAAAAACATTCTTGCGTAAGGAAGGTACCCTGCTGCATACGTTATTGATTTGCAGTGTTTGCATTTCTGCCATGCACCAACAATAAGCAAGTTTGCAGTTTTTACTGCAGTTGACCTCAAAAGTCATTTGGTTATTTGTTTGATTTAAACATGGAAGAAACGCGTACTTTCAGAAAATTAGTAAAATAAATAAATAAATCTGTCTAGGAACTTAGGAAGTGTAAAATGACTGTATTTAACAAAAGTAAACATGTAACTGGTGTTAACAAAAGGATAAAATGGAAATAGAAATAACGATTGATCGGTACTCTCAATTAATTTTGTATGCGAAAGTAGCTTGTTATTCCCAAATCGAAATGTGCACAAGGCAACATGCACTAAGCAAAATGTAAACTCTAAACTCGCTTATAGTGTTGGGAATACATATTTTGGGCTCAATCATTCACGCCAACAAACGAACCACCAGGTCCTTTTCCCACACACCTCATTCACTTGCTCGGACAGATTGTAATCCGGATGAACACTCCTTTAACAGTCTGACAAAGCCAGGGAGTTGATAATTTGCCCAAGTGACAGGCGAGACTGACTGAAGTGGAATTGATTCAGGTTTTTTTCCCCCTCCTCCCCACCCTTCCGTCGTTCCCCACACACACTAAAGGTACGAGGGGGAGGGTCCTTGTACTTTCAGTCGTAAAGCTTGGACATTGCGGAGGCAGTGCACTGTCGATGACAACCGTCTGGCTCTTGTCTTTCTCTCCATCTTTGACGAGTTCCTCTTTGCAAAAATAAATTTGCTAATGGAATTTGGCGATGTGTATCTTCCAACACTCTGCATTTTTTTGGGGTAGTTCAGTCAAACATGCACACAGCTTTGCCAGTTCTATGATTGATTTGGCTTGTTAGTGCAATGTGTAATTTGTTATCCAACATTTTGCTTTTTTGTATGATCTTGCCCTTTTTTAACCCAACTTGTTAGAACAGGATTTCACAAAATATTTTTTTAAGGCCGAGTCTCAAAAAAGCAGAACAAAATAAATTCCAATCATATTACGATGTGGTTAACGGCCCATTGTGTCTTTTACATTGACCCAACATTTTACTTCACGAGTTGAAAACCTCGCAGTGTTAGTAGCAATGATTTCAAACACCACATGATTTATTTTTTGTCAAAATTGGTACCTTCCTGACTTGATGGCTCAAGAGAGCAGTTCCTAAATATTAAAGCCATATGTATTGTTTTTAACATTTCTAGTTAAATATTTACCAATTTTATTAAACAATAAATTCATCTACAATGAAATTAATTGCAAGTGGAAAAATTTAGGGATTTCAGTGGTGAATTTATTCATCAAAACATAAATAGGCCGGTATACTGTAAATTTATTTTTAGGGTTTAAAGTTAAGACAAAAGTAGCCTGCATATTTTATATGGTTTGTTATTTGTGTGGACTTTAATTTTTGTTTGCTGTGGCAGATTCACGCTTATTAAAATACAAAAACACACTGGAGATTCTAAGCAGAACACGGACATTCCAGGCAACATCTGGCCACCGCTAGGAATTTTTAATGTGTTTTTGTATTTTAATGAGCATGGTTCTGCCCATGGTTGCGAAAACTTGACCTAGCCTGCACAACTATTAAAGTTAAGGGCCTTTTTGTGCAGAGCGGGTTACATTTTTTTGATTCGATTAGAGGCCAAAATTGCTTCCATGGAATTAGGTTCTATAGAATTTTCCATGCATTGTATCTTGTCGTAGTCTATCACCGTCATTGTGTATGTAATGCGGTGTATTCCTGAGCCAGGGTTTGTGCAGCACACTGGAATGAGATTGATTAATGCCCAGTGGCATGCCTGCTCCATTGCCACGGGCCCTCAATACAGCTGCATCAACAGGGATGTCACTCGGCTATCCAGGTCATGCATTTAGGAGAACTGTTGGTTAAAAAAGAGAGTACTTCGTGGGTAAACAAGCAATAGACAAAATGTAGCTGTGGGCTTGTTCAAGCAGATGATGTCAAAGGGATGAACCTGCATGTTTAATGGGGGTAGCGGTGGCAGTTTGGAACTGCTTTTAATCAGTTTGTTCAGCAGAAGATTGTTCTCCAAACATTTTTACTTGCTGAGCAAAATTTTGTAATACTATGTATGTCAACATTTTTATGTACAGGCATGTTTTTGGCCAATTTAATAAATATAGACATTTCGCCTGTTTTTTATTTTAAGGTCGTTTGTTACCCAATGGTGTGCTTAATATGCTATTTACTGCTGAATTATTTTTTTCACGTTTTCTTCTGTTTTGTTCTCTGCAAAATTATTAAAAGGAAAAACATCATATGAATTTCCACTTGGAGTTTTCCTTGGTAGTTTTCATTAGGGTCACATTCACCATCTTCACTTTAGATTTGTTTTCAATAACATCAAAACTTTCCCCCTTTTGACTCTCTGTCATGCAGTCATATCAGTTCAAGAAAATGTGTTGAAATTGCTGAATATTTGGGTTTTTTTTAATTAACATACAAACACACGTTTGTCTCCTGTAACTCATAAGTTGATATAAGGGAAAAAAAATTACAAATCCCATTTTCCTAAAACAGTTTTGAACTAAGTAGCTTTATGAAATTGGTCCATGTCGTAAAATGTTAACTCACTTGCAGTCTGCACAAGAACCATCTACAAACTTTCTTTCAAACTGATTACGTGAGCATGCCTTCTATTGTTTGTAATCTAGTCGGCTGATCCCGACGAGCAGGCAAGAAGAGAACGTGAGGAGAAAGAGCTAGGATGGCAGCGACTGCAGCGTGATAAGGAGATCAAACAGCTACGGCAACAGCAGCAGCAGTTGCTGCAGCAGCAGCATGAAAGGGAACTTGAGAGGGAACTTGAGAGGAGACTACAACCAGAGAAAGCACAGGTGAGGCCTGTTATTTATTTATTTTTATTTATTTATATTTATTTATATACCACATCCAACAGCGGAGGGACCGCCAATTACAGGAATGGGAGCAAGTGTGGTTGAGTGCCTTGCTCAAGGGCACAGGTACCACAACTCTGTCACGGCCAGGAATCGAACCTACATTCTAGTACTAGCACAGGAACTTAAGTTTGACGCACTAGACCGCTCGGCCATAACACCCCACGTCTGTTGTTGGCAGTTGGTTGTACTAGCCTTGATTGAAGAAGTAATTTGCTACATGAGGCGTGATGGCAAAATTGACTTCATATTGGTTCGAAACAAAAAATCAGTTAGCTGTTTTACGTGGTGCAGTTGTATTGGACGTTTTGGCCAACTGGTCAGAGTGTAGAGCCAGTACCATGGCATATAAAATATCATACTTTACTTGTATGAGTCCTTTGAATGCATAGTTCCGACCTGTCAATCAAGCCAAACCCACCGACCAATCACAACAGAGCTAGCAGACGGCGCCCACATACATGTAGGTCAAAGTGATGCAATCATCACACAATCACACGATTTTCTGCCCATACAGTTTGTATGTTGTATGCGCCAGTGACCGGGTGAATTTTGGTTTCAGTGTCGGGCGATTCGCTGTTCAAAGGTAGGAAAGCGCATTTTTATGAATATATGTCATCCCTGCATTACTAGCCCTTCGCTCAGTGTGTGCTATAATAACTGTCCACCCTAAAACATAAATACCTTTGAGTTTTCTCCAATGAATCTGTGCTTTCCATGCCGAGTCATGTTGCTTTGTACGTTGTGTCGCCATTTTTATGCGATGGCTTGTGAGCACATAGCAACAGTATTTAAGGGGCGGTGTTAACTCGGCAATCTCGGAACTATGCATAGTGAGCCATCTTGGTGATAGCCAATTGTTCCTTTTTAGCCACAGACATATTTAGGCAGGCACATTACATAATTTGGGTTACACTGATGTTCCTTGTGTACTCTAAAAAGATATTCAAGAAAGATTTTTTTAAATTTAAAAAAATTCTTGCTTCACCCTGTTTTGTCGTGCTTTTCTGTTTCTAGATAACATTAAAATCCAATTTAATCTGGCTAATCATATTTTACTAAATTGACAGAAATAGCTCAGCTTGTACATAAGACTTTTGAATCATGTCGTGTCAGGGTGTGTCTAAAAAAAGACCCTAGAAAAACCACAACGACCACGCATCCTTCCTAACTCCTTGCAATTTCCTTAAACATGGTGATGAGGGACCTCAAAAAAAGACAACCCTTGAGTCCCATGACGCATGCTAGAAGTCTAGATGCATGCTAGAAGTCTAGATGCATGCTAGAAGTCTAGATGGCCCGGACAAGACCCCAGGGGTCGTAGAGCGCCAAGTAATAAGTGGCCCCTAGTCTGCCTGTCTGACTGTCTGAAACGCGAGAGCCACCATCCCCCTTCCCCCAATTTCTTCCCTTTACTAGCCAAAAAATCACTTCTGGCAACCCCCATTGCCCTATGATATTTGAAACCAATTTTTCTCCAGGGGAGCACAAGAACATTTTGAGACGGCTTAATCCAGTCTGGTCTCCAAGGGTTTTCCTGCAGTACTTTAATGCTACGTTCGTTAGTGTATTTCCATATTCATGTTCACCTCAATCCTGGCCGGTTGGTGCTTTACATTACTGTAATGCATAAATCAAACAGGTCTGCATTTTTTTGAAATGTCACGCAAATATTTCCAAAGGCTACATCCAAAGTCATTGGCTGTGTCTTGAAATTAGCCGTGAGTCTAAAAAAAAAAAGGATCAAGCCGTCTACATGGTACATGTACACAGAGCTGCCAACACTCCCTGATTTGGGGGAATACATCTGGGAAAAACAGGTTCATTCCGTGACTCCAAACACATTGACAATTGACAATCCAGGAAGGTTTTATCCATGACAGGACTGACAAAATTAGTCATTTTCCGAAGAATCTGTTGCAAAATCCGGGAGGGCTTGTAGCTGAAAAAAATGTTTTCATACTTGCGAATGCTTTTGGGGTCAAGCCTGACAGGGGTTTGGGACGTATCTTAAGTGATCTCTGGAAGCGGTGGTTATCTCATTGAAGAGGGCTTGCTAAGCTCACATGATAGCTAATCCTAATCAGTGAGGAACAATTGCAACACTGTGTTTCGACACCACCGGTTGGCTTCATAGCTCAATTGGTAAGGCATCTGCACGTCAAGCAGAAGCTCCGCAATTTGAATCCCGGTGGAGCCATTTTTTTTACTTCATCCTGATTTCCCAAACTCGTGGACATTTGTCCACATCTCTACAAAATGTTTTGAAATTAAATCAAATTGAAAACTGTGCTGCACCCCTCCTCCTAGCAAAAGGAGGTCAAGTGATATGTAGACGACACTAACATTCAGGCCAAGTCAAATTTTATTAAGTCTTTTACCTGATATTTTTTAAGGTGGGATTTATTTTACACTTTGATGGAGTTCAAATTGAGGGGGTGGCTTCTTGATGTGTTTTTATCGGTCTGCTCGCCATGTGGGGGTGGAATCGGGTTTTGAGAATGGTCGGGGAGAAAAAAAGTGATGAGGGATCGATTGCCTGTGGATGAAAGACCGGAACGTCTCTCGTGTTTGCGTCATTCAAGTCTCGAAACTCCGGTTGTATTGTGTTACATATGTAGCGCACCCCGTGTATCGAACTACGAGTTGTCCCATGTGGATGGACTCCATTGAAAATAGCACTTTGATCGAGTTGGAAAATGTGACAAACAGGACGACATTCGCACTGTTTGGAAAATCATGTGACCTTTTCCAATAGGGCAATGTCGCGACGGAATGTACTCAACATGATTGGTTGAGAAATTGGGTATATAGAATAAACAAGGTTTATGGCCGTAGTGACTTGGAACATTAGTGAAACATATTTGTATTAAATTACTAGGATGGCATTTGTTCAACCTTGCCCCAAAATCTAATCGAACAAAAATAAAAACATTGTTACCTTAATGCAGCTTGGGACCATAAATGCATGTGAAAATTGCAGTCAAAACAAACTCATGGAAAAATACATTATTTTAGTCATAAAATAAGTGACATTTTGTCACTGCTTCAACCAAGGCGACGTCTAATTTAATTGCTTACATCACGAACTAACACCCACGTGCAGTTGCAATTCCCTTCCGGAACAATGTACAATAGGGGGTCAGATATTTTCACAAATTAACATCGGCATGTGCGCATGCACTTCATACACTGACATGTAATTCAAAGGTTTCGGTTTTCACGAACTGACATGCTAACTATACACAAAAAAGCTTTGAAAAAGCTTCACATGGATTACTGTAAAAGCCTTTATTTTTGCGTACAGATATTTTCGCACATTTCAACATCACTGACATTTTCGCGAGTTGTTATTTTCGCGGATGGAAATTATGTTTTGTTTCAGGGATCGCCACAATTGTTGCAAACAATATTTTCGCGGGTTATAATTTTCGCGGGCTTTGTCTGGTGCGCGAAATGCGCGAAAATAAAACCACCGCGAATATTTCAGCTTTTACAGTAACTTCATTCATCTACTTTTGGGGTACAGTAAAAATTTAACCAAAACACTCTATAATTTGTTAATTTACAACAGGAGTAAGTTTGTGAAAACCATAAATGTTCTGATTACATTTGCAATACTTGTCAGTTCGTAAAAACACAAATTATGTATTGACGTCATTACATGCACTCTAGTACCACTGCATGTCACTTCATGGTGTCATCAACAATTTATTTTGTGAAATTACCTAACATGTACTTCCCCACCTACAGTGAACTCGTGATAAGTAGCATCACTGATTAATTGCCCTGCCTGCTGCTAATGGATTTGAGCTGACTAGGCAACATATGCTAGCTTAGTGGAGATCAAGTGGTTAGCATGTTTGTTCCATATGGTGCTATAAACATACTGAGCAGCAAAAGAAATGCATTTTTTTGGTTTAATGAAAATCTGAGAATTTCTTTTGTAATTAAGTTGACATCGAAATATTCACTTAACAGCTTCATTATGCATTGCCACATAAAGCTTCTGTGTGCTGAAAATTCCCACTCTTAGGTTGAGTGCTTTTTCGATCAAAAAGTGGATACAGTTTTTGAGTTTCGTCAGTATAAAAGTTGAGTTTGGAAAAGACAAATAATTATCAAATTCTACTTTAATTGTTGAGTTTCACAGTGTGCATCATTTACAGTGACCAAAAAAATTAAAAAATTACTCGGCAAAGGTAACAAACTCACATGGTACAGCAACTAGTTGAAAGTACGCGTACATCGACGCAACTGACCGCAAAGTAGAACATGAGCAACTCGCGGCAACTGGGATTTTCCCAGTTGCCAGTAGTTGCAAGTGCGCGTATATCGACCTTTTTAAGCAACTGATCAGTTGCCCCTAGTTGCCGCGAGTTGCTCATAGTTGCCGAAAATGCCAGTTGCCACTAGTTGCTTCCAGTTGCAAGGTCGATGTACGCTAGGCTTAAATGGAACTTCAAAGTGATTGGTTTGTACAGCATGAATAAAGATGAACATTTACCCTTAAAAAAATACAGCTTACACAATCTACACAGCTTGTTCCCTGCCTGATAAACCAGGAATCCACTTAACACCCACTACAAGCCAGCAAATGATAAGGTACAAGTCAGGCCAGATCTCCGGGGAGAAAAAATGTAGACAATTTTGACTGAATATGAACTTAAACAAGTGCATAGCCCGTGCAAAATATCAGTGACCTATAACTGTGTAATAGGTTTTAGACATGAGTGCATGGAAGGTCACTTTCCCAATCCTGGCATCAGTTGAATGAACTTGTGTGGGATTGTCAGGGAATAATGTAGACTTTGAAATTACAACTTCCCACACATTTTCTGATAAGCGCTTTTTTGCTTGAAAAGGGATAGTGGGGTTGGTTTCCGTATGGGAATTACATACACGTATACTTTTTGATTTTGTTCAGTTGAGTCTTTCCACAGTAAAGGGGGCATTTTGGCAACACAAACCATATTTTTCAGAAAATGCCTTTGTCCGGTCTCAAAATAAAAGAAATAAGTTTCAGTTGTTCTGAAGAGATAACTTAGGCCCAAAAAGGGTTACAAATAGTGTGACAACATGCCTTTCTAAAAACCTTGTACAGGGGGTGGGGTGTAAACAAATATGATGGCATCCTTGTTGTGTCATGATTAAAGGAGTACCCAGAATTTTACTTGAAAAGTTGACAAAAAAAACCTGACTAAAAGTGTTCATAGCAATGGTTGTTGGTGTAAAATGGTACCTTTGTGGGAGAAATTGCCAACTGAAGATGCTTTTAAAACAAATTATTTGCAAACAATTTTTTGTTTTTATTCAACACAAAAACCATGCATGGATTTATAAGGTTTTTGTAAAGTATTACTGCATCTGTGTGGCTGAAATTTCTACAAGACAGTTTATCAACATTATTCTTTAGTTATGTAGTGCTGTTGTTCCTGTTTTTAAATGTTTTCCAATCGAGTAATCTGTCTTTAATGTGAAAACCATAGGCTTGGCCTAACGATGATTGGCATTTGAAAAAGAAAACCTCATACCCTGTAATTGAAAGTACATGTGTGACTGGGAAAAAACATAAAATGATTTCAATACATTTTATCATGTGGTCATTATTGTTATTCTTTTGTTGCATTCGCATCATAATCAAGGAATTAAGGCTCAATGACAAACAATTTCTCGCGTGACTGAGGCTTAACATCCTTGCATAGCACAGCGAGGCATTAACAGTTTTCAAGATGGAGTTTTAAAGAGTTTCATTAGGCAGACTGATTAGATAAAAATACCAGGCACTCCTGTCCGGAGACTGGCCTGATGAGTGGCATTGAGCAAGTCGGTATGCAGATGGCTAGACAGTCTTGAGTGCCTTAAGTAGTGGGAACCTGGGAAGGTATAATGTACGTAAGAAGGGATTTATACAAAGTGCTAGGTTATTGACATTAGCAAGGGGTCAGGTGTAGGATGCATGGGGCTGGCTTGTTACAGGTACTGGAAGCTTAGCTTGGTGATTTCTTGTCTAAGGTCAAAATAAAAGAAGTCTCTGTTTTCCTGGTTGGCCTTGGCCCTGTTTCAGACCTACTGTGTCTCAAATTTTCAAATTTCATGACTGAAGAGGGCACTGCTAATTGTATAATATAATCTATGCATGTTGCAGGACATGTCCCCAGAATCAGTCCTATAGAGTTCACACTGCTGATTGGAAAGGTGCCACACTATTTATGCATTCCAATCAACTTCTTGACAACAAGATTTGGAATGCGAATATGGTCTATTGTCTCTGCCAATTGTGATTTTTATAAAATTGGGTCAGATTGCTGGGTCTACGGAGTTACATGTAGCTGTTGTCAAAAGCCCACGTAAATTTGAAGAACTACTGTAAGTGGACAATTTGAAGAGGATTTTATTTTTGCAAAATCCATGAATAAAACAAACTTCTACAGAAATAAAAACATGCTTTAAAACTGCACCAGTGCATTTTTAGGTCCGTTTACACTCAAATCACCTTTGCCGAGTCAAACTCTGCAATTTCCAAAAAGGGAAGTTGAAGCCGGGTAGGCACTAACTGTAAATGCAAAAGGTGAATTGAAAAAGGCGGATCAGACCCGGGTACGATTCACCTTTTTCAAGTCACCTTTGGGGTAGGGTTGAACCCTGCAATTGCGTGGTTGAACCTTGCAATTGTCAAGGTCGCTTGTAGTGTATACGCTACCTGAATACAGATTTGGCAATTTGAGTGTCCTTGAGGTGATGCCCGCCGTGTAATAATAATAATAATCACAAGCATTTGTAAAGCACCATCTATCTATGTAGACATATTCCGAGGCGGCTGTTGCCATTATTACCGCTGCCATCAGAAAATCACCAGAACCATTTCGCTTCAACTAGGTGGCAACCCGGCCAAGGCGCACAACCCTATCAGCAGTTAGATTGTGGCATTCCCCATAACAGCTTCCCATATATCGCTTGGGTTGACGAGGCAACTGGGATTAAGTGCCTTGCCCAGGGACACAGACACATTGGTCGAAGTGGGGCTCGAACCCCCAACCTCTGATTGGAAGTCCCGCTTCATACCCACTAGACCACACGCGCTCCCATGATTTAATTGACCACTCAGGTACTAGTGCCTAACAGCTCACGCATGCGCTGCAGTTACAATTAGTGGTGACTTTTGCGGTTTTTGAAGGCGAGTTTAAAGCCGAATCGAGGTAGTGTAAACGCAGCAAATGTTCAGTTTTGCGGTCGCAATAAAAATGCTGGGTCTGTATCCACCTTTGCCAGTTCGAGTGTAAACACAGTGTAGGACTGAGGAGGTCCAGCCTGGAGGAGTTGTACTTTTCTCCTCTTGTTGCCTGCTGTTTGTTGAATAAACACCCTTGGTCCTGTTTCCACTCAAGATGAAGACCACCAAGGCACACTGTCAAAGAATGTAGTTAATACAGATCCAAAATAAGGGTAGCAAAGGAAAAATCTTTGGGTTGTACATGGGTTTGACACGTGTTAAATAAAAGACTGACATTTTCACACTACAACATTTCATGCGTAGCGCTTAACCTGTGTTAAAAGGTGGGTTGAGAGCTCTTGACCCATGTACGTGTTTAAAGCCACAGTGTGAACGCTTCAGGTTTTACGTTGACTTGTGTATTACCGTGAAGTGCGCATGCGTGCTCAGCAGCACCACCCTAGCATACCTGCCAACTAGTACGATTTTATCAGATTTGTTACGATTTTTAAGTGTTAAAAGTGTTGAAAATCGTAACAATCGTAACGGTCGACTTGACCGTCAGCTCCGCGCGCGCGCCGCATGTGTTGTGTACATGAAAACGGTGCAGTAACAGGTCAACTTGACCGTTGTACCAACTCGACCGTTGCAAGTTTCACTACAGTACAATTATTTTACTCGGCAATGTTGGCAGGTACATGTATGCACAAGAGTTGTTTCGTAAGGCAATATGGGGGATTTTCAGATTTGCAATCACATGATGTAGTTTGCACTACATACATGTCAGCGCTGAATACCCGATCGAATCCTACAATGCTTAGATTCTATTGAAAATTTGTGGCCCATTTTCATGACCACGGCCAGAAATAGGTTTCTAATATGATTACTGATTCAATCAATAATATAATGACAAAAACATCTGTTTTTGCTATTAAATTTATTCCAGTCGAAGTTCAAAAGGATGGAAATTGAGGTCATATTCTGAGCAAATATGATATGTGCATAGCTTTTGAAATTCACTGATGCACACATTTTCCCCCTTTTCATACATAGTCTAGTCGACAAACCATGAATTATTCAGGTCACATGCACTGAGTGAATGAATGGCTGATCGCATGGTCATCATGTTACCATCTCATTACCAATGGACAAGGGGAAAGTTAGACACTGTGATTTCAGCTGAATGTGGGGGCCCCTGCCAGGCATTCTCATGTTACGGCGTCGCCGAACATTGCACCTCCTAGGGAAGGCTGAATCATACTTGAACTATGGGCAGTGTTTGCCAGATTAGGAATGAATGCTTTCGCCTGTCATGTGGCCTATGGTATTGTTCTGGGTCATGGATTTTGTTTTCTAAAGGCTATTGAATGCTATGGATATGGATTAATAGGTCACTTGGAATGAACGATTGTTGAATCAGATGCTTTAAGCTGTAATTTGATAGGTGTGGTGTTTTTAAAAAAACATGAAATATTCGTCAACCAGAATTTTAAAATTTTAAGTGACTTCAGATAACCATATCTCTACGGATTTAAAAACAAGGATACACCGTACCTTCTGAGAAGTGGCAATGTTATCAGTATTTTTTCGTCGGGGTCATTAATTTTTTTCAGATAATAAATATCAAAGTGATAAATCAGCAAAATTAGTGTTATGCAGAGGAGATTTCCTGGTTGATGCAAAAAGCATTCGCATGGGACACATATATGTATTCCCAAAACGACGTTTCCAGAATGAAATTTGTGGGTATACCTAAGCTTGGTAATGCCCAACACATTTCATAAAAACGTGTGAAAAAACTGACAGTTTTTGCTGTTAAAGGGCAAGAATTTGAAATTTCATTATATTTTGAAACACCCAAAGTGGTGATGATTGTAATTTTTGTCTGATTCTTGTTTTTGTTTTGCAGCAGCACTCTCTTAGTCAGATGGAGAGGGATCGTTACCTTAAGATGCACCCCTCTGGTGATCAGACCATACTTCATGAGGACCAGCTCTACCGCAAGGCATATGCTAGCCGGACAGCCGCAGAAAGTGAACGATTGCAGAGGCTCGAGAAGGACCACGCCACAGCTTCTGAACTCATCAAACTGAAAAATGAGGAAGGACGCATTCGGGAAGGCCACGGTTTCAAGGTTTATCAGCAGCCGCATACGGTGGACGGTCACGTCGCGTATTACGGCACGGCACCAGCGAGATACGAGGAATCCAAGCATGTGCCTGCGTTCCATGTTAAGAGTGAGCCGCAAGTTGGTTACAAGCCATTCAGGCACGCTATGACTAGCAGTCACGAAAGGACGGCCATGGAAGGAGATGCCTCATCGGCCGATGATATCAAGCAGAATGTTGCTTACTTGCCCAGGACTGCCGATTCTCTCCGAACGGGGAGTATAACCTCCGGTTTACCCATCAAAGGGATTGGTGGTTCACGTAAGGATATCCCAACACCGCCCCCACTGCGCAGAGACCCTGAGCCGAGCAAAACGGGCAAGACCACACCTCCAACAAGTGTCATTCAGTGTAGGGACAACCCAAATCACCAGCTAACCTATACAGTCGCTGGAGGCGCCTCCCATCACCCCTCATCCCAGCCTGATAAGTCGCCTTACATGAGGGAGGGTCACGGTGTCCGAGTCACTGACAGTGCACACAATGTACCGGTAATTGTTCACAGTTCAATCGGAAAGCCACCTCCCCTCCATGGTCAACCGGTCCAGAGTATGGCTAACTCCATCCGCAGCACTGGCTTGCAGCCTCAGTCGCCACTGCGAGTCGCAACGCCGCAACAACTCTCTGCAGCTGCCCTACAACCCATTGAACTTCAGAAATCAGGGAAGTCCCCCTCTGGTTACCCTCAAACCACCTCCCATTCCCCTTACTCCCTGCACTCGGGGCATCCTTCCCTGCTCATGTCCGCCCTGAGGCCAAATGACGGCAGTCGAACAAGTGACTACCAAACACCAATGGATTCACCAAAAAGTACTGATGCGCAGCCTTCAAAACGTAAATCTGGAGGATCGGGAACCAGCGCAAATCGGAAACGTCCCAAAGTCAAAGGAAAACATCCGGAAGGTGGTGACAAAGAAGGCACCTCAACAAACTCCAATACCGAGGACAGAAAACTCAGCTTTGCCGACTATTACAAGTCGTTTGCTCTCGATGCACGTAACAGTCAAATAACAGGTGGACCGGCTCCAGATTCCATCAACCGTGAAACCAGGAACAATGAAAACGTGGAACTCAAGATTGAGAAAGTAGATCAGTATCGTCTAGGTCTAGACCCATCCGGCCCTGTGGCTTTCTTCAGTGACAGGTTTAATAACGGAGCCATGTCGGACAGTGATAGTACGCGATCTTGCTCCCCCAAGGCAACTGGTAGTGAGTCCTCGGATGGACGTAGCGTCAAGACAGCCTCGCCAAACCGATCTGGTGGACACGTGTCTCTGAAGAAAGCCTGGCTACAGCGTCATTCGGAGGACAGCAATACATCCACAATTATCCCGTCCAGTGGCACGACCAGTACTCTAACAGACCAGAGACTCAATAATGACTCCTTAAAGTTACACGAGGCGCAAACCAAGGACAGACAAATCCAGTCAATACCAAATGGCCACATGCAACAGGCCACTGGGTTACCAAACAGCGGGGGCAAGCCCCTTGGCGGCACAACCACCCATGCAGACATTCCAAAAAGCAGTGTGCCGGACCACGTCTATGACTTTGATAACTCCTCCACGTGTTCAGACAGTTCTACTACCTCTAAGGGTCGCTCCAAGCGAAGCCGAGAATCTAAACATCCCAAGAAACATCGAGATCAGAAGAAGCATTGTGGAAACTCGGAGCGCAGGAGTAAACACCACTGTGACAGCAGTAAAGACCAGTCCAAAAGAAAGGGCAGAGACAAACTCAATACGGAGGAAAATGATTATGATGGCTACAAGAACTTATCATGCATCACAGAGGGAAAAACACACACAGAAATCAAGGTAGGATTCTATGTAATATTGGCAACATTTAGTCTATAGTACAGTCCAACCTCGTTAGTAAGACGTCTATCAGACTTTGCAGATTATCTTGTTATAACAAGAATCTTGTATTATCAGGATTAAAAACGATAAAGAACAAAATATTGGGACCTAAACATTTTCCTTGTAAGCAGAACCATTGTATTAACAGTATTCTTATTATCGCGGTTTGACTGTAGTAAGTTTTAAAGCTACAGACATCATTTCATAGATGCATTTAGAATCGTGGTACTGTCCATGATTAATGTGGTGATCTTCGTAGTTGGGGCCACAACAGATGGTGAACATTTTTTCGTGACGAAAATGTTTTTCGTGTGCATTGGAGAAAACATTTGTTTGCGAACAATGTTGACCCATTGTATTCAACTTGTCAAATATTGAAAGTGAGGGAGGGGTGAGTTGTGTGTGGTGAACCACAACGATTTGTTAGCCATGTTTTCTCCATTGGCCAATCATCATTACAGTTTGCTGTCAGGTGTTCATCCTGCAGTTGAATGCTGCCATTTTGCTTCCAATGCCACCATTTTGTTTCCAATGTTACAAGCATAAAAATGTTCACCGTCTGTGTGAATTAAATTTTACTCATGACAAATTGTTCCTCATCTTCACTGGCCCTCAAACAGCCCAGGTGTATATGCAAAGACTGCAGTGTACACAAACTGCATCCTTCTGTAGTTCACTTGAGCATCCCTGATCTGTGGCCGCACCCCCAATCTTTCAGCACCAAGGCTGATGTGACCCGATTTGATTTCCCAGAGGTGATAAGTGGGATGTCTGGCATTGAATGAGAAAAAGCTGGGCCACACATAGCCCTTACTAGGCCAAGAATCTAATAAATTGTTGTCTGACCTAGTTTTTGGAGTGCATGTTTTTAGGCCAAGTGATTTATTAATGTGACTGTCAACTCTGTGTTCCATATTTACTCTTCTGGGTCGGTAATGTTGCTTTTGATGTGCCATGTTTCGAAATGAAAATTGAATGTGCATGGGTCATCGGTTTTTGCGGTGTCGACACAATGTTGAAATGTGTTAGGCATCGAGCCAATTTAGATGTAGGCCCTGCAAAGCGTTCAAAAATTAATAGGATTAACAGCTTTGACCACTGACTTTGCAAAATGAGAATTCAAGAAACGGTGAAAAACTTAATGTTTGCTTTATTAATTTTAGAGATGTGCATACAAAATGGCTTTGCAATACAGTCCTCCTGATTTGAAAATATCAGACGTGCTTTTTCACATTGGTTTTAATAGGCCATGTCCAGTTGCCCTGCTAGAGTTTACACAACATGTACAATTGTAAAAGGCATACATGATGAGATACATATGTTCATTAAAGATTTAACTCTATTTTTGTTGTATTTTTATTCAAGATTTAACTCTATTTTAAAATCTGTTTTTAATCCTGTTTTATTCCCTCAGTCCCAGATACCAGCAATCATGGATCGGTTAATTCTTGCACCAAAGAAACGGATTGTCACCAGAGCACGCAAGGAAAAAGACAAGTTTGATGGTGAGCTATGCGTTAAATTAAAGGAGCGTGTACAGATCACATGTTTGAGCCCCTCATTTTTCCAACGGGTGTTGAGATTTTGATACAAAATCATATGTCATATTTTTCTCATTACCATTCTGAAAATTAGCACCCTCAATCCGTATATTTTAATGGATATCATAAAAATTCCACCAAAGTTTAGTCAACTAATTTATCCAGTTACATAAAGCAGAGCTGTAATTACACCAACCTTTGTTCTTCCACATCCAAATTGGAGATTGCAAATTTCCTGTTTTCTTCCCATGGATACTCTTTTGGGGAGGTATTTTATATGATTGTTAGGTTAGAACAAAATCTTTTTTTTTTTTTTTAAATCTGGTAACTGCCCGGAATAATTATTTGCATGCACTTTTCTAAACCGTTACATTTAAATTTCACAGCTGTTTAAATGTTTAAACTAAATAGAAATAGTTGAGCTTGAACCAGGCCTGTGCTAATGTTTACACCACAAGTGTTGCACAAACAATGGTTCACACAGCGTCCATATGTTTTCTTCACAAATTGTTTTGGAAACAGACAAAACTGGTTCATTTTTTTAATAGAAATTTAATTTTTGGATATCTGTTTACCATTTTTTTAAAAGGATACAGTGAAACTTGTCTATAGTTTATTTACACACAAGCTATAGGGCCTATGCGTTTTTTTAAAACAATTCCGCAAGCTACTCACTTTTTCGTGATATCGGACGCAGGTCTTTGAAAGTTAAAAACCATCTTGATCATATAAACATTTTGTTATTTTGCCAAATAAACAGCACTGAACGTGAGCCATGCTCTGGTCAAACCTTCCATCTCTAAGCTGAAGAAGACCGGTGATCCTTTCCTTCAAGACGGTGCGTGCTGCGACGTCACACCGAGTCTCATGAAATGCAGAGAGTGCCGCATGAAACCCAGCTCAAAACAGTCCAAGATGAACATCTTCTGCCGGTTCTATGCATTCAGGAGGTCAGTGATTTTGTTCCATTTTCCCCAAGTATAATAATCTGTAAATTAACTAGTCAACCATTTAGAACCACTGTCAATGATATATATGGTCACCCAAGACACTGTTAACCTACAATGAATTGTTGCTGAAATCAGTTATTATTTAGGATTAGGAAATGCACCCTTGTATACTCTATCGTTTCATCTTCTATATCTGAGTATTGCAGCTTAAGGCATGTTCCCATTGGACTTTCTTTTCAGCTGCCTCACGGGAAGTTACCGCGACCTTCGGTAACATTCCTTCGTGTAATCTTCCCATGCGTTCACATTTGCAATTGTTTTCAGTGCCCATGCGGAAAGCTACCGCGACCTTGCAGTAAACTTTTGCCGTGCAGGCCCATAGTTTACTGCAGGGTAATGTTCATTTTACAGGGCGAAACTGTTCCCATTGGACTTTTCGATGGCCCTGTAAAACTCCCGCGGCTGAGCGGAAAGTTTCCGCGGCCTGTCTCACCCTGTAAGTTTTACATCGTGGTCGCGGTAGCTTTACAGGGACGCTAATTCTCCGTGCGTCCCCATTGGACAACCACGGGAGTTTAACCAAAATTAGTCCAATGGGAACACCACTTTAGTTTCTCCCTTCCCCTTTTCTGCACAGACTGCGTTACTCCAAGAATGGCAACTTAACCATCGCTGGCTTCTCAGAGCCAGGCCACTGTAAACCTGAAGACTTGACCCCATGGCTACCTTACCTGCCGGATACCGACAGCCAACTCGATGTAGAGACGTCCAAGTACATACTAACCAAGGTTGGGGACCAGTTCTGTGAGTTGGTCGAGCAAGAACACCAGGCCAAGACTTGGAGCATCATGCCAGGTAGGAATGAGCCTCTTGTTTCAACTTAGAGCCTCTTGTTTCAACTTAGAGCAAGTTTGATACACGGCTCTAGTTAACCAATTGTCGAATGTCGTTCTGGCATCACACATGCGCATTGACATGCAAGTCCGAATGCTTTTGGTTAGTCAGTTGATTCCGCGCAAGACGCTGCATCAACTGATAGCCTGATGGGTACCAGTGACCAGCATGACTGTGCCCTGTGGGCTGGTCGACCGGACACGACTAACCATCGTTGACTATACTGCGTTCGGTTGAAAACGGCACAAACACAATCTCCAAGAGTAACCTTAGTTCTACAATAAAGATTGTCCGGTGAACTGTGGAGAATGTAACCTGGTACTAAACCATGTAAAGCCTTGTATGTAGTCAGATGTATTATACAGTCCCTAGTCAAGTGGGCAACCGATTCCTGTCTTATGTTCATTTGTTGCATTTTATGCTGCTGTCAACAGGTAAAATAGCTTGGAAGAGGGCATTGTCCGGCATGAGGAAGATGTGCGATACCTGCGACACCACTCTGTTCAACATTCACTGGACATGCTCTAAGCCTAGCTTCGGTGTTAATTCTCGCAATTCTTATTTTTGTCTACAGGTAAAATAGCTTGGAAGAGGGCATTGTCCGGCGTGAGGGAGATGTGCGATACCTGCGACACCACGCTGTTCAACATTCACTGGACATGCTCTAAGCCTAGCTTTGGTGTTAATTCTCGCAATTCTTATTTTTGTCTACAGGTAAAATAGCTTGGAAGAGAGCAGTGTCCGGCGTGAGGGAGATGTGTGATACCTGCGACACCACGCTGTTCAACATTCACTGGACATGCTCCAAATGTGGTTTTGTTGTGTGTCTGGACTGCTTCAAGCAAAAACACCCGAACCCAAAAGGTATTTCAGACTTTCTGTTCCTCAACCAGATTATACAAAGCGACTGGTGGAAAATCGTGACGTTCTTTTTGGCAAGGAACTTTTGCACCAAGGGCATTGCCAGGACAACACAGTAGCCCTATCTGTTGGGAGGGACACATTTTAAGCAGTAAAAAAGACTCCTAAGTTTCTCCTTTTTGGGTTTTTTTTTTTAATTTACTGTCTTTTTTTTTACCCCTCCTGTCTCACAAGACCCATGTAATGCACTGTAGACTAATCCGACGATTGAAAACTGCGATGTATCTCCAAGGTATCTACATGACGTCACAATATAAATACACCGCAGTAACAATGGAATAACCACAAGAGGGCGGGCTCAATTAATGTTGCTCGGATTACACTATACAGAAAACATCAGGTTTTAATGATTTCATGATCTAGTTTAACAACTCCACAGCCCTAAACTTGTTAAGGAGGTCAGAAGGCCTCAGTTCCCTTGGCCTTGGCCTTGGTCTTGGCCTTGGTCCCTTTTTGTAGTGACCTCATGGACCTTTTAATTTTCTAATTAAAGTACCCTTGGCAAAGGCTCCAAGTTTTCTAAAGAATCCACAATTGGCACTGCCATTTCAGTAGCAGAATTTGAGGTTTACATTGTCTTGACTGTTTTTATTTCGTTTGACAGCTAAATGCAAGATCAAACCTGGACTGGCATGGCTTAAGTGCATCAAAGACCAGCCTCATCAACCGGAGAGTCTGATCTTGACCCAGATCATCCCTGGTTCAGGTAAGATATGGCGCCCTCTGTCTGTTTGGACTTCTTCAGTCTTTACCTTACACAATAGACCTTTATCACGGTGCGGCCATCTTCTCTTTTCCCCTATTAAAATGAACGTAACCAAAGCGAGGCTTGCTGAAATAAAATAGTTTGGCCCCGTGTTGAAAATGTTCATTGTGTGCATCACAATGACATACTCGCGGTGCGATCAAGAAAACGCGCAGCGCGGACAGTGATTCTCTCAAACCAAAAGAAGACTGCACGCGCTATCGCGCAGACACGCACACGCATGGATCATGCCCGACACGTACACGTACTATGGGGAACAAGACAAAGATGGACGCACCGTGATAAAGGTCTATAGGTTCTTGTATTGTACTA
The DNA here is from genome assembly GCA_037783545.1 of Henricia sp. BOLD:AAB3569. Lineage (NCBI taxonomy): Eukaryota > Metazoa > Echinodermata > Asteroidea > Spinulosida > Echinasteridae > Henricia > Henricia sp. BOLD:AAB3569. Next base: position 2,401,987 of record JBBELK010000009.1, on the reverse strand, counting down.
AAATACACCGGCCACCTCTTGGGCACTGGTGAGGTTATCAAACACAAGGGCACCTTCGCTACCTATGCAGGTACCAAATTTGTCCTCTTATAGACCAATCCGGTAACTAAGGTCTCCTTCCCTGTATATCCGCCATAGCTAGGGGCTTCCAGTGCATGGACTGTGCGTTTTGTGTTGCTATTAGAACGCCGGACCCTCTGTTAGCACAAAATTGACTGCTAAATAGCGCTATGAAATTGCCACGATAAAGTTATGTATTTGTTGAATCTTGCAGCTCTGTGGGATGTCGGCATGCTGGTGCATCAGATGCGTAACAAATGGAACATAGTTGCCTCATGCCCCTGCAGTAAGAGACCCCTCAGCAATTCAACTGATAAAGTGCCTGCCATGAACGGTCTGTCTCCAGTAAGTATCACCAAGATTTGTAAAAGATTCCATTTCCAGTTGACTGCTGGAATCCAGCTTAAGGAGTAACAGACTTTGGATTGCTATAGTCTTAGTTAGGTTGTAGGAGGAGCTTGTTTCAAAGGAGCTTGTTTCAAATCTTTTATGCCAGTAATTATATGAGAATATACCGCACTCATCATGAAAATACCGAACTCGCCTTCGGCTCGCTCGGTATTTTTATGAGGAGTGTGGTATGTTTTCATTTCACACTCAAAGCCATCCAAGCCATGTAAAAGACAGAACCAAACACTGATAAAGACAAGATTGTTACATCTACACGTACAACAGTACATTACATTATGGTCTTAATTGTATGTTTTATGCCGATGATACACAATTGTACATATCGTGCGAGACTAGTGTTGACGCTATTTCTCCTCTCGAATTATGTATAGGCGAAATTCGCAACTGGATGAGAAATAATTTTTTGGTTTTGAATGATGAAAAAACCGATGTCATCCATTTTTCTTCTCGTTTTAAACAAGTGAATAAGCTGCAGTGTTTGACGGTTGGTGAGAACGATGTTTGTGCGTCATCAGTAGTGAAAAATTTAGGTGTGCTGCTTGACCAGTCTGGCTCCATGGAAGCACAAATTGGTCAGGTATGCAAGGCGGCTTCATTCGCACTATGGCGCATAGGGAAAATTCGATCACTTTTAGATGAGAAGACCACTGAACGATTGATTCATGCCTTCGTTACATCGCGCCTTGATTTTTGTAACAGCCTTCTATATGCACTTCCCAAATCATATATTCTTAGACTACAATCAATACAAAATTCTGCTGCTCGTTTGATTACTCTGTCCAGAAAGGCCACTCACATAACTCCAATTTTCCATGCGCTTCACTGGCTCCCGATTTCCGAACGCATTCAATTCAAAATATTACTGATGGTGTTCAAAATTATCAACCACCAATGTCCGGCGTATCTGAATGAGCTCATTCAGATCTACATTCCTCCTCGTACTCTCCGATCTGCCAACAAACGCTACTTGGTACCGGTCAAATGTAGGACTGCATACTATGGTTCTAGGGCGTTCTCTGTTTCTGCCCCACTGCTGTGGAACAGCTTGCCAGATGGCTTGCGTCTGGTGGAAGATTTGGCCAATTTTAAAAAGAATTTGAAAACGTGGCTTTTTAAAACATGTTTTAAATAGTGTATTTAAGTTTTTATTTGTTTTGAATTGGTTTTTAAAGATAATTTTTTAAATATTCAGTAAATTTCTAACCTTTTTAATTGTTAGGGACAACTACATGTAAGTGGTTTTACATTGTACCGAGTGCTGAGACGCATGTGTAGCGCTCGTAAAATCAATTATTATTATTATTATTATTATTATTACAAGGTGGTCGGAAGCTATACGATCACTACAGTCTTGACCGTACCAAATTTGAACAATTTCAGGCCCGCAAACTCTTTACTCTGTCGGCACAGCTAAGTAGGCGTAGCAGTTTTATGGGTTTGCTTGCTAAATATAAGCTGTAAAGAAAAATAGAGTTTACAACCAATTACTTTTTTTTTTTACCATACCACTTTGAAA